>CM035432.1:149996741-150336741 GCA_020310875.1 Ceratopteris richardii
GATTTTAATGCATTTCTGGCTGAACGTGGGATAAAACACCAGTGTACAGTGTGCCCTACACACCTCAACAGAATGGAATTGCTGAATGGAAGAACATGTCACTCATGGAGATGGTAAGGTGTATGGTCAAGAGTCAAGGGTCAAGCTTTACCAAATAGTTTCTGGCTTGAGGCTGTCATGTGTTCAGCATATGTACTTAACAGGTGTCCCACTAAAGCGCTGTAGTCTATCACTCCATATGAGGCTTGGCATGATCGCAAGCCATCTGTTGCTCATCTGTGTGTTTTTGGTTGTTTGGCATATGCATTAGTACCTGAACAACATCACAGAAAATTGGATGATAAAGGAGTAAAATGTATTTTTGTTGGGTACAGTTTTGAAAGTAAAGGCTATCGTCTATATCATCCATAGACTAAACGCCTTCTGGTTAGCCGTGATGTTGTTTTTGTGGAAGATGCTATTCAACCATTGCTTTCAAGTACTAAGGAGACATCTGTTAGCTCCAAAGACATGTATGATACTTTGCTGCCTCTTTTTACAGGTGGACAGTCTAGTGCTGTCCTAATGAGGCAACTTCTCAGCCTTTGTAGGTTTCATGTGATCATGCAGATCATCTCATTTCTTATGCAGATTTACATGATGCACTTGTTGATGAGAGAGTTGATATTGAGGAGGCAAAAACTATGCCAAAATGGCTGGTACAAACTTTGCATGATAACAAATTAGATGCACCTCTTTCATATCACACTCGATCAGGCTCTCATAGTGCCTCTTTTTCATCACATTGCTATGCTATGGCTGCATCTAGTCTCTATGATGAGAATGCACCTATTTTGTTTGATGAAGCACAAAATTCAAAAAATTGGATGGCCGCTATGCAATTTGAATATGATGCTATAATGAAGAATGGTACTTAGCCTTTATGTGACTTGCCTCCTAGCAAGAAGGCCATTGGGACTAAGTGGGTATACGAGCTGAAGCATAAGCGTGATGGTACAGTTGAGAGGTATAAGGCTAGGCTTGTTGCAAAGGGTTATGTGTAGGAAAGAGGCATTGAGTTTGATAAGAACTTTGCACCTACTTGCCGAATGACTACTGTTTGTAGCATCTGTGCACTTGCAGCTCATCATGGTTGGAATGTACATCACTTGAATATCAAAACAACATTTCTGAATGGTGACTTGCATGAAGAAGTGTATGGTTTTCAGCCCCCTATCTTTGTACAGAAAGGGCATGAGAACCAGGTGTGCAGGTTAAAGAAGGCATTATATGGTTTAAAGCAAGCACCACATACTTGGTATGAGAAGATACATGCCTATCTAATTGCACATGGTTTTGAGAACAGCCCAAGTGAAAGTACCTTATATGTTAAGCGTGCTAATGATGTACTTCTGATCATTGTGGTTTATGTTGATGACATATTGCTCCCTGGTCCTCATGAGAGGCATATTGCAGATTTTAAAGCTGATTTACATGCCTCATTTGAGATGTTTGATTTGGGACATTTGCATCACTATTTGGGCATTCGGTTTATGCAAGTTGATGGTGGAACAGCTTTATGTCAAACAAAATATATTGACACATTATTGCAGCATTTTGGCCTTGAAGACTGTAAGCCTATTGCCTGTTGTAAACTTTTAATGCTCCCCACAGTCGACGACATCTTGCCATCGCCACACAGAGATTTGCCTTGCGTTCATCCACCCGACCGCCGAGCTTCTTACTTTCTCATGATGAGATCATCCTATGATCTTACTTAGATACTCTCTCATATATGAGATCCTCTTAGTCTCTTCTACCATAGGATATTACTCCCATTAGATGCCATGTGGCATGACTGCCACCTCACCCAAGAGGATATACATCCATCATATGACATTTCCTTCCTCTTGAAAGCATTTTCGTCCTCGAAAATGTAAATGAAATGTCCGTTATGGTAGAAGAAAGTGCTCGGACTCCCCTGAACCCCATGTACTCTATGTACATGGTCATCTCTGTGTGTTGTTTCCCCATATCCTTCCCCTTAAGAAGTCTCATATGAGATCATCTTAAAGGTGGGAAACCATCTGAGTGGTGCCTATTATCTCCCATGTACACTGCACCTCCAAACCATCACTCCCGTAATATATAACATCACCCAAAATGACCTAAGTCCATATGATGTATCCTCTATGGAGTAATAGCATGTAAAGCAAGTGTAAAAATGTCAAGCTTATAGGCTTGACCATACCATAATGGAGACAATAAACCATAAAGTCCTAAGAAATATAGAACAAAGTCCCATAACAAGTGACTCCAAACCCGTCTAAGACTAAATGATAGATTGCCCTCATAACACTCCAGGTCTTCTTAACCTTGAGTGTGCTCACAAGTAATAGTTTCCTCTAACTACCTTGTGACCATGCAATTCCATCATCTAGCTCACGGTAGTAAAATGCAATCTCTACATTTCACCAACCAAGAAGTCTGTGGTTTGTCATCCTTTACCATTGGACTAGGTTCTATTGGAAGAGCATCTATTGGCACTTGTGCAAAGTCTAATATTTCTCTTTCCTGTAGTTTGCCATATGAATGCAGAAAGCATTCCCTTTGAGATTCAGATAATCCCTAAGTACCCATCCTCCTAACTGATGTTTACTCATCATACTCATGATGTAACACCAACTAAGAGTTTGGTACCCTAATAGGTTAGATATATCCCTATCTCCTGGAAACTCAAAAGAGAAGTATCATCAATCTACTCCCAGGCTAACTAATGTCAATAACTAGATCATCTCATCTAGTCAAAGATCCTCACTGGAAATAAACATAACTACTTCTCTCTAGAGTCTACAAGTGAGACTCAATCTAACCATCATGACTAACTGATCTCTCTCTTGTCTTTGATAGAAGAGTGCCACTTCTATCTAGACAACCTAAATGAGAAAGTGAAACTCTCTCCATGTCTATCTCTGTAATCTCTTCCAAGGAAAAAAAACTCTAGCAGTGGAAACTATTCCACTTTCCCTTTCCCTTTGAAAGAGATTGTATAGAATCCAATTGCTCTACTGATCCATAAGTTGAGAACATGCACATAAGTTCTCCATGTTTTTTCCTTTCAAAATAGTGGAGAAAGAAACTCCCATGTGAAGGAAAATTATACTGAAAAGTAGAGTAAATGAATTCCTTCTAAAATAAAGACTAAGAGTGTTTTGCAAACACCTCTTCTGAATAAAGGAAAACATACTGTATTCTTCTCCTATGAAGAAATCATGCTTTCCTTTCCTTCTTTCTCTCTCAAAGAGTAGGAGCTAAAGTTAGATTTCTCATGGATCTCTTAGCTGATCCCCACTTTCTCCTTTCCTTAAAAGAGAAACTCATGAATTTATTTAGTCCTCTCTTCCATAACTAATACATAATCCCTCATTACACATATTCCTATTAAGATGGAGAACAAATCTCCCCTAAATAATGAAGGTGTATGTAGTGATGAGTGGAGAAAATAAATTCCTAATAAGGGTCAAAGCCCTCTAGTAAAATGGTTAGCAATGATGTGACCTGATACCGTAAACACAAATGTATCCATAATAAAGAACTATCTCTGCCAACCATACTCTGTGCATGGATCTATACGATCCAACCAAACAGATGGAATTATCCTTCCTGAAAGACTGAAAAATGAGTATGTGATACCAATGGTGATAAAATCACCTATCACATTCTCTACTGGAAGAATAAATCTTCCCTTTACTGTGAAGGATAATTCCCAATCCTAGTAGGAGATGTCTACTAAGAGCTCTCCTCTGATCTAGTGAGACATGATGCCATGAATGATGAGTCCTTTTCTTCCTGGCCATAGAAGAAGAGTGCTCAAAGGGAAGTCGTTTCCACTGTCCCATACCAGTGAAAACTTCTTCCAATTCACGGTGTCATACCTACACTAAACCAAATATCTATTCCATATAATGGAATATATATATAGGTGGACTCCAATGAATCCCATATACTAAAATCATATCAGTGGACTGAAATGAGTCCCATGTTCTCAAACTAGTTAGTTTGGTTCTAGTCAATGTGACAATGGATATCCCTTTTGTTCCAAACCAACTTGTTCTTAGGTACCAGGACTAGGTCTGAGTACCTCTCTGTAGATCCCAAGATACATATATGTATGTATTGGGTACCCCAACTATTCCTGACTAAGGGATCTATGCTCTATACCATGGAGCTAGTGCCATGCCTATGGCCTTCCTTAGTAGTGTAGCAGAAATGCTTCACTACTCGCTCAAGTGATGTATATGAGTGAAACTAGTCACTCTTTGGGTATGCATCATGATACCCCATAGTCTCCTAATCATCATGTGAGACTCTTGTGAAGATAACTAAATCTTCACTAACTTGGAGATTATAAAAAATGCATCTCCCGTGCCTGAATGCAACTTCCTGAACCTATAGGATTGCTTGTGCACATTACTAATGGTGAAGGTGTAGCTCCTTCCGTTAGCAATCCTATGGTCTAAATCCATAAGGATTATGTGTAGGGATCCTGCTACTACCGAAGTTGCCTTATATAAAATACTATGATGGTCTTAAGTCCATCAAATACATGCTTATAAGCATGCCTAAAACTTACCCTTTGTTCTATATTGAGGGAATCCTTGACTCTAGGTGAGAGTACATATCTCATACTCTCCATATATGTGATTTCCCTCCAAAAAGTGGCCCCCCTAATGCTTCATTATCATTCTCAAAAATGACAATTCTTACAGGAATTCAAAAATTCTCAAACCTGGAACTTGAAGCCATACTCCTCCTCCTTGCTAAAATATCGAGGAAGGTTTTGAAGAGCAATCTTCTTATCTTCATCTTCATATTATGGATGTAGAAAATAGATTCGGTAGATCCCATCTTTGGTCATAAGGTTCCTTGGGACCTTAAACTTCTGTGACGGCCTCCTTTTACAATCCTTAACCATGAAGAGAAGTGTGCAGCTGCTACTATGCATTCGTATATGCAAAAGTAGACAACGCATTCCCTCGATCATGGAGAGAAGCGGGCACCTGCTGCTATTCGTATGTGTGCTTCCTTCGTTGACATGAGGGCATCCGTGGCATTCACATAGAAGGCCATCCTTTTCGAAGAATTCTGAGGGAGATAGTGAGAGAGGAACAAGTTCATCTCTGTTGCAAGCTACTCCGGCAGTATCCTTCCTCCAATCGGGTCTCAGCGGCTGAAAAGAACAATACGAGTAGTTTTCTTCAGAGATAAGTTCACCATATTGGCGTGGCCTCTTGGGTAGATCATCTGCCTTATAGAGTGGACGTCGTGGGATCAAATCCCCCGCCCTGCAGCGTTATATGCATGCCCAAAACTGAGCGCTCTGATACCAGTGTTGTAAACTTTTAATGCTCCCCACAGCCGACGACATCTTGCCATCGCCACACAGAGATTTGCCTTGCGTTCATCCACCCGACCGCCGAGCTTCTTACTTTCTCATGATGAGATCATCCTATGATCTTACTTAGATACTCTCTCATATATGAGATCCTCTTAGTCTCTTCTACCATAGGATATTACTCCCATTAGATGCCATGTGGCATGACTGCCACCTCACCCAAGAGGAAATGAGTCCCATGTTCTCAAACTAGTTAGTTTGGTTCTAGTCAATGTGACAATGGATATCCCTTTTGTTCCAAACCAACTTGTTCTTAGGTACCAGGACTAGGTCTGAGTACCTCTCTGTAGATCCCAAGATACATATATGTATGTATTGGGTACCCCAACTATTCCTGACTAAGGGATCTATGCTCTATACCATGGAGCTAGTGCCATGCCTATGGCCTTCCTAACCATCACTCGAATCACATAAGCATCCGTCGATGCTATCTCATGAAACCCATCTCTGTGATCCCAATTTATTGGTTTCCTTAGTAGTGTAGCAGAAATGCTTCACTACTCGCTCAAGTGATGTATATGAGTGAAACTAGTCACTCTTTGGGTATGCATCATGATACCCCATAGTCTCCTAATCATCATGTGAGACTCTTGTGAAGATAACTAAATCTTCACTAACTTGGAGATTATAAAAAATGCATCTCCCGTGCCTGAATGCAACTTCCTGAACCTATAGGATTGCTTGTGCACATTACTAATGGTGAAGGTGTAGCTCCTTCCGTTAGCAATCCTATGGTCTAAATCCATAAGGATTATGTGTAGGGATCCTGCTACTACCGAAGTTGCCTTATATAAAATACTCTGATGGTCTTAAGTCCATCAAATACATGCTTATAAGCATGCCTAAAACTTATTGATGTTTGCAGAAAGGCATGTTACTATGCCATAACACTCTTACCTAAAAGCAAGTGCGTATATAACGCCATGCGGTAAGAAAAATTTCGACAGCATTTCCCTAGGAAATGGGATCCCAAAAAAAATTAAATCATAGCTCAGTGGCACTCAGGCCACCCAAAAACATAGGGCTAGACAGGCCCATGGCATGCACGCCATAAACTTATGTATGGATTCCATGACCTGCAAAAACACAAAAGTATTTGCTAGCAACCATTCCCGGTGTTGCATAGCCATATGGTTTCTGTAATCTTCTTTCCTGCAAACAATCAAAAAGTATACTTCCTGCATGTTGATCCATACTTTTAAGAGCTTAAACAATGATCAACACTTGATGTATGCAATCCCATTCATGCATGTAGATACAGAACATGCCATAACATAGAATAAATGCCAGAAAGCATAAAATATACATCCCTGAGTAGTCTGATTTTGGAATTGCATGCATCCAATCGCTCTCGACAAGCTTCGAGACTTCTGCACCTTCCTCCTCAGGTCCTAAAATACACTTTGAAGTGTCTGAAAATATCGGAGCACTCCTCAAAACATAAAGCATGGTCAGGTGATTACAAAAATAATGCAAATTTAGCTCAAAAATGCATTAGTAATCCTTCTTTAGACTTGCAAAAACCACTTTAGGACCTGCAAATGTTCATAAACTGAAATATAAAGCATGTGCAAATAGGTCGAGGTGAAATTACTCAAATCGCCTTTCCGGTTTGAAAGATATGACTCCCGGAAGGTAGTCGCCAAAAACTGTTCAGATTTTGCAGAGATGTTCAGACCTGCAAAAATACTTATTTTCCAAAATTTTTTCTCATAAACTGAAAGTAGACCTTGTGCTCTTCGAAACGAGCCATAGCACGTTCAATTTGGAGTTTCCTAGCCCAAGATATGGCCATTCCAAGTGGAACATGTAAAACTAGTGGACTGTTGGAGGGGCTGGAAAAAGTGTGAAAATGTGATTTTTGGGGTGCCCAAAAGCATTCTTCCATCATGCAAATCCTAAAATTCTCTCCATAACCTCAGAGAGTGGTATATGAAGATGCTTGAGCCATTTTTTACCTTTCCAAATCCTCCCTTCATGCATGCTAATTTGCTCCCCAAAAGAGGCCTAAATCAAGATTTTGCTTTTATGCAAAAACTTAAATGGGAGCTCTTAGCAAGCTTCTAATCCACTCTAAATGTGGATTTCTCTTGGATTATATACAATAATCCATGGGAAGCCTCTAAATGATCTTTTTCTTACTCCAAGAAGGGGAGTTTGGCAAAAGATTAATTTCTGAAATTTTCCAAAAAGTGCGGGAAGGGGGTCTTTGAGGAACTAAAATCCCTCCTTAACTTATCATTTTGATGAATCTAATGGTTCTCCTAAGAAGTCCATGCACCATACTCTCAGTAAATATACTTTTTCCCATCCATCCATAACAATTGCACCTCTTTTTCCCTCTTCCAAAATGGGAATTTCTTAGATTGAGGTGCTGAAATTTTTCTCAAACTGTGATGGAAGGGGGTTTTGTGGAGCTTCAAACTCCCATCAAACTGAGGTATCTTTTGGATTTTTTGATCTTGCATGGAAGTCAATACATTAGACTATAAGTGTGCATGGTTTTTTCCATAAATTTATGAAAAATACCTTCTCTTTTCCCCTTCCCGAAATGGCTATTTATCCAAAATAGCTCCTGAAACTTGTATAAAAATCATAGAAATAGGCTACTTTGGAGGTGCCTAAAACTTACCCTTTGTTCTATATTGAGGGAATCCTTGACTCTAGGTGAGAGTACATATCTCATACTCTCCATATATGTGATTTCCCTCCAAAAAGTGGCCCCCCTAATGCTTCATTATCATTCTCAAAAATGACAATTCTTACAGGAATTCAAAAATTCTCAAACCTGGAACTTGAAGCCATACTCCTCCTCCTTGCTAAAATATCGAGGAAGGTTTTGAAGAGCAATCTTCTTATCTTCATCTTCATATTATGGATGTAGAAAATAGATTCGGTAGATCCCATCTTTGGTCATAAGGTTCCTTGGGACCTTAAACTTCTGTGACGGCCTCCTTTTACAATCCTTAACCATGAAGAGAAGTGTGCAGCTGCTACTATGCATTCGTATATGCAAAAGTAGACAACGCATTCCCTCGATCATGGAGAGAAGCGGGCACCTGCTGCTATTCGTATGTGTGCTTCCTTCGTTGACATGAGGGCATCCGTGGCATTCACATAGAAGGCCATCCTTTTCGAAGAATTCTGAGGGAGATAGTGAGAGAGGAACAAGTTCATCTCTGTTGCAAGCTACTCCGGCAGTATCCTTCCTCCAATCGGGTCTCAGCGGCTGAAAAGAACAATACGAGTAGTTTTCTGCAGAGATAAGTTCACCATATTGGCGTGGCCTCTTGGGTAGATCATCTGCCTTATAGAGTGGACGTCGTGGGATCAAATCCCCCGCCCTGCAGCGTTATATGCATGCCCAAAACCGAGCGCTCTGATACCAGTGTTGTAAACTTTTAATGCTCCCCACAGTCGACGACATCTTGCCATCGCCACACAGAGATTTGCCTTGCGTTCATCCACCCGACCGCCGAGCTTCTTACTTTCTCATGATGAGATCATCCTATGATCTTACTTAGATACTCTCTCATATATGAGATCCTCTTAGTCTCTTCTACCATAGGATATTACTCCCATTAGATGCCATGTGGCATGACTGCCACCTCACCCAAGAGGATATACATCCATCATATGACATTGCCACTCCTATGGCAATAGGTTTACGATTGAGTCTTCATGATGCTAGAGATGCATTTGATGTTGTCCTCTATCAGCACGCTATTGGATGCCTGATTTACTTATGCATTACTCGGCCAGATATTTAGTTTGTTGTCTCATAGATGAGCAAGTTTATGCATTGCCCATGAGTCAAGCATTGGAAGGCGGTTAAGCACATCTTTCACTACTTGAGTGGTACGTGGCTACTTGGTTTGTTTTATCCCAAGGGGGGATCTCTACCGCCAGATTTGCATGCTTTTTTTGACTCTAATTGGGTTGGTTGCTATGACACTGGTGTGTCCACTAGTGGCTTTTGCTTCATGCTTGGTAGCTCATGTATATCTTGGTTGAGCAAGAAGCAGCCTACTATGGCCACTTCCAATTGTGAGGTTGAGTATAGGGAAGCTTTCACAGTGACTGTTGAGTGTGTGTGGCTTAGATGCCTTATGGCTGATTTGAGTGTTGGTCAGTCTTCTGCCACCACCATCTTCACTGACAGTTAGAGTGCATTGGCAATTGTGAGGAACCCTGTGTTCCATGCTCTCACTAAGCACATTGAGGTGCATTATCATTATCTCTACTGGGGAGATCAGCTTGGCATATGTGCCCACGCAGGAGAACATTGCAGACCTTTTCACGAAGGCTCCACCTAGGGAGAATTTTTCCGCAAAGCTTTGGGCTTACTTATTTTTGTGGAGTGATTTCCACATATCTTGGCACTTCCTTATACATGAGTGCCAGCTACTTGTTCACCGCATCACTCCCAAGGGGGATTTGTTGATATATTTAGGTAGTGATGTGTGTGAACACTCTAGGACCGCCGGGGCACTTTTTTCCCTCTTTAGGAGGTTTTTTTTCCTCGGCTTGTATATACACCTATTGCCCTAACATGCTACTTATCTTTGTACATGCTAGTGGTAATACATTCAGTATTGTGTGTTGTGCTCCAAGCTTCTTCTTCTTCCTTGTGTTGTTCGCGTGCTTCCGCAGACGCCTAACTCCAACAGCATAATGGAGACTTCCCACAAGAGTGGATAACCTGTAACATCATCAAGTAGTTCACCTTCATGAGAACTTAGTTTATGGTTGAGTTTCAGAGGAGTACCTGCAATTTTAGTGTTCCCCATCTTAAAATTTACCAACATATCATGTGTGTACTTCCTTTGAGTGATAAATATACCAGAATCTGTGTACACAAGCTCTAAGCCAAGAAAGTAGGTTAATCAACCAAGATCACTGATTTTAAATTCTTCCATTAGTTAAGCCTTGACTTGCTTGATGCCATTAGCATCATTCCCTGTAATAATGATGTCATCTACATAGACACATAAGTAGATAACTTTTGATTTGTTCTTCTTAACAAATAAAGAAAAATCTAACTTGCTTTCCACAAAGCCTTGGTCTTGCAAATAAGTAACAAGCCTATGGTTCCAAGTTCTAGGAGCTTGCTTAAGACCATAGACAGCCTTGCTTAAGACCATAGAGTGCATACATAACCTATTTTATCTTCATATTCAAAACCTAGTGGCTGTGCTATATACACTTCTTCTGATACCCATCCCGTTAAGAATGCATTCTTGACATCTAACTGATATAGATTCCAATTTTTAGAAGCAGCAACACTTACCAAAACCCTAATTGTTGGCATCTTTGCTATAGGTGGAAAGGTTTCTTCATAGTCCACTCCATGAGTTTGGGCAAATCCTTTTGCCACCAACCTTGCCTTGTACCTGCTTATAGAGCCATTTGAGTTCTTTTTGATTTTATATATCCATCTGGATCTAATTACCTTCATCCCTAGCTTCTTGGGAACTAGATCCCAAGTATGGTTTTCCTGAAGTGCTTCTACTTCTTCCTGCATGGCTTCTCTCCATTCTTTCTTCTTCCTAGCCTCTTCAAATGAAGAAGGCTCTTCTGCCGTAGAGTCTTTAGTGATATACATAGAATGCTTGGTGACTAATGTTGTATCATATCCATATCTTATGGGCTTTTTTCTTTATCTTTGTGATCTCCTTAGCGCTTGATTTGAAGACTTTGGTATGTCTTCTAATTGCTTGAGTTTGATCTTGCCTCTTGACTTCCAAGCCTTGAAGTCAATGTGTTCTTCATCCTCTGAGTTGATATCTTTTGCTAAGTGTTGATGTTCTTGAGTGAGGGTTGGAAAATCATTTTTCAAATCATATGGTAGCTTGAATTTCCTGCAATCATCTTCAAACCATGAATTATTTTCATCAAATACTACATCCCTACTAACTATAAATGCTTTGTTAGGTTTCTGAATTGTCTCTAGTGTAGAGGTTGAAACCACATAAGAGTCATGTTCTTGAGTGTTAGACCAAAAGCGTTGTATGCGTGAACAAGTCTTCAACTTGCTCAGCTCTCAAGACTTGCCTAAATTTTGCCACATGATCATAAGGGTCTTTTGTGCCATCAAAGCAATTCTTCATGGACTTAACCAACTGTGTAGGCCTCAAGATCCTAGGATGTTCTCTGGACCTTGGTAGAGAGAATTCATTTGTATTTCTTTGATTCCTTGGGCCTCTATGCCTCTTGTTTTCCATTCTATCCATTTTTGTTCCCGTTCTTTCTCTTCCCATTGGGTTAGCAAAGCTTACCTCGGGTTTATCTCTACTCCTTTCCCTCTAAGTTCCATGAGCTTGGGATGTTCCAACTCCTTGGTGACCATAAGAGAATTTGGATCTCAATTGGGGAAAAATAAATTCACCCTTCCAAATGTAGGCATTCCTACCAAGTTCCATTACCCAAACACTCCCTTCGATGTGTTGTCTAAGTAGACCACTTTGTCTAGGCTATCAAGATCTTTAAATTCATATATCATCATGTTTCATACTTCACCAGGTTGATCGGTCTTAGACCTACAAAAAGCATCATTTGTTTCCCTATTCCAGAACAATTCTACACTTTTGTTATCCTAGGGAATCCATTATGGTGTGAGTATTTTGGTTAAGACCGATTTGCCTCTAGGGGTTCTTAGCTCTCCACCCAATTTCCCTTGCTCTATGTCACCTATTTCAGTCTCTAGGATTACATTATCAAATTCATCTGTCCTATCTGGCTGGTTGGTGACTACATGCATGGTTCCTTCCTTATCAAAGTATGAACCATCTTCAAATTTGACTACTAGGTGTTCTAGTTCAATAGGTTGATCTGGGTTTTTAATTTGGACAACAGATCTTCTCAAACCATCCTCATAGATGCAATCACCTAATCTATTGATCTTGATTTATTCCAAGTGAGTCTTATATGACCCTTCTGGTTTTTCAAGGTATGCCACTATTGAGCTACCCACTAGTCTCGCCATTTTATAGGACATTTCTAAGTCACTCGTTTTTTAACTTAGAACATATGGGTAATCACTCAATTGTTGGGCCCACGACCTAGCTGTATGATTGACACTGGCTTCTAAAGATCTGATGCTTTGTGTATCCCATCTTAGATGTATTCCTTATCTAAGGTTCATAAGCCTTGGCTGTTATCCCAATTTTCCCAAGTACAACCTTGTTGCAAAGTTCTTTTGTATTAGTCACTTGTTCTTTTTACTTCCCTCTTGTGTTGAAGGTCTTTTCAAATACAATTGTTAGGATTACTTGAGTCTTATTGCTCTTGAAGTTGATTGCTCAATTTATTTCCTTTTACTCTACAATTTGTGGCCAAACAGAGATGAGCAACAGATGGCTTGCGACCATGCCAAGCCTCATATGGACTGATAGACTACAACACTTTAGTGGGACACCTATTCAATACATATGCTGCACACATAACAACCTCAACCCAAAAATTGTGGTAAAGCCTTACTCTTGACCATACACCTCGCCATGTCCATGAGTGACCTATTCTTTTGTTTAACAACTCCATTCTATTGAGGTGTATATGTCACTATACACTAGTGTTTTATCCCATGTTCGCCCCTCGATTAGAATGGAGGGTGTCCATTTTACATGTTGACAAATTTTTAGCCAAAACCAGAAACTGTTTGATCACATAAACACTTCGGACTTTGCCTTCAATGGATATACCCATGCATGCCTAGAAAAATCATCGATAAAAGTCAGGAAGTAAAGATAGTTCCCAAAAGAAGGTGACTCCATAGGACCACAAACATCACTATGTACAAGCTGCAATTTTTGAGTAGCCCAAACTGAACCATCTTTTGGAAAGAAAGAATGCTACATTTTTCCCAAAATAAAGCCTCCACAAACATGTTTACTCGGTGCCTCAAGTTTGGGCAAAGAGGACATCATTTTAGATTTTTGCAGGTGTAGCAAACTAGAAAAATTCACATGACCAAAGCATGCATGCCAAAGCTTTGCATCTGACATAGCCTGAGAATCATGTACTGCACATGCCAAATCATTTATAGATCTTTCATAGTATATGAGCTTATACATCGCACGACATAAAATGCAAGAAGCAATAATGACATTGCCATTTGATAGCTCATGAACTGTACATCTATTATCAACAAATTGCACAACCAAGCCAACTAATGTAGAAACTGATAACAGATTTTTCTTGATCCCTGGCACAAACAAAGCATCTGACAAAGTGAAAGAACTACCATCAGCAGTAGTCAAAATGATCTTACCAACTCCCATAACTGGATAGGAGGAGTTGTTGGCACATGTAATAGTATTCCCTGTAGGGGTAGGCTCGAGTGAAGAGAAGAAACTACGCTGCGAGGCAATATGTTTGGTGGCCCCACTATCAAAGTACCAAACATCTGAGTCTACTGCAAACATGCACTGCTCATGAGAAGATGGGTCAAAACTACAAACATTAGTAAACACCCATTCTTCTTCCTGCACAATATTAGCAGACTCTATTTTCGGTGTAGAGGCCTCTACAACAACCATTTCAGCCTCTTTCTTCTTTGCCTCTTTAGCAGCTAGTTTTGGACAGCTCTTGATGACATGATCATTTGCTTTACAATATTTGCAAAACAATTTCTGCTTTTCTGATTTCTTCTCATCTTTGTCTTCCTTCTTCGAATGTGCAACATTTGCAGATTTTTACTTACTAGTAGAAGAGATCCATTTACCTTTAGCCTTCTGACTATCCAGGAAAGGTTGATCTGTAACACACATAATAGACCTGTTCTGCCTAGATTGGTCTTCTTGCAACAGAACAAAGATGAACTCCTCAAATGACAAGGCATTTGGATTGCGTTTAATTGTTAAACAAAGAGTAGAAGCAAAACTTTGATATGAGTCGGGAAGACCATTCAGAATGGTCTGCACAAGTGAGCTATCTGGTATAAATTCATCAGCAAAAATCAACTGTTCTTTCAAATCCTTGATCTTTGTGAGAAAACTGTCCATAGAATCACCTTCATTCATGTGCTCACTCTCCAATTGTTTTTAGAGGTAACCAACACGAGCCTCATTCCTAGCCTATTTCAATGTGGTAAGTGTATCCCAAGCATCCTTAGTTGTTCTACAAGAGCGAATGTGAGAAATAATGGCAAATTTGACAGACAAAGCTATCAATGCATGTGCTTGAGCATCTCTACCATCCCAATGAATTTTCTCTATAGTAGGTGCAACAAAAACAGTAGCACAAACAAGAATCTGCAGAATATCACCATCTTTGACACCACCTCCATCTGCTCCAACACGTGTATTTGTACTACCTATATTCATAGGTGTAACAGGACGTCTTTCAACACCCTGCACAATATTCCATAGTCCTTTTGTGACCAATACATGATGCATCATATAAACCCATAATGGGTAGTTGGTACTATCCAACTTATCCTCAACAACCAACATACAAAATACATCACTGCTTTAGCCATGGTCAGTGACCAAAATACCGTGATGCAGGAAATTGACTGTATCTCAAAAAGTTGAACATAACTACCTAGACAAATTTTGCTAAACTTATAGCAAACTTTGAGATACTGGCGAACCAAAATTGGTATATACCTTTGGCACAAAAAGACAAAATAGACTATACAAGCACTATGATAGTGCGTTCGAAGGTCAAAATGAGCTCAGATTGCAATTTTGGCACGATAGAGCAAAGCAGTTTTGATCTCTGAAACACCCTGAGTATGCTTACCAAATTTTGTGCAATTCTGAGACTTCAACCGGAGAGGTGTAGACAACACCCTAGATGAAGCGGCGACCTGCTCTGATACCAATTGTTGGAGTTAGACGTCTGCGGAAGTAGACAAACATCATAAGGAAGAAGAAGAAGCTTGGAGCACAACACATAATGTTGAATGTATTAACACTAGAATGTACAAAGATAAGTAGCTCGTTAGGGTAATAGGCATATCTACAAGCCGGGGGAAAAAAACCTCCTAAAGAGGGAAAAAAGTGCCCTAGCAGTCCTAGAGTTTTCACACACATCACTACCTAAATATATCAACAGAGGAAAATCACATAAAGACCAAGTACCATTCTTCATAATAACATCATATTATGATTGCATAGTAGCCATCCAACTTTTTGAATTTTGTGCTTCATCAAAAGAAACAGGCTCATTCTTGTCACAAAGCCTAGAGGCAGCCATTGCATAGATCCTATCATGTCCTTTTGCAATCTTGTAGTACGAGATCTTGTCAAGGTATTTCTTATATTTACTTCATCTCTTTGAAGGGAGTTCTTATAATCCAAATATCTTTCTTCAAACCTACAGTCCCGAGTTTTGGGATCTCCTATATCATCTCTAATCTACATGGGTGATTTTGTAATCAAAAGTGTAATTATCCTTATATATCCTTGTATTATCTACATGGCTGATCTTGTAATCAAAAGTGTAATTATGAAATCTTGTCTAGTCTAGTCCAAGGGCACAATCTAGTGCTCACCTGACACTATATGACAGGATGTATCCATTTATAATGGAAGTTCCTATAATGTAAAATATAAATACCTTATGATCTTGAATGGGTGAGTTGGTTCTAATTTGTCTACTAATTAAAAAAAAACAAGCAATAATTCCCAACCACTTCACTCAAATCCTGGGGGTGTCCACTCCACTCTCTTCTTAAAGATGTGATTGCATGGTTGCTATCTATAAATTAGAACCAAAAGAAACTTGCAAAATATGCTGCATCTTCTAGAGGCCCCCATCAGTGGCAAAGAGATTGATGATGTTATTGATTCACTGCCCAATGGTAAACGAGTCTAGAAGGTCTCACCAATGAGTTCTCCAAGATATCTAAGAGTGACTTGGTGGTCTTTACTCCAAGTATTGCAAGAAGCTCCACTCTTTGGTGCTTTCTCTAACTCCTCAATGAAGGTGTGATTATGTTGATTCACAAAAAAGATAGAAAAAAGAAGATTGAAAACTAGCAGCCTATCACTATGTTGCAAAAGGGCTATAAGGTCTTTTTGAGGATCCTAGCTAATCCTATTGCCTTCTATTTTTGCTCATGGATCAATGAGGATAAAAAATGGTTCACAAAGGGTAGACCCATCTTGGAGGCCATTATTGATCTGTGGAAATCCTTGAATTCACTAATGCATCTTCTCAAAATTTCCTCTTCATCAAGATGGATTTTGATAAATCTTATGATCTCCTAGAGTGAGGCTTCATTCTCCAATCCCTAAAAGATCTTGGTTGTGGAACTAAATTTATCAAGATGATTGCAACAATTGATGGAAACACCTCGACTCCCACTAATATCAATGTCCAACTCTCTCACATGATTGGATTAAAGTGATCTATTAGACAAGGCTACCCCTTGGCTCCAGTTCTCTTTATTATTGCCACTAATGGCCTTTGATACCTTGCTAACCATCAAGCCCACCTTGGGCAGATCCACTTCTCCTTTCCTAGAGTGAGAAATTGATTATCATGAGACTCTTTGTTGATGACACAAATGATTTTTTGCATAATGATAATATTAGTATCACCGCCTTTTGGCAATGTCTTAACATTTTCTGCATTGCTTCCAAGCCTAGAAAAAACCACTCAAAAAAAAAAATCAAGAATATATCTAGGCCTCCTATACAATTTTGGTCAACGAGGGTTGTTAGGAGCTCTTGAGGGGACAAATCTTTTGTTCGCTTAGAATTTTGATGGGCTTTGATGTTTCCATGGACCAAAGATGGAACTATGTAAGAGACTGATAAATTAGGACCACCAAGTGCTAGAGAGATGACTCTCCTCCCAAACTTATGCCTGTATATATAGCTTCTCAAATTAACAAGCACCACAAATGTAACTAGAGTCCACAAATGCATGTGCAATCTCCTCCACTCCTTCCCTATCTTTCACTAGAGTCTACTAGTGGTTGGAGTGATCTCCACCACTACATTAGTACCTTCCATTAGTTTCCACTAGTGATTGGTGTACTTGCCGCTCGAGTTAAGTCTCTCTAGACTCAAGTTAACTCGCATTAACTTGAGTTAAAAGGCTCTAGAGCTCCTTGGGCAAAATGATCTCCCCATGTTTCCCATTTGGGTTGAACCCCATTGATATATTTAGGTAGTGATGTGTGTGAACACACTAGGACCACCATGGCATTTTTTCCCCTCTTTAGGAGGTTTTTTTTGCCTCGCTTGTATATATGGCTACTGCCCTAATGGGTAACTTATCTTTGTACATTCTAGTGGTAATACATTCAGTATTGTGTGTTGTGCTCCAAGCTTCTTCTTCTTCCTTGTGCTATTCGTGTGCTTTCATAGACCTTGAACTCCAACAATTGGTATCAGAGTAGGTCACTGCTTCATCTAGGAGATTGTCGACACCCCTCTATTCCTAGTCTCAGGATCGTAAAAAATTTGGTGAGCATACTCAAGGTAATTAGTAGATCAAACTAGCTTTGTTGTGTGCTACCAAAATCACGATCTAATCTTTTTTTGGCCTCTGAATGCACTATCAAAATGCTTGTGTAGGTTGTTTTGTCTTTTTGTGCCAAAGTTATATAAAGATTTCGGTTCGCGAGTATAAGCATCTCAAAGTATGCTACAAGTTTAGTAGAACTCAACAAGGTAATTCTATTCGGCTTTTTGAGATACAACCAATTTTTGAGGATGAGTTGTTGAGGATGAGTTGCATGGTAGGAATTACCCATTATGAGCTTATATGATGTGTCATGTATTGGTTGCAAAAGGACTATGGAATAATGTGTAGCGTGTTGAAAATTGTCCTATTACATCTGCAAATACAGGTACTGAAGCTAATGTAGATGACATTGAAGATGATGATATTCTTCATGTTCCTCTTCGTGCTACACCTACTGTAGAGAAAATTCGTTGGGATGGTACAGATGTTCAAGCGCATGCATTGATAGCCTTCTTTGTCAAACATGCCATTATTCCTCACATTCGCTCTTGCAGAACAACTAAGGATGCTTGGATACACTTACCACCTTATACCAGGCAAGGAATGAGGCTCATGTTGCTTGCCTCCAAAAACAATTGGAGAGTGAGCACATGAATGAAGGCGATTCAATGGGTAGTTTTCTAACAAAGATCAAAGATTTGAAAGAACAATTGATTTTTGCTGATGAAGTCTTGCTTGAGAGTTCACTTGTGTAGACTGTTCTAAATGGTCTTCCTCGTTCATATCAAAGTTTTGCTTGTACTCTTCATTTGATGATGAAAGGAAATCCAAATGCCTTAACATTTGAGGAGTTAGTCTCTGTTTTGTTGCAGGAAGATCAGACTAGGCAGAACATGCTCATTATGCATGTTGCAGATCAAGCTTTCTTGGCTAGTTAGAAGGGCAAAGGTAAATGGAGCTCTTCTACTACTAAGCAAAAATCTGCTAATTCTACACAATCAAAGAAGGAAGATAGAGAAGAGAAGAAAATAGAAAAGTAGAAATTGTTTTGCAAGTACTCTAAAGAAAATGATCATGTCATAAAGAAGTGTCCAAAAGTCGCTGCAAAAGAGGCAAAGAAAAAAGAAGCTGGAATGGTTGTTGCAAAGGCCTCTACACCGAAAACAAAGTCTGCTAATCTAATGTAGAATGAAGAATGGGTGTTTACTACTGTTTGCAGCTTTGACCCATCCTCTCCTGAATAGTGTATGTCTGAACTAAACTAAGACGTTTGGTACTTTGATAGTGGGGCAACCAAACATATTACCTTGCAACGCAGTTCCTCTCGTTCACTTGAGCTTGTCCCTACAGGGAATACTGTCACATGTGCCAACAACACCTCTTATCTTGTCATGGGAATCGATAAGATCATTTTGACTATTGCTAATGGTAGTTCTTTCATATTGTCGGATGCTCTATTTGTGTGAGGGATCAAGAAGAGTATGTTATCAATTTCAGCTTTAGCCAAGATTGGCTTGGTTGTGAAATTTGTTGATGATAGATGTATAATTCACGATCTGTCAAATGGCGACGTGATTATTGCTTCTAGAATTTTATGTTGTGGGCTATATAAGCTCATAGACTATGAAAAATCTATAAATGATTCAAAATGTGTAGTACATGATTCTTAGGCTATGTCATATGCAATGCTTTGGCATGCATGCTTTGGTAATCTAAATTTTGCTAGTTTGCTATGCCTACAAAAATCTGAAATGGTGTCCTCTTTGCCCTAACTTGAGGCACCCGATAAACATGTTTGTGAAGACTCTATTTTGGGCAAAATGCAGTGTTCATCCTTCCCAAAAGATGGTTTAGTTTGAGCTACTAAAAACTTGCAGCTTGTACATAGTAATGTCCGTGGTCCTATGCAAATGCCTTCTTTTGAAAAATATCTTTATTTTGTGACTTTCATTGATGATTTTTCTAGGCATGCATGGGTATATCCATTGAAAGCAAAGTCCAAAGTGTTTATGTGCTTCAGACAATTTTTGGTTTTGGCTGAAAATCTATTGGCATGTAAAATGGGCATCCTCTATTCTAATCAAGGGGGGAGGGAATATATGTCTTCTAACTTTAATGCATTTTTGGCTGAACGTGGGATAAAACATTAGTGTATAGTGTTGTATACCCCTAAAGAGAATGGAGTTGCTAAACAGAAGAACAAGTCACTCATGGAGATGGGAGGTGTATGGTCAAGAGTCAGGCTTTACCACATAGTTTCTGGCTTGAGGTTGTCATGTGTGCAACAGATGAACTTAACAGGTGTCCCACTAAAGCATTGTTGTCTATCACTCCATATGAGGCTTGGCATGGTCGCAAGCCATCTGTTGCTCACCTAGATGTTTTTTGTTGTTTGGCATATGCATTAGTGCCTGAACAAGTACGTAGGAAATTGGATGATAAAGCGATGAAATGTATTTTTGTTGGGTATAGTTCTGAAAACAAAGGCTATTATCTCTATCATCCATAGACTAAACACATTTTGGTTAGCTGTGATGTTGCTTTTGTGGAACATGCTATTCAGCCAGTACTTTCATGTACTAAGGAGACATCTATTAGCTCCAAAGACATGTATGATACTTTGTTGCCTCTTTTTATAGGTGGACAATCTAGTGTTGGTCCTAATAAGGCAACTTCTTAGCCTTTACAGGTTTCATGTGATGATGCATATCATTCCATTTCTGATGCAGGTTTGCATGATGCACTTGTTGATGAGAGAGCTAATATTGAGGATGTAAAAACTATGCCAAAGTGGTTGGTGCAGACTTTGTGTGATAGCAAATGAGATGCTCTCATAGTGCCTCTTTTACATCAAATTGCTATGCTATGGCTGCCTCTAGTCTCTATGATGAGAATGAGCCCATTTCATTTAATGAAGCACAAAACTCTAAAAATTGGATGGTTGCTATGCAATCTGAATATGATGCTATAATGAAGAATTCTACTTGGTCTTTATGTGACTTTCCTCCTAGCAAGAAGGCCATTGGCACTAACTGGGTATACAAGCTAAAACATAAGCTTGATGGAACAGTTGACAGGAATAAGGCTAGCCTTGTTGCAAAGGGTTATGCTGAGAAAAGAGGCATTGATTTTGATGAGGCCTTTGCTCCTACTTGTCGAATGACTACTGTTCGTAGCATCTGTGCACTTGCAGCTCATCATGGCTGGAATGTACATCCATTGGAGATTAAAATTGCATTTTTTAATGGTGATTTGCATGAAGAAGTATATATTTTTTTAGCCCTGTGGCTTTGTGCGGAAAGGGCATGAAAACTAGGTGTGCAAGTTGAAGAAGGCATGATATGGTTTAAAGCAAGAAACACATGCTTGGTATGAAAAGATACATGCCTATCTGATTGCATGTGGTTTTGAGAACAGTCCAACTAAAAGCACCTTATATGTTAAACATGCTAATGATGTGCTTCTGATCATTGTTGTGTATGTTGACGACATGCTGCTCACTAGTCCTCATGAGAAGCATATTGCTGATTTTAAGGCTGATCTGCATGCCTCATTTGAGATGTCAGATTTGGGGAATTCACATCATTATTTGGGTACCCAGTTTATGCAAGTTGATGGTGGAATAGTTCTATATCAAATGAGATATATTGACATATTATTGGAGCATTTTGGCCTTGAAGACTGCAAACCTATTGCCACTCCTATGGAGAGAGGTTTACGATTGAGTCTTCATGATGCTGGAGATGCATTTGATGTTATTCTCTATCAACAAGTTATTGGATGCTTGATTTACTTATGCATTACTCAGCGAGATATTCAGTTTGTTGTCTCAGAAATGAGAAGGTTTATGCATTGACCAACTATCAAGCATTGGCAAGCAGTTAAGTGCACCTTTTGCTACTTGAGTGGTACCCGACTACTTGGATTGTTTTATCCCAAGGGGGAACCACTACCGCCAGATTTACATGCTTTTTTTGACTCTGACTGGGCTGGTTGCTATGACACTCATGTCTCCACTAGTGGATTTTTCTTCATGATTGGTAGCTCATGTATATCTTGGTTGAGCAAGAAGCAGCCTACTCTGGCCACTTCCAGTTGTGAGGCTAAGTACAGGGCAACTTTCACAGCAACTGTTGAGTGTGTGTGGCTCAGATGCCTTATGGCTGATTTGGGTGTTGGACAACCTTTTGCCACCACCATCTTCACTGATAGTCAGAGCGCATTGGCAATTGTGAGATACCATGTGTTCCATGCTCGCACTAAGCACATTGAGGTGCATTATAATTATGCTAGGGAGAGGTTCTCTATTGGAGAGATCAGCTTGGCATATGTGCCTACACACGAGAACATTGTAGACCTTTTCACGAAGGCTCTACCTAGGGAGAAGTTTGATGCTTTCCGCAAAGCTTTGGGCTTACTTCCTTTTGTGGATTGGTTCCACATAGCTTGGCACTTCCTTATACATGAGTGATAGCTCCTTGTTCACTGCATCACTTGCAAGGGGAATTTGTTGATATAGTTAGGTAGTGATGTTTGTGAACACACTAGGACCATCAGGGCACTTTTTCCCCTCTTTAGGAGGTTTTCTTCCCCCGGCTTGTATATATGCCTACTACCCTAACACGTTACTTATCTTTGTATATTCTAGTGTTAATACATTTAGTATTGTGTGTTGTGTGTCAAGATTCTTCTTCTTCCTTGTGTTGTTCACGTGCTTCTATAAACCTTGAACTCCAACAAACCCAAGACCTCCTCCTTCACAACCTTGAGACTTAACCACTAGGCTAAGTGGCTCCCTTGTTTAAGAGAGCACATGAACTTATGCTTAACTTTAGTCTCGACATATTTAGCCATACACATGAGTGACTAAACAGTGTCTGATTTCAATTCTTTCTAAACTGCATGGACCCTTAGATCATAAAATTACTTTATTACATTCTTCCCCTCTTGGGAAAGATTTTTATCCTTGAAAATAAAGCTATATATAACAACCATAGGTAACCCTGAGCCTCATGCTCTTACACCGGAAGAACTTGGTCATGTTCTAAAACTAGAAGAACATGTCTCATCTCACGACCTCCTGCAAGCTAAGAATTGATGTAAACCATGCCATCATCCTCCTATTGATGCCTAAGGCATAGATGTCTACTTTATATGTTGTGTTCAAGCATAGAACAAGAGGCAACCAACCAAAAAAAGATCTCATTTGATTAAGTGGGTAGTGGGATTTGAAACTTGAATCCATCTGTTATATAAGCAAACACCCTAGCTGACGCACCAAAATTATTTGATGAACCAAGTTTTGATTGGACAAGTGAAACCATTATTGTTAAGCTTCATTTTTTGCCAAAATCTGATTTTTAGGAACCCGAGCTCAAGCTTATTTTTCATCCTCTCTTGTTCTCAAGAAGGAAAAAGGAAAGAAGTTGAGTTTTCCAATCTTGTGCGAGATACAAAGAAGGAAGGCATCTTCTCTACTTTGGATCAAGACATCCTAGAGCAACATGAAAATGAGTCAAAGAGCTTCTATCAAGCCATATTGCATCTTCTTCTCCATCTTACACCCATTGAGGAGTTGTGTGTGCCATACAAAGACCATGTAGCCAGAGGACATGCATCTGTGGTGGAAGTTGCATGTAGTGATTTCGCTTATCTTTACCTCAATTTGCTATGACAAAAGGATCTATAGAAGACATATATGGCTAAAGCTTTACTAGGGAAGCCTGAAAAGATGGAAAGTGGCTCTTCTCTTGGAAATGGAAGGATGTAGCTTGATGTGGAGATAAGTATTTTCTAAGTTATGTTCTCATTTCAATATTTGTTTTTCTCCATGATTTCATGTAGAATGTGTGAATGTATGGATTGATATGTCCCTGAAGATAAAGTGGTGCTGCAAAATCCTTGCACTACACTAGCCCAATAAACTCCAGATAAGTGTTTTGGGCTCTTTTAGCTTTCCAATGAGTATATTTGAGACCCTATGTACCTTGGAAGATCACTTGCAAAAAGTTGAATCAAGATAGACAAGTTTGACTAAAAGTCAATTAGCTCAAACCTTCTATTTTTGAACTATGACACTCAATGTTTTACTCAGTACTCCTTCTCTGGTCAAAATTGGCAAGAGATTTTTTAGAGAGTCTAATTAGGAAGCAAAGCAATCTATTACAAGTCATTTCACTAAGAATGATGAACCATATGATGAGAAATAAATTTACCAATTTACCTATGTCAACCCGACTTTTTAGGAAGTAGTAGACATCTATACAGAGTCAAGCTTAAATGTTCGTTGCTCATAGGAGACATAGATTGTAACAATATAATATTCTTTGAATATTTATTGAAAAGACTAAGAAATCCAAAATAACCAGAAACAAGATGAAACTCTATAATATGATAGTATACTTAGAGAGTTACCAATACCAAGTTAAATCTCTTAAAAAAATGAACCATGCTCAGAGAAATCTGCTCTACAAGGTGACTAAAAACTGAGAGATTGTGATAGTGAACAGTTCATACAAATAGACTTGACAATATAGCAATAAATGATCATGAAATCAATTCTATATTGAGTGAATATTACCATGACTTACTGGTACATATGTGTGCCTTGCAATCGCACACTGATCTTGCAATAAGCTCTAAAGATTGAGGCTCTCTTAACACGATTGAAAAGTACATGTATATATAGTGAGAGTTGGAGCCAACATTTGAATTTGAATTGGAGCTCACCTAAATCACTTTTCCTTATTTCTAGTGATATATTCTAAATAACTCAATTATGAGTTCATGGAGATCTCTTTGCTAGACTTGTTGTGAAAGGGTATGCTCAGAGATATGGTGTAGATTATGATGAGACTTATAGACTTGTTGCAAAGATGACAACTATAAGGAATCTCATAGCTATTTCTACATGTAAAGGTTGGAAGCTATGTCAATTAGATGTGAAGAATGCTTTTCTAAATGGTTACATTTTAGATGATGTTTTCATGGAGCAACCAGAAGGTTTCAAGGATAAGTGTTATCGAGAGTATGTGTGTAAGCTCAAGAGAGCTTTGTATGGTTTGAAGAAGGCCCCAAGGGCATGGATTTATAGACTTGTGAAGTTCTTGAAAGAGCTTGGTTTGCAAGTGTCTAAGGTAGATAGTAGCTTGCTTGTTAAAGCAAGTGATGATGGGTTCATTTACATTTGCATATATGTTGATGATATAATTCTTATAGATACATAGAGAAGGGCATACAAAGTCTTAAGAAGCAAATGGAGAAAGAGTTCAAGATCAGTGACTTGGGAGATTTTTCATATTTCTTGGGCATGAAGATTTCATATACTCAACATGGAGTATATGTGACTCAAGAAAGGTATTTGAAGAACTTGCTAATCAAGTTTAAAATGGAAGATTGCAAGGTAGCACTTACTCCAATGGAGGTGAATCATAAATTGAGCAGATATGGATGAGAAGAATTCAAGGACATGAAGCTATATCAAAGTTTTGTTGGTAGTCTAATCTATGCTACATTAACTAGACCTGATTTGTCATATGCAGTGGAGTGTTGTCTCAATTCATGCATTGTCCTAGGAAAGAACATTGGATTGTAGGACAAAGGGTGCTAAGATACATTAAGGGTACACTCAAAGAAGGTTTGTATTATGGATTCACATCAGATACAAAGATCAAGATATATAGTGATACAAATTGGGCAAGTAATCCTTATGATAGGAGGTCAACCTATGGATATCTATGTTATGTGGGAGATAAGTTAATCTCTTGGTGTTCTAAGAAGCAACATAACATTGCTTTGTCATCCACAAAAGCAGAGTATAAAGGTATGGTTGAAGCTGCAAAGGAGGTTATATGGTTGAACACTCTCATGAAGAGTTTTGACATCATTCAGAGTACACCCACTATTCATGGAGATAATATGAGTTCATTGTATCTAGCTCCTAACCCTGTGCATCATGCAAGAACTAAACATATTGAGATCCAATATCATTTCTTGAGTGAAAAGGTGATTGATAAAGAAACTGAAGTCATACATACTTCAACAAAAGATCAGATTGCAGACATGTTAGCCAACAGCTTGGATGGACCTAAGTTGCAAAGGTTCAAAGACATGGCAGGTATAAAGAAGATGGAGAAAATCACAATTGATGATTGAGGGGGAGCGGTTGGTGCAGGACAATCACTAATTGATGATCAGGACAAATTTTGAAGTCAAAGAATGAAGCAAAGATCAACATATGAAGCTTGAAGTTTAGTGCATGGTCAGAAGTTGAAGACTTGTATATACATGTACACTAATCTTCAAATTAGTTCATAGAAACTTTGTATCTTTGATGAGTCAGGATGTAAACATCTATATATACTTGATATAGATGTACTAAGAGTAGAGGAGATGATGTATGACAATAATTAGAAGTCATTAGAAGACTTAGAGAGTAAGAAGAAGTAATTCATCCATCAGATGTATACTTTCTCATAATAGAAGAGAATATGAAAAATTGCACCTTGATCTTTCGCTTAGTGCTCCTTCTGTGTTTATCCTCTTGAGGAATATTTTTGTACAAGTCTAATTCTATATTTGAGTTACCTTTGTAGAAGTTTTGAGAGTCTAATTGTAATCATGCTGAGAGAATTGAAGTTAGGAACATTTACATGTGTAAAGTGAAGAAGTGAAGACAAGAATAGGCGCAATCCCGGTGGTCAATGTTTTGATTAGATCTCCCTCTACAATGTATAGTTTTGAGCAGATAAGCACTAATTCTTTAAGTTGGAAGGTAAGATACTTGTGGCTAAAACCATTTGAATAAATGAGGTCTAGTTTGGGAGAACCATGCATTAGAAGTCGCAAGTTTCAAAGTCGACTATACAAAAGAACAGTTTCACACGTAGGTACATTGTTTGATGAAAATCTCAAGATATAATGAGACTTTTGGAGAGATTTAACTTAGAGAAGGTGCATAACCTTTAGCAGACACCTTTTATAAATTTTCATTGAAAACTTTACACATTTGATCAATCAATGAGTGAATTAAATGCAACAGACTTTTTTGAATAATTAGTTTCTTCATAGTTAGTTCAAAGTCTAATAATTTGGCATTGATCTTCCAAAATTGGTTGAGGTTTTGAGTTGTTCTTGATATAGAGGTGCTCTAACATCAAGGATAACTTGTTATTTTGGAGATTAACACTCTCCATCAGAAACATCATGGTTATCATGCATGAATTTTCTCCTCAAATCCTAGGAATTTGGTATGCAAACATTTCCTTTCCATTTAACTAATATTCTCCATTGAGAAATCACTATAGGGACTCGACTGATTTGCTTTACTAGGGGAAGAAATAGCTACAACTGCATCCTCTCCTATAATAGATTCACCATTGATGGCTCTAATAATTTGTAACAAATATGGATCTTCCACTTGTGCTTGCATTATTTCTTGAATAATGAGCTTTCTAGAAGTATAAAGCTCATTTAATACATTGTTCATGATAATTCATCAACCACAATATTCTCTTTGCCTCTTATATATAGTATTTCCATCTGAAACTCCTGCAAGAGCTCAGCTCAAGGAGTCTCTCTACATTGAAGATCTTGTTGACTACAAAAATACTTATGGTGATCACTGCACATCTTAAAGTCTTCACCATAAAGATAGTGCATACAACTTTTGTTCATGCACTGGCCAATTGCATTGTGCACTAGTTAACTTTTCACTCTCAAAAGCTATTAGCCTACCATCTTTTCTCAAGACTATCCCTATGGCTATGCCACTAGCATTTATCTCCAACTCAAATGGTTTCTATGGATCTACCACTTTGAGTATTGGAGCCTATGAAATAGCTTGCTTAAGAGTGTGAAAAATTTCTTATTGCTCTTGCTTCCATGCAAAACATACTTTCCCTTGAAGAAAGTTCATCATAGATGTTGCTACTGATGAATAAGATGAAATGAATTTCCAATAGATTTTCAAAAAGTCCTAGAAATGATCATAGATGCCCCTCAGCTTGAGAAGTAGGCCATGCTACAATAATTGAGACTTTCTTGGGATCCATCTAAACCCCATTGGCCTATACCGCATGCCCTAAATACTCTATCTCTTGAAGAAACAACTCAATCTTATCTAGATTTACAAACAATTGATTTTACTGTAGTTTATTTAATACTAATCTTAAGTGACTCTTATGCTTATGTACATAACTACTATACACCAACAAGTCATCTACAAAATCCATAATAAATTTTCCAATGAATGGTTCATTAACATCATGAAAATATCAGATTAGTCAAACCAATAATGCCCAAAACGGATCTTGAAAGTTGTTTTATATACATCTTGCTCCTTAAATCTAATTTGGTGCTAGCCACTTTCTAGATCTATTTTATAGTATACAACTACTCCACCTAGAGCATCAAGGAGATCATCTATCCTTGGCATGAGATAACTATGCTTGGTGGTAATCTTATTGAGTGCTCTGTAGTAGATACACATCCTATAAGGTCCATCTTTCTTCTTCACTAGAAGATCTGGTGTTGTGAAGGGTAAATAGTTGGATCTCATAAGCCCTTGCTCCATAAATGCATCCATAGCCTTGCAGACTTCATTTTCCTCCTACAAACTCATACAAAATGGTGGTCAAGTGATCAGATTCACTCCTAGTTTTGATTCAATCCTATGCTCAATATTCCTGCAAGGAGCTAAACCTAAAAGTAATTCCTTCAAAAACAACTCCTGGGATTCTACTCTTACTTTATCTGAAAGTTCTTGAGCATTCCAACTAGACTTTCCTTGACTACAAGAATCTCACTAGACAAAATGGATACACAAAGTATGGAAAATAAACATACTTGCAATCAATCTTGAGTAGCTGTTTTGCAATCACCAATTGTGTCTCTTCAAGATCTGATTCTCCACTGATTAGTAAGCCTCTTCCCTCATGCTCAAATTGGTAAACATGTAAAGCAAAGTCTATGACTGCTTGTTTCCTAGCATGCCACTTCTCACTTAAGACTACATCATCATGGGCCACTTGTACTGTCTTCAAATCCAATCTATCCTCATAGGACTTGATCTAGATAGGTAGACCAACTACTCATCGGTCCTATGTCTCAGTGCCCTTTCCCATTAGCTAACTCTATTGTCTAGGCATATTGTGACTGCAAAATGTCTAAGTGAAACCATCTAACAAGTTAAAAACTGATAATATTATATGTGCATCCACTATCAAAGAGGACCTTGATAGGTTGTCTTGCCACAATTCCCCTCATAACAATGAGTTTTGTATCTGGAAACTAGTACCCTTTCCCTCACACTTGTGAAAGCATAGTATCTGGCACATAAGGCACTTTCTTCATGACCATCATGGCCACTATAGGAGATGATATCTAAGATGGATACTCTCCAAAATCCTCATGTGCATCACTCCCTCTCTATGTGGGGTTTTACACTATGGTTGATACTACCTTTTTCTTCTTAGGACAACCCTTAAATTGATGTTGTCCTAAGCACCATAGCATAACCCTTCTTTCATGGCCTTATCTTTCTGTTGAGGGGTAAGGATAGACTTGTTATAAGCCCTCTCTGCTAGAGAAAACACTTCTCTTTTAGCATGCACCTGTGTAGCCGCTTTTTGAGGTTGTGCATTGGTCAAGATATGAGTACTAGAGGAAAAGGGTTGAATCCTCTTATTCCATGAGGACCTCTAGCCCTGGGAGCCTATGCCCCTGTGACCATCCTCATAGACTAGATCCATCTTTATGGCCTATGCCAAAGAGTGACACCTCTCTTTTCTCACTAATGGTCTAATTGTTTCTCTAATTCCAAAGATGAACTTGTGAACTTGGAGAAACTCTGGAACAGATTCAAGTACTTTAAGAAGTACCTCTTTGCATAACCTTGAATAGTTTGGATTTTTTGACTAATAGAAAAATAAGTATCTAGTGCCTTGGACCTCTCGTCTGGTGGCACAAAATTATTATAAAAACGGATTTTAAATTGTTCCTAAGAAGTGGGCTCTTTCTTGTCCTGTTCAATTTTACGTCACCACATATGGGCAACATCCATGAGCTTATAAGTAGCCTATAGAATCTTATGCCTATCATCCACGATATGGCATAAGGGGAAGCTCTACTCCCGCTTCTTGAGCCATTGCTCAATAGTATGAGTAGTTTGTGCACTAATTGAGCCATGATATGGTGCTTCTGTCACTAGAACACTCGCAAAAATTCCAAATAGTGATCAAATGATCTAGATACCAAGTGTAAAAAGTACTCCTAAAAATTCTTAAAGGAAGCCCTAGAAAAAAGAGAAAATGAATGTTGTGTGTGCAACTCATCTCCCATCCTTTATATCCTCTTGCATATGAAATAGCAATGATTTGGAATGCTCTAGTGTGGATATGTGGCCATCATGCAAAGTCATTCCCATTACCTTCAAAATACCTTAGGATATCCCCCGAGCTAGGGACCTTGGTTATGACTAGTCTTTGTCCCACACACACATGTGATGGTCATTATAGTCCAATGTCTAACATGAAACATGATGAATTCGTACATCAAGGTCAATAAGGATTGGAAGTGGGCAGCTGAGATTAGACAAAATAATTTGATTTGGTTTCATATTATAAAAATCAAAGAAATTGAATCGAAGAACCTCCATAAGGCAAAGAAACTATGAAACAAAGGGTTTCATATATAGAAACATCAATAGAATCAAGAGAGAAGACATTGGATTAGATTTGAGGACGTCGACACGGCTAGGAGAGTCGACTATGATGATTGGTGCCTATTAAGATAAACAATCGATTCTTGGGAGAACTCAAAGACTTGCCTCCTTCTCGGGCATGATCCTCTACTCATTAAAGGGTTAAGATGGATCAATGACAACAAATTGGATAAGGTGATGAGTGTCAAGGAGCATTTGGACTTGCATATTGCCCTCAAAAGGAGATGGTATCTGAACTGGCCTAGCATTAGATGGCATTTTAAGTTCGTGTACTTGTGGCACTCTCTCACTGAGAACAAAAATTTAGTCCTTATGTGGAGAATTCTTCATTGGAGAATTTGGACCAATGTCAAAGCTAATAGAATATGCGGAGCCTGCCCCCCTCCCCCCCAATGGTGTAAGTGATGTATCTATTGTAGAGAAGACATTGGTTACCTCTTTCTTTCATGCCCTAGGAGTCACTTGATTTGGCAGGCTCTTGCTAGGATTTTGAATTTATAGAGTCAAATCAACCAGGAGCAAGCATTACTTGGTGAAGCGCTTGGCTTCTCTTTTGCCTTGTGGAATGCCATAAGGAGGGAAACACTTTGGAAGTTTTTGGAAAGAAAGATGTGCGGTCAAGTTCACAAAAATCTAAAAGAATGCTTGATTCACTACAACATATGACGGGCATACCGACACTGCCTATACCAACGGTCACTCCCGATTTTGAGATGTCTCGCAAGTGCCGGTATGAGCGTCGATATATGCCTCGGTATATGTGTCGGTATGGGCGTCGGTATAGGGGTCAGTAATTTACTAGAAATTTCTGACGCTCGTACCGATGCATATACCGAGGCCGTGTTTTAAACATACCAGGAACCCAAGCGCAAAACTAAACATTTTGCACGTGTTTGAGTACTGGTTATCTTCTGTCAAAATTCCACGCGCGAATCGAAATTGCGACCTGCATTGTCTTTTGCACACACACACACACATATCTCTCTCTCTCTACACACACGCACACACTCTCTCTCTCTCTCTATGTTTAGATCTCACATCCTGGTAAGTGGTGCGCGTACTCTTAGCCTTTGTCTTTCTCTATGCTTTAGGTCTTATAATTTCTCTTCTCTTTGATTTTGCAGAAGTCCTTTGGCGTCGGATTCTTTGGAATTCGATGATAGACGACATACATTACGCTTTGACGAAAACGATCCAAAAGAGGGACATACTTGTAAGTGATTGTTTTATTCTCTATTGATAGAGAGAGAAAGAGAGAGAGATGAGAGAGAGATAGATAGAGAGAGAGAGAAAGAGAGAGAGAGGAGAGAGAGATATGAGAGAGAAAGAGAGATAGAGAGATAAGGAGAGAGAGAGAGAGATAAAGAGAGATGAAAGAGAGGAAGATAGAGATAGGAAGATAGAGCATGCATACACACACACACATCTACATATGCATACATACACACATACATGTACACACATGCATACATACACACATATATACATACACACACACATGCATTCACACATACATACACACACATATATACACATATGCATACATACACATACACACACACATGCATACACACACATACATACACACACATACATGCACACATATACACACATGCATGCGTACATACACACACATATACACACATGCATGCATACACACATAATATACACATATACACACATGCATACATACACACACACATGCATACACACATACATACACACACACATATACACATATGCATACACACATACATACACACATATACACACATGCATGCATACATACACACACATACACATACACACATGCATGCATACATACACACACATACACATATACACACATGCATACATACACACACATGTACACACATGCATACATACACACATATACACACATGCATGCATACATACACACACATATACACACATGCATGCATACACTCACACGCACACACACCCACATACATACACACATGCATGCACACACACATGAATGCATACACACACATGCATACATACACACACATACACATATACTCACACATGCATACATAGACACACATACACATATACACACATGCATACATTCACACACACACATACATACACACATGCACACATATACACACACATAAGGTAGTGTTTTAATTAAATGTATATAATTAAATATATAAAATTTTGATTTTAAAGTTTTTTTTTTACATCAAAAATGTAAAAATAGGATTAGGGTTTTTAGGCTATTTACACATACATACACATATAGTTATACACACATATGTACACATACACATATATATACACATGCATACACATACACACATGTTTTAGGTCTAGGCCTTTCCGATTAGGGTTTTAGGGTTTTTACACATGCATAACATATATGCACGCATACACACACACATATAATACATATATACATGTATATACACATGCATACAGAAATATACATATTTTAGGTCTAGATCTTTAAGATTAGGGTTTTAGGGTTTAGGCATACATATAATTCAATTACATTTATATTAAGAGAAAATATAGAATAAAATAAGAAAAAAGTCTGAATATATAAATAAATAAATAAATATATATATATATAATAGGATACTTATATAGATAAATAAATATGAAAACAACTAGTGTTTTGAATAAATAAATTAAATATATAAAAATAGGTTTAATTTTAAGGATTTTAATCAGAGTAAATATATATACACATACACATACACACATATACTTATACACATATCTATATACACATATATATACACATACACACATATATATACATGCATACACATATATACATGTTTTAGGTCTAGGTATTTCTAATTAGGGTTTTAGGGTTTTAACACCTACATAACATATATACACACATACACATACACATATGATACATATATACATGTATATACACATGCATACATAAATATACATATTTTAGGTCTAGATCTTTAAGATTAGGATTTTAGAGTTTCAGCATACATATAACTCAATCAAATTTATATAAAGAGAAAATATAGAAAAAAAATAAGGAAAAAATCTGAATATATATATAAATATATATATATATATAATAGGATAATTATATAGATAAATAAACATAAAAAGAACTAGTGTTTTAAATAATTTAATTAAAATATAGAATTAAATATATATAATTAAATATATAAAAATAGGATTAATTAAGAAAAAAATCTGAATATATAAATAAATATATATAAAATAGGATAATTATATAGATAAATAAATATGAAAAGAACTAGTGTTTTAAATAAATAAATTAAATATATATAATTAAATATATAAAAATAGGTTTAATTTTAAGGATTTTAATCAGAGTTTAATATAAATATAATTGAGTGATATGTATGCCTAAACCCTAAAACCCTAATCTTAAATATCTACACCTAAAATATGTATATTTCTGTATACATGTGTATATACATGTATATATATATTATATATGTGTATGTATGTGTAAATAGCGTAAAAACCCTAATCCTATTTTTATATATTTGATGTTAAAAAAAACTTCAAAATAAAAATAGGATTATATGTGTGTATGTATGCATGTGTGTATATATGTGTGTGTATGTATGCATGTGTACATGTGTGCGTGTGTATGTATGCATGTGTATACATGTGTGTATGTGTATGTGTGTGTATGTAGGCATGCATGTGTGTGCATGTGTGTGTACGTGTGTATATATGCATGCATGTGTGTGTATGTGTATGCATGTGTGTGTATGTGTATGTGCATGTATGTATACATGCATGTGTGTATATGTGTGTGTGTGTGAATGTATATGTGTGTATATATGTATGTGTGTATATGTGTGTGTGTATGTGTATGTATGCATATGTGTATATATGTGTGTGTATGTATGTGTGTATGCATGTGTGTGTATGTATGCATGTGTGTATATGTGTATATGTGTGTATGCATGCATGTGTGTATATGTGTGTGTATGTATGCATGCATGTATGTATATGTGTGTATATATATATATGTGTGTGTGTATGTATGTGTGTATATGTGTGTGTATGTGTATGTACGCATATGTGTGTGTATGTATGTGTGTATGCATGTGTGTGTATGTATGCATGTGTGTAAATTTATATGTGTGTGTATGCATGCATGTGTGTATATGTTTGTGTGGATGTAAACATGCATGTGTGTATAGGTGTGTGTATGTAAGCATGCATGTGTGTACATGTATGTGTGTATGTATGCATGTGTGTACATGTATGTGTGTAAATGTGTGTGTATGTGTGTGTGTATGTATGCTCTATTTTCCTATCTCTATCTTCCTTTCTTTCATTATTCTTTATCTCTCACTCTCTCTCTTTCTCTCTCTTTCTCTCTCTCTCTCTCTCTCTTTCTCTCTCTCTCTCTCTCTCTCTCTCTCTCTCTCTTTCTCTCTCTCTTTCTCTCTCTCCTTCTCTCTCTATCAATAGAGAATAAAACAATCACTTACAAGTATGCCCCTCTTTTTTATCGTTGTCGTCAAAGCGTAATGTATGTCATCTATCGTCCAATTCCAAACAATCGACGCCAAAGAACTTCTGCAAAATCAAAGAAAAGAGAAATTATAAAACATAAAGCATAGAGAAACACAAATGCTAACAGTATGCACAACACTTACCAAGATGTGAGATCTAAGCCGACAGAGTGTGTGTGTGTGTGTGTAGAGAGAGAGATCTGTGTGTGTGTGCACAAGACAATGCAGGTTGCAATTCGGTTCGCGCACGCAAGTTTGATAGAAGACCAACATTATTCAAACACGCGCAAAAATGTGAAGTTTTGCTCTCAGGTTCGCGGTATGTTTAAAACTTGCTGCCGGTATGGGCGTCGGTATTATACGCGTCGGTAGTTCCCAATAAATTACCAACACTTATACCGATGCTCATACCGATGCCTATACCGATGCATATACCGACGTACATACTGGAGGCTACGGGCCACACCGACGATCCGTTTAAAACGGTCATACCGACGGTCACTTGACTGTCGATATCTCTAAGTGACATTTTCCGAGGCCCATACCGATGCTGACTGTGACCGTCGGTATATGCAGCGTCAGTATGCCCCTCATATGTTGTAGTGGATAAAAGCAGTTTGCTTCAAGTCGACTCCATAAAATTATGGACGAATGAAAGAGATACATTTGTACTTCTCGAACACTATGAGCAGAAGGTGCGTAGCAAGCCATTTTTTATACCAGATTCAAAAGAACCATAGTGGCTATTTGTTTTACAAGTTGCCCCACGTAGTAGACAAATTTTTGAGAACATAGATGTAGAAGAAAGTCCATTTGTAGTGGACTCAGAGATTCATTCGATAGTCGAGGAGGAAGAGATCACTCTTCCAGAAGAAGAGGTTATTGAAGAAGACGAAATACAAGACGAAGCAATAGATGATGATCAGGAAGAAACCAACATAGCAAGCGATTTAGAAGTCATCAATATAGAGATAGATATTCTCGGTGCATCAGATCTCCGAGAGGATGCTAGACTAGAGGATTTTTTAATCAAACACTTGTATGTACTAATTTTTGTTTATTTTTTTTGCTAGGTCTTTTTGTACTACCATTTCTCTATATTAAATTTATTATCACATGCTAATTATTTGAGTTCTTTTGTTACAGAGCACGATGGGAGACAGTCCTCTAGTCACTCCACATTCCATGACAGAGGAGCAGTTCTTAGAGTTCATCTCTCAAGTACCTCCTGCGTATATGGCCGATGTGTCACAGTATTAGATCACTCGTGGTAGCACTCCTGACGGCCTCACTCTTGCCATGTTACTCCTGTCGGTGTCACTCCTTCCGACGTCACTCCTGCCGGTGGTGCTACTCCTATCGTAGGTATATCTCCTAGCTTTATGACTCCACCACAAACATCTTTTCAGCCATCCCCTACTGGCTCTAGTAGTAGACATGTGTGTTCGACACCTTAGCTCGATACAGGTTCTGGCCCGTCTCGTAGGTCAAGGTCACGCTCTGGAGCAGGGGGTTCTAGGAGTGGATCTACAGGTAGGTCTCGAGGAGGCGGATGTTGTGGAAGCAATGCGACGGACGTTGTGTCGCCCGCTTCTACTCCTAGGACGAGTACCTCAGATTGTAGGTACGCCACGTGGTACACCACGTGATACACCACGTACACCTTGGGGTGCTCATGACCATGATGACTCCAAGGTGTATAGTATCTGAGATGGAGCTCTGGTGATGGATGCGGCTTGCAAAGTAATGCGTGCACGTATACGATAGCTTTGCTCCATACAGTTTGGACACTCTATCATGTTGAAATGGAGTGAACAAGATAAAGATCATAAGAATTATATCACACAGATGATTTATCAAGAGTTTCGACCAGCCGATGGACAGCCTCTTGTCAGTTGAGAGTGGATTCTGCACACCGCACGTGAAGTTATGTACCATCGATAATCCAAGGCTCGTGATGCTTTCAGAGCAGGCTTACCAAATCCTATATGGTTAGATGCTGAGGAGTGGGATATGATTCACGATGAGCAGTAGCAGACTCTTGGCTGATATCACCAGCAATGAGACGTCGCAGCCACACATTTAGATACAGTTGGACCGTCACATTTGGGCAGCGGCGGATATGACACGATGCATCACGAGTTTGTAAGTACCATTTGATTTATTGAATTTGTTTGTGTTAAGCTTCTCATGTATGTTCCTCTAATGTTTTGTATATTTGTTGCAGGAGCTTGCAATGGATCATCCTCCAACACGAACGGAGGAGGCTTATGGATATCGTCATGGATTGAATGCACTATTGGAGGAGTTGGAGGGACGCGGTGCGGTCGTTTCATGGGAGCATTTGTGATGAGGTGATGAATTTATAAACTTGGTTTTTACTTGTTGTTTGTAAATTTCATGTGAATTTATATCATTTCATTAATGTTCTTTGTTGCAAGACTATTGATATGGAACGTTCTTTGCATGTGTATGGCAGTGGCACACCAAAATTTTGTATTTGATTTTTATATGGCAATGCAATGCTTTGCCACATTTTGTAAAAGCGTCATATATGATAGTGGTTTGCCACACTCTTGTACATGCTTCATTTATGAAATATATAACTCTTTTTGTACACGATTCATGGTTCATGGTTCATGGTTCATTCTGATTATCTCTTTTGTGTCCAATAATATTATGTTTTATGAAATCATATTTCGGTTGACATTAGAGTACACATCACATGTACTCGGCTTTCTTGGGCAGAGTGTATTGTCTTTTGCTAAGCAACATCATGGTAATGTTGCTATAGCAAAAGACAACACACTCTGCCCAAAAAAAAAATTGCAGATATAGTCGTTAGTATAAGCGACGGTACTCCCAGTAATGTCATCGGAATAAGCATCGGTACACCCAGCGGGTGCCGGTATATGTGACGGTACACCCAACAGAGCTGCGGGTATGGGCGTCGGTAATACCGACGTTTATACCGACGCCTATATCAATGCTCATACCGATGCCCATACTGATGCTCATACTGCCACTTTAATATCGACGCGCATACCGACACCTACAGCGACGTCAAGGCAAAAATACGCACGTTCATTTCCCTCGGTAAAAACCTCGGTATACGGCCGATCTGTTGTAGTGATTGAGAAATGCCTTGTCCTGTTAGTAAGAAGAATATGTAATTGTAAAAAGCCCCCCCTCCTCCCCTTTCAAACACCATAGAATTTTCGTTTTGAAAAACAACAAAGTCAAAAGTAAATGGGCCATCCATAAGGATGATGGAAATTTCATTGATCTTCTTGGTAGATTACCCTAAAACATAGGTTTCGATGAATTTTGGCTATTATAATTGTTGCGTCTTTGAGCTGTCCTACCCCTGCGTTGTTAGATAGAGAGGAACCCAAAGCACCATACCCTTCACTATACCCAAAGCACCATACCCTTCACTATATAATTGTTTTTTTAATTAATTCAAACAAGGGAGACCACCACGGTCGAACTTCAAATTTATAATATGTCGTCAGCAGACTGGTCGACGAGACTCGAGGCCTTGCAAAGACTCTTCCATACCTCTATGTTTGCAATGAGCTTCCAATTTTGCATGCATTTTGCATATGTCGCCTGCAGACTGGTCGACGAGAGTCGAGGCCTTGCAAAGACCTCTTCCATACCTCTACGTTTGAATGCGTCGTTACATGCTAATCAGACATTCTCGTAATAGCGCCATATATTTGTTCTCTCTCTCTCTCTCTCTCTCTCTCTCTCTCTCTGTGTCTGCATTGTAGGTGAGAGATGCTCCCATATCTTCATGGCTGGACAGAAGCTCCTGGCATTTTCACGGAGACTAGATCTCCTTTCAGCTTTCAAACAACCGATCTTGTCGAAGCGTGTCACTATCTCCTGTTCTCCCTCCTCTTATTCCTTCATGTGCGCCGCTTCCTTCTTACAGCTGCGAACTGATCTCGTCCATCAAATATCCAATTGATCGACGCAGGACAAAGATCAAAGCTTTGTAAAAGTTCGGAAACAAGCGTCGCCTTTCCGCAACGGGCCGATCTGTAACTCAGTCAATTAAAAGGGTATCAAAATCCTCAAGGCTGAAGTATGATCACCAGTTCATTCATGTACCTGTGTTTCAGGTATGATGTGTATGTACAGATGCCGGCACAATTGGACATCGTATAGAGAAACCGTAGAGAACAATTTTTCTGTTGTAGTGAAGAACTTCTTAGTTTCTCCTTCACTAGAGATCTTTGTTACACGATTCTGTTTCATGATACTTTGAGAGAGAGAGAGAGAGAGAGAGGGGGGGGTTGCAGACAGTTGGAATGTTTTCGGATGCACGATTCGAATTCCTGCCTTTCAGCATATTTCTTTGTATGGTTTAAAATAACGTGATGTGAAACCGTAAAGAACAATTTTTCGGTCGTAGTGAAGAACTTCTTGTTTCGCCTTCACTAGAGATCTCTGTTACACGATTCTGTTTCATGATAGGTTTGAGAGAGAGAGAGAGAGAGAGAGAGAGAGAGAGAGAGAGAGAGAGAGAGAGAGAGAGAGAGAGAGAGAGAGAGAGAGAGAGAGTCGGAATGTTTTCGGATGTACGATTCGAATTCCTGCCTTTTCAGCATACTTCTTTGTATCGTTTAAAATAACGTGATGTGAACCGGAAAATTTTTTCATGAGGTCTCCAGCTGCTTCTTGCTGCAGTTTTCTGTTCAAAAGACAAATTGAGAGGTAATGAAAAGTGTTTATGCAATAGATATATGGCATGTCACCTTCTTGGATGCAGAAAACAATGCTGCGCCCCCCAAGACATCTAACCAGAAAAAAATTGAGCCAGTAAAAAATGTACTCATGATTTCTATTGGAATACATTAATCAATGAAGCAGTTGAATCTGCATCTGAAATAGTATTTACTTGTTTGCCAAGCATGAACGTTAAACTAGAGGTCATTGGGTCATTGTCTCATTTGCTTTCACTAGAATCGTCAAAACTCAAGAAGAGCTTAAGAAAACCTGCCTGATTGATCAACTTTTAAAGGCTGGTCTTCTTATTGAAGCTTTGGGATCGTGGTTCGAGAAGGAATGGTTTGCAAGGTTTATTCTGAAGAGCAAGTGCCAATTTCTTTCTTCTAACCATATTGGGCGTTCTTTTTCAAGAGCGAAGAGATGACTTTCAAGACTTTTCACACTCGCACTTCGGAAGTGTAGCAAATGAGCATGTGTCTCTTCAGAGGGTTTTTACAATTTGCTGAGAACAAATCAAAACCTTCTAAGTACTCTGTGTGCGTTGAGCTTTCCAACATTCCATTCTTTCTTTACATTTTTTCTAATGAAATTCTTGCCACTCTTGGGCAATATCTTGTAACCAAAGGTGGTGTAAGTGGTCCAATACATAAGGGTTCTTTCCACTCCTTCAATGTTAGGTTCTCCTTTTAGAGTTTTCCTTTTACATGAAGATGATCCATCTAATGGAGGTCCTCAAACGCTAATATAATAGGAATACTCTCTCTACTATAAGCATCTCAATCTTTAAGGATTGAACTCGAAGATCTCTTTAGAGGAATCCATCCAAGTGGATTGCTTCTCGTATTTGATATTACAAAGTGCTATGATGAACTATCTCTTTGAACTAATGATAAATATGATATAAAATAATAAACAAAATTTAAAATAAAATGGGAATATGATTAAAACCATGTATAGGAAATAATGAATATGTATAATATTACTTATTTATAAATAGACTGCCTACTCAATTTTCTTGTATATCCATGTTAACATTAAAATATAAGTATATATTTTCATCGAGTAGACGTGATTTCAAGTTTTTTATTTAAAGTCTCTCTTTTCACTTGCCCAATGGTTCTAACTTCAAGTTCATTGTAATGTTCTTGCATATTAATTCAAGCATGATGGTCAAATCTACAAAGTCATTCCATGAATTTTTACCTCTCTAAAGGATATATGAATATATAAAATAAGAAATGTACACAAAAGGAAAGAAAGCTTGCGAACGGTCAACAGAAAACATTCAAAAAACAAGATAAATCACTCTTGGAGAGTGGACATGGGGATATTATTATTGGAGTTCAAGGTCTATGGAAGCACATGAACAACACGAAGAAGAAGCTTGGAGAACAACACAATATAGAATGCATTACCAAATGAATGTGTAAAATATAAGTGACCCATTAGAGTTATGGGCATATATACACATCGGGGAAAAAACTCCGAAAAAGGGGGAAAAAGTGTTCGACAGTCTTAAAAATTTTCACATATATCACTATTAAAATATATCGATAAATAGCCCATTAGATTGATGCAATGAACAAGGAGTTGGTGCTTATGTATAAGGAAGTAAACTCAATCAATCCACAAAGAAAGTAAACTCAAAGCTTTGAGTTTAAGCTTCAAACTTTTCCCTAGGTAGAGCCTTTGTGAGAAGGTAAGCAACATTATCTTGTGTCAGCACATAAGCCGAACTGATTTCTCTAGCATAGGATCTCTCTGTAACATAATGATACTGCACCTCAATATGCTTTATGTGAGCATGGAACATATGGTTCTTTGCAACTACGAATGTGCTCTGACTATCTATGAAGATGGTGGTGGTACAAGACTAACTAACACGTAAATTAGCCCAAAGGCATCTGAACTAGGCTACTTAATCTCACAACTAGAAGTGGCCATATTAGGCTGCTTCTTGCTCAACCAAGATATGTGTGAGCTACCAAGCATGAAGAAAAAATCACTGATGGACACATGAGCAACCTATCCAATTTGAGCTAGAAAAATCATATAAATCTAGTGGTAATGATCCCCTCTTAGGATAAAACAATCCAAGTAACTAGGAACCACTCAAGTAGCAAAAGATGCACTTAACTACCTACCAATTCTTGACATGAGCAATGCATAAACTTGTTCACGAGAGAGAGAGAGAGAGAGCAAATTGAATACCAAGCGGAGTTATGCATAAGTAAATCAAACATCCAATTGTTTGCTCATAGAGAACAATATCAAATGCATCTCTAGCATCATGAGGACTCAATTGTCAATAGCTTTCCATGGGAGTGGAAATAGGTTTGCAGTCTTCAAGGCCAAAACACTGCAATAATGTTTCAATATATTTTGTCTAGCAAAAAGCTATTCCTCCATCAACTTGCATAAATTGAATGCCTAAATAATGATGCAAATGCCCCAAATTTGATTTTTCAAAAGATGCATGCAAATCAGACCTTAAATTCATTAATATGCTTCTCATTAGGACTAGTGAGAAGCATATCATCAACATATACAACAATGAACAAAAGTACATAATGTGCACAATTAACATATAAGGTGTTCTCAAAACCATGTGTTAAAAAGTAGTTATATCTTCTCATTCAAAGCACATGGTGCTTGCTTCAAACCATATACTACATTTTTTAGCTGGCATACTTTGTGTTCATGCCCTTTTTGCACAAAACCACAAGGATGAAACGCATACACTTCTTCATTTAAATCACCATTCAAAAATATAGTTATAATTTCCACCTAATGTACATTCCAACCATGATAGCTACAAATGCACAAATGCTACAAATGGTGGTCATTTGGCATGTGGGAGCAAAGTTCTCATCAGAATGAGTGCCTCTCTCATTAGCATAAACTTTGGCAAAAAGCCTAGCCTCATATCTATCAACTACTCCATCAGGCTTATGTTCAACTTGTATACCCATTTAGTATCAATGTTCTTTTGCATGGAGGAAAAACATCTAAAGAAAAAGTACCATTCTTCATACTATCACCATGTTATGATTGCATGGCAATAATCAAATTTTCTAAATTCCATGCTTGATCAAAAGAAACAGGCTCATTCTCATCACAAAGACCAGAGACACCCATTGTTAGTGATCTGATACAAAGGAAGAACTATGAGATCCTAAACATGTATGATATAATAAAGGTGCATATAATTTTATATCTCTCAACATCTTCTCCAACCATTTAACCCATAGCATTTTCCCCTTCTATGTCATACCTCTCATCAATAAGTGCATCATGTAAATGTGCATAAAATGGAATGATATGCATCATCGTTTGAAACATGTAAAGGATAAGAAATTGCCTCATTTGGATAGTACTTGACTTTCCACCTATAAAAAGAGGCAAAAAAGTGCCATACACATCCTTTGAGCTAATAGATGTCTTCGTGGTACATGAAACTAAGGCTGAATTGTTAGTAAATGTGATAGTATTCCTTGTAGGGGCAAGCTCAAGTGAAGTGAAGAAATTGAACTAGAAGGTAACATGTTTGGTTGCACTACTATCAAAGTACCAAACATCTCAACCTAATACTGACATACACTATGCATGAGAAGATGGATCACAATTGCAAAGGATAGTAAATGCCCATTGTTCAGTCTGAACAAGATTAGCATACTCTGTTTTAGGTGTAGAGGTTTCAACAACAACCATTCCAGCCTCTTACTTCTTTGCCTCACTTGCAAACAATCTAGGAAAAATCGTTATGACATGATCTTTTGCTTTAAAGTACTTGAAAAACTATTTGTTTTGTTTTCTTGTCATCTTTGTCTTCCTTCTTTGATTTTGAAACATTAGCATATTTCCAGTGCTCACTAGTAGATGAGATCCATTTACCTTTGCCCTTCTAACTATCTAAGAAACCTTGATCGACATCATGCACAATTGCCATGCTCTATCTAGATTGATCTTCTTGTGGCACAATCGAGACTAGCTCCCCATATGTTAAGGAATTTGGAATATATTCATTATCAAATAGAGAGTAGAAACAAAAGTTGATATGAACCAAGAAGATCGCTAAAAAAAAACTGAACAAAATAAGCCATCTAGCAAAACTTCATTAGCAAAAATCAACTATCCTTTCAAGTCTTTGATCATTGCCAAAACAATGTCCATTGAATCTTCTTCGTTCATATACTCACTCTCCAATTGTTTTCATTGGTAAGCAACATGAACCCCATGTCTTGCATGGTATAATGTTGTATGAGTATCCCAAGCATCTTTTACTATCTTGCAAGAGAAAATATGAGGGATAATGGCATGTTTGGCAAACAAAGCTATCAATGCATGTTAATGTGCCTCTTTGCCATCCCAACAAACTTGCTTTGTAGTACATGCAACAGAAACCACAACATGGCCAACAAATTGATGATCATCATCTTCAACACCATCTGCATCACCTTCAATAACTTTATTTGTAGGTGTAGTAGGATGTTTTCAATACCATGCATAATATTAAATAACCCTTTTGCTAGCAATGTATGAAACTTCATGTATGCCCAAAATGGGTAATTCCTATAAAACTATTCTCAACAACCAACATATGAAATACATCGGTGTTTTTAGCCATGGATAGTGACTAAATACCCTGATACAAAAAATTGATTCTATCTCAAAAATTTAAACAAAAACACCTTGTGAAGATTTACTAAACTTGTAGTAGACTTCAAGGCACTTGTACTAGCGAATTGAAACATTTTTGGCACAAAATGATGAAATTTCCTATAAATTCAATGTGATAGAGTGTTTGGAGGCCAAAGGGAGCTGAAATCAAAATTTCAATGCCACAAAATGAAGTTGTTTTGAACTGCTAATCACAATGATTATGCTCACCAATTTCCGTGTGATTTTGAGACTGTGACGGAAGGGGTGTTGATGATGTCTTATATGAAGTGGGGACCTACTATGATACCAATTGTTAGAGTTCAACGTATGTGGAAGCCCACAAACATCATAAGGAAGAAGAAGAAGAAGCTTCAAGAATAACACAATATGTAAATTATCACATCATACCTTACACTAGGCAGGAACACCCCTAAGGCGAAGGAGATAGGGATGCCACATGGCATCCATTGGGTGCACTGTGAGAACTAGCTCATGCAAAGCTAGTGCTACCATGTGGCCATCATGCAATACTCATCCTCATTACTACTAAATACCTCAAGATATCCCCCAAGCTTGGGACCTTGACTATGACTAGCCATGTCCCACACACACATGGAATGGTCTCTGTAGAAAATGTCTACCATGCACCTTCTAATGTCAAGTGTAGAAGGGATAGAGGATAGGAAGTGGTAGACACATCCTTGAAAGATGGATTGTTTTTGGATCTAAGGTAACTTGGCATGGTTAGGAGGGAGAAATGTTTGAATCTCTTGTATGTGTCCTTGGAGAGATGTCACGCAAGCTTGGAGCGGAGTAGGATGTGCAAAAAGGATTATTATCACATTGGTATGAGATCCAACATTCTTGGGCAAATTCCACCACACGTGCACAATTAGGTATGGCAATCCAATAGAGAGAGAGTGATAGCAAGCAGTTGTCTCTCCTCCTCCTATGCACCCACTTGTGAGAGTGGCAAGGAGTGAGAGAGAGAGAGAAAGACACAGAGAGAGAGAGAGAGAGACTCTCCTTTAGCTCCTTGAATGAAGAGGTTAGTGAGTTGCTAGCCCATATATGGGCACAAAAGGCATGTGTGATTAATGTCCCTATATGGCACATGTTGAGCTTCTAGGTGAGAAGGAGGATGTGAATTCTTCCATGTCTAAATTCTTATATGTAGAATAAATTATATGAGTAGAAATTTGTATTTTTTAATGGATAAAAAAGGATTTTTCAGTGAGAACTTGGGAACATAATTTAGCATATATGGAGTATGAGGTATATACGTCCATAAAAAATTAGAAAAAGACATTAGTGCTAGAGGAATAGGAGTTTATGGCTTTCCCAAAACCCCTCTTCATCCATTTTGATGATAATTTCAGGACCTAAATTTGCAAAAAATCCTATTTTGGGAGAAGGAAAATAAGAGGTATTTGATGTAGATCGGTGGGATAAACCATGAATATATGGAATATGATGTATGGATTTCCATTTGGAATTAAAAAACTCCACAAATTATAAAATGGAGGAGTATTTGCACTCCTCAAAGTAACTCCCTTCCATCATTTTCACTCAACCCATCTCAGATATGGTAAGTGTATACATGCTGACACCTTTTTGGCCATATCTCTCTCATAAGATCCCCATTTTGAATATACCATGGATCATTTCAAATAATAAGAGGAGCACCCCGTGTATGAAAAAATAGCTATCTTTTATGAAGAACTGAATTTTCAGTTGAACTCTGAAGATTCTACCAACATCATCGCCTACATTTTTTAGATGCATAACTTTGCCATTTTGTATCCGATTGTTTTGATTCCACTTCTTACTAATTCTTATAGTGGAAAAGCATGTTTTGACGTGTTTGTAGCTCTAGAAAGATTTCAAAAAACATGAAACAAGCTTTTGTAGGTGGCTAAATACTTTATCTTGATTTTGAAGCAATTGTTGTGATGCTATGATGGTTTTCTTGGTTTTCCAAGTGTGCCTATGCAAACCCGATATATCAAATTTGATTTCAAGACCTACTGAGGAATTGACCAGCAAGCATTTAAGTTTTTAGACTCACCAAAAGTATCATGTATAATTCATAGAAGGAGGAAAGTTCTATTTGGTTATGTAATTTTTTATTTTTGGCATATGTTGATGCCTTAGGGATTCTTATACATGTATATAAGCACATGTTAGTGCTTTTGTAATACTTTCACAATGACCCAATGTTGAGCAAAAACATTAAATTTTTTTATTGAGAGAAAAGAGGATAGGTGAAGTAGCAGATAGAAATGCATTTCAAGACTTCCAAGAGTAGGGGAACATGGAAGGATTGATACATGGCTTCTTCGGTGTGTGGAAAGCTCACCTCATGAGACACTTAACCAACACAAGGATGAAAGTTGGTGAATTAAATCAATCACATATTTTGAAACTCAAATACTTAAGCGATCAGCTACTTAATGTTGGAGTCACAATTCATGATGATGAGATGGTGAAAAATCTCATAAATTCACTTCCATCTACTTCTAGATCATTTGTTACTTCTCTTTCTCTCTCTACAAGAGATAGAGAAATATCTTTGGTGATTTTTAGTTCTTGTTACTTCAAGATGAAGACCAAGAGAAGAGTATGGAAGAGAATGATGAAGCTATGGTATCATCATCTAAAGGAAAAAAGAAGGACACAACAGAGAATGACACAACAATGAAGGAGAAGAAAAATCAAAAGAATAAGAAGGAAAGTAAGGCTACTACCTCAAAGTTTTCAACTACTTCTGCTACTACATCCAATTCTAGTACTTCTACAAATCCTAAAGAGAAAAAAATTCTACTACATCCATCTAAAAGAAAGGAAAATGCCACTATTGCAAGAAACCTAGGCATTATATTGTAGAGTGTAAAAAGAGGATTTTTAAGAAAAGGTCATCAGGAAACAATGTTGAAGAAAGTTCAAAGTCTAATTCTTCAAATGAAGAATCATGTGCATGTGTCAGTACTAAAGAGATAAACTTTGATCAAGCAACATTACATGTAGTCTCAAAAAATCCTTGGATATTTGATTCTAGTGCTACTAAGCATATGATAGGTTGCAAAAAGGTGTTTTCTACCCGTACGAATTCTATAAGAAGAAGGGTGGCCATAGCAGATGGTCATGATCTAGATGTTGTAGGTGCTGGATAAGTAAACGTGAAACCTAGAGAAGGAGGAAACTTCACTATTTCTAATGCTCTACTAGAAATGAACAAGAATTTGCTATCCATCTCTACATTCTTGTTAAATGATTACAAGGTCATATTGAAGAAAGATTCATGCTAGATCCTTATTCCAAATGGGGAACAATTCCTTTTCCAAGGAGAAAACAAAAATGGAATGCTTATATTAGTCATGAAAATGTTTCTTGAACATCAACTAAGGAAAACATGAAGTTATGGCATGGTAGGTTTGGTCATATTAGTTACATAACTCTTAAGCACATTAAAGATCAAGGTATGGTGGAGTTCCTTCCAACTCTTGCTTTATTAGATGATACAGAAGCATGTGAAGGATGTCTTGAAAGAAAGTTGCACAAGCTACCTTTCAAGAAGCATGGATACATCATAGGTACTAGGAAATTACTGATCATACATTCATATGTGAATGGATCTTTGAGGGAAGATTCTACTCAAGGATTCAAATATTTTGTTGCATTCATAGATTATTTCTCCAGATATTCATGGGTTTCTTGTCTTAAAGCGAAGTCATAGAGGAGGAGAGTATTTATCAAAATACTTCAAGTATTTTTTAGAAGACAAAGGAATCTCTCATCAGCTAACTATTGCTTATACTCCAGAACAGAATGGTGTTGCAGAGAGGAAGAATAGGACACTTGTTGAATGATGTTTATTATGATGTCCTCTTAGAAACTTTCACCTTAATTTTGGTTTGATGCAATACATATAGAAGACCACATTCTTAATAGATATTCCAAAAAATCTTTTATGAAGCTTATCGTGGGAAGAATCCCAATGTGAATTATTTCAAAGTTTTTGGATATGTAGCCTATGTTTGTTGATATATTTAGGTAGTGATGTGTATGAACACTCTAGGACCGACAAGAAACTTTTTTCCCTCTTTAGGAGGTTTTTTTCCTATGGTTTGTATATATGCCTATTACCCTAATGGGCTACTTATCTTTGTACATTCTCTTGGTAATACATTCAGTATTGTGTGTTGTGCTCCAAGCTTCTTCTTCTTCCTTGTGTTGTTTGTGTGGTTTCGCAGACCTCAAACTCCAACAATTGGTATCAAAACAAATTGTCATTTCATCTAGGGAGTTGTTGAAACCCCTCCGGTCATAGTCTTAGAATTGCGCAAAATTTGGTGAGCATACTCTGGGTGATTAGGATTTGTGGTCTCAAAATTGAAATTCGAGCTCATTTCGGCCTCTAAAAGCACTATCATAGACAAGGTAGTTCTGTTCAACTTTTTGAGATACATTCATTTTTTTTGCATCAGGGTATTTTAGTCAGTGGCCATGGTTGAAAGTAGTGATGTATTCCGTATGTTGGTTGTTGAGGATAAGTTGGATGGTACCAATTACCCATTATGGGCTTATATGATGCATCATGTATTGGTTGGAAAAGGACTATAGAATATTATTCAGAGTATTGAAACACGTCCTATTACACCTGTAAATACAGTTACTGAAGGTGATGTAGATGGTGTTGAAGATGATGATATTCTTCATGTTCTTGTTCATGTTGTAGTTCCTACTACACCTACTGTAAAGCAAATTCCTTGGGATGGCAGAGATTCTTAGGCACATGCATTGATAGCCTTGTCTATCAAACGTGCCATTATTCCTCACATTCGCTCTTGCAGAACAACAAAGGATGCTTGGGATACACTTACCATTTTATACCAGGCAAGGAATGACGCTCTGTTGCTTACCTCCAAAAATAGTTGGAGAAAACACATGAATTAAGGAGATTTAATGGACAGTTTTTTGACAAAGATCAAAGATTTGAAGGAGCAATTGATTTTTGCTAATGAAGTCTTGCCTCATAGTTCACTTGTGCAGACTGTTCTGAATGGTCTTCTAGATTCATATCAAAGTTTTGCTTCTACTCTTTGATTGATGATGGAAGGCAATCCAAATTCCCTGACATTTGAGGAGTTATTCTCTGTTCTATTGCAGGAAGATTAGTCTACGCAGAACAGGTCCGTTATGTGAGTTGCAGATCAAGCTTTCCTAGCTAGTCATAAGGGCAAAGGTAAATGGAGCTCTTCTACTAGTAAGTAGAAATCTTCTAATTCTGCACAATCAAAGAAGGATGACAAAGAAGAGAAGAAAATAGAAAATTAGAAATTGATTTGCAAATAATGTAAAAGAAATGATCATGTCATAAAGAGTTGTCCAAAACTGGTTGCAAAAGAGGCAAAGAACAAAGAGGCTAGAATGGTTGTTGTAGAAGCCTCTACACCAAAAATAGAGCAGAATGAAGAATTTGCATTTACTATTGTTTGCAATTATCACTCATCTTCTCATGCATAATGTATGTCTGTAGTAGACTCAGATGTTTGGTACTTTGATAGTGGGGTAATGAAACATATTACCTCGTAGCACAGCTTCTTCATTTCACTTGAGCCTGCCCCTATAGGGAATACTATCACATGTGCCAACAACTCCTCTTATCCTATTATGGGAGTTGGTAATATGGTAGTTCTTTTACATTTTCAGATCCTTTATTTGTGAGCGATCAAGAAAAATCTATTATCAGTTTCAGCATTAGCCAAGATTGGCTTGATCGTGAAATTTGTTGATGAGGGATGTACAGTTCATGATCTGTCAAATGGCAGCATCAATAATTGCTTTTGGCATTTTATGTCATGGGTTGTATAAGCTCATAGATTATGCAAAATCTGTGAATGATCCAACATGTGCAATTCAAGATTCTTAAGCTATGTCAAATGCAAAGCTTTGCTAGCATGCTCTGTTCATCTAAATTTTGCTAGTTTGTTATGCCTGTAGAAATCTAAAATAGTGTCCTCTTTTCCCAAACTTGAGGCACTTGGTAAACATATATGTGAAGGCTGTATTTCGGGCAAAATGCAGTGTTCCTCCTTCCCAAAAGATGGTTCTGTTTGAGCTACTCAAAAATTATAACTTGTTCATAGTGATCTATGTGGTCCAATGCAAACACCTTCTTTTGGGAACTATCTTTACTTCATTACTTTCATCGATGATTTTTCCACACATGCATGGGTATATCCATTGAAAGCAAATTCCGAAGTGTTATGTGCTTCAAACAATTTCTTGTTTTGGATAAAAATCTACCTGCATGTAAAATGGGCACCCTCCGTTCTGATCGAGGGGGGGAATATATGTCTTCTGGCTTTAATGCATTTCTGGCTAAATGTGGGATAAAGCATCAGTGTACAATACTATATACACCTCTATAGAATGGACTTCCTAAAAGGAAGAACAGGTCGCTCATGGAGATGGCAAGGTGTATGGTCAAGAGTCAAGTTTTACCACATAGTTTTTGGCTTGAGGTTGTTATGTGTGTAGCATATGTACTTAACGGGTGTCCCACTAAAGCATTGCATTCTATCACTCCATATGAGGCTTGTAATGGTCGGAAGCTATCTATTGCTCACCTGTGTGTTTTTGGTTGTCTAGCATATGCATTAGTGCCTGAATAGCAACATAGGAAATTGGATGATAAAGCAGTGAAAGGTATTTTTGTTGGGTACAATTCTGAAAGCGAAGGCTATAGTCTATATCGTTCATAGACTAAATGCATTTTGGTTAGTCATGATGTTGTTTTTGTGGAAGATGCTATTCAACCATTACTTTCATGTACTAAGGAGGCATCAGTTAGCTCTATAGACATGTATGAAACTTTGCTACCTCTTTTTACAAGTGGACCGTCTAGTGTTGGTCCTAATGAGGCAACCTCTTAGCGTTTGAAAGTTTCATGTGATGATGCAGACCATTCCATTTCTGATGCAGATTTACATGATGCACTTGTTGATGAGAGAGTTGATATTGAGGAGGCAAAAACCATTTGAAAATGGCTAGTGCATACTTTGCATGATAGAAAATTAGATGCACGTTTGTCATATTCATTCAGGCTCTCATAGTGCTTCTTTTGCATCAGATTTCTATGCTATGGCTGCCTCAAGGCTTTGTGATGAGAATGAGCTAGTTTCGTTTGATAAAACACAAAATTCAAGAAAATGAATGGTTGCTATGCAATCAGAATATGATGCTATCATGAAAAATGGTACCTAGTGTTTATGTGACTTGCATCTTGACAAGAAGGCCATTGATACTAAGTGGGCATACAAGCTAAAGTGTAAGCTTGATGGAACAATTGACAAGTATAAGGCTAGGCTTATTGCGAAGGGTTATGCTCAAGAAAGAGGCATTGATTTTGATGAGACCTTTGTTCCTACATGTTGAATGACAATTGTTCGTAGCATATATGCACTTGCAGCTCATCATGGTTGGAATGTACATCAGTTGGATATTAAAACTACATTTTTGAATGGTGACTTGCATGAAGAAGTGTATGTTTTTTAGCCCCGTGGCTTTGTGCAAAAAGGGCATGAAAACCAAGTGCACAGGTTGAAAAAGGCATTATATGGTTTGAAGCAAGCACCACGTGCTTGGTATGGAAAAATACGTGCCTACTTGATTGCACATGGTTTTAAGAACAACGCAACAGAGAGCTCCTTGATTGGTCATTTTAAGGTTGATTGTCATGCCTCATTTGAGATGTCAAATTTGGGGCATTTACATCATTATTTGGGCATTCAGTTTATGCAAGATGATGGTGGAATAGCTTTGTGTCAAACAAGATGATGATTTGCATCATTCTCGCCTTGAAGACTGCAAACCTATTGCCACTCCTATGGAGATAGGTTTATGATTGAGTCTTCATGATGTTGGATATGCATTTGATGTTGTTCTCTATCAACGGGCTTTTGGATGCTTGATTTACTTATGCATTACTCGGCTAGATATTTAGTTTGTTGTCTCACAGATGAGTAGGTTTATGCATTGCCCAGGTGTCAAGCATTAGCAGGCGATTAAGCACATCTTTTGCTACTTGAGTGGGACCTGGTTATTTGGATTGTTTTATCCCAAGGGGGGATCTCTACCACCAGATTTACATGCTTTTTTTTACTCTAAATCGACAGGTTGCTATGACACTCGTGTGTCCACTAGTGGCTTTTGCTTCATGTTTGGTAGCTCATGTATATCTTGGTTGAGCAGGAAGCAGCCTACTATAGCCACTTTCGGTTGTGAGGCTAAGTATAAGGCAGCTTTGATATTAACTATTGAGTGTGTGTGGCTCAAAAGCCTTGTGGGTGACTTGGGTGTTGGTCAGTCTTCTACCACCACCATCTTCACTAATAGTCAAAGTGCATTGGCAGTTGTCAGGAACCCTGTGTTCCATGCTTGCACTAAGCACATTGCGGAACCCTATGAACACTCTAGGACCATCAGGGCACTTTTTTCCCACTTTAGGAGGTTTTTTTCCTTGGCTTGTATATATGCTTATTACCCTAATGGGCTACTTATCTTTGCACATTTTCTTGGAAATACATTCAGTATTGTGTGTTATGCTCCAAGCTTCTTCTTCTTCTTCATTATGCATTTTGCATGCTTCCGTAGACCTCAAACTCCAACAATGTTCACATTGAGAAGAAGGATCATGATAAGCTAGATTTCAAAGCAATCAAAGCTGTATTCATTGGCTATCCAATTGATAGTAAAGGATACATGTTCTATGTACCAAATACATGGTATTCCACTCTCTCACAATGATCACATTGCAAAAATTTAGATCTATGATACACATGCAAATATTCTAGGCTTCATCAAGGTAGAAATGCATTCTTCAAGAAACATTTGGATGCTCACATTTAGCCATATAGGGAAGGGGGGTGAACAACCTTCTGAAACCCCAAAGATTACACTTGGTAAACGTAAAGAGAATTTTTTTGAACCTACAACACCACCATCTACAACTCCATCTTCCCCTATTTCTTCTTACCTCTATATGTACTAAGTTATGAAGCTAGAGAAAGTTCTAGATCACCTGAAGAAAGAGTTGCAAATAAAATAGAGTTGTCACTAGTATTTGAGAAACTTCCAAAATGGTATATGAAATTACCACATGATAGTGGGATCAATCCATTTAAAGGAAGAACTAGAATAGACACATCAACTAAATTATGCAGAACATTTTGAAATCAACAATATTCTTGAAACTAACTTTTGTTGAGGATGAACCAACTAGTGTCAAAGATGCATTACAAAGTCTTGATTAGAAGAAAGCAATGCAAGAAGATATTGATTCAATACATAAGAATCAAACTTGGAAGCTATGTGAGTTACCAAAAGGTAAGAAAGCAATTGGGGTCAAGTGGTTCTTCAAGATCAAAAGAAAAGTAGATGGTACAATTGAAAATTGGAAAGTATACCAATTAGATATCAAAATAGCTTTTCTGAATGGTGATCTACCTGAAAATTATACATTCAACAACCAAAAGGTTTTGAAGAGATAGGTCAAGAACACTTAGTATGAAAACTTATCAAGAGCTTGGTATGAAAAGATACATTTGTACCTATTATCCATTGGTTTTGAAAACTTATATGTGGCTCCAACCCTCTATATTAAGGCAAAGTCAAATGTCTTGATTATAATCATTATCTATGTGGATGATATGATCATGGCAGGTCCCAAGGATTCAAATCTTTAGTTCTTTAATTCATAATTCAAGCTTGATGTTAATGATCTTGGGATACTGCACTACTACTTAGGCATTGAGTTCACGTTGAGAAAAAGTATATATATGAAACAAAAAAAATACATTAAAATATTTTTAGAAAAATTTGAGATTACATATTGTAAACTTATGTAGAAATCTATGGATGTTAATGTGTCATTATAGGCATATGCAGAATCAAAACCTTTTGATGCCACCTTATCTATTCAAGTAGTTGGATGCTTGATCTATCTATGTAATACATGACCAAACATTCAATTTGCAATTTCTCAAGTACCAAGGTTCATGCACAAATGCCCCAAGATCCATTGGAAATCAGTTAAGAGACATATTTACAAACATCAAAAGTTATGCAGACAATTTAACCTTATGCCATTATGGCATTGACGGGGGACTATTGGAAAAAAATGTCAGAATGTCCCAAAGTTCCAATATTCGAGTAATCCTTATTTTAGGACTTACTCAAAATCTGGTAAAAAAGGGTAAAAATTTATTGCACCATTCAAGAGTGCTTTCCTATAGCTCTTAGGCACCTTTTCAATCAATTGTTTTATAGCTAGCACCCTTAGATTCAGCCCACATTCTATTTTTTTTATCAGACACACATATTGTAGTTGTAGTATTTTTCATCAGTAGTGTGTAGTATCATCAAGCTACTACACTTTCATAATGGTTTCTTATCTCTCTTTAGTCTCATTTATCTCTCTTGATCAAGTTAAGGTGTGTAATGTTCTAAACTTAAGTGTTGGAAGATCCTAGATTTTACCTATGATTGATTTATTGGATCTACCACACTTCCAAGAATGCTAATTATAAGAAACTAAGAATATGTTAGAGTATCATAAACACCTATTAATTTTAGGGATACTATTTCATATCAAATTCATTTCTTTGCGATATGGGATATGATTTTATTCATTTCCACATGAAACAAGATTATCACATATTGAGTCTCATAAAATTCTTATAGAGACTAGGAGCACATATATGATAGGAGCCCAAAGGGTGGGAAATCTCACTCTTTAGTTAGTTAGTGAAGGTAAAAGACCTTCTAGGAAAGTCTCATAGTATTAGAAACTATGGGTTGTTGATGAAATGCCCACATAGAGTTGTATTTTTTATTATAGGAAGGAAAAAAGGTCAATTGACATTTAGTCTAGCTATTCTACATGGCATAGCCTAGATGGATACCACTTAGGAAATTTGGCATCATACATAGGTATCACAAGGATCATTGACACATGCTCACACGACACACCTAGATCTTTGTATTGACATTAGCTCTATTAAGAGCAATGGATTTTGATGAAAAAGGTTAGATAAGGATGTCATATAGTACAGGAATCCAATAAGTTCCTATATTGGTACTTAAGAACTAGCTCGACTTGGTATTTTGGTGATGTTAGAATCATCTAAACCAAGCTAGCTTAGTTATAAGATATGGGATTCATGAGAATCCACTAGACAAAATGCATGTGAGTTCCATTTTAGTGCTAGGAACTACTTATGTAGATTGGAGATGAGAACCACTAGTATGGCATGGTGTAGATTATTTCCCTTTGAGGATTCTTCTTCTATGGCTGGGAAGAAAAGGGCTTATCATACATTGAGTATGGTTTCTACTAGACTCGAGAGAGGTATTTGGAGGATATCCCTTAGTTTAGACCTTGAGCTATGGCTCTATCTAGACATTTATTGATACTATTCACATATTTTTCCTTCATATTGAGTTTTAATCTCCATTTGTTAGAGAGTGAAAAAGTTTGAGATCTTATATGTTCTCATTTATGGACAGTGAGCCAAAGAAATTGAGTATGTGTCTTGCACGGGGAATAGAAAGTGGAATAGATTCCATTTCTAGAGTCTTCTTCCTTAGAAGCAATGTAAAGAATTTATATATACTCTTTAGATTGTCTAGATAGAGTGGTACTCTTATATCAAAGACAATAGGGAGATTAGATACTCAATGCTTAGACTGAATCTCACTTAATACTCTCAAGAGAATCTGAGCACTTTCTTCTATGATTACAAATATTTTATGTACATTTTTTAGCAAGAATTTTTTTTTAAGGAGAAGGAAATCTCACATCATACCTTACAATGGGTAGGAACACCCCCAAGGATAAGGTGGCAAGGATGCTAGTTGGCATCCATTGCACAGCTTTATCCCTTGCATACATGTCCAAATCATGTTCACTTCATGTACAGATCTAGTTAGAGTGAGCCAACTTTGTTGGCTTTTGCAATCATTATGTACCTTTTCATATACAAGAAGACTAACCATAGAAAGAAAATCTTGTGATCAATATCATCAAGCTGGCCAAATCATATCAAGTGAGATGAAAGATAGGGAACATGGACAAAATTATGAATATTGAATAGAGAACCAGTGCAAAGCTCAACCAAATTGTAGTGGTTTAGATCATTTAGATCAGGTTGATTATCACTCTAAGAATTTTACCCTATTCATTTGTATGATGACATGCCACCATGAAGCTATGGAACTCAAACACAAATGCTTGGAAAAGTTGAGCCCCTATACACATGCACAAATAGCAAGAAACATATGCTTAGATCATGAAAAAAAACTTACCATCTAGGAGCTTTGAAGAAAAATTGCTTCAAAAAAGAAGAGTTGTAACTCATTAATGCATAACTAGAAAAGAGGAGAATTTAAGGGTTGAAAGATAAACTAATTAGTACTAATCCAGAATATACTTTATGAGCAGATCAATAAACCACTTGGCCTACAATAAACATCTTCTAGTACCATTGTCGAGAATTCTTTGCCTAGGTTGATGTTGGGGAGATTTCCACGTTAAAGGGAATTCATGTTTGTAAGTGCTTGGAGAGCAAGGATTGCTCAACAAGTTGCAACTTTTCAAGGTATATTATCATTTTATTCATAAAATCATCTCTTATAGTGTTCTTTTATCTCTTTCGAGCTTGAGGATTGGATAAGAGAATCTTTGGAGCAAGAGAGAGTGATTTTGGAAGCAAAAGGAGATTATAATGTGCTAAATTTAAAAACCAAGGGAAAATAAGCTTCTTTTAGGCTTACTTGGGTGGAAAGGTCTCATTTACAAGAGACTATGTGTGAGAGAGAACCACATTACTAAGAGGAGAGAGAAGAAAATGTTAAAAACTTGCTACTCATTATTTGGTTCGCTAAATCACTTGAAATTTCATACACAAAATCTTGGAGGTAAGATCTAACTTTTGTGAGAGTTTTATAGCTAAAGGATGTAGGCATGGTGAGTAGTGAGCATCAAAAAATTGAGGTAGGTCATTTTTCAAGGCAGAGAGGTTTTTTATGAAGAGTCTTGTCATGTGCATGCTCTATACCCTTGAAAACGTAAGAAATTACATAAAAAATTCAAGAGACAAGGAAAATTCTCAAAGGATAAGGGCCATCATCTTTGACATCCACAGAAAATTGTCTTGTGTAAGAGACATTGTGATTACTTGGATACATCATGAGGTCCAAAGGAATTTTCATAGTTTGGGACATCAAATTGTTGAGAGCCATCACAAGGGCTTTCAGCCATTGGGAAATTGTGTATCACAATTAGACATTGTGATGGCCTAAGGGAATCAGAAGTGAGACATTGCCATTGCAACCAACCATTATAATTTCCCAACGAAATTGTGATAAGGGATATCACGATTATCCACAGTTGACACCTTAGAGAAATAGTGTTAGAGGATCTCATGATTACCACACAAGAATTCACAATTGCTGTCAAAATTGAGATTTCTTCTTGCCACATGGCCTTGCAGGTATGTTAATACGAATTGAGTGTGCAAGGCTTGGTAATATATAATCTCATGAATTAGGGTTTATGGAGAAGAAATCATACTATCAACCACCCCCTAGTGGACTTCAAGTTGCAAAAAGATAATCCAATTATTCATTTTGGTCAATTATGCAACTAAAACAGAAATAACACATAATTTGGATAACTAAAGCACAACAAAAGCAACGTGGAGACTAGAAAACCAAATAAGTTCATAAATCACAAAAAAAGGCACCAAACAATGTGAAAGTTTACACATCCACTTAAGATTAGGATGTACAGTAGGGAAAACGGTTAAATCCATGATTGAACTCTCTAAAAAGGAGAGTGTGACTAAAGTTCCTTCTAGAACACTCACCTTTAGTGGGCGTAATAATTTTGAGAGTGATATTGAGGTTATGGCTTGCTCAAGTGACATGTACCGAGTGCCTTTGAGTGAGTGAAGATTTCATGTCTAGTATCAAGAGCAAGTATTGTTTGCTCTAAAATTTGTTCATATCAATGCGTATGGAGGAGAAGTCTACTTGGATGGACTTAATCTTAATTTTTTATGTTTTTTAATCTTATCAAGTATCTACTCTTGGAAGAGACTAGTAGTCAAGCTCATAAAAGGTCATTATTTAGATAAAAAAGCCAACATGTACTTGGGGCATGACAATCTCGATTGAGTAAATGATATGTGAGAGTTAGAGATAGAGAAGTAGGTTGATCCGGAGGAGTTAATCACTACTCCTCATGGTAAGTCCATCTTAAATAGCATACTCAGTGCAGATAGAGTACCAACTCACTCAAGACTTAAGGAATTCTACCTTCTAATAAGAATAGACCTAGCCATATGGACCATTGCATCTCATAGTGAGGAAAGAACTATTTCAAACATAGTGCAAAAGAAAAAACTTACTTATCGAGGATAACATGTCTTCTCTCCCAAGAATCAAGAACAAAAGGGTCACAAGAGAAAGAGGCTAATGAAGACTCTCAATATATAAGAGTGAGGATGGGGATCAATTGCACATTCCAAGTAGCACCAGAAGAAACAATTGGAGTGGATTTAAGATGAGGAAACACTAATCCTCAAGTTAGAACACCGAATGGCTAGAGACATCTTAATCAAAAAGTCGTGCAACATCATGTTGTCCCATTCCGAGTTGTAAGACCATGAAATGGTGGTAGAAGGCTTCCTCCTTCTAGAGCTCAAATGCATGAAGAATAATTATGATGGCACAATTGATCCTTATGATAATGTGGTAGAGTTTAAGGAAGTGCTTTCAATAGAGGAAGTAAGTGATTTTTTCACTCAATATGAAGTTGTTGGGATCACATTGGTAGGAAAAACTTTGGTTGAACATGAATGTAGTCTTCAATATCCTTATTATATTTTAGTCCTAATTCATCAGATGAAACATCTTTAGGTCCATGGGAAAGTGATAGAATTGATATTTAGATTCTAGGTTGATTGGGCATTCTTTTTCTTGGGCATCATAGCCTAGGTTCATTTAAATAAAATGGGAACTCGTGATCCATGGAGTTTCTGATCAACAAATTTTTGAATTTATCTTCTCCTCAAGGTACTCTATCATTGCTTCTAAAAAAAAATCATGCCCTTGGGTTCTCTAGCTATTTCTAGTTCTCTAACTTGAGTAGATAGCTAACGGCATATTAATCACTTCTTCATGTATTCTTGCAACCAACACTTTTTGACATATGTTTATCTCAATGAAGTTTTCAAGGCTCAAGTCATGACCTAAGGTTACTAACTGAGTCATGTATCCATTATCAAAGGTCAAAATCTTTGCCCAAGCACATGATTCCCAAATAAATAGGAATCTCTACTTCTCCTAAGCATTGTGCTAGGAGGCCCTCTTGTATTGAAAGAAAGGCTTCAATTGTTGCATGGATCTTGAATACACGCTCACATAGAGCATACGGATCTTGAAAACATAGAGGAAACATGGATGCAAATAGAAAAGACATTACATAAGATTGGGTGCAATCTCCCCCCATGCACTTTATTCGGCGGGTCTACAAAGTGCATGTATTTATAAGATTTTCTATTACATCGAAAATAGAGATTACAATGAGGGAAGATTTGAAAACAAAGCGTGAAAGTAAAAAAGTTGCTCTCTTTTATAGAAAGTCGTTGCTTTTATTTACATAAAACACAATCTACAATGATCCTTATCCTAACCACTCGTTTTACTACTTTTTCTAAAAGCCCTATACCTCGGTCTTTATTTACAAACTATATATAAAATATAAGTCCTATTATTCATGTCCAGACACATCCAAACTATCCATGCCCATTCATGTCCTCACAAGCCTTCAGCTTCTATATCAAAACACCAAACCACATTAATAAATCAATAAATTAAACTTTGAAATTCCAAAAATCAACATATTCCATTATTGATAACATGCCCCTTAGTTGAAAAATCAACTGACCTCAATTGATATAAATAAAATAAACAAAGATGGATGAGCACATGTTCCATCACTAAACAATATAATTATGTTCCATGTAAAAACACATGCATGGAAATGTTCATGGAGGAGTTAAATTAATGTGAATGTGAACGATATGCAATAATTATTCTATTTTACTTTTGAAAAAATAACTAAAGTGTGTTCTTAGAGACTAAATCCTTTTTTCAAATGTATCACATGTGCGGTTTATATTCCTACTATAAAGAACCACATCATTAAAGGAAAAAAAAAGAAAAGTTTGAGAATCAAAGAAAATTAGACTTCTCCAAAGGTTTTTATTGACATGGTTGTTGCAGACGAATCATTGTGGTAATCGATTGAAACTCTTTCCCTGCATCATGAGTAAAATAAATAGCTTTGTGAAGAATTGTAGGCAGGAGTGAGTGAAGCTTAGCTTGGATCTCGTTTTTCAAAGCGTCATCATACGTCTTCTTCATGGTAACTTCAAGTACATCTTCAAGCATCCAAAGAAATACTAGGTAGTTCTAGAATTAGTCCATGTAAGTTGTAAAAGTATCACATGCCTTCCATGTAAACATGGTCCACAAACGTCAAACATGTAGGTTGGATTGTTTCTTGGGAATTGAAAAAGTAAGAGAGATGCAAGTTGTGTTAAATATAAGTAAAAAGGAGTAGAGTAAGAACACAAGGGAGAAGTATAGTGGTAAAACACGACTTGTGATATTGAGGTCGTGGATTCAAATCCTCCCTCCTTGGTAGATAAAAATCTTCTTGTTTCCACTCCTTAATTAAAAGGTGTTTGCATGTAGCCAATGATCACCAACGGATCCCGAGAAGCAAAAGATGCCAAAGTTATATGCCTTAGTCTAAAGGAGAAAATGTGGTGTAAACATAGGAGTAAATGTAGGTTTGATTATAGAAACCAAAAATCAAAACTAGAACGAGAAATGAAAACACAAACTGAAACTAAAATTGAAATAGAGACAGAGATTGAGATCACAATCAAAATAAAAAACAAAGATTGGATGCCAAAAATGAACGACACTAGACCAAAAACAAATAGTGTCAGACCCCTCTGTAGTGCATTAGGGGAAAAAATGAACCCTGAATGGGCCTTTTAGATTAAGGAGTGATTAGTGATGGACCAATCAAAAGAGGGTGGTGGCCACAGTCTATGCCCTATAAAATACTAGGTTGAAGGGTGGAGAGAGGACATATTTCTCCCTTATTTAATGAGCTACCTCTAGAGAGAGAAGGAATCTCATAACTAAGTGGGCCCAAAAATTCAAAATTTTTAAAAAGTTAAAAAACTCATCATAACACCTGAAAATGGACCCCCCATTACTTTTTATGGTCAAAAGTATTCTTTTTGACCCCAAATTCAAAATACGTGTATGTTTTGAGCTGAAAAAAATGAGTTTTTTCAAAAACACTCAAAAAAGAGTTATTTCCCTCCTAAACCTCACATTTTCATACCCAGGTCCCAAAAAGTCATCTTTTCCCACTAATTTCACTATGTAGCACACCATTGAAGCTCTTGTTTCTACACTCCAACCTACCTGCATCTCCTATCTCGAATTGCTATTGTAGCTTGAAGACCTTTAGCTTCAATGGCAACATCTAAAGCTTCTAGGTGACTGAAAGATGAAATCCTCACATTAAGATGTCATAATATCAAAGCCATAGATGGATAGTGGCTATCACATGAGTACTCCAAAGGTGCATGGGTGTACATGCAACCCTCTAGAGTTGGGCCTCATCGAGTTAGAGATCGTGGAAACTTAGATCTTCATTGGAAGGGAAAGTTACTTGGCTTCATGAAGCACAGAGACAATGGGATGGTTGCTATTGTACAACATGTTTTTACAATGGCAACTATGAAACTTGAAAACTCTAGTAGTATGAGATATCCTATGAACTGTAAGTATTACTCTACAATATTTTATGTTTTCTTGTGTCGGATATATTTTTGAACCATTTAGATATGTTTTTGTTTGTTTCATATATATTTCCTTCTACTTTGGTGGAAGAGCAACCACTTGATAGTCTTACAGGTACTTTCCAGGCATTGCATGCAGACGTTGGTGCACTAGTCTTTCCAAATATATCTTCTACTCAACTTTACCATGATAGAGTTTTCTTTTACACACATAGATATGTTGTACCCTCTACAATGAATGGTTTTGGAAGGTTAGAGAGAATTGAAGTACATTCTCTTCTTAGCTTGGAGTGGTGTAAAGATATCACATATGAGCAAGTCGAAAGTCTTCTTGGTGAAAATTGGGATTTGATGGAAGGAATTGCAAAAGGTGATAAATATCTCTGTAAAATACGTGGAACACGTATAGGATTTTGATATTTGAAACAACGAACTTCATTATACATCAGATTCTACTATGATCGTTGGATGTGCAAACTTGGCAAATGGATACCATTTCAAAGTTCAGAGGGATCTTTGCATTCATTTGAAATAAAGCTTAGATTGCCCAACAATGAAACAGAAACTATTTTAGTGAATAATCATTGGACCTTGGGTAATCTGAGAGAACACTTGATGATTATGGGGTTTGACGGACTAACTCAATCCAAATTCAAAATTCAAGGACATAAGGTGAGAAATGTTTCATGTTTTTGTTAAAGTAATCTTTTCGTTATTGTTTATTTTACTTTAATGACTTCAATTTCTTGCAAATTGATTACAGGTGGGCAGAAAAATGGAATACAAAATGAAAGTCCCTGTAGATTGGAGCAAAGATGGAACAGAACTCTCATTGTCATAGTTCTTTTACAACCTGATAATGTCACTTCTTGGGCCCTAGTCATTGTATCTCATGGTTTTTGCACTTTCAAGAACCTTGTAAAAGTAGGACAATTGATTCATGTTAGATATTGTATATACCTTCTTCTCTGCAATGGTAATTTCAAAACTTTTGGAATGTCAAAAAGTATGTTCACTACTTTGAAATGTGGTTGCTCATGTTTTTTTCTGTGCATTATTTTGTCATTAAAAACTCATTTTTTGAAATTGCACTTCCTTATTATATACTTTTAAAAGTGGGCCCAGTCAATTTAAAAACTTGAAACTGCTATAAAAATGGTTCTATGTGCTCATTTCTCACATTTGCACTCTCAAAGAGCTTGAAAGCACAGACTACAAGCCTCTAGAAATCTCGCGTGCAAGCAATGGCTGTTAGCACTTCCACTCCCATGAAATCTCCTCGAGATCTATTCATGGAGTTTTTGGATACTACAGACTACAATGGTCGTACGGATTTGTATGACCTAGTCTGTAGAGTCCCTAATCTTGAAGGGACAATAGCCATGAATTCCGATGTGATTGATGAGATCACAAATTTTATGGAATTCTATATATTAAGATATGCCATAGATATTCCAGCATATGAGTGTAAATGGGTCCCCTGTGACCTGCTTTTTTACATTCATAAAGGAGATGAGGCGTTTGCGAAGCGCTTAAAGTGTTTCATGGCTATTGTTGAGGCTTCAAGGCACCTGTTAGATGACACAGTTCCCTTAATTAGACAATTAAATAAGAAGAGGAAAATGGCAGAAAATATCTTTCCTACATAGCAACAACCATCTTTTTTGTCAATGAGGAGCCCGAACCTTCACCCATGGACCTACCCCATCTTGTTACTGGGGGTTTTGTAGATGACAAGAAGGAACCCCAGACAGAAGCTCGCAACTTATTAGAAGAGAGTAAAAAAAATTCCAGAGAATTTCCTCAAGGAGTAGTGGAAAAATTAAAGGAAGCCAGTACACAGAAGAGTCCACCCTCCAACCTAGACCCCGTGGAACCCACTCTACCAGAGGTACAGATGGAAATGTTTTCAGTACTTGTTGATGGAGAGGAATTTTTGTTCCTGCACGATATTGAGAAGGCAATCGGTCTACGCCTCGACGAATGCCTTAGTATTTTTTGCTCAACCTCAGATGTTCCCATGGACAACACTTCTGACATTACCAAAAATGCAACAATTCCACTTGGTGATTCAGTTGCAGACACCATTGCATTTTTGTGTGAAGAGATTTTGAGCCATGCCAACCAAGATGCCACTGAAGAAGATCTGGCCACAGTAAGGGAAACAATTTTGGAGAAGAAGATTCCAACATCCATGTTGTGGAGCAAAGTGGCATGGCCCATTCATCAATTCCACTAGATGCAATGGGAAGAGGAGAGGATGAAGACAGGCTTCAAGATGTAAGTCTCTACTGACATTTATGGTTGTCTCATATTCATACAAGATGTATCTATTTAATTTTATGATTGTCTATGTGTAGGAAACAATTGAAGTAGATAAATTTGCAGCAAGGAGTGGTGGTGACCGTGTTTCCCAAGGCCATGGCTCTTCCTTGGCACAATACATTGGAAAATTGCCAAAGGAAGATTTTGTAATAATCCACAAGGACTTTTCCCCTCAAGGACACTTCATGACTTGGTGTATGAAGGCCTTGAGTAAAGTTTTGTGCCTATCTACAATAATGCAAAGGACCAATTGTATATTTCTAGTTAGGAAGTCCCTTGCCCTTACTACCCTAGGAGTTAACTTTAGAGGAAAAATATTAGGTCAAATAGGAATAGCCTTGGGTCTTGGATTGACAGACCCTCAATTAATATCCCAACCAATTTTGACTTACCAATTGCCTCTATCTTTTCAGAGAAGAAAGAATGTAGTGGAGAAACTCAAGGCCAAGAGCCAATTGTAAAGACTTTATAATACCAATTTTTTGTTTTTTCCAATTTCCGTGCATTCAATCTATTATATCTTTATGGTTTTGACAATCTCATAACTTTTGCATAGTTTAATCAATCTTTTTCCATTATTTCTTGTAATTTGTGTTGCCCAAAATGCCTTGTAATTTAATAAATGCCTTGTTTTTCCAATTTCCATGTGCATTCAATCTATTATATCTTTATGGTTTTGACAATCTCATAACTTTTGCATAATTTAATCAGTCTTTTTCCATTATTTCTTGTAATTTGTGTTTCTGTGGCAGGCCTTTTTTTTACATTCCTAGACCATCCTATACACTAGGTTACCTGTATTGCAAGTCTATCTCCCTCAATTAGCACCTTCACTGGGGAAATGTGGAACACTCTTCTTATGTGCAATAATTAGAGAAAGTTAAGACTCCTCTAGGTGCACATAAGCATGCAGCAGTAAATAAGTACATGTATTTTCATAAACATTGCTTAGCTATTGATCAGGGGATTAGCATGCAGTGCACTCTAGTCAAGGCCAATCATATGCCCCAATGTGCATGGCATGTGTTTTCATGGCTTGGAAATGCCAGAAAAAGGCTTGCCACAGAAACACGGGGATGGGCCCTGCAAAACTGCATGCACTCTAGCCAAGGCCAATCATATGCCCCAATGTGCATGGCATGTGTTTTCATGGCTTGGAAATGCCAAAAAAAGGCCTTCCACAAAAACGCGGAGATAGGCCTTGCAAAACTTTTGCACGGCCCATCCCCGTGTTTCTGTGGCAAGCCTTTTTTTGGCATTTCTTAGCCATGAAATGCATTAAATAGCATTACCACTTAGAACAAGTACAGAAAAAAGAATGATACAACTATGAAAAACACTTCAAAGAGGTACTGGAAAAACACACCTACAAACATAGGAGAAATAAACTTCAAAACATGTACACTAAGAGATAAACACTTGGGAGAGCAAATATGAGAAGACAAGGATTATATTCATCATTTTGGATTTACAAAATATTCATCATATGGGATATACAAAAGGTTCTCCAAACAAGGGAGTACAAATTATGGTTAAGGGTTATTCCCTCTAATTCTCCTAGCTAGCTGCAAATCTTTAGGTTGTATTGTCACTCTCTTGCATGGATGGCACATAGGTTAGAGTCCTCCAACATTGATATAGGATACGCCTCTACAGCTTCTTGGAGAGCTTCAATGGCTATCCCTTGGATACGAAGTCCAGCGCAATAGCGTTGGATCTCTTCCTTCACAACTCTTGCAAATGACCTTCGTGGAATAAGAAGCTCCACGGACTTTTGATAGTGTCGAATCTCCGCAAAGGCTCTGGTTTGCTTTCTGTGCCTTTGTGGTGCTCTTGCATTTGGGGGGATGTTGGGTTGTGGTCATTGTGGTCTACGACGTGGTTGATAGTTCTTCTTTCTTCTTGGAGGACGCCTAGATGGTCCTGCCTCATCATTTACTTCCTCTGCCCGATCTTGCTCTCTTTCTTCATCGGTTGGTCTTTGTCCTTGTCCTGGGGGGAGTGACTTGCCTCCTTGTATTACTCGATGGTTCATGGGGATATCATCATTGTTCCATGGTGGCTCATTTATACTTTCTTCATCTTAGGAACTCGATAAATTTGATGTCTGAATCACAACTCGTCTATGTCCTCGTTGTTTGGGCCTTGCCTTGATTGGTGTCCTGATTGGAGGCTCATCATCAGATGAGGAAGGGGAATAATTTATTTCTTGGGATACATCCTCTCTGGTGAAGCTGCATCCTCCCGTGATGCAATGCTACTAGACTATGTCCTTGCACCCGAGTTTCATCTTGAAGAGTGGCTTATGGTTCGACGCTTCTTGTGGGGTGTCATCCATGTTGGGCGCTGAGTACCTTGCACATGGCTAGGGTAGACGACATGATCCTTCCTAGTAGTCTGCTTTGTGCGTGCCATTCTCTTAGGTTGTAAAGTGGTAAAATGAGGAAGGACACCTCAATTTATAGGCTTTCACTTAAGAATTGTCCTGTTCACATTTAAATGGATAAAAATTAGTTTTAAGACATTAAAAGTACATTCACAAAAACAATAGAATTTTATTTGAAGTGAAGGGGGTTATAAAAACCTTGAAAAGAATAATGCATTTTAAGAGTTTGGAAACTATTTCCAAGCAGAACCCTCACGGACTCTTTGTGCACGCCATAGGGCAATGATGTACGGGTCCTAACGATGACATCCACTTCTTTATTGCAATATCATGTTGTAGCTTTCGTGTAATCTTTGCTATTCATGACTCAAATGCTCGTTCCATTATATATTTTCTAGCAAATGTCACACGAAAAAACCAATTGAACATTTCTTCTAAATAGTTTGATTGAAGTAGAACACCCCCATGATGAGTGTTTTTAAAGTAAACACCTCTAGCCCTGTAATGTGACTTCTCCATTCTTTGTGTACTAAAAATGTCCAGTGAACCATATCGATTCATAAAATATGCTCCATGTGCAAAAAGAATATGCTATGATCTGGTCAATAAGATATACACATAGTGTTTAAGACCAAATTAAAAAATGTAAGTGAAACTTACTATGTAATGTGTAATGTTGCTTTCTCCCCAACATAAGATGAATGACTGTGTAAACTCCTTCAAAGTCACTTGGAATAGTTCTCGCTGTGAAGCATTAGTGGAAACCAAACACATCAAATGTAACAATTGATCGAACGATGACCAAACCTTCTTTCACTTGTTAATGAGATCAACCTGACTATCACTGTCTGTTGTAATTGAACAGAGGTCCTTCCAAAGCTCCCATTTCCCATCATCTTGACTATTCACATCTCTTTTAAAGAAACGTCGTGCCTTCTTCCCAGTCATTGAAACCTGTTGTAAAATCTCTTGAGACTCACCATACTTCTTAACAACTAAAGATATGTGGCCACGATGACAACCTATAGAATTCAAAAGATCTTCTATTTTTTGAATTGCTATTGTAGACCTCTCTAGTGGTTTCATTGCAAATGCATATTCAACATGGAGCTTCAAGAGCCTATCAAAGATCCTCATGAATGCATGCAAAGTACAAAAGTGAACATTGACAAATGGAAATGGGATAATGGGGTTCCAATCATTGCTTATTTTATCACGAGTCGGTTCCTATAACATTGGACACCTCAAAAGTGATATCTCCCATTCCCTGTGATTTGATGAGTTTGTTTCATCAATTTCTTCAGAGTCATCAACTCTCATCAATGCCCTTGCAGGTTTAGACTGTCTCTTAAATCCTTTGCAACCTTGTGTACAATATGGGCAAGGATAGAGAGAAGATGCTCCTTGTTTACAACCTAACATGCATTTTATACTCTTGAGGTCTCCACCCAAATGCCATTCTACCTCAAAATCACCTATATCATCTACAAAAAGATTTTGCCCATGTATTTGAGAAGAGATTACTTCCGTAATCCACGGAGTCCTACTAAAAATCCATGAAATAACATTATTCGTTTCTTTGGGAACTTCTATAGCACCTAACCACCAGATATCTCTCTCTGATTGCACACTGTAAGTCAAATGGTCCCTCCCTCCTAAAGTTTCATCACTCATTGGATGGTCCATAATTTCGTTCATTAGCATCACACTCAACCTTTCTAGTCGTCAACCCTTTATGATTTGACACTCATCAAGCTTCAGTATGAACTTTAACTTAACATTACAGTCTGCACAAAAGAGAAAACATTATCTTAATATGACACTTGAATGCAATAAAACTTTAACACCAAATAAAATGTAGTAGGGGTACCTTTGATTGTTGAACTATAAAAGTGAACCATTGCTTGTTAAGCTTCTAAAGATCCACAAATATATTGTTGAATTTAGTGTAAGTAAATCCTTGTGTAGATAGGATTTTTGATTGCTTCTTGGGAATATTTGGATGATAAACAGAGGCAAGCATAATTTCTTCTATAAATATTGTCCAATAGTACGAGTCACATCCTCATTTGAAGTTTTTTTATTGATAGACACTTTATATGGGCATGGAAATATACTTTGAGAAATACCTTGTGATTGTAAGGCTTGCCTGAGAAGGGTGTACATTGCAGTATACCCATTTCTACTGATGCCCACTTGGTCACATATTGCCTGCACATCGCACTCTGATAAGGTTTTTTAACTTCTTTGAAAACTCAGCTTCAACAACAATTCTAATACACTTTCCTATGCGTGAGTCTAAAGCAGAAGTGATTTCTTTGGTGTTTATATAGCTATTCATCAGCTTGAATTGGTCTTGTGTTGTTGATGAAGCAGTTATGTCTTGAATAAACGACCTACACAATGAAAGATTCCATTACAAATCTTCATTAAAACATATAAAAGTAAAACAAACACTCACCTTGTTGCATATATACGTCGTTTGCGTGCTCCACCACCTTTTGAAAGAGCTTCAAAGGATGACAATGCTCTTTTCCTATGTCTCATACCAAGTGGAGTCTCTTTCAGCTGCTGGAGATTGGGAGTTAATTTTGAAATTGTGCTTTGTTTTGCTTCAATATCTTGTTCCAAATCTGTAAGTTGTTTTTGTAAAGATATGATTGTGCTTTCTAAAGTGACCACCCTTATATGATGGATGTGATATTATTGGAACCAATACTTAGCAGTAGCAAGTGAATGTGTAGATAATCGCTTGCAATAACCTAATAGTCCAACTTCACCCGCACCAATGAACTGAAGTAAAGTTGAGAGGTTATGGAATGTTGAATGGTAAGAAGATATTGGATCAAGAGGATATAGTGAACCATGAGCCCAAAGATCAATACTTTTTTCTCCAGCTGCACGACGTTCATTTTGAGAATTGGCATCATTGTTTCATCGTGTATTTGGAGCAAACTCTCTAGGCACATGAACATGGATACTTGTTGATGCAGGAGCATGAGGACGTTCTACTGTGAAGTTTGTGATACATGTCAACACCATCTTTGCTAATGACCAACAATATCAAAAACAAAGATGAAAAACCGGTTGGAAGGGAGTCTAAAGCATATGTTTTGCTCAAAAAATTTGTTTTCTTGTATGTGTATGGGTTAAAGTGTATTTTTCCATTGATTATGGCTGAAAATGATGAAATTTGAAAAAAGTCATTTTTTGGGGAAGCATAGTAACGGATTTGATGATGTGGCACTTACTTTTGGAGGGAGTTTAAAAATTATACTTTTTCTAAAAGAAACTTCAAAAAATGGGCCCAAAAAGGTGGCTTCTGACATATATATTAAAAAATAGGCTCTTTTGAGTTTTTTAAAAAAATTCATTTTTTATTCAAATACATGTATGAGTTTGATGATGTGGAAAGTAGATTCTCTTTCTCTCTCTCTAGAATAAGAAAGAGAGAGGCCTATTGAAGCCTAAAAAAAAGCCTACTCCAGCCTACTAAAAAGTGCCCTATTAAATGCACTTAAAAAAAAAAATCATTTTTTTTTCAAATATATGTATGAGTTTGATGATGTGAATTTTTTTAAAAAGTCAAAAGATTCATTTTTTTATTCAAATACATGTATGAGTTTGATGATGTGGAAAGTAGATTCTCTTTCTCTCTCTCTAGAATAAGAAAGAGAGAGGCCTACTGAAGCCTAAAAAAAAGCCTACTCCAGCCTACTAAAAAGTGCCCTATTAAATGCACTTTGTCCCCTTAAATAAGAACAAAATTAAGCTTAATCCCTAAAAATTAGGGATCCTTACAAGGCCCATGCAGGGTTCATTTTTTCCCCTAATGGAGGTGTGCAAGCTCTGATACCACTATTGCAAGGGTCTTGAATACATGCTCACACAAAGGATACACATCTTGAAATCACACAAAAAAGAGAGATATAAATAGACGAGATAGTACTAAGATTGGGTGCAATATCCCCCCCACACACTTTGTTGATAGGTCTACAGAGTGCATGTATTTATAGGATTTTCTATTACATCAAAAATAGAGATTACAATGAGTCTCACTTCAAAAACACAAGTGTGAAAGTAAAAAAGTTGCTCTCTTTCATGGAGAGCCTTTGCTTTTATTTACATAAATTGCAATCCATCGTGGTCCTTATCCTAACCACTATTTTTACTATTTTTTCTAGAAAGAACCCTCTACGTGGGTCTTTACTTACAAACTATATATAAAATATAAGTCATATTATTCATGTCTAGACACATGCAAAATGTCCACACCCATTCATGCCCTCAAGAACCTTCAGCTACTATATCAAAACACCAAAACACATTAATAACTCAATAAATTAAACTCCAAAATTCAACATATTCCATAATTGATAACATCGATTGGGCAAAATCTTCTTGAAGATGTTGAACAACCAAAATACCTATGGCATTGATAGAAATTTATGGATCCAATGAGACTATATCGTTTCAGCTCTTCCTAGTCCCATCTGAACACACAATTGTTGATCCAAATATGTTTGAAATAACAATTTGTCTCCAAGGCACTCTTGATATGAGAAGAGGTTTGCATAATTTTTGTCATCATCTTCTAAAGGTATCTCATCTCAAAGTGCACTTACCATTAATAATTCATAGCCCTCAATATAACAAGATTCTACCATATGCTACTCATTGACTGCCACGTTGAGTGTAATTGCAATTCACATTCAATCATAAGGTTCAAACTCTTCATCTTTGAAGAACCTAGGCATGTAAGGAGGATCTTTGGCTGGTATGTTCATAGTTTTGTGTATGATCTATTTCTTTTTGTGCCTACATTCATCTTCACATATGGCTACTTTACAAACCCAAAGGTTGGTTTCTTCTCGCATCCAAATATGATGTTCTAAATGCACAGTATGCGTAGAGTTTTTCTCTTCATCCTCATGAAAGACTTCTTATTGTAATGGAGAGACATCTCTTTGTGTTTAAACCTAAGTGTTGTAAGTATAAGGAATTAGATCCCTAGTCTTGAACCACTTTAAGCTATCTCATGAAAGGTCTTCGTAGCATCATTTATAATTTTCTACCTTTTCAAACTAACAAGTAGCTAGTGTATGATTAAATCCACAATGATATTACTTCCAAAAGTCCAAGACAACACTCTACTTGTCCATATGCTAGTTGCAATTACATCCTTATGGGCCTCTAGGTAGGTTTTCCCATTTCTCCCAAAGCTCTCTCATGGCTATAGCCACTCTTGCATTCAATTCTAATATTGATTGGGTTGTGCAATTATTGTAGGGGCTAGGCAAACATGTGTTACCCTTATCCCATTCAGTGTAATCTCCTATCTTATCGATTGAATTTTTTTTTGTAGAAGAGATCTCTTGAGTAGAAGTGGTATCTAATTGGGGTTCTTTGTTTGATTTCACTAGTTGTGATAGCTTTTCCCAAAGATAGGATTTAACATTTAGCAACTACTCTAGTGTGAGCGTACATCAAACTGTCATCTCTCATAAGGCTTCAACCATTGATGGATTTCGTTCATTCCCTTTAATGCACCACTTTCTCACTATTTCTGCTCTCTTATATTTAGTTCTTGCTTCAAACTCCCTCATGTAGTTAGAAAGAGTGTGCAGATTCATAAAGCCTTCTTCATGCATGTTGAGAATTTGAGTGTCACCGTAACAAGATCCTTCAAGATGTTCTCATCTTTGTCCCAAAACTATCTCAAGGATATGTGGGTTGGTATGTTGCTCTTTCTTTCACTTGGTTTCTTCAACTCTTTTCCAAATTTCTTGAGACCAAGCTTTGTCCATATCTAGGATGGTCGGTTTTAATATCTACCTTTGTTTTTGGCACCCATGCTATGTGAGGAGTTTCTTGGTGTGATCTTTGTGTGCCACTTGTTGTGTGAATGCCTAAAATTGAGGTTCTCGAATCTTGATATTTGATATTGTTATGGACACCCTTTCTAACATAATTTAAGAAGCCTCTACCATTTTCTTTCACAAGAATAACCTTTTCATTTCTAGGTATCCTTTAGGCTAGCACTAATCATGGTGCTTTAAGCTGGGACTTGTGGCTATTCTTGCTTGATATGCCTTTAAAAACATGTGTGAGTTTGCAAGCATAGGACCTGCTAGAACCCATCTAGCCTAGTGCTTTGTGTGATTCCTTGTAGGACCATCTAAAACTTGTTTTACTTGTGATGATGATTGCACATGGTTTCTAAGAGATTTGTTCAACATTTGATTCTTTTCTTATTCTTTTTGGAAGTTCTCTTGTATTTATTCTTTGTTTCCACTTCTATATTATTCACGCTTTCCTATCTTTCTAAATTTATTTTCTCTTTCTTATTGGACTCTCACACTTATCTGTGGTGTTCTATATGATTTTGTGGTTTTGTTCTTCCTCATTCTCCTCATATGGATTAAATATTTAAACTTTGTTTGGACTTATTGATGTTGGGTTGAGTTCTGGCTATTACTTGCATCGATTTTGAGGTATCTTGCCAGAGGCTTGACCTACTAAATGTATGATGTTTATTTAAGTGGTTTTCCATTGCATTCCCTAAAGATATGCTCTTTCTTGTACTCATTGCAAAATCCACACTCAAATCTAGTAATTGGTTGGTAATTAATTGGATGAGGATAATCTTGAATAAAGCATTCTCCTTTACATTTGTAAGAAGGCCCTCTAGTTTGAAGAGCTCTATTTTGCCTCAGAAGAGGTCTAGTAGTGGTGTATCACACATTAGAATAACCTCTTGGTAGTCCTTGATTCCAAGTAAAATCTTGATCATAGTACAAATCATCATAAGAATGAAAGTAGTCTCTTTATGGCTCCTCATAATACTAGTGCTCTTTGCTTGGATAATAAAAAAACAAGATCTTAAACATCTAGAGGTGGTTTTGATTAAATATTCATAATGGTTGGTTCCCTCTAGGTTGATGCACTTCGCTAAACAAAATTTTGGGGTGGAGAGGGTTGTTGCCCTAGGACATGTTGTGGTGGAAGAGGATCTTATTTAAACCTCTTGCAGCCTAGGTGCCTGATAATATTTCCAATGATTATAATTCTTTGGTTGACTACAAGGTGCATAAGAATATGGCCGCGATGGAAATCCTAGAAGTTTTCCACATCTTTTTTCTTTCTTGTAGTGGAGCATTTCCAAAAGTACAACTTTTTGTTGGATGGTCTCCTATGCACAAATAACATCTTCTTAGTGCTTTCACACATTGAGACGCATTTTGGTGTCTCTATTGCCTAAAGGTTGTTGCATTCCCAACTTCCTAGCTACCTTGCTAGTAATTTCATCAACATTGGGTAGATGCAAACCACTACTAGTAAAAGAATCAAATGTTCTCTATAAATGTGGAAGCTTTATGACTTTTTCTAGATTGTTTTCCAAGTCCATACAATCTTTCAAGCATGCTTCAAGTGTTTGTAAGAGCTTTAAATAGAGAAATGCCCACAAATTACTACAAATATTTCCATCCAAGAAGATGGAAATCTACTTTTCCTAGGAAGGATGCTCTCAAACTAGACATCTATCCACATAGTGCTTGAGTCCTTGAGAAGCAATCTTTATAGTCTCATGACTATGTTCATTAAAGCTATGGATCAAAGAAGAGGTCTCATGTCTAACTCCTTTCTTTGAGAACTCACCAATGAACCTTTCATGGTTTTGATATCATCAATGCTCCAACAAAACATCATACGTCATTTCCAACGTCAAGTGCATGGAATGAAGTGATGGATATTTCTCATGAAATACATCAGAAGAAGGGGTATAAACAAAAACACAAGCACAAACATAGACATAAAGAATAGATTAAATAGATTAAGAATCATCAACTGCAAAAACTTTGAAGAAACCAAGGTTTAAGGTCACTTCCCAAAGATCAACACTTGAAGTGATTCCAAAAGGGAGTGGAAGTGTAGATCGGGAAGAGGCACGAACACAAGAGTTAGTAGAGAAGAGAAGACAAGAAGAAGCAAATAGATAAATGTTGGAGTTTGAGGTCTCTAGAAACACATGAATAGCACAAGGAAGAAGAGGATGCTTGGAGCACAACACAAAACTCGTTGAATCACCAAGCGAATGTTTAAAGGTAATTAATCCATAGGGTTATATGCCTATATAAAAGCCTAGGGGAAAAAACCTCCCAAAGAGGGAAAAAACTGCTCTGATAGTCCTAAGTGTGTTCACACACACTAGTACTAAAATATATCAACAAATCCCCTTGGGAGTGATGTGGTGAACAAGGAGTTGGCATTCATGTATAAGAAAGTTTCAAGATATGTGGAAAGATATCAATCCACAAAAGAAAGTAAGCCCAAAGCTTTACAGAAAGCTTCAGACTTCTCCCTAAGTAGAGCCTTTGTGAAAAGTTCTACAATGTTATCCTGTTTGGGCACATATGCCAAACTCATCTCTCTAATAAAGAAGCTCTCCTTGACCTAATAATAGTGCACCTCAATGTGCTTTGTACGAGCATGGAACAAAGGGTTCCTTGCAACTACCTATGCACTCTGATTGTCAATGATGGTGGTGACAAAAGATTGACCAACACCTGAGTCAGCCAAAAAGCATTTGAGCCACACACACACTACACACTTGTTGTGAAAGTTCCTCTATACTCAGCCTCACAACTAGAAGTGGCCACAATAGGCTTCTCCTTCATATCAACCAAGATATGCATGAGCTACCAAGCATGAAGTAAAAACCATTGGTGGAAACATGAGTTTCATAACAATGAGCCCAATCAAAGTTAGAAAAAGAACATGTAAATATGGCAGTAATGATCCCCCTTTGGTACCACTCAAGTAACAAAAGATGTGTGTACTTTCCTATCAATGCTTGACAACTATGCAATGCATAAAACTGCTCATTTCAAAGACAAAACAATGAAAATTAGGTCGAGTTATGTATAATTAAATCAAGATTCCAACAGCCTACTGATAAAGAACAACATCAAATGCATCTCAAGCATCAGGATCATCTGAATTTTGCTATTTTGCTACAACGTCAACAATTTGAAATGGTGCCTCCTCTACCCAAGCTTGATGCACCTTGTAAACATGTATGTGAAGACTAAATTTTGGGCAAAATGCAACATTTGTTCTTCCCTAGAGATGGTTCAGTTTGAGCTACTCATAAATTGCAGCTTGCTCATAGTGATGTTTGTGGTCCTATGCAGACACCTTATTTCGGGAACTATCTTTACTTTGTGAATTTTATTGATGCTTTCTCTAGGCATGCATGGGTGTATCCATTGAAGGAAAAGGCCTAAGTGCTTATGTGCTTCAAACAGCTTTTCGTTATGGTTAAGACATCGTCAGCATGTAAATTGGGCACCCTCTATTGTGATCAAGGGGGGAATACATGTCTTCTTATTTTAATGCATTTTTGGAAGAGCATGAAATAAAACATCAATGTAAAGTTTCATACCTCAACAAAATGGAGTTGTTGAAAGAAAGAACATGTCTCTCATGGAGATGGCAAGCTGTATGGTGGAAAGTCAAGCTTTACCACATAGCTTATGGATTAAGGCTATTATGTGTGAAGTGTATGTAGTTAATAGGTGTCCCACCAAAGCACTTCAATCTATCACTCCTTATTAGGCTTGCCATGGTGGCAAGCTATCTGTTGCTCATTTGAATGTCTTTGGTTGTGCAGGATACACATTAGTGCTTGAACAACAACATAGAAAGCTAGATTATAAAGTAGTGAAATGTATTTTTGTTGGGTACAATTCTTAAAGCAAAGGCTATCTGTATCATCCACAAACTAAATGCATTTTGGTTAATCACGATGTTGTTTTTGTGGAAGATGAAATTCAGCCATCACTTTCATGTACCAAGGAAACTTTAGTTATCTCTAAAGATGTGTATGACACTATGTTACCTCTTTTTATAGGTGGGCATTCAAGTGCTAGCCTAAATGAGGCAATTTCTCTACCTTTACACGTTCCACATGATGACGTAGATCATTCCATTTTTTATGTCAATTTACATGATGCACTTGTTGATGAGAGGGCTAATCTAGAGAAGGTAAAAACTATGCCTAAATGACTTGTGTAGAGTTTAAGAGATAGCAAATTAGATGCATATCTTTCATATTTTATGTGTTCAAGCTCTCATAGTGCTTCTTTTGCATCAGATTGTTGGGTGTGTGTAGAAGTGCGAGAGACACACGAGAAGCACACACAAGGAGCACAAACGCAGCAAAGACACACGGAGAAGACGATGGCTGGAATAGCTCTCTCTATTGATGATGAGATGAATTGAAGTAAGAGCTGAATAATATCCCTAAGTAAAAAGTACCACCACATATGAGAGTATCAAGTATGTGGTAACATGGGGAAAAAACCTCTAGCCAGCACTAGAGTAAAAAGTGCCCATGTATAGGGAAAAGGTTCACATCAAAGCTACTCGAGGAACACATAAGTGTAACAAACCCCCCTGGAGTGAATGATGTGAACACATACAGGGAGTGAGAGATCAGCCCCCACAAGGTAATAAGCCTAAAGCTTTGCGAAAAGGTTCAAAATTTTCCCGTGTAAGAGCTTTGGTTAATATGTCTGCTACATTATCTTGTGTAGGAACATATACCAAATCAATATCTCTTGCATGAAGGCACTCTCTCACATAGTGATAATGCATCTCAATATGTTTGGCCCATGCATGAAACACTAGGTTTCGTGCAACAGCCAAAGCACTCTGACTGTCAGTGAGAATATGCATAGCAACATCAATCTCCATGCAAAGATCCATCAATAGGCATCTCAGTCATATACACTCCACTACAGCTGTGAAAATTGCCATATACTCAGCTTCACAACTCGATGTCACCACTGTAGGTTGCTTCTTACTCAACCAAGATATGCATGAGTCTCCAAGGAAAAAGCAATTACCACTAGTGGACACATGAGTATCATAACAACCAGCCCAATCACTATCTATAAAAGCATGCAAGCATGGCTGAATATCTCTGCTATAAAGAGACCTAAGCTCAAAGTGCCTCAGAGATATCTAAACACATGCTAGGACTATGCATGAATCCACTCAATTGGGAAACTGCATACTATATATCTGGCCTTGTGTTGCATGCATATATAAGACATCCCACAGCTTGCTGATAAAGAGAAGTGTCAAATGCATCACTGGAATCCTCAACTGAGAACCTAAATCCTGTCTCAACTCGTGTAGAAACTGGCTTGCAATCCTCAAAGTCAAAATGCGGAAGTAGTTTTTCATACTTTGCTTGATGCATAACAATTCCCCCCTCAACGGATATAAACTGGATGCCAAGATAGTAGCACAAAAGACCAAGATAAGTGACATCAAAATTATGTTGCAAATCAGCCATAAGAATATCAAGTTTTGCATCACATGACCCATTCAAGAGTATGTCATCAACATAAAGAACAAGCACTATAAGATCAGCCCCATTTTTGTGTACATACAGTGTGCTTTCAATCGGACTACATGTGAAGCCAAGAGCAATCAAGTGCTTATGTATTTTGTCATACCATGCACGTGGAGCTTGCTTGAGACCATACAAGGCTTTATGCAAGCGACAAACCATATGCTCTTTCCCTTTCATATCAAATCCAGGAGGTTGCTTCACATAAACCTCTTCTTGCAAATCACCATTCAAGAAGGCTGTTTTTATGTCTAGCTGATGCACTTTCCAACCTCGATGGGTAGCCAATGCAACCATGGTATGAATGGTAGTCATGCGTGAAGTAGGTGCAAAAGTTTCCTCATAGTCAATGCCATATTTTTGCGCATATCCTTTGGCAACCAATCTAGCTTTGTAGCGATCAATGCTACCATCAGATTTTCTCTTAATCTTATAAACCCACTTTGTACCAATGGCATTCTTTCCTTTTGGCAATTCACATAACTCCCAAGTACCATTCCTATGTATGGCATCCATTTCTGATTGCATAGCACTCATCCATTGTGGATCATCACATGCATCTTCGAAAGAAAGTGGCTCTTCATTACATGATGTAGCAATAAGAGAATAATCCACAAAATTATTGGATGCATGGTGAGAGCTTGATCTTGTTCTACCAAGTAAAGGTGCACTCAATTTGTTGTCCTGCAAAGTTTGCTTCAACCACTTTAACATAGTTTGTGCACTCTTGATAAACATGCATTCATTATCTAAAACATCTTCAATATTTACATCATGCATGGGCTGAATTTCATGCTCATTTTCAGCCATATTTTGATGCAAATGTTCAGCCATATGTGGTTGGAAATTTCCAACAGTTTCGACAATTTTTTGCTAAAATTTTTCAGCCATGTTTGGCTGGAAATTCTCTGCTTTGCCTTGTCATCAAGTTTGTGACGTTGTTATGATGGCACAAGAGCATATGCCAAATAACCAAACACACGCATATGACTAACCATAGGCATATGACCATTCCAAGCCTCATAAGGAGTGATGACTCTCAATGCTTTTGTAGGGCAGCGATTCAACACATAATTTGCACACATGACCGCTTCCATCCAAAACTTATAAGGAAGATGCTTTCCTTTAACCATACATCATGTCATTTCAAGAAGAGTTCTATTTTTACGCTCGACAACACCATTTTGTTGAGGTGTATATGGCACCGTACATTCGTGTGAAATACCTTTTTCACAAAGAAAAGCATTAAACTCATGTGACAAGTATTCACCACCACAATCCGTGCATAGATTCAAAAGCTTTTGTGGAGAAAAATGTTCAGCCATAGCTAAAAATGCTTTGAAGCAAGAAAATACCTCATTCTTTGCTTTCATAGGATACACCCATGTGTGGCGAGTAGCATCATCAATGAAGGTAACAAAATATACATGCTTCACCACATACATCACTATGAACAAGTTGCAATTTTCTTGTAGTATGTGTATGACTATCTTTTGGAAAAGAAGCACGATGCATTTTTCCAAGAATGCAACCTTCACATGCATGCTTTTCAATGGACTCAAGTGTAGGCAAACCAATAACCATGTCCTTCTTTTGCAAGTAAAGCAAACTATTGAAGTTCAAGTGACCAAAACGAGCATGGCAAAGCTCCATTTCAGCCATGGAAGAATTATGAGCAACTAAGGCATTTGAGGCAGCCCTCTTGTATGTATGCATGCGAGACAAACCATTACATAATGCATCGGACATCACGATAACATCGCCATTGCTGAAATCATGAACCATACAGTTATCATCAACAAAGTGTACATGAAGTCCAGCTTTGGCAATCAACAGAACTAAAATAAAGTTCTTCTTTATACCGGACACATACAATGCATTTTTCAAGAGAATCACACCTCCATTTGTAGTCGTAAACTCAATTTCTCCTACTCCAATGATAGGATAAGAGGCATTGTTTGCACACACCACATGTCCTCCTTTAGGTGCATCTTTCAAAGAGGCAAAAAATCTTTTGCACGATGTTATGTGCTTTGAAGCACCACTATCAAAGAACCAATCCGAATCAGCCTCACTCACAACCATACATTTAGAATATAAAGAAGCATCATAATGACATGTAACAACACATGCCCAAAAATCTTGATCCATGTTAGCTTCATCAATCTTTACATTTTCTGAATTTTCATCAATAGACATGCTAGATTCCTTCTTCTTTTCATTGTGTTTAGCAAGCTTTCTACACGCATCAATAGTATGACCAGCCTTCCGGCAATATTTTCATCTCTTCTTCTTTTGCAAATGGCTATCATTAGAGGAATGAGTGGAAGAGGAAGCTTGAGGCTTTGGTTTTGATGAACCCAAAGCTGAACCATATTTGCTTTTCCCTTTTTGTGAGATAGCAAGTGCATGCGTTCCCTCAATCAAACCACTCCTATTCACTCTAGATTGCTCTTCTTGCAAAAGAAGAGACACAACCTCATCAAATGCATACATATTAGGATTTCCTTTTGCAACCAAACGGAGTGTAGTAGAAAAGCTTTGAAAAGAGTCCAATAATCCTTTCAACCATGTAGAAATGAGTGATGCATCCGGAATGATCTCATCTATGTTTGCCAATTACTCTTTCAAGTCCTTGATGCATGTCACATACACATCCACTGACTCATTTTCAGCCATACATACATCCTCAAGTTTGCTTCCTCAAGTTTGCTTCCTCAAGTATGCAACACGTGCTTCATTACGCATGGCATACAAAGAAGCAAGAGTGTCCCATGCCTGTTGTGATGTAGAACATGACCGAATGTGTGGAACTATATGACGCTTCATAGAAAGCGCAATCAAAGCATGAGCTTGAGCATCTTTTCCATCCCATCTAAGCTGCTCTTGTGTAGGTAGAGAAGGCAAAACCATTGTACTCGAAGAAGAAGCTCCATCTGTGACAGTAGACAGTGAAGTAGAAGAACCTGCAGGTCTTTGATCTACATCTGCCACTATGTTCCAAAGTTGTTTTGCAACAAGAACATGCTTCATCATGTAAGACCACATCGGATAGTTGGTCCCATCAAGCTTATCTTCAGCTTGAAGCATGCCAAACAAGTCATTGTTGCCCGCCATTTCACAAAAGAACAAGAATGTGACAAAATCTTCACTTCGACAAAAGCTGAAATGAATGCTGAAATTTCAACTCACAAACCATCACTCTGATGGCAATTCTGACTACACAAATGGCTTCGAAATGGGGTAAAACCCTAGCGCACCTGGTGGAAATGTTTCTTGGCTTCTAAAATTCACAGTTCTATGCTCCGAAGTCGATTTGCACTGTTTGAAGTGCGTGTGTGCCACGACGCGAAAAACCAAAACTTGAAAAGGAGCTGAACCTGCTCTAATACCATTGTTGGGTGTGTGTGTAGAAGTGCGAGAGACACACGAGAAGCACACAAAAGGAGCACAAATGCAGCAAAGACACACGGAGAAGACGATGGCTGGAATAGCTCTCTCTATTGACGATGAACTGAACTGAAGTAAGAGCTCAATAATGTCCATAAGTACAAAGTACCACCACATATGAGAGTATCAAGTATGTGGTAACATGGGGAAAAAACTGCTAGCCAGCACTAGAGTAAAAAGTGCCCATGTATAGGGAAAAGGTTCACATCAAAGCTACTCGAGGAACACATAAGTGTAACACAGATTGTTATGCAATGTGTGCCTCTAGTCTTTGTGATAAGAACGAGCATGTTTCTTTTGATGAAGCACAAAATTCAAAAAATTGCATGGCTGTTATGCAATTAGAATATGATGCTATTATGAAGAATGGTACCTGGTCTTTATGTAATTTGACTCCATGCAAAAAGGACATTAGCACTAAGTGGGTATACAAGCTGAAACATAAGCATAATGGAATAGTTGACAGGTATAAAGCTAGGCTTGTTGCAAAAGGTTATGCTCAAGAGAGAGGCATTGATTCTAATGAGACCTTTGCACCCACATGTCGAGTGACCATTATTTGTAGCACTTCTGCACTTGCAAGTCATGGTGGTTGGAATGTACATCAATTGGACATTAAAACTACATTTTCGGATGGTGACTTACATGAAGAAGTGTATGTATTTCAGCCCCATGGTTTTGTGTAGAAAGGGCATGAAACAAAACGTGCAGGTTGAAAAAGGAATTATATGGTTTGAACTAGGCACCACATGCTTGGTATGAAAAGGTACATGCCTCTTTGATTGCACATGGTTTTGAGAATAGTCCAATTTAGAGCACCTTATATGTTAAGCATGCACATGATGTACTTCTGATCATTGTTGTATATGTTGATGATATGCTGCTCACTAGGCCTAATGAGAAAGATATTGCTGAATTTAACATTGATTTTCATGCCTCTTTTGAGATGTCAAATTTAGGTCATTTGCAGATATTTCTTACAAAATAAAAAGCTTCTACAATAGAAGCTATCATATGTTTCCTCAGCTTCATGCATAATATTATCATCTGGAGCTTTAGGACTCGTAGGCTATTTTTCTTACTCCGAGCTTGGCCCTTCAAGGTCAGCCATGTCTCCAGGTTCATTTGCCAGTGATGGAACATGCTATTAAAAGTGCTCTATTAAATGCACTTTTTCCCCTTAACAAAGAACAAGATTAATCCTAATCCCTAAAAATTAGGAATCCTTACAAGGCCCATGCAAGGTTCACTTTTTTCCCTAATGGAAGGCCCTATAATGTAGAGAAGACTAGATGGGGGCATGCAACATGACATTCAACAGCCAAGATCGTGACCTGCATGGAGAAAACAGGAAGGGGGGAGTTGATGAATTCTCAATTCACAGCAAGAGTATACTTATGAAGAGCTTATAGATGAATTTGTCACTCGTGACCAATTCATTGACTTGAAAGAGCAAACCCTCAAGTTAGAGAAAGATTTGGGTAGCATTACATCTCTTATACAACAACTTAAGTCTCAAATGATCTCTCTTGAGACTAGTGTCACCTCTTTCCTAGCTAGGAAGGAAAGAGAGACTCCTACCATTCCTCTAGAGATTACTAGGAAAGAGACTTCTCTTCCTAGTAAAAATAAAGGAGAGAGCTCTAGGGAAGCTCCCCTCCTGAAAGACTTAAAGCCACCAACCTTCACGGGGGATGACCGAGACAGGAATAAGGATGCAATCTACACTTTTTTACAAAAGTGGCAAGATTTGCATCAATTGAAGGGCACCCCACCTGAGTATCGTGTGCTAGAGGCGAGTCTTTCCCTCGGCCCACGTGCTTATAAGTGGTGGATGAGTCTTAAGGAGGCGAACTCTATCCCTAGTGACTGGACTCAGTTTGAGACTCTTTTTCTAAAAGAGTTTCTTCCTGAAAATGAAGAGGAGAGGAATTGGGATGAGTGGGATAGGATTACTCAAAGAGGCAGGCCTCTTTCAGTCTATCTATCCCACTATAGAGAGATCACTTTGAAGCTTAAGGGTCTAGATGATTTTCAGAAGACCAGAGGGTTTGTTAGGGGCTTGGATAAAGCCATAAAGAGGGAAGTCAGGAGGAATGCGCCTAAGACGTTTGAGGAGGCGATCAAATATGCACAGATATATGAGGACCATAACCGTCCTCAGTATACTCCTATGGAGACGGATCAGCCCCTTAAACCTCTTAGCACCACTAAATTTAAGAAAAAGTTGCCTTTTGGGAAAAACAAGGTTTTTATTAAAAAACAAAGATCGCAAGGGCCTAAGCTATCCACAGACCAGTTTGAGAAGGCCAAAAGAGAGAACCTGTGTTTTAGGTGCCTATCCCCTAGCCACTCACAGTGGAACTGTCCACTCAAGAAGGGGGAAGAAAAGAAGAAAGGACCAGAGTCTAGTACGGCTCCTGAAAGGGGCAAAAAGGTGGTCCACCTAGTGCAGACCCTTCCCATTCATGGCAGCTCTAGCTGCAAGGGAGTGGAGGTGATGCACGAGGATATAGAGCACACGTGTTGTTTGACTCAGTCATTGTGGTCACCGCAGTTTGGACCACATGACTTGGTCAAGCTACATGGTAGTGTATACGGGACCAAGGTGCGAGTCATGATAGATGACTCTGCCACTCATAATTTCATTAACTATGCTTTGGTCAAGAAATTGAAGATTCCCCAACAGCCTAGTGCACATAAATACATTGTATCTATGATGCAAGGACAAGATAAAAGAATATGGGATACTATGGTATCCAATTTGGAAGTCAAGATGCAGGATTATACAGATCATATGGACTTCCAAATTATGAATATGGAGAGGACAGATCTAGTCTTAGGAAGAGAGTGGCTATGGGGGTTGGGAGATACACTTAAACGCAGCTATCAAAATAACACACTCGAGTTTGAAAAGAATGGAAGTACAGTTTATATTCAGGGAGAGAGAGATGTACCTAGTGCACCTCTCATCTCATCATTAGAGTTGTATAGTCTCTGTTGTTCACAGCATGTACAGGATATGTTTTTATTGTATAGTCATGATATGGAGCATTGTACAGACAGCTCATCTGATGTATATTTTCATGCTTTGAATGTAAATATGAACAGGACTTTCTACTATTCTTTTTTGCAAGAGTGTGTAGTTAAAAGTTTTAAGGATCTTATGTTTGAATACAGAGAAGTTTTTCCCACTGACTTACCTAGAGGGCTACCACCTGAGAGAGGGGACATTGACCATGCCATAGAAGTTGTTACTAACACTAACCCTATTTGTAGACCACCTTATAGGCTTAGTGTTTCTCAGCATGAGGAGGTTGAGAAGCAATTGCACGATTATTTAGATAAAGGCTTCATCAAACCTAGTAACTCACCATGGGCATCGCCAATGCTCCTAGTTAAAAAGAAAGATGGCTCTATGAGACTATGTATAGATTATAGAGCACTTAATAAGGTAACTATTAAAAATAGATTTCCAATGCCTAGGTTGGAAGATCTATTTGATCAGTTACATCAAGCTCGGTATTTTACCAAGCTTGACCTTAGATCAGGATATCATCAGATCAGGATTAGGGCAGAGGATGTCCCTAAAACTGCATTTAGGACTAGATATGGGCACTATGAGTTTTTGGTGATGCCTTTTGGTCTCACCAATGCTCCTGCCACTTTCATGAAACTCATGAATAGTGTTTTACGGCCTTATCTAGGACACTTTGTAGTAGACTTTTTAGATGACATTCTGATCTATAGTGCATCAGAACAGGAGCACTTGGAACACTTGAGAAAAGTATTTCAAGTGCTAAGGGAAAATTCGCTCTTTGCTAAGGAGTCAAAGTGTGAATTTTTCAAGACAGAGGTTAGGTACCTTGGGCATATAGTCTCCCAAGATGGAATCCAGATGGATCCTGAAAAAGTAAGGGCCATTATGGAATGGCCACATCCACGGAACCTGGAGGAGCTGCAGATCTTCCTAGGTTTATCAGGTTTCTATCGAAGATTCATTAAGAACTATGCCAAAATTGCTGTCCCGATGACGGAACAGCTTAAAGGGAAAGGGAAAGCCTTTCATTGGGGAGACGAACAGAAGCAAAGTATGGAAAAATTGAAGGTATCAATTGCTACAGCTCCACTTTTACATATAGCAGATCCCAATAAACCATTTGTGGTTGAGACTGACGCGAGTGATTTTGCTATAGGAGCGGTTTTAGTACAGGATGGTCGACCATTAGCTTTTGAGAGCAAGAAACTAGAATCGGCTCAAAAGAATTACTCCGTCTATGAGAAGGAGTTGTATGCAATAGTCCATGCTTTGAAGAAGTGGCGTCATTATTTATATGGTGCCAAAGTTACGATAGTGTTTGATCAAGAGAGCATTAAGTGGCTCTCTAATCAAACAGACCTTAAAGGTCGTAAGGCCCGATGGGCAGAGACCCTTCAAGAGTTTGATTATGAGCTTAGGTATAGGAAGGGAAAGTTTAATGTAGTGGCTGATTCACTTAGCCGCATGCCTATGCTCAATGGACTGAGTTTTACTCAGATCACTAGTGAGCTACTTGAGTCTCTCAGAGGGAAATGTAGGCTTGATCCTGCATATTCCGAGATTTGGGAAGCCATAGAGAATGGGGATCGTGACATACGGGTTTCCAATGAGGATGAAGTATCGACGGGTACTCAAGAAGGATTCAAGTGGAAGAATTACAGTGTCCATGATGGATATCTGTTATATAAGGGTAAGGTGTGTGTCCCTAGAGATACTGAGATGAGACGGCATATTTTATATGAGTGTCATGACACACCTAGTGCGGGACACCCAGGAGTTAACAAGACTTATGATCTTGTTAAGAGGCAGTTTTATTGGCCTGGACTTCATAAGGACGTCCTAGAGTATGTGCTTAAGTGCAATAAATGCCAGGTCAACAAAGCTGAGAGATTAAGGATTGGAGGGCTACTCCACCCATTGGATATTCCCAATGGGAAGTGGGAGAGTATCTCCATGGACTTTATAGTCGGTTTACCTAAGACACAGAGAGGGCACGACTCGGTCTGGGTAATTGTGGATAGGTTAACCAAAATGGCTAGGTTTATTCCAACACATACTACAGTGAAGACACCTGAGTTGGCTAGACTCTTTGTAGAGAACCTATACCGGTTATATGGTCTTCCTTTAGACATAGTTTCTCATCGGGATAGGAAGTTTACTAGCCACTTTTGGAGAGCGGTCTTCAAAAGGTTGGATACAAAGCTTAGCATGAGTATGGCCGAGCATCCACAGTCGGATGGGCAAACAGAAAGGGTTAACCAAATCCTAGAGGATATGCTTCGAGCATATGTGAATGAAAGGCAAACTAATTGGGAAGAGTACTTACCTATAGTAGAGTTTGCATATAATAGTGCCAAGCACTCTTCCACTGGGCATAGTCCATTTATGCTTATGTATGGGTTTCAGCCAAGGGCTCCTTATGCAGTTGGCTTGCAGAATGAAAAAGTTCAAGCAGCAAAGGATTTCTTGGAAGAAATGAATGATATGCTTAGACTTGCTAAGGACAGCATTAGGAAAGCTCAGGATAGGGCTAGAACCTATGCTGACCCTCAAAGAAGAGATATCAACTTTGAGGTAGGAGAGCAAGTCTATCTTAGAGTTCCATCTAGGTCTGAAACCATGAAGACGGGACCTTGTCCAAAATTATCTCCTAGGTATTGTGGACCTTTCCAAATACTTAAGAGAATAGGAAAGATGGCTTACCAGCTCCAACTTCCAGAGAAAAGTCAAATCCATCCAGTTTTTCATGTTAGCCGGCTCAAGAAAAGGCTGGGTGAATCTGACAACCTCATTCCAGATAGTGAGGTAGTAGAGCCTATTTCTGTTCAATCTATTCCACATGAGCCAGAGAGCATACTACGCACTCGAGAGAAACGGACGAGAAGTCACTTGTATAAAGAGTGTCTAATAAAGTGGAAAGATAGTTCAGAAGATAGTGCCACATGGGAGCGGGTTAGCACCCTTCAGAGACGGTTTCCCAGTTTTAGTTTACCTTCCCAAGAGTTTTCTTAAGGGGAAGGATATGGGGAAACAACACGGAGACAGGACCATGTATTTTTATACATGGGGATATAGTGGGAGTGGTGGTTCTATTATTTCTCTCTTTCTTTTAGACCTTCCAATACCATTTTGAGGACAAAATGGAAGTAAGGGGAAGGAAATGTCACATGGAGTATCCTATATGAATAGTATTTAGAGGTATGACCCTCCTCTTATTCATATAGAGTATGATGCTCACATGAGTGCCAAGTGGCACTCATGAGAGGAACCTTGATCATTGACCCATTTTGGGTGTAGAGAGAGAGAGGGTAATCATTGAACTCATCACCCGGCTGGGCGGCAAAAAAAGGATTCTCATCGATCTCCGTGCTCGCGTTCCAGGCTTCCTCGAACTCTGTGCAAGACCCCCACAAAAATGAGGGGGATCTCAGGGAATTAACACAGCCTCTATTGTTATTGTTGAAGTTGTTTCCACCTCTTCCTCTATTGCTATCATATCCACCTCTTCCACTTCCTTTCTGGGTCTTCCCATTGAACCAACAATTCTGAGTGGTGTGGTTGGTCTTATCATAGATGGCACAAAGTTGAAAATTTTGGCCTTTGGCTTTGTCTTTCTTTGGTCCTTTCTTCTTCCCTTTCCACTTGCTTTTGCTTGCGAAGTTGTCTTAGGAAGTCTCTTCTTCCTTCTTCTTGCCTTTTTGCTTCTTATCCTTCTTATCTGCACATAGAGCACTGGTTGAATTACCATGATAGGAGTTACCTTCCTTTATGAGATTGTTGGCCTCTTGATTGAAGAGTTTTCGAAGAAAGATATTGAAGTCTGGGGTCTGCACATCCATGATGAGATCATAAGCCGTCATGAAGGATTGCCATTGCTTATCACTTTGAATACCATTGAGAATTTGCCTCATGATAGCCTCTTCTTCAATCAGCTCTTCAATGGATGCTAAGTGATCCGCAAGCTCCTTGACCTTGGTAAAAAACTCTGTGATGGCTCTTTAGGTGTCTTCTTCATTTGGTTGAACTCGTTCCAAAGATGATTCTTTCTTGCTTTGGTACTAGCAAAAAAGAAAGTCTCGAGGGCATCCCAAGTCACTTGAGATGTCTTGCATCCTCTAATATATGGTAATAGAAAGTCCGAGATAGAGTTTAGTATGTATGATCTTGCTTGAGCATCCCTTGCGCACCAAACTGTGAGCTTATCTGTCTCCTCTTGTGTCGGTCCTCCTTTAGATCTTGGAATAGGCATAGCTTCATCACCTACTACAATTCCATAAAGACTTCTACCTTGCAAATAGGTCTCCATTCTGATTTGCCAAGCCACGTAGTTTTGTCGATCAAGCTTCTCAATCATTGAGGGAAAGCCATCACCCATCTTGATCTAGCTCTAATACCATTGAAAGAACTTGGAGAAGCTTGTAGGAGGTAGAAAAGTGTGTTTTGAAGCGACAAAGTTTGGTCCAGCCAACCAGCGCAAGACCAGCCCTTGAGCTTATGGAGACTCAAATAGACCTTATAGGCATGTGATCAGTGCAAAGAAATGCACTATGTACTTTGGAGCATCAAGGAGAAGGAGTCGATACAAGATAGATAGGTTCGTGCGTCGACTAGCTAAAAAAACTTACTATCTATGGAAGAGACAATGAACTTCAAATGCCCATAGCGACCAGCATGATTACAATTAGAGAAAATCCTTTTATGGGAGTGATACACATAGGGTTGAGTGTATATAATGCACAAAATTATAAGGAATAAGCAAAATATGCTATAGGGATGGATCAGACACTCAACGGTGTACCTCCTATTTTCATGAATACGTAGAGATTGACCCCAAGACAAAAAACCTGAGCTTTCTCCCAATCTACTAACTCAAATGCTATGAAAATTTATAGGCATAAACTAGATACTAATAAATTTCCAATGAGTCTTTTTTTTTTATTTGAGGCTTTGGAGAGAGAGCAGCAACACCTGCAAGATTACTATTGGTGAAGAAGATGATGCAGAAAATTGAAGGAGCAAGACAATGATGATCACAAGTGTATGTATATTGCTTCCATGTATTGTACAAGTGATCTGAATTATTTATATAGACTATAAGAGTGCTCCACAACCGCTACAAGTGGATTTTGAATTCATATGAAGGTGGGAATGGTTGTTGGAGGGAACCAATTCACTTTCCTACAATCTAGGAAAAGTGAAGATCTAGTTTGATCTACTTTTAGGTGATTGATTGCTTGATTGATTACAACTTAACCACCACAAATTCGTGGGATTTGGGCTTTCTTTTTCTACTTTTACATGTGTAAATCTCAAGGCTTTTATAGTGGTAAATAAACCATCAAAAATCTCTCAAAAAATACAATAAATGAGCATAGGTAAAAGAACTCTCCAACGGATATTCTTTTGCCATAATACAAGCGGTAGTTTTTGATGTAGATCAAATCCACCTCAAGCATAGTGTAAGTTTGATGTTCCAAAAAAAATGTACATCATCTGCATGCTTAATATATAAGGTGCTCTCAATTGTACTATTCTCAAAACCATGTGCAATCAAGTAGGCATGTATCTCCTCATAGCAAGCACGTGGTCCTTACTTCAAACCATAGAATTCCTTTTTCAACCTACACACTTTCTTTTCATGCCCTTTCTATACAAATAAACACCGGACTAAAATACATATAATTCTTCATATAAAACACCACTCAAATATGTAATTTTAATGTCCAACTCTTGTACATTCCAACGATAATGAGATGCAAGTGCATAAATGCTATCGATAGTGGTCATTAGGCATGCGGGTGCAAAGGTTTCATCAAAATTAGTGCCTTTCTCTTGTGCATAACCTTTTGCAACAAGCATAGCTTTATATATGTCAAATATTCCATCAGGTTTACACTTGAGCTTGTGTACCCATTCAGTGCCAATGGGATTTTTTTTACTGGAGGCTATTGGAGTTAGACATTTGTGGAAGCACGCAAACAACACAAGGAAGAAAAAGAAGCTTGGAGCACAACACACAATACTGAATGCATTACCACAAGAATGTACAAAGATAAGTAGCCCGTTAGGGCAATAGGCATATATACAAGCTGGGGGAGAAAACCTCTAAAAGAGAGAAAAATGCCCCAACGGTGCTAGAGTGTTCACACACATCACTACCTAAATATATCAACAAATCCCCCCTGAGAGTAGTGCGGTGAACAAGGAGCTCGCACTCATGTAAAAGGAAGTGCCAAGCTATGTGGAATCAATCCACAAAAGGAAGTAAGCCCAAATCTTTGCAGATGGATTCAAACTTCTCCCCAGGCAGAGCCTTCGTAAAAGGTTTGCAATGTTCTCCTATGTGGGCACATATGCCAAGCTGATCTTCCCAGTAGAGAACATTCCACCATCAACTTGCATAAACTGAATGCCCAACTGAATATCAGGCAAGGTGGGATGCTAGAGATGCTTTAGCACTTTCATTCATAGCAATGAGTGTTAAAAAGCATATTCTACCACAGATCAGATCTTGCAATAGTTCTAGATAAGCTTGGTTATAGCTTGAGAATTTTTCAGAGCAGAAATCCTGCTATGAAAGCTCACTTGAGGAGACAACTAGCAAATACAAGGATGAAAGTTGGTGATTCAATTCAAACCCACCTTACGACACTCGTTTACTTGAGAGATCAACTTCTAAATATAGGAGTTGAGATATCACATGAAGAAATGGTAAATACGTTGATTAATTCACTTCCTATTTCATATCGGCCTTTCATAACCACTCTTACCCTTACCACAAGAGATAGAGAGGTTACATTTGAAGAGCTAGAGTTCTTGTTATTTCAAGATGAAGATCAATTGAAGGGAATGGATGAGAATGAAGAAGCACTTACATCTTCATCAAAGGGTAAAAAGAAGAAGAAGGATATGAAGGAAAAGCAATCCAAGAAGGAAAGTAGGTCCCTCTCACCTTCTACTTCAGATTCTATTTCTATTGCATCTAAAGAGAAGTCTTCGAAGAAGAAGGAAGTAATATGTTTTTACTGCAAGAAACCCCGACATTGAAAAGTAGCATGTTATAAAAGGATTGCAACAGAAAAGAAAACGGCATCAAGTAATGTTGCAGAAGATGATAAAAAAGGGAAATCTCAAGGTGATTCTTATGCTTGTATCACCATTGAGGAAGTAGCTTTTGATCAGGCAGCTTTACAAGTTCCTTCAGCAAGTCCTTGGATATTTGACTCAGCTACTGCAAAACATATGACAGGTTGTAGAGATGTGTTTTCTTCTCTTTCCTATTCTTCAAGTATAAGAGTTACTATTGGAGATGGCAATAATTGGATCTTGTGGGAATAGGTACAGTAACCCTAAAGTCAAGAGAAGGTGGTAATTTTCAGATTTCAGATGTTCTATGTGTACCAAAAATGAAGAAGAATATGCTATCTATATCTGCATTTTTAGGTGATGGTTTTAAAGTTGTATTTGAGAGAGATCTTTGTAAGATCTTATCACACAAAGACAACGAGTGTATTTTACAAGGTGAGCATAGAGGAGGGATCTTTGTTTTGTCAAAAATCATTCAGGCATATGCAATCAAAACTTCATCACTGGTGGAAGATATGAAGCTATGGCATGAGAGATTTGGACATATTAGTTTTTGAGCTCTCAAGAGTATCAAAGATAGAGGTATGGTTGAGAGTTTACCCTCATTCAAGCTACCAGATGATTCAGATATATGTGAAGGTTTTCTTGAAGGTAAGATGCATAAACTACCTTTCAAGAAACATGGTCATATTACAGCTACTAGGAAATTGTAGATTATTCATTCAGATGTGAATGGACCTATGAGAGCAGACTCTATTCAGGGTTTCAGGTATTTTGTTCTATTCATTGATGATTTTATGACATATTCATGGATCTATGGTCTTAAGTTGAAGTCAAAAGTCTTTCCTATGTTCAAGAAGTTTGTAGCTATGGTTGAAAATGAAAGTTAGGAAACTATCCAGATTCTCAGAAGTGATAGAGGTGGAGAATACCTATCAAAAGAGTTCCAGAAATTTATTGATGAGAAAGGTATTACTTGACACCTTACTATTGCTTATACTCCTCAGCAGAATGGTGTTGCAGAAAGAAAGAATAGAGTACTTGTTGAGATGATGCGGAGCATGATGGCATCCAAGAAGCTTTCACCAAAATTCTGGTTTGTATATACAACTAATCACATTTTGAACAAGTCATCTACAAAAGCTTTAAAGGTAATAACACCGTATGAAGCTTATTATGGTAGAAAACCTAATGTGAGTTATTTTAGAGTGTTGGATCACTTTCTTATGTACATGTTGAGAAAAAGAACCGAGGCAAACTAGATGTAAAAGCAAAGAAATTTGTTTTTATTTGATATCTTGTTGAGAGTAAAGGATACAGGTTTTATGTTCCAGAGACAGGTGAAGTTATTCTTTCTCGTAATGCTTATATTGTTGAAAATAAAGTTTATGATAAAGAAGCAGAAATTCCAGAGTTCATTAGTGAAAATGACTATGGATTTTTTAGAAAGATTCTGGATGTACATGTTTAGCCATATCAGGAGGAAGTTAAAATTCCTAGGATTCAAGAAAAAGTTGAAGAAAGAGGGCTTTCACAGCCTTCTACAGAGTCGATTCCACAAGAGACTTTGGTTCCACAATTGGAAGAAGTTAAAGTTCCAGAAAGTCCTAGTACCTTGGCAGGACAAGTTCCAGAACTAGTGGAAGCTAAAGGGTCAGAAAGAGTTTCACCACTATTTAAAGATACACCTACTTGGTTATATCAGACTTGGAAAGATAGTGGTATAAAGACTTTTGCTGGAAGAACAAGGAGTCAGACTAGACAACAACAACAAGATCATATAAGAATAAGAAGTTAGACTAGACAGCAACAACAAAAAGATCATGTAAGTTTTGTTGAAGACTTTGAGATTCATGATATTTTGGCACTTACGACAGTTGAAGATGAACCTGCATGTGTTAATAAAGATGCACTTAACATTCTTATTTGGAGAAAAGCTATGCAAGAAGAGATTGATTCTATTCATAAGAATCAAACTTGGCAGCTATGTGAGTTACCATAAGGAAAGAAGGCTATAGGTATAAAATGGATCTTCAAAATCAAAAGGAAAGCAGATGGTACTATTGACACATACAAAGCAATATTGGTTGTCAAAGGATATGCACAACAAAAAGGTATTGATTATGATGAGACATTCGCTCCTACATCAAGGATGACTGTTATTAGGTCAATACTTTCTTTAGTAGCACATTTTGGTTGGCATATATATCAACTTGACATTAAGACTGCTTTTCTAAATGGTGGTTTACATGAGGATGTGTATATTCAGCAGCCAGAAGGTTTTGAAGAGAAAGGTAAAGAACATTAAGTGTGTAAGCTTATAAAAGCTTTGTATGGTTTAAAACAAGCACCTAGAGCATGGTATGAAAAGATACATACATATCTTTTGACCATTGATTTCCATAACTCAGATGCAGTACCAACTCTTTATGTCAAAGTTGAACCAGGTATGATGATTATAGCAATCATTTATGTGGATGATATTATAGTCACAGGTCCCAGAGATGAAGATTTACAAATGTTCAAAGAACAATTGAAGCAAACATTTGATGTGAATGATTTAGGCATTTTGCATTATTATCTTGGGATTCAATTTCTGTTTAAGGAAGAGTGTATCTATATGACATAGCAGAAGTACATTGAGAAACTTTTGGAGAGGTTTGAGATGAATGATTCTAAACCTATGCAAACACATATGGATCAGAATGCATCTTTATAGATGGTAGCAGATGCAGAGTCATTTGATGCTACTTTATATATTCAAGCAGTTGGATGCTTGATATATCTATGTAATACACGTCTTGATATATAGTTTGCAGTTTCTCAAGTATCAAGGTACATGCAAAATCTGACAGTGTTACATTGGAAAGCAGTAAAGCAGATCTTTTGATATTTGAAGGGAACTTCAAATTATGCTATGGTATTTTTGAAATCTACACATTTGTTACTAAAAGGATTTTCAGATTTTGATTGGGCAGGTGATAGAGACACAAGAAGAAGTACTAGTGGATATTGTTTTCTTCTTGCAGATTGTCTTATCTCATGGCTTTCGAAGAGACAACCCACTATTGCCACTTCATCGTGTGAAGTTGAATATCATGCAACATTTACAGCTACTCTAGAGTCAGTTTGGTTGCAGAAGATTTTCACTTATCTTGATGTGAGAGTACATGAACCCATTCATATATTTTCAGATAGTCAGAGCGCTATAGCTATAGCAAAGAATCCAGTGCATCATGCAAGGACAAAGCATATATAGGTTCACTACCACTATATTCGAGAACAGATAGCTAAGAAGCACATTGAGATGGTTTATGTTCCTTCTAGTGAGAATGTTGCAAATATATTTACCAAAGCATTGACTAGAGATAGTCATGAGAAGATTTGCACGTTACTGAAGCTTGTAACAATATGACATGGAAGGAGGGATTGTTGGAATCAATGTCAACATGGTCCAAAGTTAACTTCATTAGAAGTTTTTTTTCTTCAAATCCTAAACGGGTGAGACATATTTTATATGTGATTCATATTGGCTTCTATACAAGAAACCACGTGGGCAGCGTGGTTAGATCAGCTTTCTCTCATCCCAATAGTGTGGATTCGAATCCTATCAGTAGCAGCGTGATAATATGTGTGTTTTTTGATTGAGGAAAATCCGAACACAAACAGCGCCGATTATTTGCAATCATAGCTTTTCTTTTTCTTGAAGTTTCTTTCACATACGATCACGTATGACTTTCGCTTTATTAATTGCTTTTCGAGTGTGCTTTTCATTGGAGTACACAAACTATATAAAGAAGGGACATGCTCATTGTTTATCATCACTCAAAGATCTCAAGCTAGATTTTGAAGATTCTGAAGTTTTGGAGGTGAAGATTCGGTGAAGGAGAGGTGACTCTCTTGAAGCAAGAAGTATTCTACAAGGTGGTGGTAACTATCTTTTGTGAGTTAACCTTATATTTTGTTTCTAGGGTTTATCTACCCTAATCTCAAAATTAGAGTTGGTTGATTTACAATTTTGTTACACTATTTTGTGAGAATAAGGTTAGCTTCGTTGCTCATTCACTTCACACACTTAGATTATTTCAACATAATCTAAATTTTGTATCATCATCTTCTTGGATATTCTTCCATTGTAATTTAGACATCTATTTTTTAGTGAGTAAGCATCCAGCTTACGTTCTCTATCCTTGTCTCAAGATCTCTTTCTTTCTATCTCTCACTTACATCTTTGTTAATTAAGTGTGTATGCTCAAAAGGTTTTAGTATTGGAACGATCCTGGGCCCTTACTCACTAAAAAATAGATGTCTAGATTACAACATGGGAGTATTACTCAACCATATAAAGTCATCCACTCACTAATGGAAGAATATCCAAGAAGATGATGATACAAAATTTAGATTATGTTGAAATAATCTAAGTGTGTGAAGTGAATGAGCAACGAAGCTAACCTTATTCTCACAAAATAGTGTAACAAAATTGTAAATCAACCAACTCTAATTTTGAGATTAGGGTAGATAAACCTTAAAAACAAAATATAAGGTTAACTCACAAAAGATAGTTACGACCACCTTGTAGAAGACTTCTTGCTTCAAGAGAGTAGCCTCTCCTTCACCCAAATCTTCACCTCCAAAGCTTTAGAATCTTCAAACTCTAGCTTGAGATCTTTGAGTGATGATAAACAATGAGCATGTCCCTTCTTTATATAGTTTGTGTACTCCAATGAAAAGCACACTCAAAAAGCAATTAATAAAGTGAAAGTCATACATGATCGTATGCAAAGGAAACTTCAAGAAAAACAAAAGTTATGATCACGAATAATCGGCATCGTTTGCATTTGGCTTTTCCTCAATCAAAAAACAAACATATTATCGTACTACTACTGATAGGATTCGAACCCACGCTATTGGGATGAGAGAAAGCTGATCTAACCACGCTGCCCACATGGTTTCTTGTATAGAAACCAATATGAATCACATATAAAATATGCCGCGCCCGTTCGGGATTTGAAGAGAAAGAACTTCTAATGAAGTTAATGTTGGACCATATTGACATTGATTCCAACACTATCATGTTATTTCTTATGTGTTGGGATAGAATGAATATGACTCTCCTATCCCTTTCTATCCATTCATTTAGTGCCTTGACCTACCCTTGTAGTGGTGGATCATGTACACGAGGCATTGGCTCCGTGCCGCTCACTAATCCCCACAATCCTTTGCCCATGAGGTAGTTGCTAACTCTAAATTTCCATGGTTGATAATTGCCTTTCTCTAACTTTTTTATTTGTGCATTATACTCAGCCATATTGAGCTCTAAGATGCTCCTCTAGGTTCTCCTCAAGTGTTTGTATGCTTTAGAAAGTGTGGATATTACCTTTTGATAGCTTCTCCTTTGCTAACCTTCGGTTAGTTGAGCTCTCAATTGATGTAGCCCCCTTTCGATGTCTTCTTGCTTTGATAAGCCCTCCTTGTGCTTCTACGAGTTGTCTTGATCCCTTCAAGTCTTCAATATGATGCTCACTGATGTCTCCAAGCCTCTAAGATGGCTCTGATACCACTGATGGGGGCAAGATTCTAACACCCCAATGCAAAAAATGGAAGATGGATGCCCTCCACTAAGTCCACAAGCAATGATATATGCTCACTATTCTAAGCTTTTCTTTTCATTTGTATAGAGACTTAGAATGAAATTTTTGAGACTTACAGTAGAATGTAAGAGCTACTCAACAAGATTTAAATCATCCCAAATGGATATTCCAACTAGGATAACCATCCTCTCAAAAATAGGCTATTTGTTTGCAACACTCTCTACCTATGTGCAGAGATATACCTTCACAAAGTTGGCAATTTCTCATAGCTCACTTAGCCAAATGACTTAAAACTTTGGAAAAGTTCAGGGAACTATATGAGAGACCAAATAAAGCCTTAAATCAATGAAAATGAGTACAATAAGAGAGCAAACAATGCTCTACAATCTGATACAATCTGATTTTGAAAAGCCTAACTACATCTCTAGATAGAGAGGAGCGAAATCATGAGAAAATGAGGTAAGCAAGCAAGGGGGCTGCTTGTTGGAGTTTATGACTTTAATAAACTAAGTGGGAAACTCATGGAATGAATAAAGCTCAAGAAACAAGGGTGGGATGGTGCTTATATAGAGTTTTATTTTCCCTACAATCTAGCTAACCACCCATCAATCAGTGTAGGTGCACTTTTTGGTGGCTGATTGATGAGATTTGAATTTGATTGAGTTTGGTGGAGCTTCTAACTTGATTCCACAACTTTGGGTCCTCCTTTTTTATTGGTCCGCTTGCAAAACTTGTGGTTAAGTCCTTTTGCATGATTGAGACTTGATTTTCAACACTTCTTTGATTGTGCAGAATTAGCAAATTTTTGCTTACTAGTAGATGAGCTCCATTTACCTTTGCCCTTCTGACTAGCAAGGAAAGCTTGATCTACAACATGCATAATGGAACTGTTCTGCCTAGAATGATCTTTTTGCAATAGAACAGAGACTAACTCCTCAATTGTTGAGGCATTTGGATTGCATTTCATCCTCAATCAAATAGTAGAAGCAAAACTCTTATATGAATCTGGAAGATCATTCAGAGCAATCAGCACAAATGAACTGTCAGGCAGGACTTCATCAGCAGAAATCACTACTACAAATCTTTGATCTTTGTCAAAAAGTTGTCCATGGAATCTCCTTCATTCATATGCTCACTCTCCATCTTTTTTTGGAGGTAAGTAATACGAGCCTCATTCCTTGACTATGATAAATTGATAAGTGTATCCCAAGCATCCTTTGTTGTTCTACAGGAGCAAATGTGAGGAATAATGGCATGTTTGATAGACAAGGCTATCAATGCATGTGCCTAAGCATCTTTGCCATCCCAATGAAGTTGCTCTACAATAGGTGCAATAGGAATCACAGCACGAACAGGAACCTAAAGAATATCACCACCTTGAATGCCATCTGCATCACCTTGAGTAACTATATTTGCAGGTTTAATAGGATGTTTTTCAATACCCTGTACGATATTCCACAGTCCTTTTGCAACCAATACATGATGCATCATATAAGCCCATAATGGGTAATTGTTACCATCCAACTTATTCTCAACAACCAACATACAGAATACATCACTGCTTTCAGCCATGGCCACTAGCTAAAATATCTTGATGTAGAAAAATGATTGTATCTTAAAAAGTTGAACAAAAAACCCTCTCGAGTTTTGCTAAACCTATAGAAGACTTCGAGACACTTATACTGGCAAACCAAATCCTGTATATATCTTTGGCACAAAAAGATAAAATTGCCTGCACAAGCACTACGATAGTGCATTTTGAGGCTGAAACAAGCTCAGATTGAGATTTTGACACTACGCAATAAAGCTATTTTGAAATCCTAATCACCTTGAGCATGGTCACCAATTTTTGTGCAATTTTGAGATAGTGATCGAAGGGGTATAGACGACACCCTAGATGAAGAAGCAACCTACTCTGATACCAATTATCTGAGTTTGAGGTCTACGGAAGCACCCAAATATCACTAGGGAAAAGAACAAGCTTGGAGCACAACACATAATACTAAATGTATTACCAAGAGAATGTACAAAGATAAGTGATCCGTTAGGGTTATAGGCATTTATACAAGCCAGGGGAAAAAAACCTCCTGAAGAGGGAAAAAAGTGCCCTGGTGATTCTAGTGTGTTCGCACACATCACTACCTAAATATATCAACACCTTATACATGAGTGTCAACTCCTTGTTCACTGCATCACTCCCAAGGGGATTCATTGATATATTTTGTAGTGCATGAACACACTTAGGATTTTCAGGGCACTTTTGTCCCTCTTTAGGAGGTCCCCCCCTCCCCTTGTATATATGCCTATAGCCCTAATGGGTCACTTATCTTTGTACATTCACTTGATAAAACATTCAATATTGTGTTGTGTCCTCTAAGCTTCTTCTTTTTCCTTGTGTTATTCACATGCTTCTGTAGACACCAAACTCCAACACTTCCCACTTTTCCCCATAGGTATTTTGTTGTTATTGCTACACCTACACTTAGTCTAGTATGTTATTGTTTGTGTATCCATTGTATTCTATGAATAGAAAGGTGTCTCCTTTTTCATTTTTACCTTAGTCTCCTACTTTATCTAGAGGAACTTGTTAAACACTCAGTCCTACCTTTATAGATTTTATGTCCTCTAGTTCTTATTTATTTACTTTTTGCTATTGTGCCACTTGCTTTGAGAGGTGTGGTTTTAATTTTTGAAGATCCTCTAGTTTTAAAGTGCATCATACTTTAATATTTCATAGATATGCTACTAAGCTTTAAAAACTTTTTTCTAGCATCATGAGGTTGCTTCAATCTAATGGTAGAAGATCTCATACATATGGATGCTACTTCATGTTCTCCTATGTATCTTGGTATCTTCCTAATATTGTGTCTTCTATGCTTATATCTCTATGGATTATAGGCTCATCATAACTGGATGAAAATCATTTTGGAAAATGCTCCTTGTTAAGTTCAATTTCCTTAATTAGTAGTTGAAATTGATACCCTTTTTACATCTTGATTCTTAAACTTTGTTCCATAACTATTTATGCCATGTAGCATCTTTTTTTGGAATCAAGGAATTGAACTTTTCATGTATAATCACATGATTTCTATCTATTGGCTCATTGGGTTGGAATTCCTCTTCTTAGCTGAAGAGGAGCAAACTTTCTTATCAATCTTTTGAATTGAGGCTTTAGAATCCTTGTGTTTGGAATAAGGAAGGGGATTCTCTATAGAAAGTTGTGGGAAAAATCTATCATTTTTTTGCACATGTCTAAATGAGTTCTGAATTCCATCTGATTATGTTGATAGTCAAGTTTGCATAGTTTGATTCAAAAAATCTATGGTGTAAAACTTCCTACTTTTTTCCTATGATACAAACCTCCCTTCTCAATTTTTCAATTCAAGTAGCTTAATCTCTTGACTTGGATACAGAGATTGGATGTGCTAGTCTTCTGATTCCAACTCCTTTAAGTGGTCAAAAACTTACATCAACTCTTTCCACAACCACTTGAATTGTCCTTTATCAATTGTGGTTGCTTCTTAACTTTTCATGGCTTCCACAATCGAGGTAATTTTAAGTGGAATCCCCCTACCAAAGTATTTGGTTGACTTTAATGTATTTTCTTTTCCTCCATAGATTGTTAGTTATCCCTTTTACTTGGTCAATTATGGTTGGAAACAATGTCAGAATAGCATAACACCTAATTTCTAGAAACCCTAATTTTGTTCAAATTTCAGTACTTAGCCAAATGCCGATCAGAATAGGTCAAAAATTATTATGAGCTCATCAGTTAATACTTCATAAGATCTTTCATTTGGTATACAACAACCAATCATCAGAGTTCCAAACATAATAGAAAACCCTATCCCTAATTTTTATCCAAAATGGTTTTTTACATTATATTGTTCCTCTCAATCTTTACATCAAGGAAAGCAAGTTTCATATTTAGCTCATGGCTAATTAGGGAGATTGTTGGAGTTTTTTGTCAAAAAAGCAAATTTTTAAGAACTCAAAACCACATCACTTTATTAATTTTTACACAAATTTTTAGAGATTTTTTCCTTGCTTTATTGCCTTTTGCATAAGGTTTTCGTGGATCAGTCTTTAGGTCTATATAAGAAGGCCTTAGGGGTGATTTATGAGCATCACTTGATAAACAATCTCAAGGACCAATCAGTCTTGGGCGTGACTAACTTTTGGCGAAGGTGTGATCTAACTTTTGGTGCAACTTTAGAAGAGATTTTGGTAGCCAACAATTCAGATCTAAGTGAATTTTGTGATTATATTATTATCAAGGCCCACCTCACTTCCAGCATTCGGTATTAAAGCATAGTTGATATACACCCTTAACAAGATGAGTGATTGTAGACTTGAGAATGAAGATAAGCTTGACAGAATGTCTTGTGAAGAGAGATGGTGGATGCAATCCGAAGATGAGTTGGTGCTGCTACAACCGGCTTCACACGAGCCAACTGAGACTTTAGATTTGATTAGTAGACCCTTTGAGCTTCCTAAATCCACCAAAATATCAGCCAAGTACTTTGAAACATGTATCTCAAAAGTTTCACTCAAGACAGACTAGTTGCAAGATGACTAGCTTCCAAAACTTGCTATTTTTGTACATACACCTTCTAGAACAAATGAATCAACATGGTAGGAATTAGATAAATTCCTTTTGAGCATATCAAATAGACTTAGAAATCTTGCTAATCCAAGTTAAAATACTTCAAATGATCAACTGAGAACTGAGAACAACTTTTAACAAAATCTGGAACATGCCCGTCATTCTTGGGGCTCTGCAGAGATAGACCAGTGAGTAGTAAAATGGAGATTTCTCCCATATTACAAATCCAATGACCATGAAAATTTATATGCAGAAAGTAAACTTTGCATCCCACGTTAAAACACTGAAAATGAATGAGTATAGCTCGAGTTATGAGCTTCTTAAGTTACTGCTCTGAGTGAGTATAGCAGAGAATGGTAGTAGAATGATAGAGCTATGGAGTAAGCTCTTCAATATCTACAAAGTGACCTGAAGTGGTCACGTACAAGGCTTGCTATTCGCCTCTTTGTTCTTGCTCTTTTTATAGCTACTCTTGGAGGGAGTTTTGAATTCGAATTTGAATGGCTCCACCTAAAAGTGATCCCCAAAGTTAGGAATTATTCCCTTAGCTCACGAATTCATGGTTTTAAGTAGTTAGAGCCATGAGTTTGCTTTTTACATCATGGATGAGGTAAGCCATTCTTTTCCTTTTTCTTTTTCACAATTACAAGAGATAAAATGTACTCTTTTACAAGAGGTGTTCACATGACTACACATGTGACTTACAAATGATCATAATATCAAGCATATAAAGCATATAGGCTTGGGTAAAATGCACCAAAATCTCCCCCTCAAGCCTAACATGCTTGGCCTCCAAATATGTCTTCAATTATCCTTGATTTCCTGCAATCCAATCATCAACTTGAATCTACTTAACTTTGTACCATCAAGAGCTTTAGACAACATGTCTACACATTGCATATCTATAGAGACATAGGATAGTTGAATATCCTTGCTCATTAGCTTCTCCCTTACATAATGGTAGTGGACTTCAATATGATTGGTTCTAGCATGGTATACTGGATTAGCTTCAAGATGTAGTGAGCTTGTGTTGTCACCAAAAATGTGAGGTGTTGAAGAATGAAGTCCAAGATTTGTGTACAAAGACTTTAACCACATGATTTCTTGAGTTGCATTAGCCAAACCTCTATATTTGTCTTCACTAGAAGATAATGCCATACTTGGTTGCTTCTTGGATGACCAAGAAATGATTTTTGAACCTGCAAATGATACATACCTGGATGTGCTTCTTCTATCATCTCTAGATCCAGCCCAATCCGCATCTGAGTAGACTTTTAGCTCAATATCTGAAGTAAATGAATAAAACAAACCTTCATTCATGGTCCCCTTTAGGTACTTGAGGACTCTCTTGGCCGCTTCCATATGTGGTCTTCTTGGCTTATGCATAAACTGACTCAATATGCTAACACTATAGCATATATCCACCCTTGTGAGTGTTGCATAGTTCAAACTTCCAACCAAGCTTTGATAGCTTGTGATGTCTTCAATTAGCTCTCCTTCATAAGCACTAAGTTTATGATTTTGCTCCATAGGTGTACTTGCACACTTGGTATTTTCCATCTTGAACTTGACGAGCATGTCATGCACATACTTCCTTTGTGTTATGTATATACCTAAATCTGTGTAGATCAACTCCAATCCAAGAAAATAAGTGAGTGGTCCGAGGTCACTTATTTTGAACTCCTCCTTCATTTGAGTCTTTATTTGTTTGATTCCTTCAAGATCATTGCCTGTGATAATAATATCATCAACATACACACATAAATAGATCACTTAAGCTCCATTCCTCTTTATGAACAAAGAGGTATCCATCTTGCTAGCTTTGAATCCTTGGTCCTACAAATAAGTCACCCATCTGAAATTCCAAGCTCTTGGAGCTTACTTCAATCCATACACGGCTTTCTTTAATTTGCATACATAGTTGGGATGATGTAAATCCTCATATCTAGGAGGTTGTGCCATATACACTTCCTCAGAAATCCATCCATTCAAGAAAGTATTCTTTACATCAAGTTGATAGAGCTTCCAATTTCTAGATGCAGCAAGACTAATGAGAACCCTAATTGTAGGCATTTTTGCAACAGGAGAGAAAGACTCCTCATAATCAATACCATGGGTTTGAGCAAACCCTTTAGCAACTAACCTTGCTTTGTGTCTATTTATACTTCCATCTGGATTCCTCTTGATTTTGTATATCCATCAAGATCCAATTACCTTCATAGATGGCTTGTTAGGTACAAGCTCCCAAGTGTCATTTTCCTTCAAGGCTTCCATTTCTTCATTCATTGCATCTCTCCAAGCTTTCTTGCTTTGTGCTTCTTCAAATGTGGTAGGTTCTTCAGTGTTTGAATCCTTTGCAATGTAGATTGAGTGCTTGGTGATCAAAGAAGTATCCTAGCCAACTTTTGTGCCATATCTCTAACTTTGTGAGAGTTTGAGATCCATAGCTAAACAAAGCTATGTTCTTTGTATCTTCCACTTCAAAAGTGAAAAGCCATCCTATCTTTTCTCCTTTGGCAATCCTTCTAAAGCCTTGCCTTGGGTCTTGAAAAATCGGTTGAATCTAACCTGCAATCCTTTTTCAACAATCTATCCAACACTCATTAAATTTTTGGTAATTGTAGGGACATACAAGACTTTGCTTAAGAGGTTCATATTCCCATCTGATGTATTCACATTACCTATCTTCTCCACTGAGTGCTTTGTGTCATCTCCTATCTGCACTTCATGCTTGTTATGAGGATCTTCCAAATCAGAAAGTAAAGCCACATTTCTTGCTACATGGTTTGAGCATCCCGAATCAATGTAAAATATGTGATCATCATCCTTACCCTTCTTCACTCATAGATTCATAATCAATAATGAATCTTCTTGACTTTGTTCCTGTGCATAGTTATTGTAGCCTCTTCTTCCTCTATGGCCACTTTGATAGTTGTTGTTGTTGTAATTGTTGTTGTAGTAGTCGTTGTTGTAGCCTCCATTGTATCTGCCTCTATTTGATCCATAGCCACCTCTATTGAATCCTCTTCCTCTTGAGTTCCTCGGGTTCCTGAAACATTCTTCAGTAGTATGATTATATAAGCCACATATATTGCAAGGTTGAGATGATTGGAATCTCCCCCTGCCTTGCTTTCCACCTCTGCCTCTTCCTCTAGCTCTCCCTCTACCTGCAAAGTTTTCTTGGTAAGAGCATCTTCATTCTTCCTATTCTTTGACTTTTCCTTGAGCTTAGCTTTATCACTATATAAGGCAGAAGTTTGATTACCTCTTGAGGACTCACCACCTTCGCTAATCTTTGCTTCATGAGTGAAGCATTGGCCCATGAGTGTGTTGAGTTTGGGTACATGCATATCCATGTATAAATCCATGGCTGTTGTGAATGACTCCCACTTGTCATCTACGTTGATTCCATTTATGATTTTTCTAATGATTTGCTCCTCTTCAATTACCTCTCAAATGCTTCCAAGTTGGTCGGAAATCTCCTTCATCTTTGTGACATAATCAGTCACACTTTGCTTTGGGCTTTTCTTCATTGTTGTGAACTCCATCCACAATTGGTTCTTCCTTACTTGAGTGTTGGAAGAGAAGAAAGAAGCAAGTGCATTCCAGGTCTCTCTTGATGTCTTGCATCCTTTTACATGAGGTAAAAGAAAATCAGAGATTGAGTTTAGAATATAGGACCTTGCAAGTGCATCGTTCGAACACCAATTTGAAAGTCCTTCCACTTCTTCATGTGATGGTTGCCCTTTGTTCCTCATGGTTGGCATTGCTTCATCTCCAGATTGAATCCATATAGATTCCTCCCTTGAAGGTAAACCTTCATCCTTATAGACCATGCTGGGTAGTTGTTTCAATCCAATTTTTCAATTGTTGATGGAAATCCATCTCCCATGTTACTTGACTATGCTCTGATACCACTGTGAAGAGAGATGGTGGATGCAATCCGAAGATGGTTGGTGCTGCTATAACCGGCTTCACACCAGCCAACTAAGACTTCAGAGTTGATTAGTAGACCCTTTGAGCTTCCTAAATCCACCAAAATATCAGACAAGTACTTTGGAACATGTATCTCAAAAGTTTCACTCAAGACAGACTACTTGCAAGATGACTACCTTCCAAAACTTGCTATTTTTGTACATACACCTATGGAACAAATGAACAGTGCTCTCAACCTAGTACAGATTAGATAAATTCCTTTTGGTAATAGCAAATAGACTTAGCAAGCTTGCTAATCCAAGTTAAAACACTTCAAATGAACAACTGAGGACTGAGAACAACGTTTAACAAAATTTGGAACATGCCCGCCATTCTCAGGGCTCTGTAGAGATAGACCAGTGAGCAGTAAAATGGAGATTTCTCCCATACTACAAATCCAATGACCGTGAAAATTTATATGCAAAAACTAGACTTTGATAGATATTCAACGCATGTTAAAATATTGAAAATGGATGAGTATAGCTTGATTTATGAGCTTCTGAAGTTATTGCTCTGAGTGAGTATAGCAGAGAACAAAATAGAGAAGTAGAGAATGATGAATGTATAAATTCACATATGATTAAAACCACATTGGCAATGAATATTTGCACAATGGGAGTAAGATGATAGAGCTATGGAGTAAGCTCTTCAATCTCTAGAAAGTGACATGAAGTGGTCACGTACAAGGCTTGCTATTCGCCTCTTCCTTCTTGCTCTTTTTATAGCTACTCTTGGAGGGAGTTTTGAATTCGAATTCGAATGGCTCCACCTAAAAGTGATCCCCAAAGTTAGGAATTATTCCCTCATCTCACTAATTTGTGGTTTTGGGTAGTTAGAGCCATGAGTTTGCTTTTTTACATCATGGATGAGGTAAGCCATTCTTTTCCTTTTTCTTTTTCACAATTACAAGAGATAAAATGTACTCTTTTACAAGAGGTTTTCATATGAGACACATGTGACTTACAAATGATCACAATATCAAGCATATAAAGCATGTAGGCTTGGGTAAAATGCACCAACATGTCTAACTATCCAATGTGGAGTTTTATGATGATGAATTTGTTAGTATTTAAAGACTTGGAGTTTCTGTTCACTCCAAGTTCACATACACACACTATTCATACCTCTTAGGCACTTTATGAACAAAATCTTGTATCTAGTTCCCGAAATTCTGCCTGGATTCAAATTTTCTATCCACATTAAGCACATTATCAGTTTTGTATCTACATTCAGCACACATTCACTTTTGTAGTTATATATACACTTTCTAATTTAACATTCAAATACCATTTAATGTAGGTAAGCATCCAGCTTACCGTTACACTTTGAAAGTTATGTATTCTCTCTCTAGTTCTCATTCATCTAATTTTGAGTCTTAAGGTGTGTATGCTAAGGTTCATTTGTTGGAAGATCCTGTAAATGTGTGAATATTGTTGTTAAAGCCCACCCCATTTCCAACAGTTGGTATCAGAGCATAGTTGACATACACCCTTGACAAGGTGAGTGATTATAGACTTGAGAATGGAGATAAGCTTGAAGGAATGTCTAACTATCCAATGTGGAGCTTTATGATGATGAATTTGTTAATATCTAAAGACTTGTGGAATATTTTCCATGGAAAGTACCCAAGACCAAGACAATCAGGAGAGGATGTTGCTTCATCTTCCAAAAGACCTGCTGCCACAATTTATTCTCAACAAGAGGCTATTGAAGAAGAAGAAGAAACTCTTTCATCATCCAGAGTCCGTGATACTACCAGATTACCTTGTACAGGAGAGCAATCAAGATGGGATTCAATGGATGCAAAATCATTTTCATTCATTGCTATGGGAGTCAAGAGACATATTATAGCCCAAAAAAGGTCATGCAAAACCTCTTGTCAAGCTTGGTTGGAGCTAGAGAATCTCTATCAAAGTAGAAATTCTGCTCGAAAAGTACATCTAAGGAAACATTTAGCCAACACAAGGATGAAAGTTGGTGATTCAGTTCAATCATATATTTTGAAGCTCAAAGTTGGTGTCAGTTAAGTTGCAGTTTTCGAAGTTCAAAGATAGTTGAGTCCAGTTCTATGCACATTCAGATCAAGATTCAGTGGAATTCAGTTAGTTTTATGCACATTTAGCTCAAGATTCAGTGAAAATCAGTTAAGAGATAAATTTAGACATCCAAAGTTTTGAAGAGATTCGAAGTTTTGTAGAGATCCGAAGTTTTGCAGATATCTAAAGTTTTACAAATATCCATGCCATTATGACATTGAAGGGGGATTGTTGGAAACAATGTCAGAATAGCATAAAACCCTAATTTCTAGCAATCCTAATTTTGGTCAAATTTCAATACTCAGCCACATTTCGATCATAGAAGGTCAAAAAGTATTATGAGCTCATTAGTACTTCATAAGAGCTTTCATTTGGTATACAACATTCAATCAGTAGAGGTCCAAAAATGGTAGAAACCCTAACCCTAATTTTGTTCAAAATGGCTTTTTTACATTATATTGTTCCTCTCAGTCTTTACATCAAGGAAAGCAAGTTTTTATGCTCAAATAATGGCTAATAAAAGAGACCATTGGACTTTTTTTTCAAAAAAACAAAATTTTAAGAACCCAAAAGCATATCACTTTATTAGTTACTTCTCTCAAATTCTTTAGTGTTCAATAAAGAAACCAAATTAGTCTTAGTTGGTCATAAAGGTTAATGAAGAAAGTACTAAGGTTTTCTTAGAGATGGAGTCCCATCCTTTTTTATGGTTTAACTTACAATTGAAGGGACTTATAAAGTTCATTTTACTATATGGATAATCTTTCCCACGATATTTTGTGATCTCCCTCAGTGATTGAACGATCCTCTCTATGCCCTTGATAATTTTCCCATGTTATTGGAAGGTTTGATCTCTCTAATATCAATCAAATGATGGTCTTTCTAAGAGTATTCAGCCTTCATGGAACATTAAAAATTCATTCTAATAATGGATTTTTTTTTTTTGCAGAAGTTTATGATCTCTTCAAGTGTGGTAATGATCTCATCCATGCCCTTGCTAATTTCCTCACATGATCGAAAGGTTATACCTCTCTAAAATCAATCAGATGATGGTCATTCAATCTCCTAAGTCTTATAGAATCTCTGAGGGCACAAGCTCCATTGAAGTTACATATTATGTCTTGTGATCATCCCTCTAAGGGTTTCGCAATTCGTGCACAAGTGGGAGAATCTCTTGCCTTAATCAATTCTCAACTCCAATAGCAATTTCAAAGGCTTACATGTTTTTTAATTTCTAAAATTAAGTAGATCATGATCTCCCTACTTCATCGATTTCTTGATGTACCTTGGTGTGAGATTTTGAGGTGTAACTATCCTTGATAAGGGAAATTCGCATTAGCTACAAGGGAGAAAGCCTTCATGTATGATGCAACAATGCCTTACATGGTCAATCTTTCACAAACCATTCAAAAATCTACCAAGGTAGGAAGATCACGATCTACCACCTAGGACAATCTCCCTATTTCTCCTTTCTCGGAAATTTTTGAACACTTATGGGTTTGTGAAGGATCCCTCAACAAAATCACTAAGCCTTCACATACTTTGTGACCTCTCCTTTATAGGTGATCTACAAACTCAAACAATCTCCTTCCTTTTATGATTTCCCCACATTAACAGTCTTCTGAATTTTGGTTGATGATTCTCACTTTTATCTCAAATTTTTTGTGTACCTTGGGTTAATATGCTCACATGCTCTAACAATAGTGATCTCCATGAATTGATAGATTCCCTACATTATTGATATCTCTATGTTGGCAATCTAGTTAGCAATCTCCGAATCCCTATTGATCTCCCATCTTTGATGATCTCTCAATTTTGGCAACCTTGCAATTTCTAATAATTACTCACTTTTGGGCAAGTTCTCGATTTTTCACAAGTTCCCAAGAGGAACCATCTTTTATTTTTGAAAGGTTAAAATACCCTCTTGAAGGGCCAAAAAAGCTAAATCAATTCAAAAAATTGACATTTATTTGAAACTCTCTTACGTTAAGCATCTTCCCTTAACTCCAAGATCTCAATGTGGAAAAAAAATATGGCGCTCCTTTTCATAATCAAGGTCGAGCAAGTATTAGGGTGGGTTGATTCACTCAATTCAAGTCCAAATTGATTAAAAGATCAAGGATTATCTCAATAGGTTGAGATGGCGATCTCTCATGAGGAAGACTATCTCTTATGAAGAAGATGATTTCTCATGAAGAAGATCTCCTGTGAAAAAACTGATCGTCTATGAAGAAGAAAATCTCCAAAAATGAAGATGATTTTCCATGAAGAAGAATCACTCTCGTGCTTCCTCTCAAATTTTTATACTATTCTTGTAGAATTTGTAGAAGTCATCAAAATCTTCCTCTTCATATTAAAAAAATCCAAAGTAGAGCTTGTTTACCCTTGCAAATGAGCATTTCAAAAATTTCATGATCTCCTAAACTTGTATCTTTAATAGCTCAAATCCTACTATAATTACATGATTGTGAGAAATTTACCTTGTCTATGAAGCCACCATAATGGTTTTTCCAAACTCCCCATTGTTTAAGCATACCAAGTGATATTCTTGTTTATCTCTCTACTTGTGTACTCTGGAAATATGAAAACAGAGAGCTTTTGCAACATTTTTTGCTCTTAGGATGATGAAGATATGTGTGATAGGGTAGATCATAGAAAAGATCTTGGTGATTTGTAAATTTGAATTGCTCCTAATGCTATTCAATTATGAGGTCGATGAAGATGACAATCAAGATAATGGAAGAAGCAAGTTTTCAAATGTTCTTATCTCCTTCTTCATGCTAACATACCATCACAAAAAATTCCCAAAGATAATCTTAGTCTCTAGAAATGGTGTCAAAGAGTTTATGTAGACCCACAAGCACGATGCTTTGCACCCATCGGCATCCTGCATGATGGATCAACTCAAATGACCAATATGTGTACCTTGACTAATCTATCAAGCATACGAAAACAAAAACCTACAAGATGGAGAGAAAAGAGAAAAGCGTGATTCAAACTGAGAAAAGCATGAAAAACACAAGGAAAATCATCCTTGAATGTAGATATTGACTTACATTATGGAATATAAACAAGTGCACTATTTATGATCAAAGCAACGACTTGAACACATCAAAACGAGGGGTAGAATTTGACCTTATCAAAGTTTCAAGAAACTCAACAAAGTCATTCGGATCATGTGAATATATGTTACCACGCTTTATAGATAAAATATTTTTTTCTAATGTTAAATGATTCTTGCCATCTAATACGTCGTATTAGAAGAAAGAACAAGTCAAGAAGGAAGACGATAAAGAGCATTTAAAGATATTTTGCTACTAAATCAACTCCCTCATCGTATTATTGCATGTCTCAACCTCTCCATATGCAAGAGATGCTCTCATCACGAAGCATGATAAAAAACAAACTAACATCAATCTCTAATGACTGCTTCATACTATAGCCAATAATCTACATCTTTTTGTAGGAACTACAAGCTCCAAGATATTTTCATCTGCATATGCCTTTATACATAATTTCAACTACTTTCAATATGCTCTTATGCATTCATTATCTTTGTGCTCATAATTTATAAGCTCGTTATGGTACATCCTAAGGCTCGTTTTCAATCATAGTGGATGGCGGTGTGCATAATAATTAAACTCTTCCTATACACTTCAAAGATTACAATAGTTATTCAATAAACTGGGCTTCATGTATAACATTGCAACTTCATATTCACTCCTTGAATAAGGATGGCCACACATATTTCAACCTTCGTTTCAAATATATTGCTCACGCTACTACTCAGTTAGAGATGTAAATGATCATTGTAAGTCCATTTCTAAATCGAGCCTCTTCAACAATGACATTCTTTGATAAAGCACTTGGAAAGTGATTGGCATGTGTGCCATAGTTTTGAAAACTTTTCCAAAATACTTTGGAAAGATCTACAATGGAGAGAAGTCATCTTAACTTTCTATTGCACATTTTCATAATGTCATTATAAAGAGAGCATGCATGTTCACATGAATACCTATACATCTACATACATATGATATATGCATGCATCATGAATTGACCATATAATAAGAACGTGTGCATACATGTGTGTATGCATATATGTCTGTCTTAATACCTACATTCATACCTGCATACCTGCCTGCTTGCCTACACACACACACGCACGCACACACGTGTATGCATGTATGTCTGTCTTGAACCTACATTCATACCTGCCTGCTTGCCTGTACACGCACGCGCGCGCACACACACAAAAAAAAAATGCATATGTACACACACACACACAAAAATGCACATGTACAGACAGACAGAGAGACATACCTACATGCATACATACATACCCATGCACACATGCATGCATACACACCCATGCACACATCCACACACACAGCTAAATACATGCCTTGGCTGTGTACTGCAGATATGCATGCCTTGGCTGTGTACTGCAGATATGCATGTGTGCGCACTAGTGTATAGTGAATCAGGGCAAGACTTTGATTCACAAATGAAGAAAAAGTGCAGTCATATGTTCACAGCAAACAATGAGAACTTATAACCTGAACCCATAATCCATCATGAATAATGTTGATCATCTGTTAAAACGTGCACAATTCGCTCCATTATAAAGGACGCATGCCTCAATGTGTACCTTACATGCACATGACATGTGCACACGTACATAAATATTTATGATTATATAAATATATCCTGTATATATGCACTTTCGGCGTACGCACGCATGCATGGATATCTCTAGTAGAAAAAATTTATTGTATGTATGATATGACGTGATATGCGAATAATTCCTGGATAGGAATTTTAAAATGCATGACTTGATCCAAACATTCATGTCGGATGTCTCACTCTCCAAGCCAAGAGAAATTATATTACATTCCCCATTCTTTTCCATAAATTTCATGAAAAGAAAGACAAAGTATATGATAGGTATGTATTTTTCCTAAAAGGCAACAAAAATTTGTGAGAGCACGCACCCAGCTGTCAATGCTTGAGACATTTTGATTTCACTTCTCTGAAATAATTGTAAAGAATGTCATTTCTAGGGCACGGAGTTGCCGACAAAAGTAAACGACAGCCTCCAGTTTTGAAATGAGAAGCCTTGTACTTACTATAGAAACAGTTATGATTGAACACAACTTGTACCTGAACCAAAACTCTGACTATAACCTCCACATGAGAGCCAGAAAGTTACAGCAGTACATGATAAAACAGCCTTCACAATAGATGAAGATGTGGCCAAAATACATCCTTCGTTACAATAACATCCTACATAGCTCAGTAGCATCCATTCAAGATATGAAATTGAAACAGTGGGATAGCTTAAACCATGCCAGCTGGATTCAAGTAGAATACCACCATAGATTCCCAGGCTATATACACTGGCAGCAGCTCCAGATATAAACATCCAATCATATATATTAGAACAGACATCATATGAGAAGGTTGAAACCTAAAGGAACCAATGCCAACTCATCTGCTTCTAAGCGCACCATACAGTACTTATTTTTCAATTTTTCCAGTAACTTCGAGTTCCTGAACCTATGACTCAGCACCACAAAACGAAACCCTGGGCAAGCCTCAGCCAGAGATACTAACGCAGATCCTTCCACACTTCTGCAATACGGGATACTCAAACTCTGAAGCTGACTACAATGTGTAAGACTTAGTAGTCCCTTATCAGTAATCTGCGTAAAAGCAAGGCTTACATATGCCAACTGTGAACAGCTGATACCAATATTAAGAAGTCCTTCATCGTGCACGAAAGCACATTGATCTAGATTAAGATATTTTAAACATGAAAATTGAGCGATTATTGTCATATCTGAGATTGATAAGCACTTAGCTAGGCTTAAATACTTCAATCCATTGATCCCGTGTGCTATATACATGAGGCTAAGATTGTCTACTTGTGTGAAGCTCAAATCCAAGGACTGCAGGTTTTTGAGCTGGCAGATCGCAGAGAAACCAATAGAAGATAATCCGCGGCAGCCCCACAAATCAAGCTGTTCTAACTTTCGGCTGCATTGCACCAGCATTTGTAATTCCACATCCCGAAAATTCTGCCCAGATTTTAATGAAAAACTTTTCAAATCAAGCCCATATAGCCACAGTTCTGCCAGGCCTTGTTGAGAGCTGTTAAAATGGTCCAAATTGAGATGCTTCAATGATTTGCATTCCATCAAGAAATGAAGTGACACTTCAGTCAACTTCCCTGCAGACACGTATAGTTTTTCCAAACCTTGGCAGCTCTGAATGATGCTAATTATAGCTGTATCACTAAGAGGCACGTACTCGTTCAAAAAGGTTAGTTCTTTGAGGTTCTTATTTGCATTTGCAATTGCAATAATAGTTTGATCCAGGGAGTTCCATTGACTTGTCTCCAATCTAAAACACGCCAAAGTTGTGCATTTTGCCAACTCCACAGGATCCACACTTTTAACCTTAAGAGAACACTCCAAAAGGCATGGGCACCCAGTCGAAATCGATCCCAGAGCAAGTCCTACATCTATTTTACACAGCTCGAAGTTAACACAGCGCAAGGCAGTGCATTTCTGACCTATAACTGCCAGACCCTGTGAGGTGAATCCAAACTCTCCCTTAAAAGTAAGCTCTTGTAAATTACTGCACCGAGAAATGGCCAGTACAGCTGAGTCATCCAGATAAAAGCAGTCCTCGAGGACAACACTGCATAATGCTCGACAATGGCGAGCCAAAGAGATAATGGACTTATTGGATATGTTTGACAGGGATGACAAGGATATATGTTTGAGGCGAGGACAATGGACTGCCAGAGATATGACTGCGTTGTCAGATAGTCTATTTTGCACATTGTCCGGATGTCCAAGAAGCACTTGCTCTAAGCCAGCAAAGTAGGGCACTGCATTGATGATATCTGAATCTTCGACCAAATCACAACAATAGCTAAAATCCAAGACTCTCAAATTAGAAAAACGCTGCAACAAGCGGCAAACTAATCTGTGAGATCTGACGGAAACCTTTTGAATAATAAGAATTACTGCTTTGCTCCACAACTTGCATACTAATGAAGCTGAAAGCTGGTCTCGCGGTGAATGAAGAAAGGAAACAATGTGAGCAACAATATTGACGTCATCGATGACCATGTCCATGGCTGCGATCTCACCAAAAAGATGAGAATTCTTCGCAAATCTTCTGAGGTACTGCCTCTTACTGACTTTCAGGACCGACAAAACTTGCAAGCTCCTTCTTGTTTCTTAAATGAGATCTCAATTGCATGCACAGATTGATAAAGTTCGCCACAGTTATGATTTTCAAAGCATCAACAACTCAGTTGAGGCATAAATATGGCACCGCAGCATCCAAATAACCGAGACGCGGGGATAAGAGATACCTTAAATGATTGACACCATTAAAATATGTATATCCATGGCTGCGATCTCACCAAAAAGATGAGAAATCTTCGCAAATCTTCTGAGGTACTGCCTCTTACTGACTTTCAGGACCGACAAAACTTGCAAGCTCCTTCTTGTTTCTTGAATGAGATGTCAATTGTATGCATAGATTGATAAAGTTCGCCACAGTTATGATTTTGAAAGTATCAGCAACTCAGTTGAGGCATAAATATGGCACAGCTGCATCCAAATAACCGAGAAGCGGGGATAAGAAATACCTTAAATGGTTGACACCATTAAAACATGTATATCAGAGTACATGGGAGGATTAGCGCCCGTTGCCTCTCCTTCGCCTTCTCTTTACTTCAAGATCTGTGGCCTCTCCAAGCTCGTCTTTCTCTGAGATCGTAACTCATCTTCTTGCTCGGGGTCTAACAAGCGTATAATGATTGTCCCTTTCAAATAAAGAAAAAGCAGACCGTGCAGGACGTTCAAACTAGTGAGCGACATGAACAAATAATCTTCAGGAAAAAAGATAAATGAAGGTTCAATTTCTCGTTAGAAGGAAAATTCAAAATAGATTTTTTTTGGATGTTTATTTTGTATAATGCTGGCTTTCGCAATTCGGCAGGCGGAACAAGGACAGAAAATGTATACGTTCCACCTCAACAACATGAACAAATAATCTTCACGGAAAAAGATAAATAGAAATTGACTTTCTTGTTAGAGAGGAGAATTCAAAATAGATTTTTTCTTGTTAAGATTTGGTGCTTTATTTAGATGCTTCAATGAGGGACTTATCAAACTCATCCATAGAAGGATAATGAAGGTGCTTTATGGATGAGTTACCAAACTCATCCATAAGAAAAATGATAAAAACATGAGTGGAAACTAGCATCTCATAACCATGTTACAAATTGGCTATAAAGACATTATACAAGCTCTTGCCAATGGCCTTGTGAGTCATCTCCAAACGTGGATCCAAAAAGTCCAAATAAGATTTATAAAGGGGAGGTCTATTCTTGAAGCCATTATAGATATCTGAGAAGGTTCAGAGTATGTGAGACAGTCCAATAATGTTTTCAAATATCAATTTTGACAAAGTCTACAACAGACTCGAGTGGGATTTCATTTTGTAGGGGAGCACCTCTGCTCGAATCAATTTTATTGGCTTCGTTTAATCTCAAGAGATCCATTAGGCAAAGTTGCCCATTAGCCCCCCTTCTTTTTGCTATGCAACTGATGAGTTTAGTTGCTTGATGAATGTCCACATTTAAGTGGAGAACATCACTGGCTTATCGCTTCCTCAGGGCTCTGGCCAACTTTTGCCTAGGATGTTTGTGGATGACACCAATGTTTTCTAAAATAGACATCACACTCAACCGGCTAAAAGAGAAGGAACAAACTCACTATGGAAAGATGCTTCAACCTTCCACTGCGATTTTCAAACTTGGGTTCAAAGTATGGAGCGTAAGGATGTCAAATGGGCACAAGATGTAGACCTTATATTTGCACAACTAGTACTCATCACACAGGAAGCCTTGACAAGCACCAATCCACCCATTTCAATATCTCATCAATTGATAGATGATAGTCCGAATGTAGAACGACTTGCCGATTTCAAAGCTTGGGATATTTCAGCCATAGGCCCCAATTACTTTGTCATTGGGACATTTGCTTACTTGGTTTTTGCCAACAATTAGCACATCATATTTGCTCGAATTTCCCCCGGAAGTGGGTTGTGCAGACATTCAACTTGAGCCAAACACGACTATGGACCATGTTGTACTGTTGATGACAGTGTGGTATAAAACCAAGTGTATGCCCAAAGTGCTAATAGATGGTAACTCATGAGTTAATATTTCTACCATTGCTCTCTGCAAGGAGATGGGCTAGAACCAGATAGAGCCTGTCATAGTTTTTGTTTGCATGGAAAATCAATCTCGAGTTCATCCAATTCGTTTAATCCATAGCATACTTGTTTTCCTACATGGAGCAACATTCCCCATCACCTTCATTGTAGTTTGTTTACTCGACTCAAGCTTTTACTATAGTTTGTTTTTTGGAAGTCCATGGCTCATAAAAGCCAAAGTTATTTAGAATTGGTTCTCACACCATGTTATATTTAAATATAAAAACCTCAAATATGTTGTACCTTTAGACAACCTTGTGCCATATGAGTGCCATTGCTGACGGTAGTGATGTGTGTGAACACACTTAGGACCATCTTGCCACTTTTTTCCCTCTTTAGAAGATTTTTTTCTACCACCCTATATATAACCTAGTCTAATCACCTAGAGCATCTACATTTATGTTTCAACAAGTGCAGAGAATATCGACTCTGTTTGAATCTATTTTAAGTCATTTTTTGTAGTATCTTGTGGGAAATTATTAGGGCATATCCTCTCCAAATAGGGTATTTAGATTGAGCCAGATAAGCTAAAGGCTATTCCAAAGGCCCCTCCACCAAAACCCTAAAGAATTCCTATGTTTCCTTGGACATATTTGGTGGCATGACCGCTATGTGTGTTTCTTAGCACACATTGCCATACCCATTAATTGCCTTGCTAATGTTCCACCTCGTGAGTTTACATGGATCCTTAAGTGCTAGATTGTTTATGAAGGATTAAAAACCTTACTAACTCGAGCTCCTATTTTGCAAGCACCACACTCGAAACTGTTGATGCTTTTGACTTTGCCATTAATAGTGTGCTGACGCAATAGACAAAGAAGTGATACAAACATGTTTATTATGCTAGTTGTCAACTTGCACCGTCTAAACAAAATTATTCAGTTACATAGCATGAGTGTTTGAGAATAATTTATTATATTAAGAAATTTCAAGTCTATTTGCTTGGCCATAAATCCACATTCCATGTGGATCACTCTGCTATGACTATCTAGTTAAGAAGAAAAACCTGTTAGCAGCCGCCGGATTGGAAATGTATAACTGAATCTTGTTCGCACGAGCGAAAAGTTGTTACAGACAATTTGTAAAAGTTATATAAATCAAAGAAAGACGCGCCAGTGACGTTCCGTGGTGGATCACCAGACTGTCTGTCTGGGTGACTGAGCGGGGAGTTACTGTAGTGTTTTTTTTGCATAATTTCAAGTATTCTGAGTTTTATGTTCGCCTCTTGTCTTGTCTGCCGTCGACATCTGTTCTGTTTGTTAACTTTATAGACGATCGAGAAGATCACCAGACTATCTGTCTAGGTGGTTAAGTGAACGTTATTGTGTTGTTGCGGAGCATTCCTGAGTATATTGCTCTTGTTCCTGTTTTGTTATCTGTCGATACCTGTCTGTTGGTGAGTTTCATAGTTGTTCAAAAGATTATCCGACTGTGGTCTGAGCGAGTTATTCTGCGGAGTTTCTATGGTATTGTGCAACTAAGTAGGTGTATCGTGGTGTTGATCTTCTGGTAATACACCGTGACGTGCTGAGGAAGTCTGTGTGGTCGTGGTCATGTGTCTGGGATACTGATCTGTACTATATTGCCTTCAATATTGAGATCTATCCTCCTATGGTAAAAATTAAGCTACAGTAAGGATTTCTTGGGTTGCGTACTGAACCTTCAGTACGGTGTATCTGAACGCTTGGACTCTCTGTGTCTTGAGACATTGGTAGGATTGTGGTACCTATTCGGTAAAGGTTGAACGCTTACTCTTGTTCCTGGTATTTTCAGTAAGTTATGTGCAGGTGCAATATAGCATCTTAGCGTATTCGGTACATGTGGCTGAGCTAAGCCGTGAATGGGAATGCCTAATTACAACAGAATCTTGATAGAGCACTCAGTATCATATATTACTATGTGTAAGTGGTTAGTTTGGGAACTAAGTATAGGGCCTCTGTCTAACAGACCCCTTCCACTCCCAAGAACCCAAGAATCGCTTAAACGCACTTCTGACAGATAGAATAACAGTGTTTAACACTGGTGCCGTCTGCGGGAAGGTGGCAACAGATCAGATTGTTGCAAACCAGTTGTGGAAACGTGACTGTAAATTTTTAATCGACAATAATAGTACGCGATTCGTACAAAAGATGATACATGCCGATTACTCGATCCGGTGAAACGTATCCAAAGAACCGCCAGCCTGGGGTACTTAATTTGCTAAGGACGACTCCGGGAGGTAGAAGTACAACTAGGTATAACCCAGTTGTCAAGAAAGTAAAGAACGTTAGTACTGATTCCGATCATATTCCGGTGGAACGTGCTACGCCTCTGGTAAATTCCGATATGATTTCGGCAGTCTGTCGAAGATATAGTAACTCCAGAATCTACCAGGATGTAGCCTGAAGTTAGTTTAACAACATTGGGTAAAGATTCAAATTTGTTTACGATTAGAAACACCTTAGCCAAAGAAATTAGTGAAGGCAAAAAAGCACCTTGTTTTGGTGAAGATTCGACACATTCCGGTGATATTTCGGTAACAGTTGCTGAAAGATCATAGTTTTCCGGCGACGGTTTACCATTTCTCGGTGAATCTTCAGCCCAGTCACCGCTATTGGGAGTAAGCTTCCCTACATTTGACATCAAGAAGGAAGGTAGCTTGTTCGAAACCGAGATTCGAAACATACTGAACAAGATTATCGAACCGGAAAGTGCACAGGCCGACGATACAGATTCCAATAGTTCAGATATTCCGCCCCGGGATACAGAAGATAGTCACAATACAACCATGAGAGCCATGAACAGACAACAAAAACAACAACAACAACAACAACAACTATGCCCACCAAGGCCGACTCCAACAGGAGTGACGTACACCAAATTTGGTGGATTCCCAGGAGATGACCCAGATGCTCATGTACGCACATTTGAGATAAGTTACGCAGTGCTCAACCATCCACCTGATCCGGCGTATAAGGCTATTGTTTTCCAATCGACATTGGTTAACGAAGCAGCTAGATGGCTTACAGAATATGATATTAACCATTTCGGCACCTATGAAGCAGTAAGGGATGCCTTTTTGCAGAGATTCAGGCTAAAGAAGAATCCAGCCGAAATTTTTGACTACCTGCAAAACAATAGACAGAAGATAAATCAAACAGTACAGGAATACGCCACTCTATTCAGGACTCATCTGAGGCAGTTACCACCAGCACATGCCAACCTACCGGATGACGTTATTACTCAATGGTTTATCAATGGATTGACTCCACAACTTAAACAGATTATGATCATACGTTGTGTAGGAGCTATGACGCTAGATGCAGTGATTGCAATGGCTTTGCAGCTGGAAAACAAGGTTGGAGGATTTACAGAAGATCTGGAGTGGTTAAAAGCAAACAAAAATATCACCGAAGACCCAACCAGACAGATGTACTGCACTACATGCAAGAATTCAGGCCATACTAGTGCCACTTGTGCACTTAATCAGTTGTTTTGTGCTATCTGCAACACTACCGGACACACCACTGAAAACTGCGCATATAATGCCAAAGTACAGGGACCAGCAACTGTCAATGCAATTATACAGGAACTAGGGCAGCCAGCCAATCACTATGTACCTCCACAAATGAGAAACAACCAGCAACAAGGTTATCGAAATTATAGAGGACAGAGAAATAATAACTATAATGCAAACCGCTGGCAGACCGGACCAGCACCGAAAAATCCCAATTTGCCACCACCGCGCTGTCATTTTTGTGGTGAATTTGGTCACATTAGAAGATTTTGTAAGGATGAAGCTGAGTATGATCAGAGGAAGAAAGAACGTCAAAACCCAATGGCTAATATGGTACAAATCACACCAGTAGAAACGCACGCTGTAGTAATTCAGACCCAATCTTGTAAACAACTGCAACCAGCAGCAGAAATGTTTGAACCAGGCATACGTGAACAACAAAGGATGTATGATAAAGCTAGCCAATGGACCACCGCAGAACCTCCAGTGTTTCCATATCCTATTCCGGTGACCCAGGCTCCGTTAACCGAGGAAGGAACACAACAACAGGATTCTAATTCAGCAGCAAGCACATCATCTTCAGCATGCGCATCATCTTCAGAATCTGTGGAAAATACAATCCAATCACAAAAGGTCTGGGAAATTTTATCTAAAGCATCCATCACTCTTCCTCTGGGCCAATTACTTGCACTAATATCGGGAGTTCGACAACAATTCCAACAACAGTTCAGTCCTGTGCCTTCTTGCATTCCAGCAACAGCAACAGTGCAACAGGAACCTGATTCTACGGTCGATCATTCAGTTCCTTTAATTACGGTATGGTATAAAAATCATAAAATCACACAAGTACTAATTGATGGAGGATCTGGTGTCAACATTGCTACTGTTGCACTATGCAAAAAGTTAGGGTGGACCGAAATCGAACCAGTTCAGTTTTTTGTCAGAATGGCCGACCAATCAAGAGTCCACCCCATAGGACTTGTATGAAATGTACCAATAACTTTACAAGGTACAACATTTAAAATGACCTTTGTCATACTAGAATTACCGGAATCCACCCTTGATTATAATCTCCTTTTCGGCCGACCTTGGCTGAAGCACGCTAAGGTGATACAAGATTGGTCTGCACAGGAACTCACTTTCAAAGATAATAATCGTAAATACGTTGTAAAATTAGATGCTATACAACCTTGCAAGTTGCATGCTAGACCGTATTTCGTAGAACCAGTCCATATGCTAGATGGGTTGTCAGATGATGAAGAAGAAGAGTTTCTGAAAAATAACATTGACTTGATCTCCCTAGGAACTGTATCCTACGGTTTGTACGGTGATGACTGTAACAGAAAAAGATATGAAAGAAGATAAGGCTACCATAGATGACGCTGATCTACAACAACTTTTTAAGCCATCTGAAAATAGAGAGAAGCCTCGACAATTCTATGTTTTAGAAGATCAACTGACCACTTACAATTTAGGGGATGAAGAAAATCCACGACCTGTTAAGATAAAGCTTACCTGAGTTATTTCAAGCAGATTTAATCCAACTACTTCGAGAATTTTCTGATGTATTTGCTTGGGATTACAAAGATATGAAGGGTTTGGACCCGTGCATCTATCAACATAGGGCCATGCTGAAGCCGAAAGCAAAACCACTTAAGCAACCCAGCTACCGGATGAATCCAAACTATGCATCACAGGTAAAGGCATCACTTGATAGGCTACTCAAAGTCGGATTCATTGTACCAGTAGAGCATGCTGAATGGATCTCGCCAATTGTTATTGTCCCTAAAAAGAATAAGCAGTTACGAATATGTGTAGATTACTAGAAACTGAACGCAGCTACGGTACCTGATCCCTTTCCGCTATCTTTTCTTGACACAATGCTCGATAGAGTAGCAGGACATGAAATGTATTAATTCTTGGATGGGTAAAGTGGGTATAATCAAGTTAGAATGGTTGAACAGGATATACCGAAGACCGCCTTCATTACCAACTGGGGTGTTTTCGCATGTACTGTTATGTGGTTTGGATTAAGAAATGCCCCAAGTACGTTCCAAAGGTGTATGCAGGAAATATTTTCTCCTTACCTTACCTCTTTTATGCAAGTATATCTTGATGATTTTTTTATTTTTGGTTAGATGATAGCACACCTGTTCCATTTACGGTGCTGCTTTGAAAAGTGCAGAGAATACAGACTCTGTTTGAACCCAAACAAATCTGTGTTTGCGGTTTCATGTGGAAAGCTACTTGGTCACATTGTATCTGCACAGGGTATACAGGTGGATCTAGATAAAATCACATCTGTGTTAGAAGCACCTGTACCCACTACACCTAAGGAAGTAATGCGCTTCATGGGCCAAGTAAGATGGCATGGTCGACACTTACGATGGCTTGCTCATTTGGCAATACCACTGAACCGATTGATAACCAAGACCCCTCGACAATTTGACTGGATCCCGGACTGTCAAGCTGCTTTTGATCGTCTAAAGGGATTACTAACACAGGTTCCAATCTTACAGCCTCCTGACTGGGATCACCCATTTCATGTATTTGTTGATGCTTCAGATATAGCAATAGGAAGCGTTTTAATGCAACAAACCGATAAGTGGTTCAGACCAGTGTACTATGCAAGTCAAAGATTAGCCCCTGCTGAAAAGAATTACTCTGTAACAGAGAGAGAATGTCTAGGTCTAGTATATTCTGTCAAGAAGTTCAGACATTATTTGTTGGGCCGTAGATTTACTTTTCATGTAGATCATGCTGCACTTGTCTATCTAGTTCGGCAACAGCACCTAGGTGGTCGATTAGCACGATGGGTTCTGCTTTTACAAGAGTTTGACTACGAAGTTATTCATTGGCCAGGCAGTTCACATGCCTTAGCAGATTTTCTCTCTCGCTTAGATTCCGGTGAAGCTCCGGTTGGTATAGATGACACAACACCGGAAATTTATGTCTCTGAACCGACTAATGATGAAATTACAGACCCACCTATGCCATCTACCTATTATGATCAGATCTTGACCTTCCTCACTGATAGATACCTTCCTACTCAGACTTCTCCTGCAATACGAAGGAAAATTTCAGTTTTCAGTCGTCGATTTTGGTTGATTGCTGGGGAATTATACTATATAGATCACACTGGAGTTTTACTTCGTTGTATTCCACCACATGAAGTTAACTCAATCATTAATTTGGCTCACTCAATTCCTTCTGGTGGCCATTTTGCTGCAGACTTAACACACTAGAAAATTCTGCAAAGTGGTCTTTGGTGGCCTACTATGTACAGGGATGTATCACAGTTTGTCAAACAATGTGATAGTTTTCAGAGATCTAGACAACCCCTGCAACGTCACCTTTTCCCTCTACAACCTGTCTTGCCATTAGAGCCTTTTCAGAAGTGGGGTCTAGATTTCATTGGCCCTATTACACCACCAGCAATCCTCAGTAATAATCGTTATATCTTGACATGTCTTGATTATGCTACCAGATGGGCAGAAGCCTGGGCTTTATGGTCTGCCACAGCTGTTGCGATAGCTAAGTGTCTACTGAAGGATGTCTTTCCACGTTTTGGCTTACCGCTGGAACTTGTTACAGATCAAGGCACTCATTTTGTCAACAATTTAATGAAAGTACTCACACATTCGTTTCAGGTCACGCATAAATTTAGTTCACCATATTATCCTCGTGCAAATGGTTTGGCTGAGAGTACAAACAAAACTTTGTTGAATATGCTTCAAAAATTCATTTTGGAAACACCGGAAAGATGGGATCAACTACTACCTGCAGTATTATGGGCATATCGGACTACATACAAGGTAACAACAGGATTAACCCCTTTCACACTAGCTTATGGATTGGAAGCAATAGCACCGATGGAGATAGTTATGCCAAGTTTACGAGTAGCAATCACTCAGAAACTGCTACCTGAAGAATCACTGTCATTTCGGTTGGATACACTCAGAGAATTAGACGAGCATCGATGGCACAGTTTTTTGACTATGCAGGAAGTACAGCTAAGACAAGCTCGAACACATGATCGATATCTAAAGACTCCAATTTTTTCAGTGGAACAACTTGTACTCTTTTACAATGCAAAGTCGAATTGCTCTACTGGCAAATTCAAGTTACGATGGTTTGGTCCCTACCGGATTGCTGAACAAGTGGGCCCAACAACTTTTTGGTTGACCACTTTGATCGGAATTCCTCTTCCAAAGGTGATAAATGGATCAAAGCTACGGCCGTATCAACAAGCACCTAATCCACACTGAAACGTTTCGCGGTTAGCCACGTCTTTTGGCGTTCTCTTTTCTTTTATTTTCTTTTCTTTTCTTTTTTTGGCGTGCATAATAAAATAAGTCTGTAAATATCCGCATTTTGATACCTCATTATGTCCACAGCCGCCCTGCCCTTTCCAGCTACTCACGCATGCACACTGAAGTTAAGAATTATCATCTCAATACCGCGCGATGATTAGTCACTCTTGATTGCTCTCCTCTGCAACACATCTACTTAACCTTTTCTGTTTTGCCAAAAATCGCTATTGTGTTTGTGTGATTTGTGTTATTGTGCGTACCCTGTGCTCTGTGTACTTGTGATTACTGTCTCTGTGTGCGCCATGGAAGCTTTGGCTAACTATGCCGCTTTCTGTGATGGACTCCCTGCCGACGTAAGTTCCTGCGCACCCGTGGGCTATCCAACTTCGCTGAACTGCCTTGGCATTTAGTAGAATCCCACCCCTTCTTTGCCCAAATAATCTCAGCCATCGCCAAAACACCTGCTACAGAGCAGAGTTGGCCTATCACATCCTTACCAACCCGAACCGTAATCACCTTCCAAGCTTTTGTCGATGTGTTTCGACTCCCTCAACAAGGTCGAGAGAATGGCCCGAACCTGCCTGTAGAAACAATGATAGAATTGTTTCCTAGGTATTCATCAAACGAGTACGCGATCCTATGTCGACCTAAACCTGAAAGATCTGCGCTGCAATTCCTTGTAGCCATCTTTAATCTCCAGAAGCGAACTTATGGCATCTCTAGGCCTTTCTACTCCGCTATCGATTTAGCTGCTCGAGAACCAATCAACTTCGCATCATTCTTCTTCCACCGCATTCACTGACAATGAGTAGCAATCTATCAAACAGGTAAACAAGGGAGGAACGCCAAGATCAAGACTCCCTCATATCATATCATTCCTGTTTCCGGCCATCCTTGCAGCACAACCACCACCCAGAGGCCCGGTCCTAAGACATGAAGAATTTGTGCAGTTATGGGACGATGATGAAGAAGATGAAGAGGAGCTAAACCAACTCTTCCGTCGGAAGAGAATCAGAATCAGTTCTTCTGAGAGTGAAGCACAGGGATCAGCCGAAGGAAACAAAGATGACAACAAGGAAGAAGAAAAACATGACGAAGAAACATTCCACGACACCGCAACATCGATGCAGCATGAATCCTCCGCGCAGTCATCTTCCCAAGGGCAACAAGAACAGGAGAATCATACTGAAGCCGACACAACCTCTACAGAAGAAGCATCCCAGCAACAATCTGAGCGGGAACAGCAAGCAGATGAGGAACAAATTGCTAAAGAAGTTCTCAAAGAGCCGTAGAAACTGCACAACACACCAAAGATAAGGTAACACAGTCAAATTCTGTTCTTCCCACTCCCCCACCGAAGCCGCCAATCAAAACCATTATCCCCATCCAACTCATTCACCCTGACGAACCTACTGACTCCTCTTCCTCATCCCCAAACTACTTCCCACAACTCCTCACCACGTCCTCATCTCAACCTCGCCAACATCTCCCACTTCCTTCGATTCTCGTAATCTCTGAACTTGCAAACATGGGTCAATTGCTCATTAAGCTATCACAGCAATTACCAATCCAAATGAGAGAAGTCACAGATAATATTCGGAATGAGCTACAACACAAGGTGGACGTCCTAGAAGCAGATATCATGCCTCTGCAAGAAGAAATAGATGCGGTCAAAGCAGAAAACGATCACCTGCATGCCCAAATTACCCATCTCCAAGCCCAGCTTGCAGAAAAACAGAAAATTGCCGATCAAAGAGATACCGCACTGGCAGATCTCCGCACTGGCAAATTACAACAGAATCTTGATAGAGCACTCAGTATTAGTATATTATTGTGTGTAAGTGGTTAGTTTGGGAACTAAGTATAGGGCCTCTGTCTAACAGACCCCTTCCACTCCCAAGAACTCAAGAATCGCTTAAATGCACTTCTGACAGATAGAATAACAGCGTTTAACAAACCTAGTAGGCCACTTCGCTCATTGGGTTATTTTGTTACAAGAATTTGACCATGATGTAATACACCACCCTGAATCATCCCACATTATTGCTAACTTTTTGCCCTTGTTAGAATCTAGAGATCTCCAACTAGCATCGACGAATCCTTTCCCAATCCTTCTATCTATACGACCCAATTGGATCACTTTGGTGTCTGCTAGAGTTCGGATAGGTTTTATTATGACACATTCTATACATTTTTGTCCACTGGAATACCACCAAAAAGCCTCTCATTTGTTGCTCGAAAGAAATTGGCCCATTACAATATAAGATTTTAAGTTATTGTTGGCCATTCATATTATCACAACCCATCTGGTGCCTAGCTCCAATGTGTCCTAACACATGAAGTGCAGTCAGTCTTATATATTGGTCCTATTACACCAACAATATCTACCCACAACCGGCATAGATTACACTACATGCAAGGAAGAAGCGTGGGTAGCTAAGAATTCCATAGCCATTGCTAGTGCTCAACTCTTGAGTTGGGAGGTTTTCCCATGTTTTGTATAACCTTAGAAATTTTCTCAGACCATGACATGCATTTTTCCAATGGTTTAATTAAGTCTTTGACAATTAATTTTAATATTATTCACAAGTATAGTATCCCATATTATCCTTATGCGACTGGATTGGCTAAGAGTACCAATAAAACTTTGTTGACAATGCTGAAGAAATTGATTCAAGAGAGCCCCAAATATTGGGATCAATTGTTATCGTCTTTTCTCTAGGCTTACCAGAGAGCCTATAAAGTCGCTATTGAATTTACCCCATTCAAACAAGCATACGGTATTGAGGCGATAGCGTCCATGGAAAGAGTTGTACCTAACCTTTGATTTGCTTTGCAACATAAGTGACTACCCAAAGAGTCCTTGTATAATAGATTGGAATTACTCATAGCTTTAGATGAAGCCCGTTTTTTAGAGTTTTTTTCTTTTTGTTATAGGAAATGCATCTTAGTGTTGATATATTTAGGTCGTGATGTGTGTGAACACACTAGGACTGTCGGGGCACCTTTTTCCCTCTTTAGGAGGTTTTTTTCCCTTGCCTTGTATATATGCCTATCACCCTAAATTACTTATCTTTGTACATTCTAGTGGTAATACATTCAGTATTGTGTGTTGTGCTCCAAGCTTCTTCTTCTTCCTTGTGATGTTTGCATGCTTCCGCAGACCTCAAACTCCAACAATTGGTATCAGAGCAAGTCACTGCTTCATCTAGGGCGTCGTCAACAACTCTCTGGTCACACTCTCAGAATCGTACGAAATTTGGTGAGCATACTCAAGGTGATTAGGAGATCAAACATCTTCGCTTTGTGGTGTCGAAATCGCAATCTGAGCTTGTTCCATTCTCCAAATGCATTATCGTAGTGCTTGTGCAAGCAATTTTGTCTTTTTGTGCCAAAGATATATACAGGTTTCAGTTCGCCAATATAAGTGTCTCGAAGTCTGCTACAGGTTTAGCAGAACTCGAGAGGGTTCTTCTATTCAACTTTTTGAGATACAGTCAATTTTTTGCATCAGGGTATTTTAGTTAGTGGCCATGGTTGAAAGTAGTGATGTATTCCATATGTTGGCTATTGAGGATAAGTTGGACGGTACCAATTACCCATAATGGGCTTATATGATGTGTCATGTATGTCACAAAAGGATTGTGGAATATTGTGCAAGGTGTTGGAAAATGTCCTATTACACCTACAAACATAGTTCCTAAAGGTGATGCAGATGGTGTTGAAGATGATGATGTTCTTCCTGGTAAACATGTTTGTGAAGGCTATATTTTGGGCAAAACGCAGCATTCATCATTCCCAAAAGATGGTTCAGTTCGAGCTACTCAAAAATTGCAGCTTGTTCATAGTGATGTCTGTGGTCCTATGTAGACACCTTCTTTTCGGAACGATCTTTACTTCATGACTTTCATCGATGATTTTTCCAGGCATGCATGGGTATATCCATTGAAAGCAAAGTCCAAAGTGTTTATGTGCTTCAAATAGTTTTTGGTTTTGGCTAAAAATCTATCATGTAAAATGGGCACCCCCCATTCTTATCGAGGGGGGAATATATGTCTTCTAACTTTAATGCATTTATGGTTGAATGTGGGATAAAACATTAGTGTACAGTGCCATATACACCTCAACAAAATGGAGTTGCTAAATGGAAGAGCAGGTCACTCATGGAGATGGCGAGGTGTATGGTCAAGAGTCAGGCTTTACCACATAGTTTCTGGCTTGAGGTTGTCATGTGTGCAGCATATGTACTTAACAGGTGTCCACTAAAGCATTGTAGTCCATCACTCCATATGAAGCTTGGCATGGTCAAAAGCCATTTGTTGCTCACCTTTGTGTTTTTGGTTGACTGGCATATGCATTAGTGCCTGAACAACAATGCCGGAAATTGGACGATAAAGCAGTGAAATGTATTTTTGTTGGGTACAGTTCTGAAAGAAAAGGCTATCGTCTATATCATCCACAGAATAAATGCATTTTGGTTAGCAGTGATGTTGTTTTTGTGGAAGATGCTATTCAGCCATTACTTTCATATACTAAAGAGACATCAATTAGCTCCAAAGACTTGTATGACACTTTGCTCCCTCTTTTTATAAGTGGATAGTATAATGCTGATCCTAATGAGGCAACGTCTTAGCCTTTACAGGTTTCATGTGATGATGCACATAATTCCATTTCTGATGCGGATTTACATGATGCACTTGTTGATGAGAGAGCTGATATTGAGAAGGCAAAAACTATGCCAACATGGCTGGTGCAGACTTTGCATGATAGCAAATTAGATGCACCTCTATCATACCATACTCGTTCAGGCTCTCATAGTGCCTCTTTTGCATCCGATTTTTATGCTATGGCTGCCTCTAGTCTATGTGATGTTTTGTTTGATGAAGCACAAAATTCTAAAAATTGGATGGCTGGTATGCAATCAGAATTTGATGCTATCATGAAAAATGGTACCTAGACTTTATGTGACTTGCCTCCTGGCAAGAAGGCCATTGGCACTAAGTGGGTATACAAGCTGAAGCGTAAGCCTGATGGAGCAGTTGACAGGTATAAGGCTAGGCTTTGTTAGCCGGCCGCCGCAGTGAGACTCGCATAACGAAAATCTTTGTAAAACACGCGTGAAAGGTTGTTACGCACATTCTTGTAAAAGCTTATATAAAGCAATGAAAAAGAGACGCTCAGAGACGGGATTTTGTTTGGAAATTCACCAGATTGTTTGTCTGTGTGTAGTCTGACGTTAGTTAATCTGGTTATTTCTGAGTTGTCTGAGTGACCTGTGTATCTGTTGGTTTGATCTTTGTCTGCATTCGTTCTTGTTGATAGTCGTGCGGTTGCAAACTTGTCCCGTTTCAGCAACTCATCTACCGTAGGTCCGATGTTTTGTCTGTGAATCGTTACTGGAAGTGTGGTTTTATGTATTGGGCTAACTGATTGTCTTGAGATGATCCACCAGATGGTTAACAAGTTTTGTGCGTAGAAGATAATAGTTCTGGTACTACGGGGAGTACGTTGTTTTAATGTTTATTTTGTCGTGGTATGGTAAGTTAACGTCGCAGTAAGAAGCTTAAGTGGTACAGATAGTCTTTAGAATTTCGGTCCTTCGTGACTGTATTCATTGTGACGCCGATTGTAGAATGGTTGTGATATCTATCTGAACGAGTGACTTGATTCTTGTGCTAAGGTCTCCAACGAATTAAGTATTGAAGTAGTTGAGCATAAGCGAATCTTGTTAAGTTCCAGTAGACCCCTGTATCTGATGTAGTTGTATTGGGAAAACTAGTATAGGGCCTCTGTTCTTACAGACCCCTTCCACTCTCAAGAACCCAAGGACTAGGTAAAACGCACTTCCGATAGTTGGAAAAAGCGTTTTACCAACAACCGATTAACAGCTTGTTGCAAAGGGTTATGTGTAGGAAAGAGGCATTGATTTTGATGAGACCTTTGCACCTACATGCCAAATGACTAGTTTTCATAGCATATGTACAGTTGCAGCTCATCATGCTTGGAATGTACATCAGTTGGACATGAAAACCACACTTCTGAATGGTGACTTGCATGAAGAAGTGTATGTTTTTCAACCCCGTGGCTTTGTGCAGAAAGGGCATGAAAACTAGGTGTGCAGGTTAAAGAAGGCATTATATGGTTTAAAGCAAGCACCATGTGCTTGGTATGAAAAGATACATGCCTATTTGATTGCACATGGCTTTGAGAACAATCCAACTCAGAGCACCTTATATGTTAAGCATGCAAATGATGTGCTTCTGATCATTATTGTGTATGTTGATGACATGCTACTCACTCGAGCATTTGCATCATTATTTGGGCATTCAATTTATGCAAGTTGATGGTGGAATAGCTTTGTGTCAAACGAAATATATTGACACATTATTGTAACTTTTTGGCCTTGATGAATGCAAACCTATTGCCAATCCTATGGAGACAAGTTTATGATTGAGTCTTCGTGATGCTGGAGATGCATTTAATGTTGTTCTCTATCAACAAGCTATTGGACGCTTGATTTAATTATGCATTACTCGGCCAAATATTCAGTTTGTTGTCTCACATATGAGCAGGTTTATGCATTGCCCAGGTGTCAAGCATTGGCAGGCAGTTAAGCACATCTTTCACTACTTGAGTGGTACCCGACTACTTGGATTGTTTTATCCCAAGGGGGGATCACACTGCCAGATTTACATGCTTTTTTTTACTCTGACTCGGCTGGTTGCTATGACACATGTGTGCCCACTAGTGGCTTTTGCTTCAAGCTTGGTAGCTCATGTATATCTTGGTTGAGCAAGAAGTAGTCTACTATGGCCACTTCTAGTTGTGAGGCTGAGTATTGTTCAACTTTCATAGCGGTTGTTGAGTGTGTGTGGCTCAAATGCCTTATGGCTGATTTAGGTGTTGGTCAGTCTTATGCAACCACCAACTTCACTAACAATCAGAGTGCATTGGCAGTTGCGAGGAACCCTGTGTTCCATGCTCGCACTAAGCACATTGAGGTGCATTATCATTATGTCAGGGAGAGGTTCTCTACTGGAGAGATCATCTTGGCAATGTGCCCATACAGGAGAACCCCGTAGACCTTTTCATGAAGGCTCTGCCTAGGGAGAAGTTTGAAGGTTTCTGCAAAGCTTTGGGCTTACTTCCTTTTGTGGATTGATTCCACATAGCTTGGCACTTCATTATACATGAGCACCATCTCCTTGTTCACCGCATCACTCCTAGGGGGGATTTGTTGATATGTTTAGGTAGTGATGTGTGTGAACACTAGGACCACTGGGGCACTTTTTCCCAAGAGATTTTTTTCCCCCAACTTGTATATATGCCTAATGACCTAATGGGTTACTTATCTTTGTACATTCTAGTGGTAATACATTCAGTATTATGTGTTGTGCTCCAAGCTTCTTGTTCTTCCTTGTGTTGTTCGCGTGCTTCCGCAAACCTCAAACTCCAACACAAAGATAGGCCCGAACACATGATCTACATTTGAAGACTCAAGTTTTTGTAGAAGGCCAACTTATGCTCTTCTATAAATTCAAAAGTAGACAAAGTTGTGGGAAAATTCAAGGTAGAATGGTTTGGATGATTCTAGATTTTGGTGCAAGTCATTCCATTGGCATTTTGGTTAGAAATGTTGACTGGCCAACTACTTCATGTTTCGATCAATAGATCCAAGCTTTTGCCCTTCTGGTTACCTGATGCCCTACCATCTTAGAGCATGAGAATTTAATGAATGGTCCCAACCCATGTCTGTATGCCCGTGTTGATGATGTGATGTTTTAGATTGTGTTCTTATTTTGCCTATTACCCTTCATCTTATCTGTAATTTTCCTTTATTCTCTATATAAACCCTGATTTTTATGATCAATATTTATTTCTCTTGCTACTACATCACCACTCTATTGAATTTACTCTTGCTCTGTTTCCATGGAAGCTCTATCTCCCATTGGGCCACTCACCTCACCCATAGTTGACCTGATGAGCTTCTACCTTCATGATCGTCTTCTAGTGACCTTCACCCTTCTAGACTAGGCACCCATTGCCACTCATACAAAATGCACTACCATAGCCCAAGCCAGTACAAATGTAACCACCTTTGACATGTTGTGGCACATCCTCATAGCTCGTGTTGTGCGTGCCACCATCTTTCATGAGGTGGCATACCGTTGCCAACACATATAAAGGGCATAGATACTGTAGAGCCCCTCTCTACACTCACAATGCAGTTTCTTTTCCCAAAACATACTTGCAATGAGTATGTTATTTCCACTAGGTTGCAACCCAAATATGCCATCCTTAAGTTCTTACTAGTCGCCTCGCATAAGCCTTATGGCATATCGCAACAATTTGACTCTCTTTTGACTGTTACAACACATGAGAAGCTCAATTGGGTATCCTTCTTCTTAAACTGCATCCATAAGGAATGTTAGACTATCATTTGTAACCTTAGTTGTGGCCTTCTTGCACGATCTAGCTTGCCCTTCATTTTCAACATCCTTTTCTAGGGAGATTTCCCCATTCCTATATGAACAATGTTGGTTCCACATCCTTTGGCAATTGAGAGCATTCCTCCTCTCCTTTGCCACCTCCACCATCTTTCGATGATGATGATGAAAGCATTGTCATATTGTTTCAATGGGCAAGGAAGTGACCCTGCAAGCAATTTTCACCCACCTTAGATCAATAAGGTTCTTATGTGCCCCATCTACAACTACAGCCTTGAGGTCGTTCTCTTGTCTTCTCCTTCTCTTATTGAGCATCCCGATGCCCTACCAGTAGAGCCCCTTGTCCAACTTGAAGCAATACCTCTTGCATTTGTAGGTCAACCGAACATTTTCCTTGCAAAATTGGAGGCCCAACCATCCACAACCTGAAACACAACCAAAATGATCAGCATCCTCGGCTCCACCACTCTCCTCAATTTATTCCCCCCATCATCTCCTTTCCTGTGCCATCAACACAAAGCTAGCCCCTCATGCCTTGTTGGTCTCTAACCATCACTCCTCTTTGCCTGTTCAGCCTCACCCACCCCTATTGTTGATCCTAATTTTTCTCCACCCTACCTTGATGAGTACTACTAGCATTTTGACATCAACCACAACTTTTGCCTAGATTTCTTGCTAGTGCTCATTCCTTTTCTGCATCATGCCTATGACTATCTCACTAATGAATTCACCTAGTGGAAGGACTAGTGTGAATGCCTTGCCTCCAAAAACCTACACTTGTCTGTTCACAATGCCTTATAAGCACACTACCTTGCTTATTATAGCCAAACCCTTTTCGATACATAGGAAGCCACTAGCCATGTCGAGCATAATGTACAATATTTTAAAATCTTTTTTGAACAACTAGTTTGGGAATAGGATGCATCCCATTCCCACACCTATAATCTCACAGAGGCTAATGATCACCACAAAGCAACTATACAAGAGCTGATCAAGAAAAATGAAGGTCTTTAATGCTTTATGGAAGAGACCAGGTATGGTCTATAATGAGCCCAGGAGCTTAATACAAAACTACTAACACAAGAAGTTGCATACAAATCAATGAATGTTAAGATTGTTATCGAGGTTAAATGCTTGATGGAAGCATTAGCAAAGTCTCGTGCCCAACATCAAGGGGTAGTTACAATGTTTGCCAAAGCCCACACCAAAATGATTTCTAGAAAGAAGAAGGTCAAAGAAACTTTGAAGCCATGCAAGCCAAGGCTATCCTTTTTCATGATTCAAGAGTTTGCCAGCAATCACACAATGTCATAATTATGGACCATGCCACATTCTCTACTACACTACGTTGATATATTTTGGTAGTGATGTGTGAAAACACACTTAGGACCGCTAGGGGCACTTTTTTACCTCTTTAGGAGGTTTTTTTTGGCTTGTATATGTGCATATAACCTAATGGGTTACTTATCTTTTGTACATTCACTTGGTAATTCGTTCAGTGTTGTGCTCCAAGCTTTTTCTTCTTCCTTTTTTTGTTCGTGTGCTTTTGTAGACCTCAAACTCCAGGAATTGGTATCATAGTAGGTTGCCTCTTCGTCTAGGCCATCATCAACACCCCTCGGGTCAGAGTATCAGAATCGCACAAAATTGGTGAGCATACAAAAGAATCTTGATATGATCTCATTTTGGCCTCCAAACACACTATGATAGAACTTATGCAAGCAATTTTGTCTTTTTGTGCTTGTGGAGACTATTCTTAACGGTCTTCTAGATTCATATCAAACATTTGCTTCTACTCTTTGATTGATGATGAAAGGTAGTCCAAATGCCTTAAGCTTTGAGGAGTTAGTGTCTATTTTGTTGCATGAAGATTAGTCCACACAAAATAGGTCCATTATGCATGTTGTAGATAAAGATTTCCTAGCTAGTCAAAAGGGCAAAGGCAAATGGAGCTTATCTACTAGTAAGAAAAAATATGCTAATGATACATAGTCAAAGAAGGAAGACAAAGATGAGAAGAAAATAGAAAAGCATAAACATTTTTGTAAATAATGTAAGGGAAATGATCATGTCATAAAGAGTTGTCCAAAATTGGCTGCAAAAGATGCAAAGAAGAAAGAGGTTGGAATGGTTGTTGTAGAGGCCTCTACACCTAAAACAGAGTCTGCTAATCTTGTTCATAATGAAGAATGGGATTTTGCTAATGTATGCAGCTATGACCATCTTCTGATGAGCAGTGTATGCTTGTAATAGATTTAGATGTTTGGTACTTTGATAGTGGGGCAACCAAACAGATTACCTCGCAACTCAGTTTCTTCTGTTCACTTGAGCCTTACCGTACAAGGAATACTATCACATGTGCTAACAACTCCTCTTATCCCATAATGGGAGTTGGGAAGATCATTCTAACTACTAGTGATGGTACTTATTTCACATTCTTTGATGTTTTGTATGTACTAGGGATCAAGAAAAATCTATTTGTCAATTTTAGCATTATCCAAGATTGGCTTGGTTGTCAAATTTGTTGATGACATATGTACAACTCATGATCTCTCAAATGGTGATGCTATTATTGCTTTTGGCATTTTATGTCATGGGTTGTATAAGCTCATATACTATGCAAAATCCATGAATGGTTCAGCATGTTCACTTCAAGATTCTCAGGCTATCTCATATACAAAGTGTTGGCATGCACACTTTGGTGATCTGAATCTCGCTCGTTTTTGCTACACCTGCAAAATTTTGAAATATTGTCCACTGTCTTCTCTACCCAAACTTTGAGGAACCTTGTAAACATGTATGTGAAGGCTCTATTATACAGATAGAAGTAGTGCAATGAGAATTAGATAATTTGTGGAAACGTATAGGGCCTTCATTCTCAGGTTCCTCCATCCAAGAACCCACCGTTGATTGCAAATGATTTGTAGTTGTAAGATAAGTTCCAATTAAGTTTGTTCCCGTGTTTTATATGTTCAAGTCTGTAATCCTAAACAGAGGCTAATATCCCCCCCCCTAATTCGCCAAGGATCAAGGATGTTGAGAGACTGCTTCAAGTCACATCTTTCATTTTTTTGGCCGTTCCCTTAGGCTTTGACATATCAATGAGTTTTTAATGGAATTGAGTTCTTACCAAGTTGGAGAACAAGATCCAATACTAAAAGGGAATGTAATGTAATGTGTCAAGGAAATTGATGGTCATTAACATGTTCTTGATTTCCTCTGTCATTTATTTTCTTGTTTGATGGAGACTTAATGGAAAACAATTGGTGAAGATGGAAAGCAAATGCAAGAACTTCCTTTGGATGGAAGACCCCAATAGAAGAGGTATTTGAAAAAATTAAGTGGAGCACTTACCCTTCCCCTAAGGAGCTCGATGGAATGGACATTCTCAATTTCTTGATGGAATGGCCATGGAAAAAGAGTTTGTACACTTCACATGCATGTCAGAGCCCCATGAATGGGCTTATAGACTAACAAAAATAGCAAATCTAAGAGAGTATAGAAGGTTTCACACATTGTCAAGGGAACCTATCCATGAGGTAGTTGACTTGGATGATAGCGAGAGAGAGAGAGAGAGAGAGCATATGAGATGCACTCTCTTCCTCCTCTCCTCATGCTTATGGATTGAAAGAATGAATCAAAGCCATTATATACAACACACAAGACCAATTTATTGTGCTATGTGGGATATATTGGCCCATTGATGGTGATGCATCAGTCTTTTGGAGGAGGAAGTACAAGTCCCTACACAAGTATACACCTATTTGAAAAATCGAATTTTTCCTCTTTTTGGGCAAAGGATGTTAGAGCTTCTTATAAGAGATTTGGAGAGTTGATGGCATATATGCATACATTTGGGGCTGTGCTTGGTGGAGAATCAATAAATTCCCTATTATTATAGAGGAAAGGTGGTATATGATCTCTCCAAAAAACCCCTTTCCACTATGGTTGACATATTTCAAGTGCTAACCTTTGCATTCACTCATTTTGGGAGAGCAAGAAGAAAGCATTCTAGACCTTTTTCTTGCGAGAAAATTATGTACATATGTAGTATTTTGTATGAAATTTTATGTAGAGTGAAGAGGTCCCAAAAATTGTAAAGTAGGAGGAGGATTTGTACTTTTCAAAGTACAATTTCCATCGTTTTCACTCAAGTCATCTAAGAAATTGTATATATACATGCCGATGTATCTTTGGCCGTATCTATCTCAATTGATGCCCATTTTTAATGTACGTGTGGCTTATTTTAACAAGAAAGAATATTACTTTGCATCCATGCAAAACTATTTGTTTTATGAGAAGAATTGATTTTTTTGCAACACTATGAATATTCTGCCAGGATCACCACTACCTAAGCTAATGAATATTCTACCAAGATAACCACTACCTAAGCTTCTAGGATGCATAACTTCGCCATTTTTTGTCCAATTGACGTGATTTGACTTCCCAGTAATTGATCTATTGAAGAAGCATGGTTTTGAGGTTTCTGTAGGTCGGATGAAAATTTGAAAAGTATGGGAATCTATCATATGGTTGGAAAAATTCTGGCTTGATTTTGAAGCAGTTTTTGTGATGCCACAATGGTTTTTGTGGTTTCCAAAGTATGTTGATGCCAACTGGATATGTTCAATTTTATTTTTAGACATGATGAGGAAAATACCAACAAGCATTTGAGGTTTTAGGATAATCAAATGAATGATTTTTAGCTTGTAAAAGTAGTGAAATCCTACCAAACTTTGTAATTGTATATATTTGGCACATGTTGATGCCTTATAAACTCTTGTACATGTACATTAGCACATGTTGGTGATCTTATAAATTTTATATCATGCCCCAATGTTGAGGGGGAAACATTACATTTGTTTTGAGAGAGAAAGAGGATATATAAAAATATCCAAGTGGATTTCAAGGAATGAAAGACCTAAGAAGATTGAAGGATCGAGGAAAATATTATCTTATAACATGAAGAGCCATTTGATAATTGGAATCACTTAGGGAAGCTACCTTCACTCTTCACTTTTCACTTTCTCTCATCTATTTTGGTTGCATGATGCATAGTCTAATGCATATGAATGTGTAGGAAGATGAATGATATGAATATTTGAATTCTTTTCGTTGAAGCATTCATATAAAGATTTTTTCATCTTCATTTAAAGTAAGCCAAGAACCCACCATTGACCGCCAATGATCTAGAGTTGCTAGATAAGTTCTGGTTAAGTTTGTTTCCGTGTTTGGTCGGTTCTAGAGTGCAATCCTAAACAAAGGCTAACAACCTCCCCTCCCCCCCTTAGTTTTTCAAGGATCAAGGATGTTGAGAGACTACTTCAAGTCACATATTTCATTTTTTTGGACATCCCCTTAGACTTTGACATATCAATCAGCATTCAATGGAATTGAGTTCTTACCAAGTTGGAGAACAAGATCCAATACTAAAAGGGAATGTAACATAATGTCTCTAGGAAAGTAATGGTGATTAACATGTTCTTGATTTCCTCTATCATTTACTTTCTTGTTTGATGGATACTTAATGGAAAACAATTGGTGAAGATGGAAAGCAAATGTAAGAACTTCCTTTGGATGGGAGACCCCAATCAAAGAGGTATTTGCAAAATTAAATGGAGCACTTACCCTTCCCCTAAGGAGCTCGATGGAATGGGCATTCTCAATGTCTTGATGCTAGCTAACAAACTATCAAGCAAGTGGATTATCAAGGCTTGGTGCAATAAGTCCCAATCATGGGTGAGACTTATTTTCAAAACCAACCAAGAGTTATCTCTTATGGGTGATCCCACAACCTCATTATGTGCCTCTTCTCTTTGGCAATGGTGATCTTCTTTTCTTTGGAAATCTTGAAGCTCCATTATTCTCCTTGCCTTCAAAATCTTGGAATAGCATGAAACCCCATTATTGCCTTAGCCATGATTGGGAATGGGAAATGGGTATAAGAAAAAATGACTCAATTTGGTTTCTAATGTGAGGAATCATGCCAATTAAAAGGGATTCATTTCAAAGAGCCAAGAAACTTTGGATCAAAGGGTTGGCACATTTGAGAGCATCTATGGAACATAGATAGAATTCAGTGGATTAGAGAAGAAGAAATCAACGTGAGTCTATGACTTGACTACAAATTTTAGTGTCTAATATGCACATGCATGAGGGCCTCTGAAAGAGAGAATGTGGACCTCTTACATATTACTAGCAATCCACACCTGAAAAGGATGAGATGGTATAACTGCAGTAGAATTAGGATAAATCCCAATTTGTCTTTCCACCAAGTGCTAAACAAAAAATGGTGCATCTCTTGCTCTTGGATAAGATGGGAGCTTAAATTCTAGGATCTTTGGCATCCTCTATGGGAAAGGAAGAAATTCTCCCTTCTTTGGAAAATACTCCATAGTAGGATTTGACCAATGGCAAGGCCTATTAAATTTGTGATGCCCAAGCATGGTGTAACAGATGCCTCATAGTCTAAGAATTCATCGGCCATTTACTCTTCTCTTACCCTCACCCCCAAAGGCATAAAATTGTGGAAGGTAGTTCAAAGCATTCTCAAGCTTCCAGTCCAATCAATTATAAGTAGGCTCTTTTGGGTGAAGTGATAGGCTTCTTCGTAGCCCTCTGGATTATCATAGGTGGGGCACTTTGGAAGATAGAAAAGGAATTTCTTGCAACTTTGGAGATTCAACCAAAGAGTGGTCAATCAAGAAGTCCATAGGTCTCCTAAGTAGCAAAATTAGAAATCACAAGAAAGTGTTAACTATTCAAGGAGGAAAAAATAAAAAGCGAATGGATTCCTCATGAAGGGAACAAAAGGCTTGTGAGACTTCTTTGTATCTCCCTATAATTCTCTTATACCTTTCTCGTTTCTTATTTTGAAGTTTTGTTGATGACTTTTCTTGTAAAGTTTGTTCTCCAATGTACTCTTCCATTAACTTTAATTTTGCAAGTACAAGATACATCTAGGGGCGCTCCTTTGCCCTCCATTTCAGAGACCAATTTTGGGGTAATTTACAAGTATTGAAACCTGAAGTATCAATACAGAGATCAATGTGTTAACCAGTACATCTTGCATCCTTGATGACATTCAAAATAGATTTGAAATAGTGGCATGTGAATAAGATTAAGGAGTCAACACAAAAGATATTTCCATTTGGTTATCAATTCTTTGGGCAAATTTGTAGTTTGAGGCCACCAAAATCTTATAGGAGGTTTATTTCCTTTTTGGGTGGTCACAATAATTTGATTATTATTTTTCTTGTTAAGGGCCATTTTTCTTATCAAAATAGTTATTTTTTGGACCTTGTTGTCAGATGATAGGACTAAGTTTATAATATTTTTGACATTTTCAATGTATATTCATGCATATGATTTTTGTATACATACTAAATATTTCACATGGCAAGAAAATAAAAAAATTACTTGTCATAAGGTATTTTCACCTAATCTTCAAATTTAGGCCTCACGACTCACAATTCAATGAATTTTCAAGTTACTCTTGGACTCCAAACCGTTAGGGTTTTAAAATCAAATAGCATTTGAGTTACTATCTGCTAGAACTTTTGAGATAGGGAATGCTAAAGCCCCTTTGGCTCTAAAATTCAACTTTATCATGAAAGTACAAATGGTGTGTCTCATGGAGAGCTCCCCCATACAAAAATAAAAGATCTACAAAAGACAATTTAGAAGATATCTCATAAGTTGGCAAGAATGAAGGGTTCATGGAGCGCAATGAGAAGAAATTCTTGAAATGATGCATCATAATGTATGTGGTTGCTCAAGATTTTGATTAGATGGAATAGCATACCTTCATATTTAGATACGCAAAGGCATACTCATGCATTAAAAAAAAAAGAGAAGAATGCTATATAGCACTTGGAGACGCCTTCTCTAAGCTCTTTAAGGTCACATATAGTACAAAGTGTGTCACATTAGATCATGGGAATACCTCCTTAGATGAGATGGGAAGGTTTGTCACTTTGCACCATGTGATGCATTCTCATATTTATGGGTCGATAGACTGGAGGGAGAAAATTAATCCATCTTTATGGATGTGCTCTCTCAAATCTGACTAGGAGATAAGAACATGTAATCCTTTGTGTGTTTCTTAATCTAGCATGCAAGTTGGTTCAACATGGAGCCATGGAAATAGAGCCTATACACTTCACATTGGTATGAGAGCTTGAGCAATGGGTTTGTAGACTGATATAAATAGCAAATAAAAGAGAGTATAGTAGGTTTCCCACATGGTCAAGGGAATCTACCCATGAGGTAGTCAACTTGGATGATAGAGAGAGAGAGAGTAGATGAGTTGCACTCTCTCTCCTCCTCCCCTCATGCTTATGAATTAAGAGAATGAATCAAATCCATTATATAAAACACACAAGGCCAATTTATTTTGCTATGTGGGATATATTGGCCCACTGAAAATGTTGCATGAGTCTTTTAGAGGAGGAAATACAAGTCCCTACACAAGTATACACCTATTTGAAAAATAGAATTTTTCCTCTTTTTGGGAAAAGGATGTTAGAGCTTTTTACAAGAGATTTGTTTGAGATTTGATGGTATATATGCATACATTGGGGGATGCACTTGGCGGAGAATCAATAAATTTCCTGTTATTATAGAGGAAAGGTGGTATATGGTCTTGTTGGTAGCAGTCAGGGCACTCAAGCATCTACAAGACAAGGAAGCCAACGAAAGGAGCTAGAGTTGGGAAAAGGAAAGGCACTTGGTGGAGAATCAATAGGCAAGGCAGTCAATGCAGATCCGGCAAGTAGGCTAGTCAATTTTTCCAACCTAATCCCTTTTCAGCAGTGATTTTCATCACTACATGAACATTGTAAATACCCTTTTTGGTAGATTCGACTCCATTTTGTTCAAGCCAAGGAATCCTCAAGCTTGAGGAGTATTAGAAGTATTTACATACCAATTTTCATAGTTTTTAGAGCTCGTTTGAGCCTCCAAAATAGCCTAGGAACCTAATTTTTAACTAGGCCGAACACTAGGTCTGGACAGGAGCTAGTCAAAAAACTATAAAAAGAGCTAGAGAGCTCATTTTTTAGGTTAGCTTGTTGTAGATTTGAAATTTCTATGAGAACCCTTTTGTAATGGAAGTTACTCCTTTTTTACTCTCTTTGTTCTTGCCGTGTGGCATGTGTGTGTATGTGTGTGCGTGCTAGTGTGCTTCTCCATCACCACTTGTGCACATCACTTGCTCGAGGTCTTCATACCATCATCATGTCTTCCCGGATTGACATTAAAGGAGGTGCTTCTCACTACTGAGCTACACCAAATTTTGGCGCCGTTGTCGGGGACCGAGCTTTGAGGACGAGCGTGTGATGGTAAGACATAGAGTTGAGACGTTGGAGTCACATGTATTTTCTTCACTTTGATCTATTCCCTTTTTTTTTCACCATCTTCATCTCCATCATCATCATCACCATCTCCCGCCTTCATCTCCACCTTCGCAAAATTTTTAGTTTTTTGGTCATATCACCCTTTCCATTCCATTCCCCTCATTTCACTTGTGAGAGAGAGCGAGAGAGTGATTGTGTGCTTGTGCTTTTGTGTGTTGTTTCTCAGATTTTTTGCAGGAATCAGCATCCTCAGCAGTTGTACCAGCTCCAACAGGTAAAATTTTTTACTGTGCAAATCCCAAGGCATTGACTTCAATCAATCGCGACCAACAAAAAAATCGACCATTTTGCTAAACTAAGTGCATAAACATAATGCTTATGCCTAGGGCATCCTAAAAGTGTGATTAAAATTTTTAAATGCTTCAATTTTCTGTCAATCGTGACTGACAAGTCACGACGGGCACATCCTGACGGACTAGTCAATCACCACCGACACGTCAATCGTGGCTGATAGGGTCCACAACTGGTTGACGATGATTGACAAAGCCTTCACATGCCACGTGTCAATTGTGATCGACCCCATAGATCGTGACTGACCCATCAGTCATGACTATGGCCCCGATGGACCTGTCCATCGTGACGGACCCGATCAATGATTGTTTGACCATGAATAACTAAATTTTTGGGCCACGTGTCAATCGCGATTGACCCATCAATCACGACGGACCTGTCAATCGCAATTGACCAGTCGATCATGATTGACACATCAATCATGATTGACAAACCACTCAATCGTGATTGACGAGCAAATTTGGCATTTTTTAGGGAAAAAGAAATTTAGTCTACTTTTGGGCCAAAATTTGGAAAATTAAGGGTTATTAGAGCATAACAAAGTCTTAGAAGACATTGCGAGCTCTCCTTAAGCGCTTGTTTCACCTGTTTCAATTCTCGAGTGCCTGACTAGCCATAACTTCTTCATACAAACCACGTTTGCTACAATTTTGGTTCCGTTAGAAAGTTTTGTGATAATCATACGTGGAGTTCTAGTATAGGTATTGTTAGGTTGACCATCAATCGGTACTAGGGAGTGAGAATACTATTTAGGGCAAAAAGGAAAGCAAAGGGTCTGAACTTTTCAATGAATGTTGGAGATTGCTTTTGTTTGTCAATCCATGTGGTCAAGTCCATTTTTAACCGGTAAAACTTCACAGGTTTAGGATGTACAAGCAAAGATTTCAAGCAACTTTAGCAAGGTGATCACAAAGCTTGGGCAAGCACGTCCTGGGCTCATCTAGCAATCAAAAGGCAAAGAACTTGAGGTTGGAAATTCTCTTAACTCCCTTAGTCAATTCCTAGCTTAGACTAAGAACACATAGTATTGGAAGTAAGTTAGGGCGACAATAGGCATGAGACAAGTTGAAGACTATCTAAGTAATCAAGTTCAAGTCCTGTGCATGTGACAATAACCTTAAAGGAAAGAATTAATGTGATTGTGATCAACTTCAAGTGCGGAAAATCACTCAAGTATTCCTAACGACGCAAAATCAGACAAGATCATAAACACGATAACAAAATAAAAAGAATCCAGTGATTGATAAAAACAAAAAGAATCAGCAATGAGGTTGTACTTGGGACTAAATTGGGATTGATCTATCAGGCATATGAACCTTAGGCCAGGAAGACACCTGGGCAAAGACAGACAAAGCATCAGATCTTCTAAAGCTAGTGGCAATCATACTGCTAGGTCTTGGGCCCAACAGTTGAGTGATTATCCATACATTCTAAGTTCAGAAACAAGCGATTCTGAGATGTCTTATAGCATGGAGAGAACAGTAGGTAGCTCAAGAATGGCATACCTAGAAAAGCTAGAAGGACCTTACAAGACTCAATTGGAATATATCAAGACTAACCATCTAGGTGCTCGCATCTATGAAGATGGCCTGAGAAGATCTGTTGTCTAGATTAAAAACCTAGATCATCCCCATGGACTAGAGCATCCAGTAGTCAAGTTTGAAAATGGAGCATACCTAGATAAAGAAGGAACAACGTATGTGGTCATCACCCACCCAGATAGGACAGAAGAATTTGGTAATGTGATCCCAGAAACGGACATAGGTGACATAGAGCAAGGGAACATAGGAAGAAAGCCTAGAAGCCCCCGAGCTAAATCAGTCCCAATGAGAATCATCACTCTAGAGTGGGTTCCCCAAGACAATAAGAGCATAGACCTGCTCTTAAACCAAGAGACTGATGAAGTTTTTTGGAGGTATAAGCCTGACCAGCCTAATGAAGTAGGAATGCTCACAACCTATGAGTTTAAAGATCCTGATAGCCCAAGCAAAGTGACCTATTTAGACAATACTTCAGAAAGGATATTTGTGGTCACGGAGCATGGTAGGCATGCATACACTTGGAAGGGTGAATTTGTTTTCCCCCAACCTAGATCTAATGTCTCTTATGGCCACCAAGGAGCTGGAACATCCCACACTCATGGATTTCAAAGGGACCGACATAGAGATAGGCCAGAAGTAAGTTTTGCCAACTCGTTGGGAAGAGAGAACGAGAACAGAGACAGATAGAGTGGAAACTGAGAGACCTAGAGACCAAAGGAACCAAAGAAATATAGACGAGTTTCCTTTGCCAAGACCTAGGGAACACACGAGGACCTTGAGGCCTATGCAACTAGTTAAGTCCATGAAGAACTGCTTTGATGGCACCGGAGACCCATACAATCATGTGGTAGAATTTAGGCAAGTTTTGAGAGCTGAACAAGTTGAAGACTTGTTCACTCAATATAATGCCTTTGTCCTAACTCTCAAGAACACAGCCCTTACATGGTTTCAGTCGCTTCACCAAGGCCAGTTTAGGAACATAGACCAACTTCTAGAGGCTTTCATTATAGAATTTTCTAAGAGTGGCATACAACATAATACTTCCTCACTGATTCATAGTTTCAAGTGCCAGACACCTCAAGAGACGGTTAGACTTGTAGGAAGAAGGTTTAGGCAATACCTAGAGAGATGTCCTGTTCCCGAGTTACACACTCCAGCCAAACAAGTGGATTTATTCTTAGATGGATTGCTGAGTGCCAAGTTGAGATCATATGTGTACCTGAAGGACCCTAGAACCATAGAAGAATGTGTACACATGTGCATAGACATAGAGGATAATCTAGGAGAGGAGCTAGAGCTTTCAAAAATATACAAATATTCAGATAGCTCTACCAGCCTCTCTTCCAGACAATCTACATCTATTGAGGAACTTGCAGAGAAAGTAGCTCAGAAATTAGGTGTCTCAAGCAAAGAGATACCCCGATTTACCCTAGTAAGGTGGTGCTATACTTGTGAGACTCTACAAGAAGTGTAACTTCTTGTGCACCAGTGCAAGTGGTCAGTAGAGCTCAAGCTTTGCAGCAAAACCAAGGTTTAGACTAGAAAAAGAGTTGCGAGGTTAGTGAAACTTAGAGCATAACCAAGAAACGGACGAGAGCCTAGAAGGATAGCCGGGAGAGGATGAAAAGACAATGGTCTAAGAAGATGAGCAAGCTCGAGGAAAGCATAAGAGAAACAAAAACCAAAATCATTGAACTCACCTCTCAAACTCACTCTCACACTACTCCACACCCACCATTCCCATCTCCATCCAATCCACCACCTTCCAATCCCCCTAAAACCATCCTACCACCCCCAGAGTAGGATCAGTATTAGCTGATCCCACTCTCGAGGACCTAGATATGATGCTTAAAGCATATCAGGCCAGAATCCAAGAAGGGCCAAATGTGACAGATCATGACAAATGTTATCCTAGAGCTGATCTAGAAATAGAAAGAACCAAGCTTTGTGATTAAATGGTTGTGTTGGATCAAACCATGTTTGAAGCCAGTCGCCTCTTCAACTACTCTTGCTCAGATAAGATCCAGTTGCACTTTGATGGACTGTTGGAGAAATTAGAGAGAATAATTGCAAGATCTGGCAAGGGAGCCACCTCCCAAGAAAGGGACAAGGCACGTGAAAGAATAAGCATTCCCCCCAGGAAGCTTATGTGCCCAACTCCACCAAACCAAACACCTCCTCTTCTATGAATTGATATTCCAAAGAATTTCTAAGAGAGATTCAAGAAGAGAAATGGGCTAAGGAAAGTGAAGCTCCTCCTCCCATTGAACTTGTGGATGAAGCACATGATCAATTCTCACAGGACATTCCTTCCATTTATGGAGAGCAGGAGAGTACCCAATCTCAGGAGAGATTAGACTTCGAGTCTAATTCCTTACAGGAACTACCCCATTTCACAGGCCCATGGGAAGCTAAGTCTATTTGTATGAGAGCACCCACACTGATGGTAAGAAACGAAGACTCAATCATACCTAGGAATACGGAGGTAGTAAAGAACACCAAAGTGCAGTGCAACCTCACTTTAGAAGAGTTACTCAACGTTAGGCCGGAACTATGGAAACATGTAGCCAACCAAGTGACTGAAATAGCAAAACCTCATTATCAGGTAGGCTCTCATAGAAGAGTGCCAGAAATACCCTTGGACAAGATAGGAGACATGAGTGAAGGAGAAGAAGGAAACACATATCTTCCCATTACCCATCAAGGTTACACCACCAAGGCAATTTTGGACTCAGGTGCAGGAGTTGCAATTGCTACCACTTCCCTATGGAAGCGATGGGGCAAGCCAACACTCAGGCCCACGAGGATGAAACTACAGATGGCTGGCAGTCACATAGAGAGACCCTTAGGATTGCTAGAAGGAATAACTCTCACTACATGTGGTGTAGAGTTTGAGCATACTTTTGCTATATGTGACTTTAGTTAAAATCAGGCCTATGAGTGAAGGTAAATATTTTATTCACGCATGCGAGGCAAAAATTATGTTCACCAAGGGGGTCTGGCTCATGTCATAGACTAAATCCTTGTTACCTTGAGAAAATCCCAGGGTGGAGATGTATGGAGCCTGGACCTTTCGAAAGGTTTTGAAGACAATTTTCATGAGCTTGAATATTTTCATACACATCTTTGCTACTATGTCGAGCACATTCTTTAAGCATGTAGACCAGTGTCGAATGGTGGATATCATGTATGGGATGGTTGGGGGCCCTCGAGGTGGAGCAAAATATGGATAGTTGACCTTGGGAGAGCATTCTTTATTGTTGCGTACTTTGATTGCAAAAGCTTGCCATGATCTGCGACGGACCATTGGGAAGTAGCATGGGTTATGCTTGATGTATAGTGGCATGGTGGCCTAGGTGCTCATCATCTCATGGTATCCAATTAGTAACCATTCATGCCAATTAGGTTGGAAGATCGAGCCAGCACGTGCGTCTTTGGGTAAGTCATCCGGCTCAAATTGAGTGGCAAATGTGGGCTCCTTCCCTGTATGTCTTTTAATTTTTTCATTATAGTCATGTAGCAAGACATAGTAATGCATGTATTGTGGTTCTGATGTTGTGATCAACCGTTGATGGGATAGGTGCTCAAAGTAAGAAGATCTAAGAACCGTTTCTTCCAGATTTTTGAGGGATTGAATTTGTACTGCGATGCGATCATCGTGTGTTTGTCCCACTTTCTCAACCCGTTTGAGCCAATCTGGAACTCCAATTTCCAAAGTGTCCCATCCTTCCTTAGTAACTCAACCACCAGGTACTGGCATCGACTCGTATGGTTCTTTGTAGCTTTCATCGATAGGAATTTCTACCACTGTATCTGGTTTTGGTTCTTCAATTGGAGAGGGTGGCCTTCATATGGTAAGAGACGTGCTTGTAGTTTTGCCATCTGCTTCCGGAGGGTCTCTAATTCTTCTGTAGATTGTTGCGAGATTACCGGATCGTGTTGAGATGTGTTGGCATTAGCTAGCTGCTCCTTTAGGTCAGCACATTCGGATTCTAGCTTTTCATATGACTCCAAAAAATTTCCATGCTCCTCAAGTAATATCCGAATGTCTTCAGATGGGACCGCTCTATACTTTGTAGGACTAATGTTTGCTCCCGAGGTTCCTTCCATAGTTGCCTCAAAATTGTCTTGGTTTTGTTGCTAAAGCTGCTTGTTCTCTTATAAGGCTGCTGTCATGTGCTTCCCTAGTAGCCCAAGATTGTGTCTGAGTGCAGCCTTGGATAACACATTTTCCAGATCCTTGACTGCTTTATCATCCACTGTAGATATCTTTGACTCCAACTCGGTGTGAGGTTGTTGTAAAGTGGTATGTTTTGCTAGGAGTGTTTGGTAATCAGCTTCTAATTTGTTGACTCTAGCCTGCAGGCACTGAGATTCTACCTGGAAGGCAGTGGTGCGCTCTTCGAATTGGTGGTATTCTTGTTGTAATTGATGGGCACACTGAAGTAAGATATTAAATGTACTATTTAAATTATGAGATGCAAGGGGAGGAGTTTGGAATGCAAGGGGAGTGGGAATGGGAAGGGGGGTAGTGAATGCTATGTCTTCCCAAGAGGTAGTGAGTGGTGAGGTGGGGGGGTAGGGGAGTGGGTGATGGTGGAATTGTAGGGAGAGGTGTTGTGGGTGGTGAAATGTCCATGGGGTCGAACAGTGTGATGCGTGCAAGGGCTACCATGTAAGTGGGTATGGTAGGTGAAGTGAGTGTGTTGTCTATGTAGATTGATGTTGTTGCGAGCATCTGAGAACCTTGCATTTGAGACACTGGAGTGCGAATGTACTGTTCCATGAAGGATAGGTATTGGGGTGGGGCGATTGGGGTGAGTGAGGTGTAGGGAGGGGATGGGAAGTATGGGTCATGGGATAGGGGTACCTGCAATGGGGGATGGTGGCCTACGAATTGAGTTTCTTTGCAGAACACCAGAAGATGGGGTTAAATCAAATCAATGGAAAGAATTTATGATGTGTCATGCAAATCTTCTGAATCAACGAGAGCAACAAGTCATCCAGACATACTCACGTCACCACAAGAAGCCTGTTGAGGACGACAAAGTTCAGGAGGTGGGATGTGTGGAAGGGGAATCAGGCAAAAAGAGAATAAGAAGATCAAAGAATAAAGCTTCTCAATAAAGAATAAAGATTATCAAGAAAACAAACAACTCTCTGCCCAAAGCCCCGCAGGGGCACACATTAGGCAACAACGCCAAAGGCTCAGGTCTTGAGGAGTGGAATTAAAGAAAGATAACAACCAGGACATTTCATGGGAGGTTGCTCTCATCCACTAGGAGCTGGTGGTGAAGCGAAACAAGTTGAGGAGAGAGACAGAACACATAGGACGCTTCATCGGATAAGATAACCAATTGTTTGAAGGTCCTAGGTGTCTCCTCGTCCATGGGATGCGTGCGATGGAAAGAAATAGAACAGGTCCTAAAGGATGACAAAGCAGATTCAGAAATAGGGCCTTTGAAACATAATGCTCTCTTAAAAGAGAGTAGAGGTCAGCAAATTAAGGCATGTGGTGACAGAAAGTAAACAGGCTCAAAGCAATACAACAAATCAGATGTATGGAAATAAAGAGAAACCAGAAGACCAAAAGCTAGAAAGAGGCAGAGGCTGAAAAGTTGAAGAGAGTGACTAAGAACATCACATTCTTAGCCACTGATGGCATGCATGGCAGCCTGAATTAATACAGTAACCCAGATATGTGATATAAGGAATACCAAGGGCCAAACAGAAGCAAAGGACATACCTCGGATAAAGTAACAAATTCCTCGACAATCCTTATCGCTTCTTCGACCACTAGGTGTGTGTATTCAGAAGTCTTAGACAAGCTATAAATGAGAAGCAAAAGCCTGTCAAGGGACGACAGAGATAAAGAGGGGGAGAGTGTTGCAGAGCAAAGAGGCACAAAAGGGGAGCCCTAAAATTTTTAAATTAATGGGCATATTTTTCTTCAAAATCTTAGGAATTCCCTAAAAAGCCATGTAAATGCACTAGAGGAGTCCTCTAGATGCATAATCCCAAATCATTGTAATATATTTCTTGTAAAATAGTAGAAGAATAGAGATTAGTCAATAAAGTGCCGGTCACTTGTGTGAAAGGACCATTTTTAGGGCACATGTATATAAGTCACTTTGTGACTCTTTGTAAGGACTTTTTGCCATTGTGAAGAAGGAGAGCTCCTGAATTTTGAATTTTCTTCTTTCCTGTAGATTTTCATCTTCTCTATGATCTTTTGTGTGTGTGAAGCTTGGAATGTGTATGTAGGACTGTTATCTACCCCTTCCCATCACTTTTGAGCTACTCTAGTGTGTGTGTGAGCAAGTAGGAGTTGTGGAGTGAGTGAGTGCATTTCCCGCCGTTCACTGTTTTAGTCATAACTTGAAGAATGGTTGTCATTCGAGTGAATATACCATCAGTAGATGTGCCTCATCGAGAGCTTCGAAAAGAACCTGCTATTGGCCATATTCGGAGTTCGGAGCTAGGAGAAACATTCGAATTTGTAAAACTGTTGTAAGTGGTATCTCGGCAGACACTTTCAAAGATTAAGTGAGTTGGAGAGGTAGATCAATCTTTTCTCATGCATCTTAGCTGAACCACTTCATTTTCCATCACGTGTGCACACGTCCTCATATGTTTGGTTAGGTCAGTCTGTCGGATTGACAATTAAGCGTGTGTCAAATCCCCACTATATGCACTTGTGTGACAAACGAGATTTAGTCTCTTTGGCACAAGTCCCTAAGTCTTTGTAACTGAGGTACACAGTAAGGCTCCCATATTGGTTTGGATTTCCCTAACCATGTAGATATCTGCTTGGATATCATTCATTTTTACATTCAAATAATTTGACTCTTGATATATATTAATCTCATGTGATTCTTGTTTACCCTTCTCTTTAAGCCTTATTGTGTATTCCATTTTGTTAACCCCTTTGCATCTCATATAACCTTCCTCCTTTCTAGGTGCATCAATCAACATGACATGTTACTAGCATTAAACGAATCCCCCTCCATGAATACTTTGGAACAAGAAAGCAATGCGATATCCATTCCTAATTCAAAATGGAGAGAAAGAAGTAATCCAAATGAACGTCTTCCCTAAATATTTTCCAAAGTTTTAGTTCTTGTTGTAGGTCCATTTGGGCAACTGTTAGACAAGTCATGACTCTATTAGCACGTGCATGATCCTTGTTGAAGTGGCATGAATTGATGTCCACACGTGAAGCTTCAAGAACCTCCAAGCTTCATTGAAGATGGATGTGGAAAAAGTAGTCAAGGACTTCTTTGAGACACCTTTGAGTGGGCTTCTTCACTTGCAAATAATGAGAAAATCTCCTTTGGAGGCTGTTAAAATTTTTTGATAGTGATGTGCGTGAATACATTTAGGACCATCAGGGCACTTTTTCCCCTCTTTATAGGAGGTTTTTTCCCCCGGCTTGTATATATGCCTATAACCTTGATGAGTAACTTACCTTTTACATTCTCTTGGTAATACATTTTATATTGCATTTTGCTCCAAGATTCTTCTTCTTCCTTGTGTTGTTCATGTGCTTCTGTAGACCTTGAACTCCAATGATTGGTATCAGAGTAGTTTTCCACTTCATCTAGGGTGTCATCGACACCCCTCGACTCATAGTCTTAGAATCACACAAAAATTGGTGAGCATACTTGAGGCAATTAGGAGTTCAAAATGACTTCACTCGCTGGCATCAAAAAATTTGATATGAGATCCTTTTGGCCACAATCTCAACAATTGTGTAGGCAATTTCATCCTTTTGTGCCAAACATATATATAGATTTTGGTTCATCAATACAAGTGCCTCAAAATTTTCTACAAGTTAGGTAGAGCTCAACATGGTGTTTGTTGAATTGTTGAGATACAATCACTTTTCTAGATTAGGGTATCTAATCACTGGCCATGGCTAAAAGTAATAATGTATTCCATATATTGGTTGTTGAGGATAAGTTGGATGGTACTAATTACCCATTGTGGGCATCTATGATGCATCATGTATTAGAAGCAAAAGTGTTCTGGAATATTGTGCAGGATATTGAAAAATATCCTACTACACTTACAAATACATGTATTGAAGATGTTATAGATGGCATTGAAGATAATGATCTTAAAATTATTGTTCGTGTTGTGGTTCCTGCTCCACCTACTACAAAGCAAGTTTTTTGGGATGATAGAGATGCTCATGCACATGTGTTGATAGATTTATTTGTCAAAGTGCAATTATTTCTCATATTCGCTCTTGCAAGGCAGCAAAGGATGCTCGAGATGCACTTACAACTTTAGATTGAGAAAGAATTGTGGCTCGTGTTGCTTACCTCCAAAAATAGGTGGAGAGTGATCATATGAATGAAGGGATTCCATAGACACTTTTTGATAAAGATCAAACATTTGAAGGAGTAGTTGATTTCTACTAATGAATTCTTCGCAGATAGTTCACTTGTGGAGACTATTCTTAATGCTCTTCCACATGCATATTAGAGCTTTTCTTCTACTCTTTGATTAATGATTAAAGGCAATGCAACAACCTTAACATTTGGGGATTTAGTCTCTGTTTTGTTGTGAGAAGATCAATCGAGGCAAAATAGTTCAATCATATGTGTTGAAGATCAACCTTTCCTAGCTAGTCAGAATGGAAAAGGTAAATGGAGCTTAAATACTAGTAAGCAAAAATATGCAACTGTTGCATAGTCAAAGAAGGAAGACATAGATGACAAGAAAATAGAAAATAAAAAACAGGTGTCATACACTATAAGAGAAATGATCATATCATAAAGAGTTTTCCAAAACTGGCTACAAAAGAGGCAAAAAAGAAAGAGGTTGAAATAGTTACTGTAGAGGCCTCTACACCTAAAATAGAGTCTGCTAATCTTGTTCAAAATGAAGAATGGGCATTCATTGATGTTTGCAGCTATGATCCATCTTCTCATGAGTTTTGTATGTCTGTAGTAAACACATATGTTTGATACTTTGATAATGGGGCAACCAAACATATTACCTCACGATGCAGTTTCTTCAATTCACTTGAGCTTGCCCCCATATGGAATAAGGAATACTGTCACATGCACTAACAACTCCTCTTATCCTATAATGGGGTTGATAAGATCATTTTGACTACAACTGATGGTAGTTCTTTCACATTGTTTGATGCTTTGTATGTGTCAAAAATCAAGAAAAATATGTTTTCAATTTCAGCATTTGCTAAGATTGGATTGGTTGTAAAATTTGTTGGTGATAGATGTAGAGTCTATAATCTCCAAAATGGCAATGTTATTATTTCTTCTAGCATTTTATGTCATGATCTATATAAGCTCATAGACTATGCAAGATTTATGAATGATTTAGCATGTGGAGTTCAAGATTCTCTAGCTATCTCAAATGCAAAGCTTTGGCATGCACACTCTATCCATCTTGATTTTCTAGTTTGTTATGCTTCCAAAAATATGAAATGGTGTCCTCTTTGACAAAACTTGAGGCACCTTGTAAACATGTCTGTGAAGCCTGTATTTTGGGCAAAATGTAGCATTCCTCATTCCCAAAAGATGGTTCAGTTCGAGTGCTCATAAATTCCAGCTTGTTCATAGTGATGTCTGTAGTTCTATGTAAACGCCTTCTTTTGGGAACTATCTTTACTTCAAGACTTTTATTGATGATTTCTCTAGGCATCCATGGGTGTATCCATTGAAGCAAAGTCTAAAGTGTTTATCTAGTTATGTTTGAAAATCTGGGCACCCTCCATTCTAATCAAGGGGGGAATACATGTCTTTTGATTTTAATGCATTTCTAGCTTATCATGGGATAAAACATCAGTGTCGATTGTTGTATGAACCTCAAAAAAATGGATTTTTTGAAAGGAAGAATAGGTTTCTATGGAGATGGGAGATGTATGGTCAAAAGTCAGGCTTTACCACATAGTTTTTGGCAGGCGATTGTCATGTGTGCAATGTATGTACTTAATACGTGTCCCACCAAAGATCTGCAATCGATCACTTCATATGAGACTTTGCATGGTTGCAAGCCATTTGTTTCTCATCACATTTCTTTGGTTGTTTGGCATATGCATTAGTGTTTGTAAAATTTTTGTGAGAAATTAGATGATAAAGCAGTGAAATATATTTTTCTTGGGTAAAGTTCTAAAAAGCAAAGGCTATCATCATATGATCCACAAACTAAATGCATTTTGGTTGACCATGATGTTGTTTTCATGGAAGATGCAACTCAACCATTACTTTGATGATGAAGGAGACTTCAATTAGCTCTAAAGATGCGTATGACATTGTTGCCCCCTTTTTACAAGTGGACAGTCAAGTGTTGGTCCAAATGAGGAAATTTATAAGCCTTTGTAGGTTCCACATGATGATGTACATCATTCCATTTTTTATGAAAATTTACATAAATTACCTATCGATGAGAGGGCTGACATAGAAAAGCTAAAACTATGCCTAAAGGGCTATTGTAGACTTTAAGAGATAGCAAATTAGATGCAGCTCTCTCACATTGTACTCGTTGAGGCCCTCATAGTGCTTCCTTTGCATCAGATTGTTATGCAATGTCTATGTCTAATTTTTGTGATGACAATGAGCCTTTTTCTTTTGATGAAGCACAGAACTCAAAAAAGTGGATGGTTGCTATGTAAACAGATTATGATGTTATTACAAAGAATGGTACTTGGTCTTTATGTGATTTGCCTATTGGAAAACAGGCCATTGGCACTAAATGGGTATAGAAGTTGAAACATAAGCCTCGTGCAATAATTTAAGGTATAAAACTAGGCTTCACCTACATGAAGTGTATGTATTTCAACCCTGTGGTTTTGAGTAGAAGGTGCATGAAAACAAACTGTGTAGGTTGAAAAAGGCCTTATATGGTTTGAAGCAAGCACCAAATGCTTGGTATGAAAAGATACATGCCTACTTGGTTGCACATGGTTTTGAGAATAGTCCAACTAAGAGCACCTTATATGTTAAGCATGTAGATGATGTACTTCTTATCATTGTTGTACATGTTGATGACATGTTGTTCAATGGACCTAATGAGAAGCATATTGCTGAATTTGAGGCTGATTTACGTGCCTCTTTTGAGATGTCAAATTTGGGGTATTTTCATCATATTTGGGCATTCCATTTATGCAAGGTTATGGGGAATATTTTTGTATCAAACAAAATATATTGACACATTACTACACCACTTTGTCCTTGAAGATTGCAAACCTATTGCCACTCCTATGGAAAGAAGTTTATGGTTGAGTCTTCATGATGTTGGAATTACATTTGATGTTGTTCTCTATCAGCCGGTCATTGGATGCCTGATTTACTTATGTATAACTCAGCCTGATATTTAGTTTGTTGTCTTTTAAATGAGCATGTTTATGCATTGCCTAGGTGTTAAGCATTGGTAGGCAGTTAAGTGCATCTTTCCCTATGTGAGTGGTACCCAAATACTTGGATTGTTTTATCCCAAGGGGGATCATTACCACCATATTTACATGCTTTTTCTAACTCGCACTAGGTTGGTTGTTATGACACCGATGCGTACACTAGTGATTTTTGCTTCATGCTTGGTAGCTCATGCATATCTTGGTTGAGCAAGAAGCATCCTACTATGGTCACTTCTAGTTGTGAGGCTAGGTATAAGGTAGCTTTCACAATGGTTGTTGAGTGTGAGTGGCTCAAACACCTTTTCGCTGATCTGGGTGTTGGTCAATATTTTTCCACCACCATGTTCACTAACAATCAAAGTGCATTGGCAGTTGTGAAGAACCCTATGTTTCATGCTCACACAAAGCACATTGAGGTGCACTATCAATATGCTAGGGAGAGGTTCTCTACTAGAGAGATCAGTTTTGCTTATGTGCCCACACAAGATAATATTGTACACCTTTTCACAAAGGCTCTCCCTAGGGAGAAGTTTGAAGATTTTTGCAAAGCATTGGGCTTACTTTCTTTTGTGGATTGATCTTTGTCCACATAGCTTGCCACTTCCTTATATATGAGTGCTTGCTTCATGTTCACTGCATCACTCCCAATAAGGATTTGTTGATATATTTTAGTCGTGATGTGTGCAAACATGCTTAGGATCATCGGGGCACTTTTTCCTCTTTAGGAGGTTTTTTCCCCATGACTTGTATATATGTCTATAACATTAATGGGTAACTTATCTTTGTACATCCTCTTGGTAATACATTATGTATTGTGTTTTGCTACAAGATTCTTCTTCTTCCTTGTGCTATTTGTGTGCTTTGTAGGCCTCTGTTGCAAAGTAAAGAAGCACAAAAGAGGAGCCCCCCAAAATTTTCAAATAACGAGCATAATTTTTCTTCTTCAAAATCCTATGAAACTCCCTTAAAGCTATGTAAATGCACTAGAGGATTCCTCTAGATGCATAAGCCAAAGCATTATAACATGACTCTTGTAAAATAGTAGGAAATTAGACTTAGTTAATAAAAGTGCCGATCTCTTGTGTGAAAGGACCATTTTTAGGGCACCTGTACATAAGTCACTTTGTGACTCTTGTAAAGAACTTTTTGCCATTGTGAAAGCTGAAGAAGAATTTCGAATTTGTTTCTTTACTGTTGATTTCCTCCTTTTCCACGATCTTTTGTGTGTATGTAATGCTTGAAATCTGTGTGTAGGACTATTGTCTATCCCTTCCCACCACTTTGGAACTGTTTTAGTGTGTGTGTGCACCATTACAAGTTGTGGAGTGAGTGTTGGTGTTTCCCACCACTCACTATTTCACTCATAACTTGAAGTGTGTTTGCTATATTCAAGTGAAAATGCCACCAATAGATGCGTCTCATTGAGAGCTTCGAAAGAAAATCCCTACTAACCATATCGGAGTTCGTAGCTAAGAGAAACGTTTGAATTTGTGCTTACTGCTGTAAATGGTTTCGTGACATGCATTTTCAGAGGATTAGTGAGTTGGAGAGGTCTCGCATTGTAGCTTAAATACTTCACTAACCTTCATATGTGCACACATCTTCATACACTTGGTTCTTATGGTTCCTCAGATTGATAATTAAACATGCATTAGTCCACCACTATATGCACTTGTGGGGCGATTGAGGTATAGTCTCATCGACACAAGTCCATAAGGCTTCACAACTTAGGTACACATGTTTTTGGTGTGATTGTCGAGGGAAGAAACCTAACCAAGGTGCCTTAGTGATACTTAGAGCTATGGAGTGAAGGAATCATACTTGTAGAGGTGAATTTGTTTGGTGGCAAGTAGTCAAGTAATCCATCACTTATTACTTCACACTCTTGGGGTGGGTGTAATGAGTTTTTAGGTTTCGGGTTAGGCATGAAGAAGTAAGGGAAGAGTTAGGGTTAGGCAAGAGAGAGGAGCAGAGTAGGGGGGAAGTAGAATACCTCAAGAAAAATAAAAAAAAAATTGTCAAAATTAGTTTAGTTTAGGCATTAGGTAACCCAAGACTATAAAAACCAAAAAGAAAGTTTAATTGGTCACTTGTGAGAACAAGTATCGTGAGAAGAGCAACGAACAATATCGCCAAGTTGGTATCGTGCTAAGCGAGCAAAAGAGTGACCTTGTGAGCCCAAAGCTTGGTTAAGGCATCCTTGAAGGTGACTTGTATAAACTTTTGATATCAAAAACACCTCCACAATACACGTGCAAGTGATTTAAGTCATTTTCAGTATCATGGGGAAGAACATAGAATTTTTTGGGAGCTTTTGAGAGGAGTAAACACTTTGCACACAAAAAAAATTGAGTTTTGATTAAATCTGGCTATAGTATCACAATTGGTTGAGTTTTGGTATCACGATACCAAAATTCCCTAGTATCACGATACTCGCTTGGTATCGTATCATGGGTACCCACTTGAGGTATCGTGATACCATCACGATATCATATCATCAATTACTGGTATCGCGATCGCAGTCACCCGGTGGTATCATATCGCGGTCCACCTGGTATCGTATCGTGTTGGTCACGATATCGTATCGTTGACTGTGCGGTATCGTATCACGTGCATGATTGGTATCGTATCGCCACTTTAGTATCATATGGTCTCTTGACTTGGTATCGTATCATGGGGAGTAATAACGTATCGTGTAATCATACAATCAGTATCGTATCGTGAGCTACCTTGGTATCGTATCATGAGCAAACCAAGTATCGTATCGTCGACTACTTTGGTATCATATCATTGGGTTGCAGAGGTATCGTATCGTCTACATCTCCAGTATCGTATCGTGCCACCCATTGATATCATATCGCCATAGACCCTTGGTATCGTATCGTGTCGGGTGTGGTATCATATCGTCTTTGTGGTATCGTCAAGAGTGGTATTGTCCTGAATGACTCAAACTATGTGGAGGCAAAAATTGAAGTGATTGAGGAGTGAATTAAGGGGAAGTAGAGAGTAGATATAGACCCAAAGGGGTGAATGAACTTAAGATCAGGATGGGTGCTAAGTAGTCGAAGAAGTATCATTTCATCGATAGGAAGTGCTACCCAAGCGAGCCATCACTCGATCTACGCGGACACCTCTAGTGACTTAGAGGAGGAACTACTTATGGCCTCATGGGATATGCATGGTTTTGTTCCCAGGTAGAAGTTTATGTCAACCGTGGAGGGTGAATACCACATGTCTCTGCAATATGTGTCAACAAATCGACAAGGAATCCCTATTTACTTGGATGGTTTAAATAGGTCTGTTGCAAGAATGGTAAACTCTACCGAATCAGCAATAGTGCCCAGACTCACAATGAAGTACGAGGGAGGAGTGTACATGGATAAGTTAGGTAAAATCTACGTAGTGACAAAAGACCCAGATTAGATCAATGAGAGAGGAGAACGACAAGGACCAGGAAACTTGGAAAGATTTAACCCTGAAGAGCTTGTGACTACCCCAAGGGGTAAGTCTATGGTGACTCGAGTCTTGAGAGGGCTGTTGGACGTATATCTAATTCAGGGGTCAGACTTGCTGTTAAAGATAGATTCACCCATCCGAGGACAAGAAGTAAGCCTAGTAACTATTTATGAGTTGAAGGATCCCAAAGATGAGTCTAGAGTCACATACCTAGACCAGAACTAGAGAAGATATTGGCTAGTAGATGTAGTAGATAGGTCTCCACTGAAATACATGGGATTGCTTGTATTCCCTCCTCAAGAGCAGGCAACTACCTCCCACAAACCTTTTGGAACCCACCAAGGAACAAAGAATACAATGTCAAGACAAACAAGCCAGCGAAGTATACCCAACCAAACTCATGTGTAGTTTGCAATGCCAAGAACACATTCACACAACCAAACCCACTCAGGGGTAGGTAACATGACTCGTCCACCCATAATACCAAGGCCAAAACTAGTTGTGCAACTAGGAATGCATCTAGTCAGACCAGCAATTCCTGTGATGCCTAGACTACCAGAACCTGTAAGAAGGCTGAGACCGATTCAAGTTGCTAAATGCATGAGAAATCACTATGATGGAATGGGAGAACCATATGACCACATAGCAGAATTTAAGCAAGTATTACGAGTCAAACAAGTGGATGACTTCTTTGTGCAGTATGAGTCCTTTGGAATAACCCTCATGGGAACAACATTGACTTGGTTCCAACCATTGGATCCAAATCAATTTGGGAATATTGAGCAAATTTTCCAAGAGTTCATTGGAGAATTTACTAAACGAGGGATTAAACACAACTCGTCATCCTTAATCCATAGTTTCAAACAAAACCCAAATGAAACCATAAAAACAGTTGCCTGAAGATTTAACCAATATGTCGATAGATGCCCAGTAACAGAAAGACCCTCTTAGAAAAAAATGATATCACTATTCTTAGATGGATTGACTAATGGAACATTGAGAACCCTAGTTTACGTAAAATGGCTCCACACATTGAGTGAGTGTCTTCAGCAATGCATTGACCTAGAAGACAACCTAGGTGATGACCTCAAAAGTACAAGCTCTACTAAATCAGATGACACTAGGAGTACTGTAACAATCTCACGGTTATCAGTTTGCGACTGTGAATGAAAAAGAAGCTAGGAGCCCATGGACAGAGAAATTACCAGAACCCACCAATGAGAATACCAATGTTACGAAGATGCAGCCTATGTGGTGGAGACCACCCATCTCACATGTGTGCAAGAGGAGGATTAGGCATGCCACAATCTTATCCTTACAATAGGTAGACACCCCAAGGACCTAACCTGTACTGCCATATTGAGCAAAAATTCACTAACCATGCTACTGAAAATTGCCCTTTTAACAAGCAAGTGAGGCCAGTGAATCAACCCCAGTACAGACCTTACGGATACCCCCCAGAGAACATGGAAGAGAGATCCCAAGATACAACCCCTTTCCAGGCCCACAAGGAGTACCTAGACCTTATGAACAAGGAGGATATGCACAACCACAACTAGTACTAGGACAACAACCACCCCTTCCACAGAATGTAGTGCCAGTCAAATACACTCAACCAGAGGAGAATATGGAAAGAACCATAGTACCAGCTATGCCTTTAGCTAGTACGGAAACAACGAATCATGGACACAAGCAAATCCAAGAAGAATACTATCCGTATGATGCCCATCTTGTGGAGTATGACCAACAAATTATGGTTAATGACAGATACGACAATCCCTATGGACTAGAGTATGAGAATTTGATGTACACTACCCCTAAGGCACCAGCACCTATGATACCACCCGTTAGACTACATGTGCTAAAAGGACCATGCTATAGGTGTGGTGGAGATCATTTCATAAGAGAATGCACTCTACCATACAACCCACCACCACCTAGGACTTGGGAAGGGTAATGCAATGAGTGTGGAAAAGAACATCTATTTTGAGATTGCCCAAAAAATTCCCAAGGAAAACAATATGAAACGAATGGGAGAACTTAAGGAGAAATGTAGTAAAGAGGAACAACACAACACTCAGAGCAAACGAACTTCTGTAATCCTTGAACTAGAAGCCGATTGGCCACAAGATTTGTGGGCTAGGATTCAGGAAGAGCGATGGAAAAAGAATGGGAGTTCAAGACCACCCTTTGAGGACGTAGACATTGAAGAGAACCAATCGACCTCAAACTTGGAAGAAGTTTATGAAGAGGTTTCTATGTTAGACCGAAATAGGGAAGAATTACACAACATTTCAACCTTACCTAATTATATGGGAGAGTACGAGAAAAGGTCTATAGTTTTCCATGCTCCCATAATTCGAGGCAAGGAAGACGGGTCTTCAGGAAAGACCTCACACAACTTAGCAAAGCTCAAGAAGACCAAGGTGCAATGCCTCTTGATAGTGGAAGAGCTACTACGAGCCAAACCATAGTTATGGAATCAGTTAGTGAGACAATTGAAATTGGAAACTAAGGAGATTGATAAGCAAAACAAAGAAACGGAAGTCCCATCTACCATACAAATCCCTGTTGACAAAGTTGGAGAATTTAGTGAAGGAGATGAGGGAAATACATGTTTAACCATCACTTTTAATGGATACATGACAAAAGCCATTTTAGACACTAGAGTGGGTGTAGGCATAGCCACCAAAGAAATTTGGGAGAAATGGGAAGCCCTACGACCAACACGTATGAAACTTCAACTGGCAGATGGCCATGTAGAGAGACCCCTAGGAATATTGGAAAAGATTAGTTAACTACCTACGGAGTAGAATTCGAACACACTCTAGCCATATGCCAATTTGGAAAGGCAAATAATTATGAAATGATATTAGGACGACCCTTCATGAGACAACTCAGGGTAGTAGAAGACTAGGGAAGAGACGCTTTATACCTACAACATCAGCGAGTTACTACCAAGATAAATTTACATACCTTTTCATATAGGGATGTACCCCACTACAATGGAACCCCATACACAAGGAAGAGGATGATTTATCAATTCACAATGCAGGTTCAAGTGACCAATCGTAGATGCACGAAGATGCTCAACTATGGATGTGTAAGGAAGCAAAGAGAGAAGAGAAAAGACTCAAAGATGGCCCATTGGACATCAAAATTACTGACCCATAGATGATCCTATGTATATTGCTCAAGTTTTCCCGGATGAAGCATTTGAACCACATGGTTGGATGGAGATTCTAGCCACATTAGATGTGTGTGTAAACGAGGAGGTATTAACCATGAATGGATGTGTGGATGAAGAAGGTTATGATGTAAGTTTTTACATGGTAGTCCTTCAAGAAGTAGAGCCAGGAGAGTTATTAGAAAAGGAATGGAGGGAGGAGTAAGAAAGCATAGAAATGGAGTCAGAATTTGACTCACAGGAACGATATTTAGAAGCAATCCAAGCCGATGATAAAGAAGGAACACCCAAGGTATTAACAATAGAAGCAGCCCCGACAAGTCCGAATAATGAGGAGACGTTAAATAAGGTAGAACCAATGCCCGAACTTTTTGAAGTCCCATAACACTTCAAAAGATACGAAATAGAAGAGGAAGATAGCTATTCAAATGCCCAAAAGGGAAGCAAGAGAAGGAGAAGCATACGATAACAAAGAACAAAGAAGAAAGAAATGGTGACCATGGAAGATGGAGAAGAAAGATGTACCTATATAGGAAAGGATGTGTTGCCAAATGAGGAAGAAGAATTGATAAGCCTAATTTGAGAATATCGAGACCTATTTGCATGGACCTACAAGGACCTCAAAGGTGTAGATCCATCCATTTGTTCTCATAGAATTCCTATGACACATTATGCAAAACCATCAAAGCAATGCCCTTATACTTATAATGATGTCTATTCGGCAAAAATTAAGGAGGAGATAGAAAAACTGTTAGCAGCCAGATTCATTTATGAAATAGAACACACAGAATGGGTGTCACCATTAGTGTTCGTGCCTAAGAAAAATGGAAACTTGAGAGTGTGTATTAACCTGGAGAAAGTAAACATAGCCATAATCTGCAATAGCTACCCATTACCTATCACTGATCATCTCTTGGAAAGAGTGGCTGGGAAGGAAGTCTATAGCTTCTTAGATGGATTCTCTGGGTACAACCAAGTAGCCATTGCTAGAGAGGATCAACATAAGACAACGTTCACAACTGAATGGGGAGTCCATGCTTTTAGAGTGATGCCATTTGGGCTCACAAACACCCCTACTACCTCCAAAGGTTGATGTGTCATGTATTTAAGGAATTCCTAAGGAAGAGTATCGAAGTGTACGCAGATGACTTATGCACATACTCAAGTTAGAGACATGAACACATTCTGGAATTACAAAGGAAATTTGAGAAGTGTCGACAATATAGAGTGTGCCTGAATCCTGAGAAATGTGTCTTTATGGTGAGACACGGAAAGATCTTAGGACATATCGTATCCAAGAATGGAATTTCCACTGATGAGGATAAGGTAAAGGTAATCCTAGAGCTACCAAGCTCGAAAAATGCTAAGGAAGTGCAAGCTTTTATGGGTCATTGTGGATACTATCATAGTTTTATTCACATGTACGCCATAATTGCCAATCCACTATATGGATTATTAACCCAATTTATATGGATGGATGAATGTGAAAAAGCATTTAATGAACTGAAAAGACGATTAAGTACAACACCTATTTTGAAGATACCCAACTAGAATAAACCATTTCATGTCCATGTAGATGCCTCCAATTACGGAATAGGATGCATCCTAGCTCAACCTGTAGATGAAGTAAAATTAAACCAGCCTATTGCATATGCGAGCAAAGAACTAAACAAAGGGGAAAGAAACTATACAACTACGGAACGAGAAGCTTTAGGAATGGTGTATGCAGTCAAGAAATTTAGGCACTACCTTTTAGCTAACAAGTTCAAGCTCTTCATTGACCATCAGGCCTTATTGTACCTAATCAATAAGCCCTGTAACACAGGAAGACTAGTAAGATGGTTTCTGTTGCTGATGGAGTTTGATTTCAAAGTGAAGGTTAAAAAAGGAAATACCCACGTGAGAGCTGATCATTTGTCTAGGTTAACACATGGAGAACCACCTAACCGAGTAGTGGATGATTTACCAGATACTTATTTGTTCAACTTAGAAGTATATCCTAAGTGGGCAGAAAAGTTAATTCCAATACTCACCCATGGACCACAACATCAAATCAACAAGGATGCTAAGAAAGCATTTTTGCAATCACGTAATTTGCATATTATAGCAAGAAGTGTGTATTTTAAAGAACCCAATGGTGTATTGTTAAGGTGTGTGGAGGAAGCAGAACAAAAGAACTTAATGGAGCAAGCTCACGTAGATCGATGGAGCATGCATAAAGGAGCTCATGGGACTCTAAGAGAATTAAAACGATTGGGAGTGTACTAGTCGGATATGCCAAAAGATGTACTTGAGTACATTAGCAATTGCCCATAATGTCAAGAAAGTACTCCGGAAGACCCTTCCTCCTTACAAATCTCTACAATAGCACCAGATTGGAGTGGGACATTGGTTAAGTTCTTAAAAACTCGAGAGCATGAGGAAGGAGCCAGTCTATCTAGAAAGCGATCCCTAGAAGAAATGAGCAAGGACTACATTATAATGGGAAGGCAACTACTCAAAAGAGGAAAGGATAATCAACTTTGGCTATGTGTCCATGAAGGAGATTACTTACCCATATTAGAGATGGTGCATGCAAGCACCACAGGAGGACATTTTTCAACTGAAAGAACTATAAAAATGATTCTCTTTGCAGGCTTGTGGTGGCCAACTCTACATATGGATGTAGACACTTATGTATGGAGCTGTGAGGTCTGCCAAAGAGCCAAATACCCTATTAGGAGAGATGACATGCCTCTAAGACCCATGATTTGTGTGAGAGCCTTTTCCAAATGGGGCATTGATTTCATAGGCCCTATTAACCCTCCATCCAAAGGATCACATGCCGAGTACATAATAGTGCCAACAGACTATCTAACCAAGTGGGTGGAAGCAAAAGCAACAAGGAATAATGATGCTCAAACCACTGTGAAGTTTTTATTCGAGAACGTCTTTACTCATTTTGGACTACCTATAGAGATAGTAAGTGGTAGAGGAACACACTTCATCAACGAAGTAATAGAATCCTTGATGAATGAATCCCTTGTGATTCATAAAAAATCAGCTCCCTATCACCCTCAAGCCAATGGTCAAGCAGAGAGTTCCAATAAAGTGTTGTGTACATTGTTGACAAAAATAGCCAACACTGGAAGGTCAGATTGGCACAAACGATTGCATCATGCAATTTGGGCCTTCCGTGTGGCTTATTAGACAACCATTGGAGCTACTTTATTTAATCTAGTTTATGGGAAAAATGCAATTTTACCAATTGATTTTTTGGTACCTAATTTAGGAGTAGCACAATAGTATGAGTGGAAAAGCCATGAACTATCCAAGCAATTGGATCAAATTGAAAAATTACATGAGACAAGGCTACAAGCAGTCCCGGGAATTTATGCCGCTAAATGGAGGCAGAAGGCATATTATGACGCACACATCAAAGACAAAGGCTTAAAGGAAGGAGACTTAGTTCTTGTATATACATTGAAACAACACGCCAAGAAACTACAACAACATGGGTACACACCACTATTGATTAATGAAATCTCAACGAGTGGAGCGGTGAATCTAGCCACATTAGACGGAGATATAATTCCCAATTACATAAGTGGATGTCGAGTGAAATGATACATGGAGCCATTAACAGACTAGATGTTAGCACGACCCATAGGAGCACAAAATCAAAAAAAGGAAGAGGAGAGGATTAGAGAAGAAGCACGCCAAGAAGCCTTAGAGCGTATCAAGAGATGGAAAGAGTGGATACGACAAAAAGATGAATGATATCTACAAGGAGAAGAACTTATACCCATGGCCAACTACCAAGGCAGTAATGCCAGCAATGAGAGCCTTAGCATCTCCAAACCATACTTAAACCTAGGAATTAGAAACCAAGAGTATCAGCTAATAGATGCTCTGATTGACTCAGGGGTGTCTCTAAGTTGTATATGAATGACGTTAATCATGCATCTCCAAACAACCATAAGTCCCACTAAAGCACGCATGATAGGAATTGGAGGCCAAGTTATAGAATGTGTTGGAGAAGCCCTAATATCCCTTCACCTAGTAAATTCCACTATGGAGTAAAGAGTTTTGGTATGCAAGGATGAAGACCTAATTGAAAATCTGATCCTAGGGCAAGATTGGATTATGAAGCATGAAGTGAGCATTCATCTAGCACAAGGATACATATTAGCCAAAATAGGACATAAGGAGATCTTTAGCTTGCTGGAAGAAAGGACGTCTCACATTCATAAAGTCATTAAGAAATTCACACATAGTCATATGATATCCTAGAGCTACATAGGTATCTATCCTAGGCTGATCTCTACCCTGTCTTCTCAATTTCATTCTTTGGATGCGCTCCAAGGCTTCGGCTTGCGCTTCTTCACAAATTTGTTTTTCTTCTTCCTTACATTTCTTGGCAGTGTTGAGTCAATTAATCATTTCCTTCATGAGGGGTTCTTGATATAGTTTGACTCTACAATCGTTGATGTAACTAGGGAAGACATCACCTTCTAAGGTGGCTAATTGGACTTCCCCACTTGTTGATATTTTGTTAATAATCATGGGTCCATAGCCATGCTTCTCTAGCTTTCTTGCATGTTGTTTCAGGGTGTACACTAAAACTAAGTCTCCTGCTTTCAAGCCTTTATCCTCCACGTGGGCATTGAAGTATGCCTTCTATCTTTTCTTAGCTGCATATATCCCTGCAGTAGCTCTCAGTCTCGTTCACCTAGCCATTCAAGATCAAAGATCCTAGAAGAGAGTTCATGCCTTGTCCACTCATGCTCTTGTGCTACTTTCAATGTAGGTATCAAGAAGTCCAATGGTAGCATTGCATTTTGGCCAAATACCATCTAAAAGGGTGTGGTTTGGAGTACTGTTTTATAGGCAACTCGGTATGCCTAAACAACATGGTGTAGCTGTTTGTCCCAATTAGAGCATTTATTATTCACTAATTTGGTCAACACATTGCATAGAATCTTATTGCTACTTTCGGCTTGCCCATTAGCTTGTGGATGATAGGGGGCGGACTTCTTGTGTATCACCAAGAACTCTTGAAGAAGATTTTCAATGACTTCATTCAAGAAGTGAGTGCCTCTATCACTTACTAGCTCTATAGGTAGCCCATATCTCGTGAACACGTTCTCAAATAAGAACTTAGCTATCGTTTGAGCATCGTTTTTCATTGTGGCTTTCACTTCTACCCATTTGGTTAGATAGCCTGTGGCCACAATGATATATTCAGCATGTGAACCCTTGGCTAGGGGATTAATAGGACCTACAAAGTCTATTCCCCACTTAGAGAATGCACGTCCACCCATCATAGGTTTCAATGGCATCTCATCTTTACATATGGGATATTGAGTCCGCTGACAAACTTGACACCGCTTCACATAGGTATTGTGCATCCATGTGAAGGGTTGGCCACCACAAGCCTGCAAATAGGATTGTCTTAATCACATGGTTTGGTCCAAAAGTGTCCTCCCACTACACCTTGGCGAACAGTTTCCAAGATCTTCAGATATTTACTCTCATGGACACAGTCTCAGATATCCATTTTTTCCACGCTTGTATAGATTATCACCAATGAGTGCATAATCTAGGGATTCTTGTTCTAAACTTATTTTCCTGGCCAGGGTCATATCTTGAGGGAATGTTTTCGTCCTCAGGAAGGCTACCAATGGTTCACTCCAATCTGGTATTAGAGACATTTGGTATAGTGTAGCATGCTCCACAGGTAGCCTAATACGATAGGTTGGGCATTCCTTACACAACTTATGGACATCTACTTCCATAGTCGACCAGTGCACTCCGAGTCTCCTTAGTATTTGTAAATTTCTTTGCCTTGATTAGTGTTGCTCTAATGCACCCACATCTGCTAATTGCAACCATTTTGTGTACTCCTCCTCTTCCACCCAACAAGCTAATATCCCTTGATTTGTATGCTTGTACATACTTCCTACCATGATATGGTACTTTTGGGCTTTTACTACCTCCTTATTGTTGGAAAACAATGTCACATCAATCCAAAATCCATTTAGGGTAGAAACCCTAATTTTGGTACTTAGTTATTTTTGGCACAAAAATGGGTAAAATTTTTATGAGCCTATCTTGTAGAGCTTGAAGAGAGCTTTCCAATGGTATATAACATTCAGTCATTAGAGACCAAATTTGGGAGAAAGCTCTAACCCTAATTTTCTATTGATTTAGGGTTTTGACCTCATATGATAGCTCTCGGCATGAGGATCATAAAAATGTTGTCAGATAATTCATCAAGTAGTCAAAAGTGTTAAAAACTAGGTCAAGCAGTTATTTTTAAAGTTAGCTAAAAGCAACTTTAAAAATAAAGCAAACTCACTTAAAATAAAGCAAAAGTAATTTGAAAAGTGATGTGATTAAAATAAAGCACTTTTTTGTGAGTTTTTTGCATGAAGCTTTAAAACCTATATAAGAGAGTCTTAGGTCACTTTGTTAGACATCCTACACCTAGTTCAACACCAGCTTTGGAGCTTTGGTACCTCAATAGAGGTGGTGCTTCTTAGCACATGGGGCAGCCATGGTGCTATCTTGGAGCATGTTGAGGAGCGGCTATGGAGTTCTTCTTGGAGAAGAAGAGTATGCTCACACTCTTGCTTATGGAGAGTACTTACCCATCAGTATCTTGGTGGTGTGGATCAGCCATCCACATGATGTATTTGAAGATTGTCTTCTACATGAAGATTTTGGTGTACTTCAAAGACATTGGATGGAGATTAACATAAGATTTGCATCTTATGTTAAGAATTCAAGTACATATTCTATTTATGCACATAGGTATTACTTGAAGTATATGGAAGTGGCATCCATATCAGGAGGATTTCTATTCGGCATAGGTACAAGAGAATCAGTACATGTATGCTTTATGCATATTTGGATGAGGTGTTCGAGAAGGTATATTCATATGAGTTTGAGGATTTCAGATAGCAAACTTGTTAGCATTCTTTGCTAATTTTGTAAGTATGTGATCTTTCACACACTATTCACTCTTCTACAACCTATTAGGTCACACATCTCATATATATTCAGATTTCTGTCCATACGTCTGAATATGTTTGTTACATTTGTACATTCACTCATCCATCTATTTCTGTTCACATAGAGTGGTTGAGAGTTTTACTCCCACATTGTAATTTGACATTTGTATATATGATAGTGTGAGTAAGCAGTGGCTTACGTAACACTTTACACATGTTGTCTAGTGTCTCTCTATCTTTGTCTCATCAATTGTATGATTAAGTGTGGTATGTTCATGTTTTGTCAATATTGGAAGATTGTTGAAATTTGTGTTGTAGATCTTGGACCTGTGGAACTATTGACCTATGGTATTACTTATGGGCCTACCTAATTTCCAACATTTGGTATCAGAGCTTTAGGGCTTTGGTATCAGAGCTTTAGGGTTTTGGTATTTGAGCATCCAGGTTCACAAGTTCCCAGACTTGCAAGTTTACAACATATGATTTAAGGGCATCTTCTAACATCCGACATTTGACATACACACTTAATCTAGATGAGTAGAGATTTGAGAATTAGAAAATTCAGTCACATGTTTATTCATTAGTGTGGAGTACGAAGTTGATGATCTGTTAGCAGTAAAATATTTTTGGAAGAGTATGCAAATACTTTATAGAAGTATTATTTGAAGACCAAGACTTGATGAAGAGAAGCTTACTTCAAATTCAAGGAAGAACAATGGTTTGGAGAAGATGAAGGAATCAGATCAACATCAAAATAACAGGTATCAGTTTCTACTATCAAATTATCATTTGCAGGTCATATCTTAGAAGAGCAGTTATGAAGAGATTTGAAGGATTCAAGGAGTGCTTTTATACACTTTCATTTTTTGAAAGTTAAAGCATTAGCTACATCAAAACAGGTATCTAGAGGTTTTTCTAGAGAGTTTTGAGAGATCTCTTTCATGGCAAGAAAGCTCATCTAAGAAGACAAATGTGGAGAGCATCAGTTTTGTTTTCAACCAATCTTGTGTTGTAAGTTGGTTGGAAATTTTTTGCTCATATTTTGTATCTAGAGAGGTAACTCTAGAAAGGTAATTCATCATTCAAACAAAAAGGTTGGTGAATTGTTTCTTGTTTTGCATTACACTTGGTCACGTTTTAGTAGGTTTTGACAAAGAATTACATTGAGAGAAAGAAAAGCAGCAGATATATGTTTTGACTCATATGTGTATGAGTTATGTTTTAGTTGAAGATTTTGAGCAGGAAGCTGATATGTTCCCTCAAATAATTCATGGAGTGTCAATACAAAGCTACTTGGTATATGACAAGTTGCAGAGAAGTATATTTCTTCTTTATCTAACTCTTGAGGTAAAAGAGTATTTATAGTAGATGTTGGAGACTTGGAGTGAGGTTTTTTGGAAAAGGAAAATTCCGAATTTTAGTATTTTCAAGAAAATTAGAAATTTCAATATTTTCAAAAAATTCAAAAAAATTCAGATTTTTTGATGTACCAATCAGGTGGAGAATCTACTTTCTATGTTTGTCTTGTTTTTGGATACATGATTGTATTCAAAAAGGTGTTCCATTAGATCCTATCACTTGATTGAGAAGTGGAGTTAACCAAAAGAAGGACAAGCAGGTACTTTCAAATTTCACTAGGGTAGAATATGAAGATATGAAGTATCAACTTGCATTTTTTGGAGTTCTCAAGGTGAGAGTTTTACCACTTATGTTTCAAGTAAGAGTTGCAGATTCTTGGGAAGGATTTGGATAAAGAAAATTTTTACAAATTTATATGAGAAGCATGAACACTTAGAGACATTCAAGTAATAAATCAAACATTCAGTCATGAAGGTTTGATAAAAGCAAATTCTACACAGGTATTTTGTTAGAGAGATCTTGATAGATCTTGAATTATCTTGAAGATCTTGAGTATTTATGAGTCAGATATCTATCCTTTGTTTGTTTATGAATCCTAAAATGATTTCAACAAGGTTTTTATGATATATCATCTAACCTTATTCTAGATTTTGGGAAGCTGAAGAATGACAGGGAAAGCTATTGGCATGTGCACAACGCTAGTAAAAAGGGTTCAGATTATTTGTTTCAAACATAGGTATTAATGTTATGAAAGATCAGATTTATGAAGGAAGACATTCCAGATTTTATAAAGTCTGATATATTTGAAGAATTCTAGATACTAGTGTTAAATCATCCAGGGGGGTGATGAAACATGAAGACTTATTTTCTAGCCATATGTGAAAGAATGCAGAGTCATACCTATAAGAATTCCAGGAATTCCTATATCATGTATTCCTATATCTCCTTTGTCAGTTTCTCTTTATGTTCCAGCTTTGAAAGAAGAAGGAAGAAGGAGAATGTCTGGAGAAAGTTCCTGTTAGGATGTTCCTATTCAGGAGAAGGTTCCAGATTTCTATTGAAGAGAAGCTTGATATTTCAGAGAGGTATGTTTTCACAAGTGCACACATATATGTTTATACTAGTTCTGAAGGAAAGAGGTATGAAGGACTTACAAACAGAACAAAGATGAAAACAAGATGATAGCATAGATATGAAATTTTGGTAAGACTCTCATGAGTTAAGTTGAGAACAGTCAGAGATGAACTAGCAGTGTTCATAATACACTAAGTTGTGAGTTGTCAGTCACAAGTCCCAGGCTATAGTTCCTCATTTTGATTAATGTATTTACATGACGCAGCAGAAGTACGTTGAGAAAGATTTCGTAAGGTAAATGCAAATATGTGGATCCTAGTGTATGTTTTCAGGTTTGAGAAGATAGAAGATAGCAGGTTCAAAGTCAATACATGCTACAATTGCTGTCAAGCAAATGATTGCATGATAAGGACACTATTGGATATCTAGTTTGCATATTTTCTCAAGTATTATGGTTCATATTAAGCAAGTTCAAGTTTTTAAAGTTTAAAGGAAATTCAAATTCAGTTTTGAAGAAGACTTTTGAAGAAAAGGTTTGAAGGTCAATTTGGAGAGTACAAGTTTAAAGTTTATGACAGTTTGCAGATGAATGAAATTGCATATCCAGTTCAGTTTGTACCAATATGACATTGCAAGGGGGATTGTTGGAAAACAATGTCACATCAATCCAAATTCCATTTAGGGCAGAAACCCTAATTTTTGTACTTAGTCATTTTTGGCACAAAAATGGGTAAAAATTTTATGAGCCTATCTTGTAGAGCTTGAAGACATCTTTCCGATGGTATATAACATTCAATCATTAGAGACCAGATTTGGGAGAAAACCCTAACCCTAATTTTCTACTAATTTAGGGGTTTGACCTCATATGATAGCTCTCGGCATGAGGATCATAAAAATGTTGTCAGATCATTCATTAGGTAGTCAGAAGTGTGAAAAAGCAAGTCAAGAAGTTATTTTTAAAGTTAGCTAAAAGCAACTTTAAAAATAAAGCAAACTCACTTAAAATAAAGCAAAAGCAATTTGAAAAGCGATATGATTAAAATAAAGCACTTTTTTGTGATTTTTTTGCATGGAGCTTTAAAACCTATATAAGAGAGTCTTGGGTCACTTTGTTAGACATCCTACACCTAGTTCAACACCAGCTTTGGAGCTTTGGTACCTCATAGGGTGGTGCTTCTTAGCACATGGGGCATCCATTGTGCTATCTTGGAGCATGTTGAGGAGCGGCTATGGATTTGTTCTTGGAGAAGAAGAGTTTGCTCACACTCTTGCTTATGGAGAGGACTTATCCATCAGCAGCTTGGTGGTGTGGATCAGCCATTCACATGATGTATTGAAGATTGTCTTCTACATGAAGATTTCGGTGTACTTTGAAGACATTGGATGGAGGTTAACATAAGATTTGCATCTTATGTTAAGAATTCAGGTACATATTCTCTTTATGCACATAGGTACTACTTGAAGTATATGGAAGTGGCATCCATATCAGGAGGAGTTCTATTCGGCATAGGTACAAGATAATCAGTACATATATGCTTTATGCATATTTGGATGAGGTGTTCAAGAAGGTATATTCATATGAGTTTGAGGATTTCAGACAGCAAACTTGTTAGCATTCTTTGCTACTTTTGTAAGTATGTGATCTTTCACACACGTATCTGACTTAGGGTATTCCATAGCCTAAGTTCATATGAAGGTTTGCTGATTATCAATTTTAGACTGATCCTTCCTCTTTCTGTCACTCATATTCACTCTTCTACAACCTATTAGGTCACACATCTCATATATATTCAGATTTCTGTCCATACATCTGAATATGTTTGTTATATTTGTACATTCACTCATCCATCTATTTCTGTTCACATAGAGTGGTTGAGAGTTTTACTCCCACGTTATAATTTGACATTTGTATATATGATAGTGTGAGTAAGCATTGGCTTACGTAATACTTTACACATGTTGTCTAATGTCTCTCTATCTTTGTCTCATCATTTGTATGATTAAGTGTGGTATGTTTTTGTCAATATTGGAAGATTGCTAAAATTTGTGTTGTAGATCCTGGACCTGTGGAACTATTGACCTGTGGTATTACTTATGGGCCTACCTAATTTTCAACACTTATCTTGAGTGTTTATTACTCGATGTTTAGGCCCATATGTCAATACTGGCACTAATGTCTTGGCCTACTGTGATACAACTTCCAAATTAAACAAGTAAGCATCAGGAAGATCATCTGATACTCCTTGTGGGGTCTCTTTGGATGTGAGCTTGAGAGATGGTCTGCTCTCAAGTGAGTCTTGCCTTTCCTCACCACAAACTCAAAGTCATATTCCATTAGTAAGAGGAACCATCTTACTAATCTACCTGTATTGCATGGCTTTTTTACCAAGTGCAACAAAGCTTGATGATCAGTAAAAAATTTAAACTTATTTGCAAGCAAATAGTGTCTAAATTTCTTAACCGCATATACCATGCCTAATCCTTCTTGTTCGGTGGTGGTATAGTTCTGTTCAGTTGCGTTCAACTGTCTACTAGCATAGGCAATTGGAAGATCCATATTACCTTCACCTATAGGTTGTGCAAGTACACATCCAATAGCATAATTGGATGCATCCACATGAACATGAAAGGGTTTGTTCCAATCTGGTGTGATTAAGATTGGTGCTGAACATAATCACCGTTTAAGCTCATTGAAGGAGTTCTCACATTCTTCCATCCACTCAAAGTTAGTCAAAAGGGAGTACAGAGGCTTTGCAATGATCGCATACATATGAATGAATCGGCGATAATAGCCACAATGCCCCATGAAAGCCTGTACCTCCTTGACATTCCTTGGCTTGGGTAGCTCTGCAATAGCTCTCACTTTCTCCTCATCCATGGATATCCCATTCTTTGACACTATCTGTCCTAGAATCTTGCCTTGCTTGACCATGAAAACCACACTTTTTTGGGCTCAAGCAGACCTGCTATTCTTTACATTTGTCAAAGATTTGTCTAAGTTCTGGTATATGTGTTTGCCTAATATTGGAATGAGCACAGAGATCATCAACATAGACTTCCAAATTCTTCCTCAAGAATTCTTTAAACACATGGCACATCAGTATCTGGAAGGTTGCAAGAGCATTGGTAAGCCCAAATGGCATTACTTGAAAAGCAAATATGCCCCACTCTGTGGCAAAAGCTGTCTTATGTTGATCCTCTGGAGCAATGGCTACCTGATTGTAGCCAGAAAATCCATCAAGGAAGTTGTAGACTTCCTTGCCTGCCACTCTTTCTAAAAGATGCTCGATGATAGGAAGCGGATAACTATCTCTAATAGTGACTGCATTAACTTTCTTCAAGTTAATGCAAACTCGTAACTTGCCATTCTTCTTGGGCACTACTACAATGGGGGATACCCACTCAATGTGCTCAATTTCATAGATGAATCTAGCTTCAACCAAACAATCTATCTCTTCCTTGATTTTGGCAGCATAGCTATCATTGTATGTGTATGGCTTCTGCTTAGAGGGTTTGGCATCTAAGGTCATGGGAATCGCATGTGAGCATATGTCTGGGTCTACACCTTTTAGGGACTTCCAAGACAAGCGAGCCAATGCAAAGAGTCAGAGCAAAGAGAAGGACCAAGTAGACAAAACAATCGCAGATCCGACAAATAGGCCCTATAATTTTTCATGAAGAAATATTTCCCAAATAGTGATCTTAGTCACTTCACACCATTGTAAATACCATTTTTTTATTATTCCTACTCCATTTTGTGCAAGGCGAGGAGTCCTTAAGCTTGAGGAGTACCAATAGTATTTATGTACCAATTTTTGTAATTTTCAGAGCTCGTTTGAGCCTCCAAAATAGCCTAGGAACCTAATTTTTAACTAGGCCGGACACTAGGTCTGGACACGACCAAAGCTAGTCAAAAACCATAAATAGAGCTAGAGAGCTCATTTTTGAGGTTAGCTTGTTGTAGATTTGAACTTTGTATGAGCACTCTTTTGTAATGGAAGTTACTCTTGTTCCTCTCTTTGTTCTTGCCGTGTGTGCACGTGTGTGTGCATGCTAGTGTGCTTCTCACTCACGCACTTGTGCCATCACTTGCTCATAGTCTTCATACTAGTCCTCACATCTCCATGGATTGACATTTATGAGGTGGATCTCCTCACGTTGGTACTTGGCATTGTGCTAGTGACACCAAATTTGGCACCGTTGTCGGGTAGAGAGCTTTGAGGACGAGCATGTGATGGTAAGACGTAGAGTTGTGACGTTGGCGTTGTAGGTAATTTCCTTAATTTTCTTTATTTTTCTTTTCCTTATGTCACCATCATCATCGCCATCATCATCCTCACCATCTCCCACCTCCATCTCCATCATCGTGAAATTTTTAGTTTTTTGGTCATATCACCTTCCTCCTTTCATTCCCCTCATTTCACTTGTGAGAGAGAGCGATTTCTGTGTGCTATTTTTGCATGTTTCTTGAGTGTTCTTGCAGGTTTTGGCTGCATCATCATCCCCAGCAGGTCGTGCAAGTACGAAAAAGCTCTGCACAATCTCCGGGACATTGATCTCTGTCAATCGCGATTGACATACATTTTGATCTTTGGGTAAAACTAAGTGCACCACAGTAGACTAGAGACCTTGCACATCACAAATCCACAAGAATTTCTAAAAACAATTTGCATTATTGTTGTCCATTGCGATTGATAGCATCAATCGTGATTGACAGTGTCAATCGCGACAGATAGACTGTCCATCACGATCGACAGACCCCGACGGACACCTCTGTCAATCGCAAGAGACGATATCCATTGCGATCGACACAGAACTTCACCATTGACATGTGATTCGGAGAAATTCTTGTCCATCGTGACACATAGAGGCCCAATTGACACAAAAGCTTAAAAAGGTGAAAAACTCAATGAATCATGATTGACACCCCACGACGGACTACCTCTCCATCACGATTGGCAGCCGTCCATCGTGATTGACATGTGTCCATTGCGACGGATAGAAAGATTGCAATTGACACCCCATTTTATCGAGAAACCTGTCCATCGTGACTCATAGACCACGACTGACACAAAATCAGGCAAAAAACCCGAAAAACTCAGTCCGTCGTGATTGGCACCATCAATCGCGATTGACTCATCAATCACGACCGACACCCCTGTCCATCGCGATTGACAGCCATCCATCGCGATTGACACGTATCCATCACGATTGATAAGCCATGACAGACAGCTCTATCCATCGCGATTGATAGCCTTGTCGATCGCGATTGACAGCCATTTTTGGCCAATTTTTTAGGGTTCTTTAATTTGAAACATCTGGCTAATTTTGGGCATGAATATTGGGCTATAGGACACATAGGGAGGCCATAAGCAAATAATTTGAGAAAAGCCTGTTTGCTTGGTGACCTGCTTGAACCCTGTTTGCTTGTTGACCTGTTTGAACCCTGTTTTAACCCTAGGATCTTGAACAGTCATAATTTCCTCTTTAGGATTGTTTTCCATAAAGCCAAAGGACAATTTGTCTATGAATTACATGAATGAAAATGGTATGTTGTGTCAATTGAATTTAAAGTCTTGAGCTAACTTTGAGACTTTTACAGGTCCACTAAGAGCATCCAAGGGCATTCAAGGCAAGAGTGAGTGCAGACTTGGGAACCTAATTCCTGGGCTTACAAGGGAAGGGATAAGCAACTTGAGGTTGGATTATTCTATGTTCCCTCTCCATATACATTTCTCATTATAGTGAAATAGTTCTCAAACTCTAAAACTTGGATAGTTTCCATAAAGTAAGGGGTTTTATTCATGGCCTCAATAAGGAAATTAAACATGAAGTGAAGAGAAGTGCCCTAAGAGCCTAGAACATGCAATAAACTTAGCACATATCTATGAAGATCATGCTAAGTCTGGGGCATATCCACTTCATCCTATTAGGTAGAATAAAAACTTCAATAGAAAGAAATGGAAAATAACCCCTTTTAAGAGAGAGGATTTCAAGACCCCTCGAGCTTCATGACCAAGACTTGGCCTTAAATTTTGGGAAAAAGAACATGAGCAAATAGGAAAAGATAAGGTAAGAGCCCACCTAGTTCAAACTTTAACCATTTAAACTCATAAATTTTGGAAGAAACTGGAAGTTTTGCAGAAAGATTGTATGCACCATTGTTGTTTTTTCTATTTCCACATGGGTCCAAAATCAATTTGGACCACAAGGCTTTGTCAAACTCCATGTCTACATAGGAGGGAAAAAGCTAGAGTCATGTTAGATGACTTGGAGACCCATAACTTCCTTAATTACTAACTGGTGAAGAAGTTTGATAGAAGTCTTCGCATCAATATATAGTGTCCATGATGCAAGGACAAGATAAGAAATTCTGGGACACTATGATCTGCAGCCTGGAGATCAAGTTTCAAGGACAAATATAAGCTCCAAATCATGCATATGGAAAGAATCGATGTGATGTTGGGTAGGGAATGGGACTAGGGCTTAGGAAGGTCACTAAAGAGAAGTTATATGTTGAATAGTTTGGATTTTGAAAGAAACCGTATCCATTACTTGGTTCAAGGGGAGCACGATATGCCAAATACTCCTTTGATCTCAAGCATGGAATTGAAAAATCTTGTAAATAATCATAAAGTAGATGTATCCTTGATATTTACAACTGATATAAATGATTTATACAATATAAATCTAGTTCCATATATCTCATATCCTTTGTCTGACCATGAAAAGCTTAAATTTAAGTGTTTAATGAATAACTATCAGGATGATGTTCCAAAAGAACTTCCCATGGCTTACCCTCTCGTCATGGATATGTCAATCATGCTCCTAGGTACTAAGCCCATACGTGAGCCCCCCTACTCACCCCCATACTTTGAACAAGCTAACATGGAAAGGCAATTGAAAAAATACCTGGATAAAGGATTCATTCAACCTATCCAATCTCCTTGGGAAACACCTATCCTCTTGGTTAAGAAAAAGGATGGGGTAGTGAGATTGTGTATCGATTATTGAGCGTTGAACAAAAATTACGATAGAAAATAAATATATGATGCCCCAATAGATGATCTATTTGATCAATTGAAAAGAGAAAAGATATTCTCAAAAGTTTGATTTTTGACAAGGATATCACTAGAGTAGGATCAAATCTAAAGATGCCCCCATGACAACTTTTAGAACTAAGTACAAGAATTTTGAATTCCTAGTCATGCCTTTTGGAATAAAGAATTCCCCCACCATGTTCATGAACATGATGAACTCAATCCTAAGGCCTTTCTTATGATAATTTGTACTTGATTTCCTTGATGAGATTATTTTCTATAATCAAGATATACAATGGATTGAGAGAAGATGAAAGATGGAAGCCTTTTATAACTTCCATTAACTTGAAAGATGCATATCCAGGTTTTGAACAACTAATCCCTCATCTTGTCATAGAAGATCTTAGCTTTGGTGGCCCCAAAGGAAAGGACAACCACAACCAAATGTTATATGCAAGTCGAGGTAAAGGAAGGAACTCAAGAGGAGGCTCAAGAGGAAAAGGAAGAGGTCACAAAAACTCCAATTACGATCAAAACAATTCGGAAGACAATAAGGATGCATCAAATGGCAACACATAAGGAAGAGGTCGAGGTAAAAGTAGAGGAAGAGGTCGAGGCTCCTACAATTCTCATAAAGGTATAACATGCTATCATTGTGGTAAAGTAGGACACTATGCTTGTGATTGTTGGCTGAAGAATGGAAGACCAAATGGAGGCAATCAAAGGAGCCAAAGCAACTATGCAAGCACCTCAAGTGAAGGAAGCAAGGACACACTACTTGTAATGAGACATGAGTATAGAAGCTCTTGTGAAGATGAAAAAAAAATGGTACATTGATTCATGTTGGAGTAACCATATGTCATGCCAAGGAAGTTCACTAATCTACAGGTACCAAGTGGAAAAGGTTGTGTTGAGACAGGTGATGATACTCAAAACATGATTGAACATATTGGAGATATAAGGCTTGGAGATACAAGCAACACAAAGGTACTATCTAATGTTCTTCATGTTCCTACAATTTCAAAGAACTTGATTTCAGTAGGACAAATGGTAGAGAACGGTTACCATATCATATTCAATAAGAATAGGTGCTTCATAAAGAATCCAAAGGAAGGCTTCAAGGTCATTGCTCGAGGTAGAAGAGAAAGAAGGATGTTCACTTTGGATGTCCAACATCCACATGGAAAGGTCATGTACATTCAATGTGGGAACAAGAAGATTTCAGAGCTGGACTTATGGCACAAAAAAATAGGACACATCAACATTCCAAAGCTGAAGGACAGGAGCAAACATGAATTGGTAAGAGGTCTTCCAAAATTTAATAGCATTGGACTACATGAGTTATGTGAAGCTTGTCAACTAGGAAAGCAAATGAGGTAGCTATTCAAGAGGAGCAATTATGTGGCCCCAAATGTCTTGGATTTGATACATACGGATGTATGGGGACCAACCCAAGAGGCATCAATGGCTGGTAATAGATTTTTTGTCACCTTTATTGATGATCACTCAAGAAAGGTATGGCTGTTTTGTATGAAGAAAAAATCAAAGGTGTTTTCTTTATTCAAAAGATTCAAAGTTGAAGTTGAAAAAGAAATAGGAAGGTTTATCAAAACCTTAAGGTCTGATGGTGGAGGAGAATACTTCTCCGAAGAATTTTCAGATTTTCTACAAGAGAATGGTATCAAAAGATAGTTCACTTGTAGGTATACACCACAACAAAATGGAGTAGCTAAGAGGAAAACAAGGTAAATTGCTGAAATTGCAAGATGCATGCTCAATGAGATGAAGGTACCATTGTACTATTGGGCTGAAGCTACCACAACCGCCATTTACTTGATGAATAGGTGCACAACATCAAGAATACATCACTTGAATCTAGAGGAGGTATATTCCGGTAAGAAACCTGATCTTACACACCTCAAAGTGTTTGGATGTGTTTTCTTTGTTCACATTCCACAAGAACTTAGAACAAAGATGGAACCAAGGTCAGAAAAATGCGTTTTCATCAGCTACTCGATAGAGCAAAAAGGATACAAGTGTTACAACCCTAGAACAAAGGAAGTAAGAGTCTTGCAAGATGTGGTCTTTGATGAACTAAGACCATGTGTTGGCATACAAAGCACCAGAGGAGTCATGCACAATACGGCAACAAGGCCAAATCATTTTTTCCATGGACTATTTACAACTCAAGTGATTTTAATCACTACACAAACATTGTAAATCCCGTTTTTGGTAGAATAGACTCCATTTTGTGCAAGCCGAGGAGTCCTCGAGCTTGAGGAGTATTAGAACTAGCAACATATCAATTTTCATATTTTTTAGACTCTGTTTGAGCCCTCAAATAGACTCTAGAACCTAATTTTTAACTAGGCCGGACACTAGGTCTGGACAAGACCAAAGCTAGTTAGAAAACTATAAAAAGAGCTAGAGAGCTCATTTTTGGGGTTAGATTGTTTGTGAATTGAGCTTATGTAAGAGACCTTTTGATTAATGCAAAGAACTCCATTGTTCCTCTCCTTGTTCTTGCCTTGTGTGCGCGTGTGTGTGTATGTGTGTGCATGCTTGTGTGCTTCTCACTCACGCACTTGTGTCTTCACTTGCTCATAGTCTTCATACTAGTCCTCACGTCTCCACGGATTGACAATTATGAGGTGAATCTTCTCACGTTGGTACTCACCATTGTGCTAGAGTGACACCAAATTTGGCGCCGTTGCCGGGGAGAGAGCTTCGAGGACGAGCGTGTGATGGTAAGACGTCGAGTTGAGACATTGGAGTTATAGAAAATATCCTTCTTTCTCTTAATTTTTCATCATTTTTTCCTTACTTTCGCATCACCATCATCACCATCATCATCTCCACCATCTCCCACCTCCATCTCCATCTCCACAAAAAATTTCAGTTTTTTGGTCATATTACACCCCCCACCTCATTTCCCTCATTTCATTGTGAGAGAGAGCGAGAGAGAGCTTGCATGCTATCTGTTTTTGGTGTGTTTTTGAGCTTTTGTTGCAGGAACTAGCTGTACCACCTTCTCCAGCAGTGTGCGCAGGTACGACAGACTCTGCACAGGTCCCGGGACGACGACCTCTGTCTGTCGCGACAGACAGAAAAACTTAAAATTTTGTGAATGCATGTTTGTCACGGTAACCTACACCATTAGGGCACTCTAAATCACTAGAAGTTTCTCAAAAATTTGCCTTTTTTCAGTCTATCGCGACAGACACCATCTATCGCGACAGACACTGTCTATCACGACAGACACCGTCTATCGCGACAGACAGAGACCCACGACAGACAGCGTCTATCGCAACAGACACCGTCTATCGCGACAGACCAAATCACGACAGACGACAGACAGCGTCTATCGCGACAGACACCGTCTATCGCGACAGACACTGTCTATCGCGACAGACACCGTCTATCGCGACAGACCAAAATTCCACTATAGACACCGTCTATCGCGACAGACGAAATCACGACAGACGACAGACAGCGTCTATCGCGACAGACACCGTCTATCGCGACAGACACCGTCTATCGCGACAGACACTGTCTATCGCGACAGACACCGTCTATCGCGACAGACCAAAATTCCACGATAGACACCGTCTATCGCGATAGACCAAAATTCCACGATAGACAGCGTCTATCGCGACAGAAATCGTCTATCGCGATAGACAGCCCCCACGATAGTTTGTGTCTATCGTGACAGATAGACATTTTCGGCAAAAATTAAGGGGTAAATTTTTGGAAATTTAGGCTAAATTTTGGGCATATTTGCACTCTCAAATACTCATACACTTACAAAGGCCTTAGAAAAATGCATTAAAACCCCTGAAAGGTTCTGTTTGTCTAGTTAACCCCCTAAACCCTGAACGGTCATAACTTTTTCATACGAAATCCATTTTTTGAGCTCTAGGGATTTTCAGATAGGATATTTGGAAGTTGACACACTGAGGGGTAGGAACACCAAGGGAGCTCTAGAGGAAATTTCTAGCAATACAAAAGGGGGAACAAGGGTCATTAAAAAAGTGTCTGAAATAAATTGTCTGTCAAATGAAAGGTCAACTTGGAGCTAATCTTGGGACTGATGCAGGTCTATTGAGAAGCAATTGAGAGCGTCCAAGCAAGGGTTTTGCACAAGCTTGAGAATCAACTTCTCGAGCACTAAAGAGCAAGGATCAACAAGAAAGGTCGGAATACTCTCAACTCCTCTTCGTCAATTCCTAGCTTAGGCTAAGAACGATTAGAAGTAGGAGTAAGTCAGGGCGACGATAGGCAACTATCAAGTTGAAGCATACCTAAATTTTCAAGCTCAAGCTAAGGGCATAATCCTTGTATTGTCGAGAATTTTAAAGGGAAAGAACTTAACGTGGAACGATCAACTGTAAGTGCGAAACAACATTCAAATATTCCTGACGACGTGATATCAGACAAGACCTTAAACACGATAAAATAACTAAAAAGAACCAAGCGACTAATATAAAGTAACCAGCAACGAGGTTGTACTCTGGGCAAAGAATTGGGCTACTTAGATAGGCATATGAACCTTAGATCAGGACGACATCTAGTAAGGGAGAGACAAAGCCTTAGGTCTTCAGAGGCTAGTGTCAATCACACTGCTAGGTCTTGGGCCCAGCAGTTGAGCCACCACTCGTACTACCCTAGCTCTGAGACTAGTGAATCAGAGATGTCTCAAGGCATGGACAGACCCTACGGAAAGTTCAGGAGTGCCTTACTTGTACAGGGTAGAAGGCCCTTACAAAACACAGTTGGAATACCTTAGGACCAACCGATTAGGTGCTAGCATCTATGAGGACGGCCTAGGAAGATCTGTGGTACAGATTAAGAATCCTGATCAATCCATTGGACTAGAGCACCCAGCTGTCAAGTTCGAAAACCGAGCTTACGTGGATAAAGAAGGAACCATATACGTAGTCACCAGTCACCCAGATAGGACAGATGAATTTGGGAATGTAATCTCAGAGGCGGACTTAGGTGACTTGGAACAGGGAAACATGGGAGTAGAACCTAGAACACCCCGAGGCAAATCTGTTCTCACTAGGATTATCACACCTGATTGGGTTCCCCAAGACAACAAGTGCATAGATTTGCTTCTCAATCGAGAAACTGACGAAGCCTTTTGGAGGTATAAACCTGATCAACCAACTGATATAGGAACAATCATGATCTATGAGTTTAAGGATCCTGATAGCCCAGGCAGAGTGACCTACTTAGATCACACTTCGGAGAGGATCTTTGTGGTGACACAAAATGATAGGCATGCTTACACTTGGAAAGGTGAATTTGTTTTCCCCCAACCAAGATCGAATGTATCCTATGGTCACCCTGGAGCTGGAACATCCCAAGCTCATGGAATGCAAAGAGACAGAAGTAGAGATAGACCAGAAGTAAGCTTTGCCAACCCAGGGGGAAGAGAGAGAACGAGGACGGAAACAAATAGAGTAGAACCTGAGATACTTAGAGCTCACAGGAATCAAAGAAACGCGGATGAGTTCCCTCTACCACGACCTAGAGAGCACACAAGAACCTTGAGACGGACTCATCTAGTCAAGTCCATGAAGAACTACTTCGATGGCACCGGAGATCCATACGATCATGTGGCTGAGTTTAGGCAAGTCTTGAGAGCTGAACAAGCGGAGGATCTATTCACGCAATACAATGCCTTTGGTCTGACCCTTAGGAACACTGCCCTGACATGGTTTCAGCCACTAAATGAGAGGCAGTTCAGGAGCATAGACCAACTCCTAGAGGCTTTCATTATTGAATTCTCTAAGAGTGGCATAAGGCATAATACCTCCTCGCTGATTCACAGCTTCAAGCAAACCCCTCAAGAAACCGTGAGACTTGCAGGAAGAAGATTTAGGCAATACTTAGAAAGGTGCCCTGTTTCGGAGCTACCCACACCTGCCAAACAAGTAGCCTTATTCCTTGATGGATTGCTGAGTACAAAATTGAGATCCTATGTGTATCTGAAGGACCCTAGGACCATAGAAGAGTGTGTACGCATGTGTATTGACATTGAGGACAACCTAGGGGAGGAGTTAGAGCTTTCCAAGATATACAAGGATGCGGATAGTGCCTCTAACCTCTCTTCCACGCAATCCACATCAATTGAGGAACTGGCAGAGAAAGTAGCTCAGAAGTTAGGTGTCACTAACAAACAAATCCCAAGGTTTGCCCCTGGGAAAAGATGCTATACTTGTGGTGGCGACCACATGGCGAACGTCTGTCCCATTATGGCTCAACCCCAAGTTAATCCTAATAGCCAGTACTGCACCATAGAACGGAAGTACACCAATCACACTGCGCAAGATTGCCCATACAACAAGTAGGCGGTTAGGCAACCCTACCCTCAGCCATACCCTCAACAGGGAAGATACCAGAACTAGTACCCTCCACAGTCATATGGTAGGCCACAACAAAATTATCAACCACAATATCAAAACCAACAAAGGCCTCAACCGGTGCTAGCACAACAACCCCCAGCCCCAGCTAATGTGATTCCGGTAAAATATGCTGTTGCAGAAGAGAACCTGAATAAGGCTATAGTCCCTGTAACACCTTTGCTTTCTGAAAGTGACCCGAGTGACCATAGCTTTGATTCTACACATGTTGATAGCCCCCAGGCCTACTACATGCAGTCTCCTGAGCATGGTGAGTCTTACTATAGTGAAGAGCCAAATGAACCCAGTTGGGAGTCAGATTACACAAACGTCATGTATGCAAACCCCAACCTTAGGCCTCAACCTAGGCAAGTAAGACCTCCATTCCCAAGAGGACCGTGCTACAGATGCCAAGGAGATCACCTCATTCGTGATTGCCCCTTACCTCCACCTACACAAAACCAGTCAGTGACGATCCAAGGCTTTTGCCAAGATTGTGGAAAAGAGCATCTCTTACGAGATTGCCCAAAGAACCCCAATAATATGCCAAAAATCACGCCTATCAACGTTATTGGGTTAGTGGTAGATTCCACAGGAAGTGTCACTTCCACTGCTCCCGTATAGGTAGTCACTAGAGCTCAAGCATTGCAGCAAAACCAAGGGGTAGGCAAGGAAAAGAGCCCAGACGTTAGCGATACTGAGAGCCAAAATAAAAAGAGATCAAGAGCTTGGAGAGATAGTCGCAAACGCATGAAAAGGCAATGGGCAAGGAAGATGAGTGAACTTGAGGAAAGTCTACGAGAAACCAAGGCTAAAATCATAGAGATCACATCTCAACCGCACTCTCACACATTCCCACCGCTACCATCCCCATCACCCTCCATCCCTCCACCCTCTAAGACACCCCACGTAACCCACCCACCACCCCAAGCAGGATCAGTATTAGCTGATCCCACTCCTGAAGACATAGACATGATGCTTAAAGCATATCAGGCCAGAATCCAAGAAGGGCCAAACGTCACGGATCATGACAAGTGCTATCCTAGAGCTGACCTAGAGATAGAAAGAACCAAGCTGTGCGCGAAAATGGTCGCATTGGCTCAGGCTATGTTTGAAGCCAGTCGCCTTTTCAATTACTCGGGCTCAGCCAAGACGCAATTACACTTGGATGGACTCCTAGAGAAGTTAGAGGGAATAATTGCAAGATCTGCCAAGGAAGAAAAAAATCAAGAAAGAGATAAAGCAAGCAAAAACATGACCCATCCCCCATCGGAAGTTTATGTGGCCAATTCCACTAAACCAGACAACTTCCCCTCCTTAGAAAGAATAGAGAGGCTAATTGCACAATCAGAAAAGGAACCTGTCCCTCAAAGAAAGGAAAGGGCAAGAGAACGGATAAGCCAGCCTCTTCAGGAAGCCCATGTGCCTCCTCAAGAAGCTTATCTTTCCCCCCAAAAGGCAGATGAGCCTCCCTCGAAAGCTTACGTACCTCCACAGGTTGCCTACATTCCTTCTCAGGGAGCATATGAGCCTGTTCGGAAAAGTAATAGAATAAGTTATCCCTCCCAGGAAGCTTGTGCTCCAGCCATCTATGAGAACGAGGAGAGAGCCAACGATAGAATAAGCCCTCCTTCCCAGGTTGCTTATGTACCTAATTCTACGGAGCCAGACACCTCTTCTTCTATGAATCGGTTTGCACCAGACTTCCTACGAGAGATTCAAGAAGACAAATGGAATAACGAAAGTGAAGTCGCCCCTCCCTTTGAACTTGTGGATGATGCACACGAACAATTCCCACAAGACATCCCATCTATTTACGGGGAACATGAGAGTACTCAGTCTCACGAGAGATTGGACTTTGAGTCTAATTCCATACAAGAGCTACCCCACTTCACAGGCCCATGGGAAGCAAAGTCCACCTGTATGAGAGCACCGACAGTCATGGTAAGAAACGAAGATTGAGTCATACCTAGGAACACAGAGGTAGTGAAGAACACTAACGTGCAGTGCAATCTCAAGTTAGAAGAGCTACTCAAGGTTAGACCTGAATTATGGAAACATGTCGCCAAACAAGTACCAGAAATAGTCAAACCTCGTTCCCAGGTAGGATCCCATAGGACAGTGCCAGAAATTCCCTTGGATAAGATAGGAGATATGTGTGAGGGTGAAGAAGGTAATACCTATCTTCCCATTACCTACCAAGACTACACCATCAAGGCAATTTTGGACTCAGGTGCAGGAGTTGCAATTGCCACTACTTCCCTATGGAAGCGTTGGGGCAAGCCAGCACTCAGGCCAACGAGAATGAAATTGCAGATGGCAGATGGTCATATTGAGAGACCCTTAGGATTGCTAGAAGGAATAACTCTCACCACTTGTGGTGTCGAGTTCGAGCATACATTTGCTATATGTGACTTTAGCAAAAATCATGCCTATGAGATGATTTTGGGAAGACCATTCATGCGACAGTTGCAAGTGGTACAGGATTGGGGAACTAATTCCTTGTACCTGCAACACTTAGGTGTTACGACCAAAGTCAATCTCAAGGATTACTCTCATAGAGATGTCCCTCCTATCCAATGGAATCCCATCCATAGAGCCAAAGATGATACAGAATCGGTGCATTCCATAGGGTCTGGATCCTCATGGATGCATGAAGACACTCACTTATGGATGTGCAAAGTAGCAGTAGAAGAAGAGAAGAGAGAGGAAGCCAGAGAGAGAGGTGCGAAAGAAACCCATAGATCAATCCAAGACCCAGCCTATGCACTTGTAGTCTTTCCTGATGAGGAATTTGAACCCCATGGCTGGGCCGAAATCCTAGCAACAATGGACGTAGCCATCAATGAAGAACAATGGACACCTCACTGTGATGAGGATGGCTATGACATTTCAGTCTTCTCCATAGAGCCAATCATGGGAGAGGCAGTTCTAGAAGAATGCGAACCTAGCCCTGATGCATTTGAGGATGCAAGTGACTCCGATCTAGAGTCAATCATTATGGACCCACCATTTGCATCAGAGGAAGAATACTTCCATGAAGTAGAATTTCAACCCCAGAGGCATGGAGAGATTACAAATGATGTAAGATTAGCAACACACGTGACCCCGAAGGAAGAAGGGAAGAAACGAAAGGAGAAAGAAGTCTCACCGGAAGAGGAAGAATCTTTGTTTGAGGTTCCAGAAAATTTTAAGAAGTATGAGATAGATGACAAGAGAGTCATGATAAGAATGCCTAAACGAGAGGCACAATCAGGAGAGGCCTATGATAACAAAGAAACCACCAAGAAAATAGTAGTGGCCCTAGAAGAAGGAGAGGAGAGATGCACGTACATAGGCCATGACCTAACAGAAGAAGAAGAGCATGCGTTAATTGCCTTGCTAAGAGAATACAGAGATGTATTCGCTTGGAGTTACAAGGATTTGAAAGGTGTTGACCTGGACATATGCTCACACACCATTCCCATGACCTCATATGCTAAACCCTCTAAGCAAAAGCCCTATACATATAATGATAATTATGCTGCTAAGATCAAAGAAGAGATAGATAGACTGGTTGAAGCTGGATTTATCTATGAAATTGAGCACACTGAATGGGTATCCCCCATCGTAGTGGTGCCCAAGAAGAATGGCAAGCTGCGTGTGTGTATTAACTTGAAAAAGGTTAATGCAGCCACGATTCGAGATAAGTATCCGCTTCCCATCACAGAACATCTCTTAGAAAGAGTGGCAGGCAAGGAAGTGTACAGCTTCCTTGATGGATTTTCGGGTTACAATCAAGTAGCCATAGCTCCAGAGGATCAGCATAAGACAGCCTTTGCCATAGAATGGGGCATTTTTGCCTTTAGAGTAATGCCATTTGGGCTTACCAATGCACCAGCTACCTTCCAAAGGCTGATGTGCCATGTATTTAAAGAGTTCTTGAGGAAAAACTTAGAAGTCTACGTTGATGATCTTTGTGCTCATTCCAACATTAGACAAACCCATATCCCTGAGCTCAGACAAATCTTTGACAAATGTAGAGAATATCAAGTCTGCCTAAACCCCGAAAAATGTGTTTTCATGGTCAGGCAAGGCAAGATTTTAGGGCACATAGTGTCAAAGAATGGCATATCTACTGACGAAGAGAAAGTGAGAGCTATAGCAGAGCTACCTAGGCCAAAGAATGTCAAGGAAGTACAAGCTTTCATGGGGCATTGTGGTTATTACCGACGATTTATACACATGTATGCTGTCATTGCAAAGCCCATGTACGGACTTCTGACAAACTTTGAGTGGACGGATGAATGTGAGAATTCCTTCCAGGAGCTTAAACGAAGATTGTGTTCAGCACCAATCTTGACCACACCAGATTGGAATAAGCCTTTCCATGTTCATGTGGATGCATCCAATTATGCTATTGGATGTGTGCTTGCACAACCTACTGGTGAAGGTAATATGGATCTTCCAATTGCCTATGCCAGTAGACAATTGAATGCGGCTGAACGGAATTACACCACTACAGAGCGAGAAGGATTAGGCATGGTATATGCAGTTAAGAAATTTAGACACTATTTGCTTGCAAATAAGTTTAAATTTTTTACTGATCATCAGGCATTGCTATACCTCGTAAACAAGCCATGCAATACAGGAAGATTAGTGAGATGGTTTCTCTTGCTCATGGAATATGACTTTGAAGTTGTGGTAAGGAAAGGTAGGACTCATTTGAGAGCTGATCATCTCTCTAGGCTCACATCGGGAGAAGCCCCACAAGGAGTATCAGATGACCTTCCTGACGCTTACTTGTTTAATTTGGAAGTGGTGCCGCAGTGGGCTAAGCCATTGGTACCAGTATTGACATACGGGCCTAACCATCCAGTGGTAAACACACGGAATAGAGAGGTTGTAAAAGCCCAAAAGTACCACATCATGGCAGGAAGTATGTACAAGCACACAGATCAAGGGATCTTGGCTTGTTGCGTAGAAGAGGATGAGTACGCTAAATGGTTGCAATTAGCACATGTAGGTGCGTTAGAGCAACACTACTCAAAACAACGAACTTTACAGACCCTAAGGAGACTCGGAGTGCATTGGCCGACTATGGAAGCGAATGTCCAAAAGTTGTGCAAGGAATGCCCAATCTGTTGCACTAAACCACCAGTGGAACACGCCACTCTTTATCAAGTATCCATTGTGCCAGATTGGAGTGAACCTCTAGTATCCTTCCTGAGGACAAACACATTCCCTCCAGACATGACTCTGGCTAGGAAAAGGAGTTTAGAACAAGAAGCCCTGGATTACTCACTCATTGGTGATAATCTATACAAGCGTGGTAAAGATGGTTACCTGAGGCTATGTGTCCATGAAAGTGAATATCTTAAGATCTTGGAAACTGCTCACCAAGGTGTAGCAGGAGGACACTTTGGACCGGATCTTGTGATCAAGGCAATACTATTTGTGGGCTTCTGGTGGCCTACCCTTCACATGGATGCACATACCTATGTGAAACGGTGTGATGTCTGTCAGAGGACTCAGTATCCTATACGCAAAGATGAGATGCCACTGAAACCTATGATGGGTGGACGTGCGTTTTCTAAGTGGGGAATAGACTTCGTAGGTCCTATTAATCCCCCAGCTAAGGGTTCTCATGCGGAATACATCATTGTTGCAACAGATTATCCAAGTGGGTGGAGGTAAAGGCTACGACAAAGAACGATGCTCAAACAACTGCTAAATTCTTGTTTGAGAATGTGTTCACAAGATATGGGCTACCTATAGAGCTTGTAAGTGATAGAGGCACTCATTTCTTGAACGAAGTGATTGAAAATCTACTCCAAGAATTCTTGGGAATACACAAGAAGTCTGCCCCTTATCACCCTCAAGCTAATGGACAAGCTGAGAGCACTAATAAGATCTTATGCAATGTACTGACAAAATTAGTGAACACTAAACGTTCTGATTGGGACAAACAGCTACACCATGCTGTTTGGGCATACCGAGTTGCCTACAAAACGGTACTCCAAGCCACCCCCTTTCAGATGGTATTTGGCCAAAACGCTGTGCTACCCCTGGACTTCTTGATTCCTACATTGAGAGTAGCACAAGAGCACGAATGGACATGTCATGAGCTCTCCTCTAGGATCTTTGACCTTGAACGATCAAGGGAAACAAGACTGAGAGCCGCTGCAGGAATATATGCAGCCAAGAAGAGACAGAAGGCATACTTTGATGCCCATGTGAAGGATAAAGGTTTGAAAGCAGGAGATCTAGTGTTAGTATACACACTGAAGCAACACGCAAGGAAACTAGAAAAGAGAGGCTACGGACCTATGATCATCAATAGGATCTCCACGAGTGGAGCAGTACAATTGGCCACATTAGAGGGTGATGTTCTCCCAAACTATATTAGCGGATGGAGAGTCAAGTTGTATCAGGAACCCCTCACGGAGGAAATGCTCAGCCGACTCAACACTGCTAAGAAACACAAAGAGGAAGAAAAGCGAATTCGAGAAGAAGCTCAAGCAGAAGCTTTTGAACGCATCAGAAGGATGAAGTTACGAAGGCAAGGTAGAGATCAGCCTAGAACGAATGACTATGCAGATCAAGGATATCCTATGGCCATGTGTGAAGTCGTAGGAACAAGCTCGCATAGGATAATTGATCGACGTCCTTTCATAACCCTAGATATAGGACAAGGAAAGAGTGCAAGGACCGTAAGAGCCTTGATTGACTCAGGTGCAGCCACTAGTGCTGTTAAATTGTCTTACTGTCAAGAGTTGCAGTTAACTGTCAATCCTGTGGAAGCATATCTCATAGGATTGGGAGGCGTGGAAACCCCTTGCATGGGCGAGGTGGAACTTCCCCTCTACATTCATGATGAGGCAATGACAGTTAAAGTACTAGTGTGTCAAGATGAGGATCTCACTGAACCTCTTGTCTTAGGTCAAGACTGGATCTATGACCAAGCAGTCAACTTAAACCTAAGAAGTGGACTTCTTCAGGTATGGGTCAATCATAGTCGAATTACAGTAGAGTTGGATAATGGAGCACTCAAGGAACTAGGAAAGGCACAGACTCCTGGTCCCTCCAGGGGTGCACATGAAGTTGACCATGCTGTTCTTGTCCAAAACTATGTGTTGCAGAGGAATGATATTCTCAAAAAAGGAGTCAGGGATGCAACGGAACTCCCTTCTTTTCAAAAGGCCAGAATGAGGCAGCAACCAAAGGTGGATCAAAGGCAGAAGAAGCAGAGTACTACCTATGCCGGAAATCAAAAATACCTGCACAGCAAAATGTCTCAGCAAGTAAACCAAGTGTGGGTGCGGAAAGGCGAACACCCGGTTGCACTCACGCCAACCACGCGGGCAAAGCCTCTTATTAATCACCAACAACATGACACTAATAAGAAGTCTTTCAGCAATTCTTCTGCTAACGTGAAATCTATTTGGGTGCCCAAGAAGTCGATGAAGGCTAGCCCACAATCAAGAAAAATTTGGGTGCCTAAGGCTTGCTTGCGGGCGCAAATAGCTACGCCGAGGCCACAACCTATACAGCGTAACCCATTCACTCGGACAGCCAGCATTCACTCGTTTTCAACACTCAGGAACACACCAAGGCCCATGAGCACGAACATAATCGTTTGCAAATGGGTCCCTAAAAAGCCTCATTCTCAAGCCGATACACCTATAAAGCTCTCTAGCGTCTCTACGAAACCAAGAGCAAAACCCATCCACTGCATTTGGCAGCCTAAGACCTGTAATAAACCCCCGACCCCAATTTGTAAATTCATCCCCACTTACTAACGGCATTAGTCTCCTAGGACTACCCAAGCATTAACTACACACACTGTCTTCGTGCACTTACTGACCACTAACTCACCATCTACCTCATGTTGATGTTGTAACGGGGACAACAACGGAATTATTCTGTCCATTACGATGTTAACACGTGGCTCTATATTCTCACAGAATCAGAGGGCAAGAAGTAAAATGGCAGAAGCGACAGGTCCGAGCTCACAAGTAGGAATACTTACTGCAGGGATCGATGTGGATAGTCTACCTGTGGATGTGCCACCAACTGAACGACCTGTGGAGCTGCAACACCTTCAGCAAATCCCGGTGCCGGATCCACCCACAGGGATCACAGAAAGAGTCCATGCCAATTCTCATTGGTTCAATGGCATGCCAAGTCCATTAGGAGAGGCCAAGTATATATGGGAGTCTAAGTGTGAGTATGACAGATCATGGGTTCGATTCCAATTTTTCTCCAAGGAGTTCGAGGCTTTTACAGAACACCGAGAATCTCCAGACCATATGGCAACGAGCAGGGCTAGCAGAATACTTTGAAGCCCCACTACCTAAACCAGATCTCCTTCGATGCTACTATTTGGTCTCCACATTACAAGCTAATGAAGAAAAGGACAAACCCGGATCATTTGTTCTTCCCTCCTTGCTGGGCAGCAACGAGTTGAAGAGATTTGAACTTACTGTGGAGTTGGTGAGCGATGCTTTGAATATGCACGGCACACATGTACCCTCTGAAAAGGATGCTCTCGTTCCCACTAACATGAAGGATAGGAAACTATTGAAGCTTAAAGACATGGCAGCACTCACACCAAACGTGTCCATCCCTCTCCGTATGTGCATGCAACATTTTGCTTTCCCCGGCCAAGACCTCTTCACACAACCACACAAGAGAATCTGGTTCGCTCTCTACTTAGCGGAAGCAGGTGCATTACCAATTAAGCTACCAGTATGGATTATAGATCAATTGTATGAAGCAAATAAAAGGTCTTCTAGGAAATTAGTGGTGAACGGTTGCTGTGCAATCACACGCATTATTTACCGGTGCCTGGCATACGATGTTCCCATTGAACGTGCCTTAACTTGGGCACAATTACAAATGTTTAAGAAGCTCAAGACGTCCACACATCAATCCAAGCGCATGAGGGGTGCGATCCCTTGTGTCGAGACAAGGGAAGTTCTGACTACTCCTGAGGTATCGCAACGAAGGGAGACCACTGTACCTCCCTTTACCATTAGGATACCCAGGTTGGGATCTGAAACTACGACACAAGCTACCCCATCAGCTCCTCCTGCTCCACCTGAATTTGAATTTGCTGCAACTGGAGATGCTGAAGGAATGGATCCCCAGGACTTCGAAGCATTCTTACAAAGTACACAATTCTCTGATGTAGAGTTTTATTCAGATGCAGAAGAACAAGGCACATCGTCACGAAGAAGAAGAAAATCTACAGACGGCCGACATGTACATTGGAGTGACGCTCAACAAGGTCAACAACAAGGACACCTAGAAGAAGAAGAAGCGTATGAAGAGGAGACCACTGAAGCCCCAGCCTATACAGCAGAACTCCGAAGGCTGTATCAAATTATGGAAAGAGTGCGATCGCAACAACTGCTCACTGAACAGAGCAGCAGAGTACTCATGACTCAATTGTTGGAAGAAGCAGGAGTTGACTCAGAATATAGGGAAGGTCTCTTATTGATGGCAGAAACATATGGGGTAGTGGAAGCAGTGCGCACTGCCATTCGGAGGTCTCCAGTTCAATATGATCCACGAAGGTTCCAGACACGACCATGCTCAGGTAAGAATATCCAGATTCCCATCACAACTGCAAAAGAGCCAACTATTACATCTGAACACATCAGGACAACCTCCCAAGCAACCGAAACGGCTAGCCAAGAGCACCCAGTCACCCATGAGGAGTCCACCGAGCCACTACCACCCACACCCCCACCATCGCCTCCTAGAGCAGAAACAGTGGAAATCACCTCGACCACTCAACCCACCGAACCAACCTTCATCTTCCGTACTCCCATCTCTAGTTCCACACTATTCTCTACCTCTGATAACCCAATCTTTGAAGCAACCCCCATCACTACGCAATCCACCGAACCGCTCATAGAGCCTGCCCTAGGACAACCATCCCCCATGCCCTCAGCCATAGGTCATCCTGACCCTAGATCCACATTCATGGGTTTTCCTGCTACCACGCAACCCTTCATGCCCTCCTCAAACCTACGACCTCAACCCCCGACCTCCATCTCTCCATTTCTACAATCCCTCCATGACCTCCTTGCTAGAACTTTTCAAACCAGGTCTCAACCATTTCCTTCCTTTTCAGCTCCCCACTCCACTTCTCATCTATTCACCACTTCCACACACACACCACCTACCATTCCAATGTATATGGCAGACCCCACACTCGCACCCACTCCTGAAGGTATGGACATTTCACCACCCACGGCACCTCCCCCCACGATTCCACCTCCTCCCATTCCCCCTCCACCAATTCCACTCACACACACGACTTCAATAGACACATCATTCACTCTTCCCCTTCCCCAATTCCCTTCCCATGCATCTTCCACTGTAAACACCACACACTCATCTATAGGAAGTGCATTGGACACCATGCTTGCTTGTATATCAAACTTAAGGACAGATTACATTCAGCTCCAGCAACAGAATGAACGCCTGCACGAGCACTCAGAGACACTACAGCACCGCCTCGCGGCACTAGAGGAGGAAAATGCTCGCCTCCACACACAGTTCCAAACTCTCCAAGAAGCTCATGGCATATTGGAGGTACAGTTACAGAACACACATCAGGAAGCGATACAGGTGGTAGAAGGTCACCTACGGACACAGCTGGAACGCAACTCAAAGCTTCAGCGAAATATGGCTCTACTCAAACGTCATCTTGCGGCCGCTCAGGAAGAGAATCGACGCCTGCAAGTACAAAATCAAGAGAACCTGGAAGCAGCTATTGAGAGCACACCGGGGGCACCCATCAGCCCATCAAAGTTTCAAGCAGTGACCCCCGATAATATCAAGATCATATTGGAAGACTATGCCATGCTGCTTGAAGCACATGATCAGCTATCGGAGGAGCTGGGACAATTGAAGCAGAAACACCAAAAAGGACCAACAGAAGCCTCTCCAACCACCCCCTCCGCGGCTTCACTTCTCACAGACTCAGGGTCCATAAAAGATCTCCAGAAACAGGTCACTGAATTGCAAACACGTCTACTACAATATGAGAGACCACCTTCCCCTCCAGAGGCTCCCACTGACGAAGAAGTAGTGCAAATTCCTGTGGAACAAACGTTTGACGAAGAATACGATCCACAACCATTCCCAGGAGGCCAACAAACAGAAGAAGCTCAGGACACATTCGAGGCACCACGGCCTCCATGGCTACGTCAAGTGGAGGAAATCGGGAGTTCGCACGAAGAGCGCACAGTAGTGCAAAATCAGGCCATGAGGGTCATAGAGGAAACTGTGCTACAATCGGCTTACTTCAAGAACCTGTCATCGAGACGCCTCATCCTCTCATCTGAACTCCAATACCGGCCTTATTATATTATCTTGGCTGATTATAATGCAGAAATACAGAGAGTCACGGGTCAGATTCCTACCTTTGCTACCCAATTTCAACCCGAAGACCTTCCTCCAGAGGTGCAAAAAGGCAAAATTCGTCAACCCACCTGGCGGCAGAAACTTCTAGAGACATATCCAGAAATGCTACGCACATGGAACAACGCGCCTTTACACCTCCTATACAATCCATGCTACGGTCCAGTTCCACGCCGCAGGTCTTGGAAGGCATTCAATATCAAAGTGCAGAACAATGCGCAATGCAAAGAATGGCTAAACTACCCGTACATTGCGCCACCACAGGGACCACCGTCGGTAGCATACATGATGGGAACAATTCGCCACTGGATGCCGCGATTGAAGCCCATGCAAGATGTAGCAGCGCAAATGATGCTTAAAATCTTAGATATGATGCAGGTAGTCCTGAAAACTTTTAGAAATGCAGCCGCACCACAGGTACGTCTCCCGGGGTTTAGCAATGGAAATTATGACTTGGTGTATGACATGAGCACCACCCCCAGTATTCGTGTGGCTTACGCCTGGCATGCACGCATCAAATACCTCCCTGCCTGTTACAAACAGACCTTCGAAGAAATGTTCAGATCAGGTTTCTGGGAGTATCACTCAGAGATTTTCGCACCGAAGCCAACACACCTGCTCCATCTTTTTGCTTGTGAACAAGCAATGTACTCTGAGTACTACACCACCCCGCAGCCAGAGGCCCCTGGTGCAATAAATTGGGATGCATTGGAAGCTGATCTAGCAAGAGGCTTAAGGATAGGAGAACATGAACTTGCCACCAATGTCATCCAATACTATATCGACCACCCAAGAGAACAAAGGTCTATCAGGGGCGACAGACGCTAGGAAGGGGGGCGTGTTGGCATACAAAGCACCAGAGGAGTCATGCACAATACGGCAACAAGGCCAAATCATTTTTTCCATGGACTATTTACAACTCAAGTGATTTTAATCACTACACAAACATTGTAAATCCCGTTTTTGGTAGAATAGACTCCATTTTGTGCAAGCCGAGGAGTCCTCGAGCTTGAGGAGTATTAGAACTAGCAATATATCAATTTTCATATTTTTTAGACTCTGTTTGAGCCCTCAAATAGACTCTAGAACCTAATTTTTAACTAGGCCGGACACTAGGTCTGGACAAGACCAAAGCTAGTTAGAAAACTATAAAAAGAGCTAGAGAGCTCATTTTTGGGGTTAGATTGTTTGTGAATTGAGCTTATGTAAGAGACCTTTTGATTAATGCAAAGAACTCCATTGTTCCTCTCCTTGTTCTTGCCTTGTGTGTGCGTGTGTGTGTATGTGTGTGCATGCTTGTGTGCTTCTCACTCACGCACTTGTGTCTTCACTTGCTCATAGTCTTCATACTAGTCCTCACGTCTCCACGGATTGACAATTATGAGGTGAATCTTCTCACGTTGGTACTCACCATTGTGCTAGAGTGACACCATGGTATGAAGATAAAGGAAAGGAAAAGATTCTTGAAGAAGATTGTGATGATTATGTAGGGAAAAATCAAAGAGAAGTTCAACAATTGTCTATCTTTTCCTAAGTGTCTACCAGGTCTCAGGTTTATAAGCTTTATCTTCTAGTCCAAATTTCCCCTTTGTATTGCTCAAAATCCTTTGGAGTCCCCTTGGTTTCCTAGTCCCACCTGAGGGTCCACTTCAAAATACTATATCACTGCAAACGGATTTCATATGAGAAAGTTACGCCAATTCAGGGTTCTAGGGGTTAAAACAAGGAAACATGACCTCTCTGAAATTGCTTCAAAACAGGCGATACACGATACTTAGGAAGTATCGGTGATACTACGATTCCGAATTGGGATGATATGATACCTCTATTATCCGCGATACACGATACCACTATGGACGATACCACTTTAGGCGATACGATACCACCAAGGCAATACCAACTTCCACGATACGATACTACTATTCAGACGATACGATACTAGAAGTGGTCATGATATGATACCTCTTGGTTCACAATACGATACCAACCTACCTCGCGATACGAAACTGCTAGCAAGATGATACGATACCAAGTTCTACGCGATATGATACCTTTCAGATGATACGATACCACTTGGTCTCACGATAGCATACCTCTAGCCAGATGATACCTCACTTCTCACGATACGATACCACTAAATCAACATGATATGATACCTCCTGCTGTGCGATACGATAGTGCAAGGTGCATGATGTGGTACCACTTAAACGTGATCATGATACCTCGACCTAGTGATACACGATACCTTGATGGTATCGTGATACCTCAAGGAGGTGATACGATACTCGACAAGTATCGTGATACACAGGAGTTCTAGTATCACGATACCAAAACTTGACCAGACACGATTGGAGTTTTTGAAGTCCAAATTCAAAAATTTTTGCAAATATGTGTACCTTATGTTCTCCTTGTCACCCCTATGTGCCGATAGATGTAAAATCACCCTCCAAACTTGCGATACGACACTCGCGATACCAAATACAGATCCTCTCATGCCACGTGATTTTGAATCAAATTTCTAGTGTTTTGAGAGTTTTTCAAGGATGTTTCTTCAACTTTTTTAGCTCTAAACTCCCTTTGCGCTTCTTTCTGCCACAAGTGAAAAATGAGTGGATGTACAGTCGAAAAATGAAAAAATAAGAGAAGATGAGGATGAGAGAAAATGATGGTCATGGTGAAGATGAAGATGAAGAAAAACTCTGAAACTAAACTGAAAATGGCTATTTTTTTACCATCCAACATTGCTACTCTATGCCTTACCATCACACGCTCGTCCTCCAAGCTCTCTCCCCGGCAACGGTGCCAAATTTGGTGTCACTTTAGCACAATTCTAAGTACCAACGTGAGGAGATTCAACTCATAAATATCAATCCACAGAGATGTGAGGATCGGTATGGAGACCGTGAGCAAATGATGGCACAAATGTGTGAGTGAAAGCACACAAACATGCACACACATACACACACATGTGCACAAGGTAAGATCAAAGAGTGGAACAATGGAAGATCTTTGATTACAAAAGAAATCTTTTACCAAGCTCAAATTTACAACAAGCTAACCTCAAAAATGAGCTCTCTAGCTCTTTTTATAGTTTTTTTTGGCCCTGTCGAGACCTAGTGTCCGGCACAGTTATAAATTAGGTTCCAAGGCTTATTTAAGGGCTCAAACAGAGTCTAAAAATTATGAAAATTGGTAGGATGATACTTCTAATACTCCTCAAGCTTGAGGATTCCTCAGCTTGAACAAAATGGAGTTGCAAAAATGGGAAATGGTATTTAGAATGGTTTCCAGGGACAAAAATCACTATTTTTATAGGGATTTCTTATGAAAAATTGATGTGATTCTTGGAGCTCCCTACATGCTCTCTCTTCTTCAGTGTGCACTTCTTTGATGCGCTTCCATGGTTGTGCTTGACCTTGAGTGTCAACACCATGTGATTCCTTGACTTAGAAACCCATGTGAAGAAACCCTTCTTTGAAAACCGTGCTACTTGGACAGATGGCAAGGTCAGACCCCTTAGTCTAGAGGTATTTATATGGGTGGATTTGAAAGGAAGGATATGAACTCCTGCTCTCACAAGGTGACCATTACCTTCAAGGAGGACTTTATGATAGTGGAGGAGCTAACCAAGCGAGCTATATGAATTCTCATGTGCTTCAAGCTTATCTTCACTTTGTTCTTCATGTATGATTCGCAAAAGCAAGAAAAGAGAGGAAAATGGTCGCAATGGGATTGAACAAAAACCCTCAGTTCCTATGCTACTCCAAAAGACTTACAAAGAAAGATTGGTTGTATAGTAGGATCAAACATAGTACTTCATGTTCATCCATATTTGAACTTTCTAATAGAGCTATTTTGGATGTGTCCTATTTGTGCTTTTTGTATATAAATAAATCAAAGTAAAATGTATCTAAATTTCCATCCCTAATCACAACATTCCTCAATTCATATACATCGAATTCCTCTATGCATTTTTTTAGAAAAACCATATTAAGAAAGCGTTGGGTTTTTCCCATATTTCCAATAATATGTAGATGTTTTTGCTTAGCTTTGTCTTTCCAAACTCTCTTATGGCAGCCCATATTCAACTTCATCATTTTTTCTACAACGTCCGAAGAAAGACCCAAGTTTTATTTTTCTCTTTGAGGATTTCGATGGAAGCACTAACAAAGATAGAGGGAGATTTGAAGAAATGTCTTCCAAAAGTGCCGAGAAACTAAATTAGTGCTTAATCCAAACAAATTTACTTACTGTTGAATCCAAAAGTGTTGAGAAACTAAATTAGTGCTGAATCCAAACAAATTTCACTTCTTGGTCACCTAGAGGACCCTCCAAGGGCACGTGGTCTCTATGCAAGGCATGACACCAAACCCTGACAAGGTAGCTGCTATACTACGAATGTTGAGACCCACATGTAGAAAGGAAGTTCACGCCTTCTTAGGGCATATTAGATATCATAGAAGATTTATCCGCATGTACACAGATATTGCTAAACCCTTATCCCAATTGACAAGCACAACAACATTGTTTCAATGGATTGAAGCTGAAGAAGGCTTCTTTGGGGAATTGAAATCGTGTTTGAATTAGGATCCTATATTGACATCACCCAATTGGAGTCGACCATTCCATGTCCTTGTGGATGCAAGCCTCAAGGCGATAGGGGCAATCCTCGTGCAACCAGATGGTGAAGAGAAGACAAATCACTAGATATACTATGCCAACCGACTACTATGTAAAGCCAAGCAAAATTATAGCAATACAAAAAGGGAGGCCCTAGCTATAGTGTTTGCCTTGCTGAAGTTCCAACACTACTTACTTGGAGTCAAGTTTATTCTCATCACTCATCATCAGGCCTTGAAGTATCTGCTCAACAAACTTCAAATTACAAGGCAAATATGGAGATGGATCCTCCTATTCTAGGAGTTTAATTTCAAAATATGGGTCCAACCAAGGCAGTTCCATGTATTGACATATCATATGTCCTAGGTTACCTTGCACACGATTTTTCAAGGGGGATTCTCAATGACTTCCCTAATGTTTTTTTGTTTAAATTACAAAGCTCCTCTGGTTGGTACCAAGAAGTCAAGGATCTATTGGGGAAAGGTGCTTTACCCTGAGATTCCACTCCTCTAGAAAACATTTGGCTATTACTCAAGTGTAGGAGTTACAAATACGTGAATGATATCTTGTCAAGGAGGTGATATGATGGGTTGCTTCTAAGATGCCTATACCCCGAGGAGACTGTGGGAGTCATTCAAGAAGCACATGAGGGCATGGGGTTGGGCACCCTTGGGGACACATCATGACTGGTAAGATTCTAAATTGTGGACTCTAGTGGCCCACCCTCTTCAAGGAAGCACAAGAATGGGTAAAGAAATGTGATGCTTGTCAATGTTGCAGCCTTCTCCCTTCCAGAAGCCACCATAGTCTGCTCACTATCTCCTCAAGATGGCCATTCGAGCACTAGGGCATTGATTTTGTGGGACCTATTTATCCACAAGCATGAAAAGGGCAAGAAAAATACTTACTCATTGCTACGGATTACATGGTTGAGGTTCAAGCTACTTACGACTGTTTTACATTCACTATCACTCGGTTCATGTTCAGATTTATTCTAACAAGATTTTGCTAACCTATAGAAATTTCTTCAACTCGGTAATTCACAATCTCTTTTTGAGGTACAAGATCGTGCATAGAAAGTCTTGTGCATACTATGCACACATGAATGGTCAAGCAAAAATCACAAACAAAAAATTGATTAGCTTGCTGAGAAAGAAATTATATCTAAGTCCCAAGACTTGGGGAATCACCTACCTAGGCACGGGCTTATCGTGCTGCACCAAAGGCAACCACATAGTATTCACCCTTCCAGTTAGTCTATGGACTCCCCTCCCTTATTCCAATAGATCTCCTAGTCAGGTCCAATAGAGTCAAACAAGAATATGGACGCCAACTACTAATCAACACCAACACCATGGCCTCCCAACTAATTTCCTTGACCCGGCTAGAAGAGCTTTGTGAAGAAGCCCACTTCATGCTTGAATATGCACATGAAAAGAGAAAGATGTGGCACGATAAAATTCCATGGTCTTCAAGGGTTCAAAAGGGGTCATTGTGCTCCTCTATAATAGCTAAACATGCACAACAAAAGGGAAAATTCATGCCAGTCTAGGAAGGGCCATATAGGGTATTAGTACTCTTGAGTCAAGAAGCAGCTCGCATAGCCACATTAAAAGACGAGCCTTCAACTTTGGTAAACATATCTAGGCTCAATTTATACCACACCTAAGTGAGGAAAAGAGTTTTTGTACATAGTCCAACTTTGGATAAGAAGTAGATACCCAAAATAAACCTATCGATCTTCCTCTTATGTTCCTCAAGTCTAGCTAGAACTTCTCTTCACCCAATCTTTTTTGGATCTATAACTTGTTTTGTCTGCTCAAGGATGGAGCAAACTTTGGGTGTGTGGATTGTACATCTGATGGGATGTCTCAGGCATTGATCTATTAAAGGGGTGTTTGATTCTAGAAAAAATTGGTTGGTTGTCTAGAGTTTTTTGTTTCTTTTGGCGATTCGGGAGCCAGGTGGACCGAAGCACACATTGAAATCCACTATGGATAATTGGGCCTATGAACTCTAGAAGCAAAGCACTAGTAAGTTTGGACCTCTATGTGCCTAAATGATGTTATGTACTCATGAATAGGTAGTTTAATCATAAGCATTTTCATGCAAGCATTGTCTATCGTATTAACTCCAACTAACATTTATGTCGTTAACCTGAGTTCCCCATCTGCAACACCCTTTTTGAGGCATGAAACCAAGATTTTCATATACTTCCCCCATGTGAATGGACAACTCGGGATGTCACAGTTATCATGAATCGAAAGCACCAGGATGAGTGACAAAGTCCCTAGTATATAAGGAGCCTTTTTGTAGGCAAATCAGGGTCACGAGAAAGGGGAGAGAGGCATATATGTATACTATTGAGTAGCAAGAGAGGTCGGCATAGAGAGGAACAAGGAAGACATAAGGGGTGATAGATGCACAACCCTGAGACAGACATACACACCCAGATAGAGAGATTCACAGAGATAGAAAAGAGCCATAGAATATACAACAGAGCACCATACATTGTGAGAGCTAGAGTAGTATGCCATCAATAGGAAAGCATCACATATGAAGTACGCAAAGGTATATGTAGAACAACAGTGTGCATGCAGTGTTATCTGAGATACATTGGGAAATAGAAGCATACAAGAGGTGATAGATGTAGTAGGAACATAGAACCGCAACCAATGGGAATATATGTAGAGGTGATAGATTGGGCATGTTTAGAAGAGAATCTATGGGAAGTGTAGTGGAGAAAGTGAGAAACTAGGTGATAGCATACTTGATGATTCTAGAAGGGATTAGAGAAGCCACCTACAATGTTGAACTGGAAGATAAAATGCACTAGAGGTGATTGATGAGTGCTGACTGGAAGGGATGAAAGGTGGCAGCTCAATGTTCTAAGGTGTGGAGAATGCTTAGGAGGAATAACAATAACTAAAGCTTGGGCATCAACATTGGAAGAAGAAGGCAATTGCCACATCGAGACCCTCAAGCATGGAGGTTGTCATGGTTGAGGCTTTGGGTGGTCTGCATGCTGGATATCAATGCATTGGCAAGGAACCATAGGAGGTTGGGGATTGATGAGGTGGTGATCATGTGGAGGACTAGCATCAGAGGCGATCACTCAACAACCAGGTGAGGAGGGCGATGAGTAGGCTTCCACTTATGCTTTCTAAGACCTTTCGATGGCTTCATCCTTCCTTGGTGTCCCGAACTATGAGATTTGGGATGTTGAAGAATCTCCAAGTTCTAGAAGGCATGTGTAGTTGTGACATCCCATCCAACTTAGGCTTAAACATCTGTATTACTTTACTATGGTTTCTTAAACATCTTATTACTTTACTACACCTTACTACATTCTGCAACGAGGGTGACCCCTGTAAAGCATAAGGCTCTTTGGTTGGAAAGGTTTTCCATGAATTTGTCAAAGATGCTTGATGTGTTTGTTCCATTTTAGAACTCCTTTTGTGATAATATAAATACTTGCAGTTGGTTCAATTCTTTCCTACATTTTTCAAATCATTTCGGCTCAAATTTACTATTGCATACGAGTCGATGTGTACAATTTTTGATGGTAAAAGTTTATAAAACAATGACTCATTGCGAATTGGCAATCTCATTTGCAATAATAGTAGATGATGCCCCCTCGTATGATTTAATAGTATGGGCTCTACTGTAGAGCGAGCTATACCAAGCTCAAGAAGAAGCTAACCAAAGGATCCTTCATCATAAGCAACTAATGCAAGGTCTCTTTGATCCCATCCATTTAGCCCCTACTATACAAGTATTTACTATGAGAGTCATAGACGGTGGGAAAACAAAAAGAACCTGGGTACATGCCATGTTAGGATCATAGTTTTCGATGAAAACAATGGTCCATATAGACTCTAACATATCCAAGAGTGTAATAAATACTAATTTAACATGCTCTACGTAGTAAATTGTCTCCCAGATAGATTCTTGTATAGCTACAATTAATGAAAAACTCTTTACAAGATTTCTTAGTGATTCATGAAGAGGACATGGAAGAGAAGATACTCTCAGGATGATATTGGTTGCGCAAGAAGGTCTTCAATGATCTTCAAATCTGCAACACTTCAATCTTCCAACCAGCAAGCCATCAATCCTTCCTTCAATCTACAAATCCTCAGACTTTAGAGCTAGGCGACACAATCCCCTCAGGGGCAGTCAGCCCAGTGCTTACTACGTAAGTCCCATGTAGAACTGATAGAGCCTCACCCAAGAACATGAAATTAAACATACAAAAACGAGTAGACTGTTTTCGAAAAGAGGTAGAATATAACATTTAGTTCAATTGGTAGTTTCCACTTCAGGGGACATCAAGTCCTATAGGACTGGCTCTTCTAGAGACAAGTCCACATGGAGAGCTAGCTATTCCTGCAATCCGCAAATTAAAGCACCAAAGGACAAGAACCCAAGTAGCGGTCCATGTGACTTATATTTTTGCCATGTCACAATCACTTAATCACAATCGCTTAGCTATATGGATGAGAGCTAAAAACAACATTTAGTGAATAAAGCCATGTATATTCTTTGCTAAGTAGACATGCTTGGTCAAGGGTTAAAAAACCTTCAAGTCATCTAGAGCAATTTCTGCAAATCATAGTGTCACATCATCTAACAGGGGCAAGAGTGATTAATGCAGAAGTTCAATATGTGCAGGCCTGTAATGAAAAACTTATTTGATTAGTCCAGCAATTACTAGTCACAAGGTTTAGACGATGACTGTATCAAAACACACTGATGCTTTTAGTGCTGGAATTTTAGTTATATGCAAGCCGTTTCATGTGAAAAGAGATGCAATGAGTAATCAAGTTTTAGTTTGTATGATCAGTGAGAGCATCACAAAGTGATTCATTTTGGGATTGATAAAACATGTAGGAAATCTATCAACAAAAGAAGCAATGTCAGTCATATGCCCCTAATCATACCAAGTTTCTCCCAAAATTGGTATAGACGGTAATTACACACCAATCCCACAGGGGTTAGTCACAAGATTTTCAAAACTATTATCAAACCTGTGAGTATCTTAAGAAACACATCCATCACAAGAGAGCAGCTTCTGCATCATGCATGAACCAAGTTCCCTATCCCAAACAATTATCAATTCTGCAAATTAAAAGATAGTCCCTAAATCCTTAAGAATCTATGTTGCTTTCAGACATCAAAACCACCAGAGGACATTATACAATTAGTAGTGGTAGTACTTTAAGAAAAATTGGAAGTTTCCATCCATCACATATGATTAGTCTTCCAATGCTTCTCAGCTCATCAAGGTGATCACACTTGCATGAATCTCAAGCCTCAATCAGTGAGTATTTTTGTGTCGACCTCCAGGAACCTGCAACATAAGAATTAGTAAATCATCCCATAGCAATGATGTATCTCAAGAGCTAGGGGCCACCATCTGTTGCAAGCCTTCAATAATGAAAAGATTCAACATTATAGAAGAAACCAATACTTCCAACTACTCTTTCCCTAGTTAGGATCACCATGTTTGACCCATTCCTAAGGCGAACAATCACAATGTCTTCCAATCCTGTTTGTGAGTGTGCTTTCTTACTAATCTATCCAATTTAGTGCATAGTAGCAATGCACAGGTTACTGCTGTTCAAAAGCCATTGTGCATGTAATTGTGGAAAATCATTAAGGACAGCTAAAGATTTCTCATCATGCAGGTTCTGTCAGAATTACAAGTGAACACTGAGAACATATATACAAATAAAGCAAGCAAATCCTCAACTTCCTTGCTGCATTGACATCAACAAAAAACCCTAATGATTAGAAGTTACCATCATTCTTCCTTTGAACCTGCCAAAGTATTATCCAATGTCCTCATTTATAGGAGTCAAGAGGGATCAATGCTAAATTCTGTATGTGTTGGCCTGCAATGCATTAAGTGAGCATTGTAAAACTAGAGAATTACTTCCCTGGCAAAAAACAATCACTCAAACCTTTATTGGATCCACACAATGTTTCTAGCTTTACTGGAACAAGATATCCTCCAGACATTCTTCAGATAATATTGAGCAGGCAGTGTGTAAAGCAAAAAATAGTCAAATCTTTAACACAGAAAACATAAACAGCCCCAAGCATTCATGAAATGCAACATGTTGGATATTTCCTAATACATGATTCCAAAAATAAGATTGTAAGTTCATCATTAATAATGGGGTTCATGCACAAGTGTGGGTCTTTCTTATGAGAGGCCAATGTTCTTGAAGCGAGTCACATAAATGCAGCACATCAGAAGGAGAGATTCATGTGCACCCAAATGAGTCATTTATATAATGTAAGGATGGGTTCAGCTAATCATGAAACTGGTTTTGATAAAAAATACATAGTTTATGTGATTCATATGCAAAGTTCAACAACCCTAAATCGTTCCCATGTAAGGGTCTTGACATGAAAAAGCTTTGTAAATGTACACTTTGAGATCTGCAACACTCGAAGTCCTACTTAAACAAAGCTTTGCTCCCCACCTGTCTAAGAACATCTGAGTGAGGCACCAAAGACATATGCCAATAGTATGCCTGCAAACTTTGATGAGTAAAAAACATCTAAACAGGTATAAACATCTAAACTTCAAGGAAATGATGGGAGGACCACATCTATCAGAAATCTGCTGAGTCTTGGGGTATTCTCCTTATACACAACTCCAAGTTCATTGAAGCTTGACATCATGACTTCATGATTGCACTCATGCATGATAAAAAAAGTGATGTCTTTAACTTGTGCCAAAGGTCCACCAAACCTATAACAAACATGATGACACCAAGACCTATGACACCCAAATCATTGCTCGATAAAAGCTTCTTAGTGAAGGGAGGGGGAATGTGGACACAATCTCTATGAAGAACCTTCACAAAATACTAAGTCCGAGCTCCAATCAATCAAGGAGAAACTTCCCACATCTTCAAGCTAGTAATGACTTGATACTCCCCATGCCCTTCTGTACCTGCACTATGCATGAGAAGGTCATAAAATTTTGCAAGTCATACTTCCATAGCACAAATCACTACCCTGACTTTCGAATGTCGCTAAGAGGTATGACCACAATCCTTCCCATAGGGCTGTCACATACCCCAATCAACTCATACATCAAGTGTACTGCCTAGGAAACATAAGTAATGACACAACCACTGAGAACACTACAAAAGAGCACCACTATTCATGCATTCAAATTCTTATGTCACTTAGTAAGCACCTCAAAAAAGAATGCCAATCTTATTCACAAGATGACAATTAGATGAAGGGCACCAATCCCCCCCAGTGGGGTAGTCATACAAACCTACTTTTATCAGAGCATTCAATCACCAAGACTTTCAATCTTATGTTGAAGAAGGTTCGCTATTTATGAATGTTCTCCCCAAGTAAACATGAGAAAGAACATACCCATTGATGCTTTTACTTACCCCTCACTTTCAATGATTCAACGACCTTCAAAATGAGTGGGAAGTACACAACATACATTGGAAGAGCGCATTTGTTGTTTGAAGGTTACGCACGCTCTATAATAGAGCTACATGATTATATTTCCTACTGCATGGTGGTTGTAAAAACAATTTGTCACTGTTATGTGACCCATGAGCAAACCAATTTCCAAAACAGTCATGAGAATTCAAGACCCTCAATATCGCAGGCAAGCATGAAGTGATAATGATGAACATGGTTATCCAAGTGTATCATTCAATGACAACGTAATGTTGGAAAAGTAGCACATATTCCAGTCGAAAGAGAAGAGTAGAAATACCGTCCTTCTTGCACCTATGTTTACACACATTTGTTTAAGATGGAGAAGACAAAGATATACATATGTGCATGAAAAATAGGTGTGCCAACAGTGAGCACGCCACTTCTATCATCAAATCATGGTCATTTGATACCCCAATATCGCCTCCTTGAGGTACTATGTAACCACAAGCCAATTAATCACTTTAAATTTACGAGCACTGGTTTGCATAACCTCAGCTCAGAGAGAGTGCTCAAAGTCGGATGAATTAGCTCAAGGGATGGCCAGGGGCCATATAGACTCGCATAGTAGACAACATCTTACAAAACAACAAAACATTATGCAGATTGGAAGTGGCAGCAGTGTATCATCACAATCGTAGAGAAAGGGTACAAACACCCACACGAATTGAGAGAAAATAGATTCATCACTAGCAGGGGAAGCTCGTGGAGACCAGCATCGGACATCATACTAGAGAAAACTCCCTCAACATAGATTCCACCAGCATCCATGAACACAAGCCTCCAGTAGTGCATGGTTAAGAGCAGGCCATGCTGGGCAAACTCTAAGCATAGAATATTACAAGCAAGAGAACGTAGATAGATAGCAACCATGTTGTGAGTTGGACTCGATCCTACACATAAGGGAGCAGGAAAGCAAAGGCATTGGCACATGAATGCCCATCCAGATGAGTTTTGAAAGCTAGTCTTCAGACTTCAGAAGATATAACCGTCAGGACACCCAAGATTCACAACAGGAGGAGCAAGCTTCGACCCTAGTGCCCCAACCGAGATTGACATGGGGACAAACTATAGCGTACCTATAGAAAGCCTCACACATAGGGGGATCAGGACAATATAACCCCAAGAATATGGTTTAATGAGGAGAGGCAACGGACACAAAAGCTCAGGGCAACGTTGGGGAAGGGAAGACAGAGCTTGCAAAGGCATGTCCTTAAAGAAACAGGTCCGAGAGTAGCACTCTTGCGATAGTTTCATATTCAAACAGAAAGGAATCCATAACTCAACCACGAACATGGAGAGCCGAGGCTTAACCTTCACCCAGAGGAAGAAACTTGCCAAAACGCACCAGGCAAGACCTTGAAAAGCCCACGGGAGATGCAAAAATGCAATCAGCTCAAGAAGGCACACAATAAAGATAAGGAAAACAACACATAGCAAAACTGTGATAGCAAAAGTCATAGGGATGCGCACGATAGAGAGTCTTGCTAGCCCAAATGAAGCTCTGTGTGAGACCTTGAGTGGTCGAATCTACACAGTATTGTAGGGGGCAATGGAGAAGCAAGAGAACTAGCACTGGTGGGTGATTGCCAGGCAAAAGCGAGGACCATACTCAAACCTTCAGCCACCATTGCCAACGGAGGAGCCAAGAATTTGCCCAGCCCAAGAACGATAGCGCCCACGAAGGGGAGCTCGATGGAGCTCAATCCCAAGCCACGACTGAGGAGGACGAGCCAAATGGTCATGACCCCGCTAGATTTTTCTTAGAGACAGAGTAGAAGGGAGGGAGAGAATCTCCCCCCACCTACCCATATTCAAAATGACAGACGTCCTCAACAAAGCCTAAGAGCATTAACTCCTCACTCCCACATGTTTGTGAAATAAATGCACTTTTTTTTTTAATTCGAGGGACAATGAGGTAATATATATAGTTGGTTCATCCACTTTTACCAAAAAATACGGCATCAAAGACTTTGTTTTTATTGTCTTTCTTTTTTTGGAATGAGAGAGAGAGGGATAACAAGGAGTGTACTACCCAAACTCCCTCCCAAGGCAAACACCGATTTAAAGAAATGAAAGAGAAAAGACATAGAAATTTGACTCCTAAGGTTGTCAAAAAAATATTTCTAGCTGTAATAATATCAAATAGTATTTTGATAACAAAAAATGATGCATGTTCATACCATCACTTTGCAAAATAATTCATAGATGATAAGACTGTCATATCACAAATGAGCTTCATTTTATTTCATAAATCTAGTAAAATTCATTACAAATATCTAATTATCGATAGAAACATGTTGACATATATAAAATAAAAGATTTTATTGCATTTAGACCAATGAAAATAACAAGATCATGATTTTAATTAAAAAAACCTCTAACTTACATCACTGTAATTTCTGCGCTAGTATTGAAATTAGCATCATAAAATTAGTGAATAAATATTAATCTTTATATCCTTTAATAAAAACTATATTTTTCTAAAAATATTCAACCCTTATGCCAACATGTTGCATAGTTACATTTATAAATGGTTCCTTCTAGTAATCTAAAAAATTCATCAAACATTGTCTCTTTTTCAGGACACTAAAGTGTCCAAGGACAACACTAGTGTTAACAATGAATTTTAGTCCATCTTTAAAATGAATTCAATCAACCTTGTAGGTCCTAACCCGGCTTGATTTTCATGACCATATGTCTACTTTACCTAAGGTAAGAGAAAAAAAATTGTGGTTGATCAAACCTGACCATGTTTGTTCAACTAGTGGACCATAATGGTTTACTAAGGTTCACCGATTTTGGTGAACCAAATCGACCATCATGATCAATTATGGTCAACCAAATTTGGCTAACTCTTGGTTGCCATGATTTTTTTTTCTTATGTTGTACAAGATTATGGAGAGGTGCAAGAGAGAGAGAGAGAGAGAGGGAAAGAGAGAAAGGGACAAAGATGGGGAGAAGCATGTGAGCATATGAAGGTTAGAGTGTGTGTGTGTGTGTGTTTGTGAGAGGGAGAGAGCATGTGTGAGTGCAAGTTTGTGTGTGAGGTAAAGTGTGTGTGTGTGTGTGTGAAGGAGAAAGTGTGTGTGTGTGTGCGTAAGAGAGAAAGTATGTATGCATGTGGGATAGGGAATGTGATATATGTGTGTGCTAGAGATTTTTAGTGTGTGTGTGTGTATGGTAGGATGTATGGGTTGTGTGTGCTTTGGACAAGATCTCTGGGTGCCATCTTTTGTGTTATTTCCTAAAATTTTAGTTTCAAAGTTCTCATGCTGAGTACTTGGATTGGGTCTCTCTTAGCATAGCTTGATCAACTTCTACCGTTTTCATGCAAAGTTCTGGCATCTTGTGTTGTAGGTCTCCTCTAGGGTAGCACTTCTCATGGTGCCCTAAGATAGGTCATATAAGAGTTTATCCTCATAAAATTTCAAGATCATCTGTAGATATTCAAGAATAAGATCTTCTACAATTGATCCTACCTATTTCATCATTTATTTCCTCTTCTTTACAACTTGTTTTTGTCTCATTTGCATAACAATTTTCTCATGGACTCTAAGATATTGACTAAGGTTATAATTCTTGATCTTTTCTTGTTTTAAATTTTCAATAACTTCACTTATTTTATTTCCCTACTTTCTTTATAATTTTTCTTTTCTAACTTTCCACATATGTGCTCAATTTTTGGGCGGGGTTGCATTTTTATCCACCACGTTTTTTTGCTACTAATGGACTTGATTATTCCTCATTCTCATTTGATGGGATCACTTCCTTGGTTTTTGTTTGGACCTCTCTATTTTTTACTTGGGCTCTCATAATTACATGAGGAATTACTAATGTATCATACTATATGCAAATGCTCTTATTACTTTGATGATGTTAATTTGAGTAGTCGTTGTGTTCTTGGTTGATATGCTTGGGGCAATCTATGAGAGATATCCTTGCCATATTTGGACCAATATCCAGTTTCCACTCTAGCAATAGGCTAATAATTAAGAGCGTAAGGGTAGTCATTGATAAAATGGTCTCGATTATGTCTGTAATAGGTCATTTCCATCATTGGAGCTCTAGACTATCTAGTAGTTGGTCTAACAGTGGTATGAATTACATCAAAATACTCCACCTCTTTACTTCTATCCCAAGAAACATCTTCACCTTAATGTTGAGCATCACATGAAAAGTAATAATTATTACTTGGATCTTTGTAATAATATTTTTCTCCATTTTCATTTTCATAGTTAGATTCATGTTGTTGTCTCTTTATTCTCCTTGGGATTGGTATACTTCATAGAAACCACATTTTGATGTGGAAATGGTTGTTTTCCCAAACTTGGTTGTGGTGCACTATGATCTTGTTGCTCTATGCATGTTCTAGGTGCCTATGATTATTCCCTTCAATTGAAGTCTTTGGTGGTCTGTGAGGTGCATAAGAATATGATATTGGCTAATATGCAAGAGCTTGATGCATGTTACAATGCAACCCACGACACTATTATTAGTGTATTTCTAGTCATAGTAGCAATATTGGGGTTCTATCCAATACTGAGGTGGCAGTGTTGCTCTTCCAAAAGTAAATGCCTAAGTGTAATGATCCCCTCTACATTGATAACATCAACAAAGTGGTTGGACTCATTCTGGAGGTACTTGCAAAGCTTGGTTCCTGATGACTATTAAGAACAAAATTTCATAGCTATCATTTCCACCAACTCTTCAACAAAGGGCATGTGCAATCCACTTGTGGATGAATGGTCATGCTTCATCTAAACTTGGAGCTTAAGATCTTTCACCAAGTTATCTTCCAAATCAATGCACTCTATTAGACATGCGTTGAAAAAGAGCTTCAAACTGATTCTAATCCATAGGAGTTTTCTTCCTTAAGACCCATGCATCATTTTTATGCACATAGTTGAAGTAAAACACTCACCTTGAGCACTCAATACTCGTGTGGGGTTCCTTTCAATTGATGCAAGTCCGTCCACTTTTGTAAAAAAGTATAAAATGCATCCTTATTTGTTTCTCTATCATCCCCCATGAATGTATGTGGCTTCAAGTCATTTAGCAAAGGTGTATCCCTATGATTCTTTTCTTTCAAAATGTTAAGAGTTGTAGATGGTGTATTCTCTCTCCTAACCATAACGGAAGTTTCATGAGAAACATCTTGTTCAATTCTAGTTTGTTGGCTAAAGAGGTAGTATTAGTCTCTAAAGTGATGAATTGGGTTTTATATTGCTCAAACGTGGAGGTCATGATCACTAAGATGGATTCTAACTTGGTCTTCCTATCAAGTAAAGCATGATTTTGAGAGTGCATAATAAACTCATCATATAAATCTACTTCAACATCATGCACTTCTAGTTCTTAAGTTTTTTCATTTTTATTGTTTTTCAATCTCCTAAGGATTTTCTAATGTTGGGTTTAGAGTTTTCTTTTGTTGTGTTTCCATATTTGAGCAATACTATTTCAAAATGAAATAGAAGGAAGCAAATCAAGTACTCAAAGTAAAACAAATAACCCAATAACACTTCCATAATGATGTCCAAAGCTTTGTATGCAAGATTAAAATGAGCGTCCAAGCTTTTAGCCTCTGGTCTTGATCCTCATCAATCTCAAAATTGAATTCAAAATGTCCGATGGGCTTGAAGAAGCTTTGAAAAGAATCAAAAACACCATAAAATATTCAGAATTTCCAAAATAAGTAGAATATGAGAAAATTTGGATCCTCGTCAATCCTCAACAATTCTTTGATAATCAAAGAAATGATGTCCAACACCTAGAACTTGGCTTCATGATGTATTTCCAAGTTAATAAAGCAAATTTGGCCTTCTAAATTGCCCAAACGAGGCTCTGGAAGGTGTACCTAGAATCAACAAAAAAATAACCGAGACTCTTTGACCTGCAAAACTTAATCAAGGAATAATGCCTTGTCGAAGTTGGGGGTATACATGTGGGTTGGAATGGATGACTCAGAGCTAAATCTTGCCAAGGGGGTCATTTTGGAGCTTTCAAAAGATCATACGATGATGCATGAAAATAGTTTTGATGATGAAACTTAAAAATATGTACTTGAAAATCAAGTATGCGAAATTTCTCGGATCCTTCTAGAGAAGAAGCTCTTCAAAGCAATCTTGCTAAATTGGAAGAGAACACTTTGGTTACCTCCCTTGAGCAAGGTCTAATGGAGTTATAGGGCGATCCTCCAATTTCCAAAAATTTGTACATGTTCGTCTATTTATCCCACATGGGGGGTTTTTTGGGACTAGGAGGCTCTTCATATAGAAGATCTTCCCCTTCATTCTTTCACCCCAAGGATGAGGGAGAGAGGAGAAGGATATTGCCTCATTGGGTTGCTCCTCTTTGCGTGGGTGTTTCCTCCTTGTGTAATGTCATTTGTGTGGATGTCTGTGGCCTTAATTCACGAGTATAACCTTTCTTTTGCGATACCAATGATAGATATCTCTCCCAATAATTCCTTGAACCCTCCTTTTTTGCTCACATGTCCGGCTTGACTCCCGAGTCCCAATGCAAATGACTTCACATACGAGAGACAAATTATGGTTCTCTACCCCGCCTTGTATTCACCAAATAAAGCACTCTCTCTCCATGCAACCACTCAAGTGGTCTAGTGCATGAGTCCCACATGCCCTCATACTCTTAAGTAAGATAAGAGGTGATTCCCACCCTTAGTCATATAACATATTGTGAGTGCCCACTTTTTGTTTTTGGGGTTTTTGATGTCCAAATGATATGGTGCTTGTTTTCTTAGCTTTGAATGGTGTATACAAATATAGTTGGATCGCCTTTTAATACTTTCAAAGTCGTATGTAGGTGCATAATGCATGTAATGCACCTCTAAAGAGTCCTATTTTGCCAATTTATACTTTCCTAGCCATCAAATGCCCAATCTAGACCTATGCTTGGAGAGGAAGTGGGAAGGATCATAAATATGCAAAAAATTTCAAAAGAATCTAGGTACAAGGACAACTTTCCAAAAAACATGATTTTCTAATAAAAAATTGTAATTCCCAAAGGGTGATCATGATGTTTGCATAGCAACATGATTTTCTTGGGTGTGCATAATGAGCAATCACAATTTCTTAAAGGTTATCTCAATTTCTCAAAGGCAATATGCTTTTTCAAAGCCAATCATGATTTCTCAAAGTCAATCATGATTTCTCAAAAGCAACCATGTCTTCCTAAGGGTCATCTTAATGCATTGTGGGAAAATCAAGAAGTCTTGTGCAAAATTATGAGGTGTTTTTCCATAGAGATGTCTCATGGGAAATCACAATTCACTAAGTCATGCCAACAATTTCTCAATTTTTTTGGAAAATTTTCCTTGTAGGATTTCCTATATGTCAGGTAGAGAAATCATGATTTCTTAAGGGAAATGACAATTCCCACACATTCAAAATTATTTCCCTAATTTTTTGTGATTTTTAGCCCAATTTTGCTTTAGTCCTTTCTTATGTTTCCTATGTCCTACGCATGAACCCAACAAAAAATTTTAACTTAGAACATGATTTCTCTATGTATGGACAATCATCATCTCCACATGCCTATTCTCTACACATAGTATTCCAAATGCAATAAAGCTTTCTAAGATAGTAATTTGAAAGAAGCTATTGACAAAATTTCACATTATTTAGAATCTGGAGGAGTCTCATAGTAAGTTTTCAAAGTTTCTTTCTCTCTCCTCTCACCAAAGAAGCTCTCTCAACTCAAACATTTACAAATTAGGGTTGTTTCTTTCTTTATCAATGTAAAGGAGGTACATAGACTTGGTAGGAACTTTTAGGAAGCATGCAAAGCTCTCCAATGCTATTTAAAATCTTTGGAATGGAGTTGAAAGCTCCATTTTCATCTCTACAACCTTCCCATGTATAAAATTGAGCTAAAACTAAAACTGAATGAGAAGAGTGACACTATACTTACCTGCAAAGAAATCTCCTTGAAATTCAAGTCCTATGGTTACATCCAACACATGCTTTACCTTTCCTCAAGCTCCATAGTTGCTCCTCTGCACCACATGGGCTATGATCCCTAGGAATGTTGTCAACGGTATTCTCCACAAGTCTATAGGTAATGAATGAGTGCACTTAATGGTTCAAAGTGGATGGCATGACAAACACCAAATTGTCAAACCTAGGATATGACTTGATTAGGAGCACAGAGACCAAGAATAGAGGCTAAATAATTCTAAAGACAAGAAAAAAATGGCATCTTGAGTACAACAGAGTGTGGCACCTTAGTTGCAATTATTTAAACATATGGGGAGATTACCTACCTTGTTGCATATCAAAATGTGCAGAATGGAGAATTCTACAGTTCCAAGTGGACTCTTTGCAGACAAAGAGAAATCACATACTGCATAATATTAGATGAAGCACTTACCTTACTTTAGAGCTCCTAACGCATGTACAATGTTCCAAGAACCTTAGAAAAGTTGTTTCATGCTTGCATATATACTTTATAGACATACGTACGTCTACAATGGTTTATCCAATGTGAATTTTTCATAACATACTATTTCTTACATCAAAATTGAAAAATAAATTGATATAAAAATTCCAATGAACATTCAACTTTTCAAATACATAATGATTAAAAAATATCCGTTTTTTATTTAGAATCCATACCATTTTCACATCCCTTGAAGAAATTTTCAAACATCCAAATATGTATATTCCTATTCTCATCAAGATGACCCAAAATTAGCGGCAAAAGATACCACCCCATACCATCCTTGAATATGAATCCTTACTCTTAAATTCCTTATTGTCAAAATGTGAGTGATCTACAATAAACAAGGGTATAGTATCATCCTCTTCAATATTAATAGGTGATACTAGAGACATAAAAAGTCGTTATGTTTTTTTGCTTAATGGTGTGGGTAAATGTGATTCGATATTCTCATGTTTAACCTGGGTTTTTTTTACAAAGTATCTTGACAAGGATTAAGATAATGAAAACATTAACTACTCCTATATTAGATAACTGATAAGCTTAGTCTAGTGGTTATGTCTCCAAGATGGGAAAGAGGAGGTCTTGGGCTCAACCCCCATGGGAAGCATGAAGAGAGCATTTTGCTCAAAGACTTTAAAGGCTTCTAGAAGAATCCAGTCAAGTTAAAATGAGTTAACTTGAGCTTAGAGGGACTAAATTCAAGTGGCAAGTACAGCTATCACTAGTGGCCTTCATTGGAAGGTGTTAAAGCAGTGGTGGAGATTGCACATGCATATGTGGACTCCAATTATTGGAGTAGTTCCTCGTCATGCACTTTAAAAAGCCCCTCTTATGGATGTAACATGCATTTTTCAACTACTAATTAGGCTCATATATGGAGTAGCCCTTGGTATGAAAAATTCAAGACTAGACCAATTGATCTTGCAAATTTACTAGGAGTGTTGAGACCCAAGAGTTCCCTAGAATTGTCTACCTTGATATAGAAATTAATGGCATCATCACGCATGTTCCCTTTCCCCCTTCCTCATCGAGTATCTTGATAAATGAACCACCATTTCAATACATTGTACTTGATGCCATCAATTAACCTCATCGTGTATTTTGGGTTTCCAAGCACTTTTCTTACTATATCTCTTACCTACTTCTCTCATTTGCTATCGCTTCACATTTTATGTGTCTTCTTCATGACATGTGACATTATAGATTAGGGTCACATTGGGGTTTTGGTCTCTCTTCCAAACTCTCACGCTCTTGCACACATAGACACACACACACTCATCCTCTCTCTCTCTCTCTCACACACACGCACACACACTCTCTCTTGCACACAGACACACATGCACTCATCCTCACTCACATGCACACATCCTCACTCTCACTCTCACTCAAAATCATCCCCACCCCTCTCACACATACACACACACTCATCCTCACTCTCACTCTCTTACATACACTCATACTCATCCTCACTGTTGGCAGATGAAGCAAGTACGAGCATACGTGCAGATCTAGCACTAAGGCAACCCATTAAATTTTTCCAAACCTTACACCATGTTAAAAGTGATTCTCATCACTAAAAACCCTTGTAAATATTGTTTCACCTTTTTGTAGCTCCATTTTGTACAAGCCGAGGAGTCCTCGAGCTTGGGGAGCCTTAGAAGTAGTTGCCTGCCAATTTTCATAATATTTAAATCTCGTTTGAGTCCTCAAATAAGCCCTGGAACCTAATTTTTAACTAGGCCGGACACTAGGTCTGGACAGGGCCAAAGCTAGTCAAAAACTATAAATAGAGCTAGAGAGCTCATTTTTGGGGTAGCTTCTTGTAGTTTTGAGCTTGTATGAGAACTTTGTTGCAATAGAAGTGATTCCATTGTCTTACTCTCTTTGTTCTTGCTGTGTGTGCGCGTGTGTGTGTATGTGTGTGCATGTTAGTGTGCTTCGCACTCACACATTTGTGCCTTCACTTGCTCGAGGTCTTCATACCATCCTCATGTCTTCCCGGATTGACATTAAAGGAGGTGCTACTCATCACTGAGCTACACCAAATTTTGGCGCCGTTGCCGGGGATTCGAGCTTTGAGGACGAGCGTGTGATGGTAATACGTAGAGAGGACGCGTTGGAATGGTAAGTAGTAGGTAAATTTCTGATTTTTCTCCATCTCCATCTCCATCTTCATCTCCAGCTTCATCTCCTTCTCCACCTTATATTCTCATTTCCAAACCATTTCCTCATTTGCTTTGTGCGAGTTTGAGAGAGAGCGAGTGTGTGTTCTTGCTTGTGTGTGTTTTTTTGCATGTTTCTTGCAGGTTGCAGCTCCATCATCATCTCCAGCAAGCTCAGCAGGTACGGATTTTGTCTGCGCAAGCCCCGAGGCGTCGAGCTCGAACTATCACGACACTCCGAAAACTTCACTCGATCACGATTCTGAGTGCACCACGACACTGCGCAGGCCTAGAGCTCCTAGGATCACTAGACAGAACAGCAAAATTCACCATAAGCCGACCTATCGCGACACCTCGAAGTATCACGACACCCCCGACCTATCGAGACACCTCGAAGTATCGCGACACCCCCGACCTATCGCGACACCTCGGAGTATCGCGACACTCCCGACCTATCGCGACACCTCGGAGTATCGTGACACTCCCAAGTATCGCGACACCCCGACCTATCGCGACACCTCGACCTATCGCGACACCTCGACCTATCACGACACTCCCAAGTATTGCGACACCCCGACCTATTGCGACACCTCCATCTATCGTGACACACCGACCCGACCTATCGCGATACACGGCCTTAACGCATGAAAATTTTTGAGTGAATTGAGGTATATTTGGGCTTAATTTTTGACACATTGGGATAACATTAGAGCCTTAGGAGTGGGCAAAAGACCTAGAAACTAGAGAGGGATCTCCTGAACCCTGAGAGCCTATTTTGACCCCTAAGTGCCTGATTGGTCATAACTTCACCATACGAACTCTGATTGATGAGATTTTGGTCATAAGATTTTTGGGGTGGTGAGTTACTCCAAGGGGGGTCCATAATTGCTGATGTGTGTCTTTCAATTCATTGTGGCAAATGAGCTATATTAACTTGTGAAATTTTGCAGGAACATTGTGTGCACTCAAGGTATTCCAAGGCAGGCTAGCAAGGGTGAGTACCAAGCTTGGGAGAAGGCTTCCTGGGCTGGTGTAGAAGTCTGAGCAACCAGAGTATTGAGGTTGGGAGTTCTCTCAACCCTCCTTTGTCAATTCCTAGCCTAGGCTAAGTACTACTTAGGTGTGGTAATTAATTAGGTCAACGTCAGGCACAAAATAAGTCTAAGAGAACTAATCAACCAAGTGCAAGCATTAAGTAGGACTTAAGTGCAAAAACCCTAAGGAAAAAAAGTAAACTTGAATCGGTCAATTATCAAGTGTGAAATTCACTTAAGTATTCTGGACGCTGAGATATCAGACAAGTTCATAAACATAATAATCAACTAAAAAGAACAAAGTGATTGGTGCAAAATAACCTGCAACGAGAGTGTACTTGGGACCAAAGGGGGTAGATAAACCAGGCATATGAACCTTAGGTCAGGCAGACACTTAGGCCGAGAATCATGACTCCAGAGTGGATTCCACAGGATAATAAAAGCATAGATTTGCTTTTAAATCGAGAAACTGATGAGGCCTTTTGGAGATATAAACCTGCTCACCCTCAAGAAGTGAGTGCTCTCACAATCTATGAGTTTAAAGACCCTGACAACCCAGGCAAAGTAACATACCTAGACAATACATCGGAGAGAATCTTCATGGTCACCGAGCATGGCAGACATGCCTACACATGGAAGGGTGAATTTGTTTTTCCCCAACCACGGTCTAATGTGTCCTATGGTCACCAAGGAGCCGGGACCTCCCAGGCTCATGGATCTCAAGGAGATAGGAGTAGAGATAGACCTGAAGTAAGCTTTGCCAACCCCCAGGGAAGAGAAAGAAGGAGAACGGGGACGGATAGAGAAGAAACCGAGAGATTTAGAGACCCAAGGAACCAAAGAAATGCTGATGATTTTCCTTTGCCAAGGCCGAGATCACACACTAGGACTCTGAGGCCAACTCAACTGGTGAAGTCCATGAAGAATTACTTTGATGGCATTGGAGACCCTTATGACCATGTGACAGAATTTAGGCAAGTCTTGAAAGCTGAATAGGTAGAGGATCTATTCACACAATATAATGCTTTTGGTCTAACCCTTAGGAACACTGCCCTTATGTGGTTTCTACCACTAAACGAGAGGCATTTCAGAAACATAGACCAGCTCCTAGAAGCATTTATCATTGAGTTTTCCAAGAGTGGTATAAGGCACAACACTTCCTCACTAATTCATAGCTTCAAGCAAACACCTCAAGAGACGATCAGACTAGCAGGAAGACGGTTTAGGCAATACCTAGAGAGGTGCCCGATGCCTGAGTTACCCACACCAGCCAAGCAAGTTGCTTTCTTCTTAGATGGCTTGTTGAGCACCAAGCTTAGGTCATATGTGTATTTAAAGGACCCTTGAACTATAGAAGAATGCGTGCGCATGTGCATATACATTGAGGATAATCTAGGTGAGGAGTTAGAGCTATCAAAAATCTATAAGGATTCAGATAGCTCTAGTAGTCTCACATCTGGTTAGTCCACATCCATTGAGGAACTTGCCGAGAAGGTAGCTCAAAAACTAGGTGTCTCTAGCAAACAAATTCCAAGATTTGCCCCAGTTAAGCGGTGCTACACTTGTGGAGGTGACCATATGGCAAATGTATGTCCCATTATGGCCCAACCCCAGGTGAATCCTAGTAGCCAGTACTGCACCATAGAGCGAAGGTACACCAACCACACTGCACAGGACTGCCCATATAGCAAACAAACTGTTAGGCAAAATTACCCTCAGCCATATCCACAATAGGGTAGATACTAGAATCAGTACCCTCCACAACAATACAACAGACCACATCAACCTTATCAGCCACCTTATCAAGGGCAGCAGAGACCTCAACCAGTCCTAGTGCAGCAACCCCCTGCTCCAACCAATGTGATCCCAGTGAAATATGCATCTGCTGAAGAAAATCCGAACAGAGCCATAGTTCCAATCACCCCAATGCTATCAGACAGTGATCCAAGTGACCATAGTTTTGACTCCACACATATTGATAGCCCACATGCTTACTACATGCAGTCACCCAAGCATAACGAGTCATACTATTATGAGGATCCAAGTGAAAATAGTGGGGAGCTTGAGTATGCTAATGTCATGTACACAAACCCCAACTCTAGACCTCAACCTAGGCAGGTACGACCCCCATTCCCTAGAGGACCATGCTTCAGATGTCAGGGAGATCACCTTATACGTGATTGTCCACTGACTGCCTCTACACAACCCCAACCAGTGACAATTCAGGGTTTCTGTCAAGACTGTGGAAAAGAGCATCTCCTATGAGATTGCCCAAAGAACCCTAATAACATGCCTAAAATCACTCCTATCAACGTCATTGGGTTAGTGGTAGACTCTACGGGAAGTATAACTGCCACTGCCCCAGTGAATGTGGTCACTAGAGCCCAAGCCTTGCAGCAAACTCAAGGAGTAGGGCAGGAAAAGAGTGCTGAGGTTAGTGAGACAGAGAGTATAACCAAGAAAAGGACAAGAGCATGGAGAGATAGCCGGGAGAGAATGAAAAGACAATGGTCACAGAAAGTGAGTGAACTTGAAGCAAGCTTGAGAGAAACCAAAGCAAAGATAAGTGAACTCGCATCTCAAAACCACTCTCACACCACCCATCCACCACCTTTCCCTTTACCCGCCAATCCATCTTCTTCCATTCCCCAACCTTTCAATACACCACCCTTGACCCACCCACCACCCAGAGTAGGATCAGTCCTAGACGATCCCACTCCTGAAGATCTCGATATGATGCTTAAAGCATATCAGGCCAGAATTCAAGAAGGGCCAAATGTGGCGGATCATGACAAGTGCTACCCTAGAGCTGACCTAGAGATAGAGAGAACCAAGCTGTGTGCGAAAATGGTCGCATTGGCTCAGACCATGTTTGAAGCCAGTCGCGCTTTTCAACCACTCAGGCTCAGCTAAGACACAATTGCACTTGGATGGACTCCTAGAGAAGTTAGAGAGCATAATTGCAAGATCTGCCAAGGAAGAAAAAAATCGAGAAAGAGATGAGGCAAGCAAAAACATAAGCCATCCCCCACAGGAAGCTTATGTGCCTAATTCCACTGAACCAGACACCTCCTCTTCTATGAATAGGTTCACTCCAGAATTCCTACGAGAGATTCAAGAAGACAAATGGGCTAATGAAAGTGAAGCCCCTCCTCCCATTGAACTCGTGGATGACGCACATGATCAGTTCCCACAGGACATCCCTTCTATTTATGAAGAAAAGGAAAGTGTCCACTCTCATGAGAGGTTAGACTTTGAGTCTAATTCCTTGCAAGAGTTACCACATTTCACAGGCCCATGGGAAGCCAAGTCTACTTGCCTGAGAGCACCCACAGTCATGATAAGAAATGAAGATTCAATCATACCTAGGAATACAGAGGTAGTAAAGAACACTAAGGTGCAGTGCAATCTCACTTTAGAAGAGCTACTCAAAGTTAAGCCAGAAGTGTGGAAACACGTAGCCCAGCAAGTGCCAGACATAGCAAAATCGCGTTCCCAGGTAGGATCTCATAGAACAGTGCCTGAAATACCATTAGATAAGATAGGAGACATGAGTGAAGGAGACGAAGGAAATACCTATCTCCCAGTTACCCATCAGGGATACACAACCAAGGCAATTTTGGACTCAGGTGCAGGAGTTGCAATTGCTACAACTTCCCTCTGGAAGCGTTGGGGCAAGCCAGCACTCCGACCGACGAGAATGAAATTGCAGATGGCCGATGGCCATATTGAGAGGCCCTTGGGATTGCTAGAAGGCATAACTCTCACTACATGTGGTGTCGAGTTCGAGCATACATTTGCTATATGTGATTTTAGAAAAATTATGCATATGAAATGATCTTGGGAAGACCATTTATGCGACAGTTGCAAGTGGTACAGGATTGGGGAACCAACTCCTTGTACCTGCAACACTTAGGTGTTACGACCAAAGTGAATGTCAAAGATTACTCTCATAGAGATGTCCCTCCTATCCAATGGAATCCCATCCATAGAGCCAAAGATGATACAGAATCTGTGCATTCCATAGGATCAGGATCCTCATGCCATTGGATGCATGAAGACACCCACTTATGGATGTGCAAAGTGGCAGTAGAAGAAGAGAAAAGAGAAAAAGCCAGAGAGGTAGGTGCAAAAGAAACACGTAGATCAATTCAAGACCCAGCCTATGCACCTGTAGTCTTTCCTGACGAGGAATTTGAACCCCACGACTGGGCAAAAATCCTAGCAACAATGGATGTAGCCATCAATGAAGAACAATGGACACCTCACTGTGATGAAGATGGCTATGACATTTCAGTCTTCTCCATAGAGCCAATCATGGGAGAGGCAGTGTTAGAAGAGTGTGAACCTAGCCTTGATGCATTTGAGGATGCAAGTGACTCCGATCTAGAGTCAATCATTATGGACCCACCCTTTGCATCAGATGAAGAATACTTCTATGAAGTAGAATTTCAACCCCAGAGGCATGGAGAGCTTACAAATGATGTAAGGCTAGCCACACATGTGACCTTGAAGGAGGAAGGAAAGAAAAGAAAGAAGAGAGAAGTCACACCAGAAGAGGAAGAATCTTTGTTTGAGGTTCCGGAAAATTTTAAGAAGTATGAGATAGATGACAGGAGAGTCATGATCAGAATGCCTAAACGAGAGGCGCAATCAGGGGAGGCCTATGATAACAAAGAAACCACCAAGAAAATTGTGGTAGCTGTGGAAGAAGGAGAGGAGAGATGCACGTACATAGGCCATGACCTGACGGAAGACGAAGAGCATGAATTGATAGCCTTGCTAAGAGAATACAGAGATGTATTCGCTTGGAGCTACAAGGATCTGAAGGGTGTTGACCTAGACATATGCTCACACACAATCCCCATGACCTCAGATGCCAGACCCTCTAAGCAAAAGCCCTACACATACAATGACAACTATGCCGCCAAGATTAAAGAGGAGATAGACCGCTTGGTGGAAGCCGGGTTTATCTATGAAATTGAGCACATTGAATGGGTATCCCCCATTGTAGTGGTGCCCAAGAAGAACGGCAAATTACGAGTGTGCATTAATTTGAAGAAGGTTAACGCAGCCACTATCAGAGATAATTATCCGCTTCCTATCACTGAGCATCTATTAGAAAGGGTAGCAGGCAAGGAAGTGTACAGCTTCCTAGATGGGTTTTCGGGCTACAATCAAGTAGCCATTGCTCCAGAGGATCAACATAAGACGGCTTTTGCCACTGCCATTAGGGCTTACTAATGCACCTGCTACCTTTCAAAGATTGATGTGTCACGTGTTTAAAGAGTTCTTGAGGAAGAATTTGGAAGTCTATGTTGATGATCTGTGCGCTCATTCCAACATTAGACAGACTCATATACCTGAACTCAGACAAATCTTTGATAAATGCAGAGAATATCAAGTCTGCTTGAACCCAGAAAAGTGTGTTTTCATGGTCAGGCAAGGCAAAATTCTAGGACACATAGTGTCTAAGAACAACGTACCCACTGACGAAGAGAAAGTGAGAGCCATCGCATAACTACCTAGGCCAAAGAACGTCAAGGAAGTATAGGCTTTCATGGGGCATTGTGGTGACTACCGCCGGTTCATCCACATGTATGTTGTCATTGCAAAGCCCATGTACGGACTTCTGACTAACTTTGAGTGGACTGATGAATGTGAGAATTCCTTCCAAGAGCTTAAACGAAGATTATGTTCAGCACCAATCTTGACCACACCAGATTGGAACAAGCCATTCCATGTTCATGTGGATGCCTCCAATTATGCTATTGTATGTGTACTTGCATAACCTACGGGTGAAGGTAATATGGATCTCCCTATTGCCTATGCCAGTAGACAATTGAATGCTGCTGAACGGAACTATACAACCACCGAATGAGAAGGATTAGGCATGGTGTACGTGGTTAAAAGGTTTAGACATTATTTGCTTGCAAATAAGTTCAAATTTTTTACTGATCACCAAGCTCTACTGTACCTGGTAAACAAGCCGTGTAATACAGGCATATTAGTAAGATGGTTTCTCTTACTAATGGAATATGACTTTGAGGTAGTAGTGAGGAAAGGCAGGACTCATTTGAGAGCAGACCATCTCTCTAGGCTCACATCTGGAGAGGCCCCACAAGGAGTATCAGATGACTTACCTGATGCTTACTTGTTTAATTTGGAAGTGGTGCCGCAGTGGGCTAAGCCATTAGTGCCAGTATTGACATACGGGCCTAACCACCCAGTAATAGCCACACAGGATAGAGAGGTAGTAAAAGCCCAAAAGTACCACATCATGGCTGGAAGTATGTACAAGCACACAGATCAAGGGATCTTGGCTTGTTGTGTAGAAGAGGACGAGTACGCTAAGTGGTTGCAATTAGCACATGTAGGTGCATTAGAGCAACACTACTCAAAACAACGAACCCTACAGACCCTGAGGAGACTAGGAGTGCATTGGCCGACTATGGAAGCTGATGTCGAGAAGTTGTGCAAGGAATGCCCAATCTGCTGCACTAAACCACCTGTGGAACATGCCACTCTTTATCAAGTGTCCATAGTGCCGGATTGGAGTGAACCCCTAGTATCCTTCCTGAAGACGAAAACATTCCCTCCAGACATGACTATGACGAGGCAAAGAAGTCTAGAACAAGAAGCCCTAGATTACTCACTCATTGGTGATAATCTATACAAGCGTGGAAAAGATGGTTACCTAAGACTTTGTGTTGATGAGCGTGAATATCTAAAGATCTTGGAAACTGCTCACCAAGGTGTAGCAGGAGGACACTTTGGACCAGATCGGGTGATCAAGGCAATACTATTTGCAGGCTTCTGGTGGCCGACCCTTCACATGGATGCACATACCTATGTGAAACGGTGTGATGTGTGTCAGAGAACTCAGTATCCTATACGCAAAGATGAGATGCCACTGAAACCTATGATGGGTGGACGTGCATTCTCTAAGTGGGGAATAGACTTTGTAGGCCCTATTAATCCCCCAGCTAAGGGTTCACATGCTGAGTATATCATTGTGGCCACTGACTATCTAACTAAGTGGGTAGAGGTAAAAGCCACAACAAAGAATGATGCACAAACAACAGCTAAGTTCTTGTTTGAGAATGTGTTCACCAGGTATGGATTACCTATAGAGCTAGTCAGTGATAGAGGGACTCACTTCTTGAATGAAGTTATTGAAAATCTGCTCCAAGAATTCTTGGTAGTATATAAGAAGTCTGCCCCCTATCACCCCCAGGCTAATGGCGAGGTTGAGAGTACAAATAAGATCTTATGCAATGTATTGACGAAATTAGTGAACAATAAATGCTCTGATTCGGACAAACAAGTACACCATGTTGTTTGGGCATACCGAGTGGCCTATAAAACGGTACTCCAAGCCACACCCTTTCAGATGGTGTTCGGTCAGAATGCGGTGCTACCCTTGGACTTTTTGATACCTACATTGAAGGTAGCACAAGAGCATGACTGGACAGGCCATGAACTCTCCTCTCGAATCTTTGATCTTGAACGTCTAGGCGAGACACGATTGAGAGCTGCAGCAGGAATCTATGCAGCGAAGAAGAGGCAAAATGCATATTTTGATACACATGTGAAGGATAAAGGCTTGAAAGCAGGAGACCTAGTCCTAGTCTACACATTGAAGCAACATGCACGAAAATTAGAGAAAAGAGGCTATGGACCTATGATCATAAATAGGATTTCAACTAGTGGGGCAGTACAACTAGCCACTTTGGAAGGCGATATTCTCCCTAGCTACATAAGCGGATGTAGAGTCAAGTTATACCAAGAACCCCTGACTGAAGAGATGTTAAATCGGCTCAACACTGCCAAGAAACGTAAAGAGGAGGAAAAACGAATTCGAGAGGAAGCACAAGCAGAGGCCTTAGAGCGCATCCGACGAATGAAATTGAGGAGGCAAGGGAGAGATCAGCCTATGATTGACACTCAAGAGTCTCCAGGCTATCACATGGCCATGTGTGAGGCTTGAGGTGAACGTACCCATAGGATAATGGATCGATGACCTTTTGTGACCCTAGAAGTTGGACAAGGAGACAGTACAAGGACCGTAAGAGCTTTAATTGATTCAGGTGCAGCCACTAGTGCAGTTCGGCTTTCTTACTGCGAGCAACTGCAATTGGAGGTAAAACCCCTAGAAGCATATCTGATAGGATTAGGAGGTGTTGAAACCCCTTGCATGGGAGAGGTGGAACTTCCCCTCTACATTCAAGAGGTCCTCATGCCAGCAAAAGTGCTAGTGTGTGAAGACGAGGATCTTATCGAACCTCTTGTCTTGGGCCAAGACTGGATCTATGATCATGCAGTCAACCTCAACCTAAGAAGTGGAATTCTTCAGGCTTGGGCAGGCGAAAGCTATCTTATGATTGAATTAGAAAATCAAGCACTCAAACCAGTAGGAAGGGCACCAACTCTTGGTCTCTCCAAGAATCCACATGAAGGTAACAATGTTGTTCTTGTCCAGAGTTCTATGGTGCAGAGGAGTGTCCATCTTCCCGAAGGTACAAGAGCCAATAAGGAGTTCCCAGCTGATCCAAAGAAGATTCTAAACAGGCAGACCGAACATCACTCGACACGAAGGAGGCCGCTGATCAAGAGGCAGGAGCGCCAACCAGTGCAACACGGAGTACCTCGTGGCGTGAAGCAGATCTGGATACGCAAGGATGGAAAACCCACAACTCTAATAGCAGGTTCTTGAGGAGCCAAAAAACAAGCCACACCATCAAGGACAAAATTGAAGGAGTACCCTAGGCAACCTCCTAGGCACACCACGTCTATTTGGGTCCCTAAGCGGTTAATGAAGGCTAGCCCCAATGCTAGACACATATGGGTGCCCAAGGCCTGTTTACGAGCCCAAATAGCTCCAACTCTAGTTACTGGCATAATTCAACACTCACAAGTCCTCTCGACTAACAACGCAGGAACTCTACCTAAATACCACCCTGACCCACACTCAGTCAAATCGAGGAATGTCTGGAAATGGGTGCCCAAAAGGTCCCAACTCCATCACACTCTAGTTCATAAATCTCTACCTGTCTTTAGCTCTAAGAGCTACAAATCCTCTATCAAAGTTTGGAGACTTAAACCATGTATCAAACCCCCTGACCCAATTTTGTAAATCCATCCACTCTGACATAGATGCATTCTGAGTCCATTGCATAACCAAAGTATGCATCTAGGATGACACTGACCTCTAATCACCACTCACATCTATCACAAACACTTCACCTCTAACCACTAACCTTCGGGATTGTCATGTTAGTATTGTGAAGGGAACACCATTACATCCTATTTCCTATGCAACACTAATGTGCCTTTCTTCTTCTAGCAGATAAGCACCCGATTCCCATGGCAGCAGCAGCAGGCACGAGCTCTCAAGCAGGCACTAGCACTCAAAGCAATTGGGATACCATGCCTGTGGAGGCTCCACCGATAGCTAGGCCTGAAGAGTTTTTGAACGTGAGAAGAATTCCCATTCCGATCCACCAAGTGGCCTAACAGAAAGAGTAAAGCGGCATTATCATTGGTTCAATGAGATGCTAGGAGACTTGGGAGACGCAGATCATATCTGGGAATCCAAGTTGGAATTCGGAGGAGTATGGTGGACATTCCAATTCTTCTCAAGAGAATTTGAAACATTACAGAATGCAGCTCCTCTTCAGGATATCTGGTAGAAAGCGGGATTGCAAGATTAGTTTAGTGCAGCTTTGCCTAGGCCGGATTTTCTCAGGTGCTACTACTTGATTGCCACACTGAAGCCGACAGGAGATAAAGATCATTCAGGCACATTCCTGGTGCCCTCTCTATCAAACCAGAAAGAAATGAAGAGGTTTGAATTGAATATTACTTTAATCAGGGAAGCCCTTTAGATGTATGGCACCCATGTACCCTCCGATCGAGATCCCTTGATACAAAAGTCGATGAAGAACAACAAAATCAAGAAGTTGAAAGAAATGTGTGCCCTCACCCCCAACATCGCCATACCACTGCGGATGTGCCTTCAACACTTCGCATTTCCAGCTCAAGACTGCTTCACCCAACCTCATAAGAAAATATGGTATGGATTATACCTAGCAGAGACTGGAAGCTTGCCAATTAAAATGCCCGTATGGATCCTGGACCAATTATATGAAGCAGGCAAGCGAGGCGTGAGGAAGCATACCTTGAATGGCTGCTGTGCGATTACCAGAATTATCTATAGATGCCTTGCCTATGATGTGCCGATCGCAAGGGCCCTTAAATACTCACAACTGGAATTCTTCAAGGGGCGGAAGTTAGGGGTTCGACCTGCGAAAAGAATGTGTGGATCACTTTCACAGGTCCTGATCCCTCGTGAGGCCACAACAGAAGCTTCCCCTAGAGAAGAGGCCCAAGTAGACCCTTTCACCATCCATCTCCAAGGAACACAATCAGGGGATATGGTACAGCCCACTCCATCTGCCCCTCCACTACCCACCAATGCTGAGTTTGCATCCATGGCCACATTAGCAGAGGATCCAAATTTTGACTTTGAAAACTTCCTGCAGACTGCCCACTTATCTATCTGATAGTGAGTGTTTTTCTGACCATGCCGGTCCCGGATCATCATCCCAAAGAGAACAGCCACAGAGTGAGGCAAGAAGGGTACATTGGGAAGATGAGACACAACATCCTCATGCTCAAAGCACACAGAATCAAGAAGAAGCACGGGGAAATAAACTAGAGGAGAGTGAAGAAGAAGCTCCTGCCTACACGGCACAACTCAAACGGCTCTACAAGACAATCAAGCAGGTACAAAAAAGACACAAGTTATCAGAAGAGGCAAATAGAGCACTAGTGAACCAGATGCTACAAGCGGAGAATGTCGACCCGCATTTCGTAGAATCATTGAATCTCTTGGCGGAAACATGCGGAATAGGGGAGGCCATGAGGACCATGGTCTATCATAATACCCCTCCATATGACCAACGAAGGATCGATACAAGACCACGACAGGGAAAAATGATTCAAATGGAAGTCTCTACCGCACTGCCTACCACAACTTCAGAAGATGTTCACATGGCCAGCCCAACTCCCAGTGAGGAACCAGATGTAAATACACAGATACCATCTCCACCATCACCTCCCATCCAGCCCTCAGAACCCTTCCCAACTAGTCTTCCTGAACAACCAATATCCACCCATGATGAAACCATTATACACACCACTACTCATCTATCCTTCCCTTTACCTACATCCACCACTTCCACCTGATTTTCTGAACCCCATATAGGTCATCCTGCCACCGATCAAACTATAATAGGTCACCCTTCATATCTCCCAGCCCTCAGATAGCCACTTGCCACTAGCCAAACCTTAACACACCCATTTCCATCCACCAATACATTTCCTCCCTCCCAACCCCTATCCACTGTACCCCTTTTAACCCCCTCGGAATCAACCCAAGTCACCCAACCTTCATTCTGGACAAACCTTGTAAATATACTCCAACAAGTTGAGAATTATAATAAAAAGTCCCTTCCCCAACCCAAATCCCCCACATTCACGGCCACCACTAACACACCACCTACCATTCCCGTGTTCACAATTCACACTTCACACACTATCACGTCCGAGCCCATGGACATTTCACCACCCACAGGAGCACCCACCACCACGGTTGTTCCAACATCATCACATTTTGTTGGAGCAAGTCTATGACAAGCCTAAGTATTGGCTTGAGTCTCACAAAGTCATAAAAGAAGCTTTAAAATGAAGACTATGTAAAGTTCACTTGTGAACTACCTCTTGTAACTTTTGAAGAGTTTACTTAATGTAAAAGTAAGAGAATCTTAAGTGGTTGAGTCCACTTGATCAAGAATGGAAAGAGGAGCCACGAATTCGTGATTTGTGGTAGGTAGAGAATCAAATCAATCATTGATTGATTGGAGAGTGATTGAGGGAAGTTAGCCTCCCAAACTCAACTATAAATAGATGGCAGTTTTAGTCGTGGTTAGAGAGACCTATGTGAAGACCTCCAAGAGCTGAGCTTTATGCCATATCAAGGTGTGATTACAAGGCACACATATGTATCAGTAAGTCATTGTATTGTACAAGCAATATACTTTCATTTTCATGATTATTTGAGTTCATCTTTCCATGTTCTTGTGAAGTGTACTACTCACTTCCATTACTCTCAGTTTTCTGTCAGCTTGCAGAGATATTTTCTCTGAGCTTGGTGCATCATTTTCAGTGATTTAACTTGGTAAAGTTAGCCCTATAAGTCTACTATATGCTCACAAATTTTCATGTCATTTGGATGTTGCAATCTTCAGTTATGTTCATTTGAAGTCAACAGGGTCTGTTCATCTTCACTTCTCTGTCAGGTACCCGACTTTTTCACTCATCTTGTCAGAGCCATTTCTCAGTGGTTACTTATCCAAATTCAGTGATTTAAAGCTTGTTGGATTTAGCTTACTGTCTAGTATAACCATACAAATTTTCATAATCATTAAATTCCCACATTTTGAGTTATGTTGATTTTTCTGCTCACTGGTCTATTTCTGTAGCAGCCCGTGAAAATCGGGATGATGTCATCACTTGTTAAAACTCATTCTCAGTGTGTGCTTTGTTATTTTTGATGAGATTACTCTTGAAAGTTAGCTCTTTAAGCTAACTAGACTTCCCCAAGAGGAATTAAGCTAATTTGTGCTGTGCTCAGAGAATTATGTAAAACACTGGACAGGTGTATGAACCAAGAATAGCAAGTTTTCACCTCTGAGCTAACTCCAACTTATCTGTTTTGATCTATCTTTTTGAGAGTGATCTTCCAAGGTACATAGGGTGTCTAATACATCCATTGGCAAGCTAAAAGGGCCCACCATCTACTCCTGGAGTTCATTTGGCTGGTGTAGATCAAGGATTTTGCAACACCTCTTCATCTTCAAACACATACTTATCCATCTCTTCACAGTGGTATCAGAGCAAGGTTGGACAACATGGCAGATGGATTTCCTTCATCAATTGACAAATTGGATAGAGGTAATTACTCAGCTTGGTCATTAAGAATGGAAGCTTATCTCCAAGGTAGAAGTTTATATGGTTATGTGGCTGGAGATGAAGTTATGCCAAGTTTCAGGAACAAAAGTCAACCAACACAAGAAGAGCAAGAAAGATTGAGCACATGGTGCTCCAAGGATGCACTTGCAAGGTCTTATCTCCTCAACTCTATCTCAGATTTTTTGTTGCCTCACATTAGAAGTTGTAAGACATCTCAGGAAGTGTGGGATGCACTTGAAGCTTTCTTTTCTTCAAGTACCAAAGCTAGGAAGCATCAACTATGGCTGGATTTCACAACTCTGAAGAAGGCTCCCAAACAAAATGTGACTGATTTTGTCACAAAGCTCAAGGACATAGCGGATCAGTTGAGAAGCATTGGAGAGGTAATAGATGAAGAGCAAATTGTAAGGCAGGTCATCAATGGCTTGAAGGCAGATGATAAGTGGGAAGCATTCACCACAGCTATGGATTTGTACATGGACATGCATGTACCTGATTTCAACACACTCATTGGACAACTACTTACTCAAGAGGCAAAGCTTATCAAAAATGGAGAAAGCTCTAAAGGTAATCAATCTTCAGCTTTATACACGGATAAAAGCAAGTCTAAAGATAACAAAGGAAAGGCAAAGAAAGTGGATGATGAAGCAGGTACATATCAAGCTAACTATGCAGGTAGAGGAAGACATGGCAGAGGTAGAGGAAGAGGAGGAAGACAAGGCAGGGGGAGATCCCAAGACTCCAACTCATGTTCTATTTGTGGATTAACTAATCATACAACTGAAAATTGCTTTAGGAATTCCAGGAATCAAAGAGGCAGAGGATACAATAGAGGAAGTTATGGCTACTCAAGAGGAAGGTTCAACAACTACCATGGCAACTACAACAACTACAATCATTCAAACTATCAAGGAGGCTACAAAGGAAGGAGAGACTACAATAACTACACAGAAGACTCAAACAAAGAGGATTCATTATTGATCATGAACATGGCTATGCCACAAGGTAAATCTGATGAGCATGTTTTCTACATAGATTCAGGTTGTTCAAATCATGTGGCAGGAAATGTGGCACTCCTATCAGATTTAGAAGATCCAAGGAATAAGCATGAGGTACAAACAGGAGATGATACAAAACATCCTGTGGAGAAAATAGGCAATGTCAAAGCACCCGATGGAAACATCAACCTACTCAATAAGGTACTCTATGTCCCTACCATTACAAAGAATTTGATAAGTGTTGGGTAGATAGTAGAGAAAGGGTTGCAAGTCAGGTTCACAAAAGCAGGAGCATTTGTTGAAGATCCAAGTCAAGGATTAAGAAGAATTGCAAAAGGTGAAAAGACAGGTAGATTGTTCACATTTGAATTATAGGACACTAGAAATATTGCTCTCTTTAATTATGGTAGTCAGACACTCACAGAATTGGAAGTATGGCACAAAAGGTTAGCACATATTGGTGAAAGGTCATTAAAGCAAATCTGCAGGGACCAAAGTGTACTTGGACTTCCTAATTTGTCAAAACAACATATGATTTATAAGTGTAGTGCATGTCAATTTGGAAAGTCTCACAGGTTACCATTCATGAAGAAAGGTTATATGCATGGAGATCTCTTGGAGTTGGTTCATACAGATGTATGGGGACCTAGCAAGGAAGCTTCAATATCTGGATCAAGGTATTATGTTTCCTTTATTGATGATTGCAGCAGATGGACTATCCTATTCTTTATGAAACACAAAGATGAAGTTTTTTCATGTTTCAAAAGATATTTGGCTCTTGTGGAGAATCAAACAGGTAAATCACTAAAAAGGCTAAGGTCAGATGGAGGGGGAGAATATTTCTCCCATGAGTTTGATTCTTTTCTTCAAGAAAGAGGAATCAAAAGAGAGGTAACTACAAGGTACACTCCTGAGCAAAATGGAGTGGCAGAAAGGAGGAATAGGACAATTGTTGAAGCTGCAAGGTCTATGTTAAATGAAAAGCATTTACCTAATTACTTATGGGCTGAGGCTGTATCTACAGCCACTTACTTGATTAACAGGTTGCCTTCAAAATCCCTTGATGGGATGAATCCATATGAGGCTTGGAATGGAAGAAGACCAAGCTTAGATCATTGTAAAATTTTTGGATGTATTGCTTTTGCTCATGTTCCTTCACAGGTTAGAGGCAAGATGGATCCAAAGGCAGAAAGGTGTGTATTTATTGGATATGACAACAATCAAAAGGGCTACAGGTTATACAACCCTACCAACAAAGGATTCTTGGTAAGCAGAGATGTAGTTTTTGATGAGAACAATTCATGGTATGAAGATTCATGCAGGAAGATCAATTTACCATATGATCTTGAAGAAGATTTTCCAAAGCTTGGTAGAGAACAATCAAAGATTGAAGAACAAGACACCTCAGAGGATGATGAAGAATCTCACATGGAAAAGATCAAAGCATGGAAGTCTAAAGGTAAAGCAAAATTGCAGGAACTTGGACATGAAGCAGAATCATCACATCATGGCCTAAGAATATCTATGAGGGAAAAGAAAAAACCAGAAAGGTATGGGTTTGACACCTCATTAGTAACTAAACATTCTATCTACATAGCACAGGACATAAACCAAGAGGAGCCATCATCATTTGAAGAGGCCAAAGCAAAAACAGAATGGAAGCATGCAATGAAGGAAGAGATTGAAGCACTTGAGGAAAACAACACTTGGGATTTGGTGCCCAAGACTTCATCCATGAAGGTAATAGGCTCAAGATGGGTCTATAAACTCCAGAAGAATTCTGATGGTTCAATTAACAGGTATAAGGCAAGGCTTGTGGCAAAAGGCTTTGCACAAACTCAGGGAATTGATTATGAGGAGACTTTCTCTCCTGTGGCAAAGATGCCTACTATTAGGGTTTTGCTTAGTATTGCCTCTTCCAAGAATTGGAAGATATTTCAACTAGATGTAAAGAATGCATTCTTGAATGGTTGGATAACAGAAGAGGTATATATGGCACAACCACCTGGTTTTGAGAATCAAGTTTATCCTGATTATGTGTGTAAACTTAACAAAGCATTGTATGGTCTCAAGCAAGCTCCAAGAGCTTGGAATTTCAGGCTTGTTTCATTCTTGCAGGACAAAGGCTTTCAACCAAGCAAGGCAGATCCTTCACTCTTTATTAAAAAGAGTAATTCTGAGGTCATCTACCTATGTGTATATGTAGATGATATTATATTGACAGGAAATGATGCAGATGGTATGAAGAAGATCAAAAATCAGATGAGAGAAGAGTTCAAGTTAAGTGATTTGGGTTCACTTACCTACTTCCTAGGTTTGGAAGTTGTCTACAAAGATCATGGTTTGTTTCTCACTCAAAGAAAGTACATTAAGGACATGTTGGCAAAATTCAAGATGCAAGATTGTAAGATTGCAGGTACTCCAATGGAGGTCAATCACAAATTGAGCTCACATGAAGGTGAACTCATAGAGGACATCACATCATATCAAAGTCTAGTGGGTAGTCTCAACTATGCCACATTGACAAGAGTAGATATATGTTACAGTGTGAGTGTGCTAAGTCAATTTATGCACACACCAAGGAAACCACATATGGATGCTGCCAAAAGGATTCTCAAGTATCTCAAAGGAACCATAAATGAAGGACTTTATTATCCTTATGTATCTGATTTAGGTTTGAAGCTATTTTTTGATGCAGATTGGGCTGGCTCCAAGGAAGATAGAAGGAGCACTTCAGGTTATCTTACCTTTGCAGGTTCAAAGCTTATTTCATGGTCATCCAAGAAGCAACCCACAGTTGCTCTCTCTTCTACTGAAGCTGAATATAGAGGTCTTGCCATAGCTACACAAGAAGCTATGTGGATGAAGACATTATTCAAAGATCTTGGATTGGAGTTTGGAACTCCAACTATTTTTGGTGACAATATGAGTTCTATTCACTTGGCTGCTAATCCTATTTTTCATGCAAGGACTAAACATATTGAAGTTCATTATCACTATGTACGAGAGAAGGTTCTAAGCAAAGAGATTCAAATATCATATGTGTCCACTAATCAACAATGTGCAGATATTCTAACCAAAGCATTGGATGGTACAAAGCTTTGCAAATTCAAGGCTATGATAGGTTTGCAGGTAATCTTGGAAGATTGAAGACCTCAAGCATACTTGGCTTGAGGGGGAGCTGTTGGAGCAAGTCTATGACAAGCCTAAGTATTGGCTTGAGTCTCACAAAGTCATAAAAGAAGCTTTAAAATGAAGACTATGTAAAGTTCACTTGTGAGTTACTACCTCTTGTAACTTTTAATGTAAAAGTAAGAGAATCTTAAGTGGTTGAGTCCACTTGATCAAGAATGGAAAGAGGAGCCATGAATTCGTGATTTGTGGTAGGTAGAGAATCAAATCAATCATTGATTGATTGGAGAGTGATTGAGGGAAGTTAGCCTCCCAAACTCAACTATAAATAGATGGCAGTTTTAGTCGTGGTTAGAGAGACCTATGTGAAGACCTCCAAGAGCTGAGCTTTATGCCATATCAAGGTGTGATTACAAGGCACACACATGTATCAGTAAGTCATTGTATTGTACAAGCAATATACTTTCATTTTCATGATTATTTGAGTTCATCTTTCCATGTTCTTGTGAAGTGTACTACTCACTGCCATTACTCTCAGTTTTTTGTCAGCTTGCAGAGATATTTTCTCTGAGCTTGGTGCATCATTTTCAGTGATTTAACTTGGTAAAGTTAGCCCTATAAGTCTACTATATGCTCACAAATTTTCATGTCATTTGGATGTTGCAATCTTCAGTTATGTTCATTTGAAGTCAACAGGGTCTGTTCATCTTCACTTCTCTGTCAGGTACCCGACTTTTTCACTCATCTTTTCAGAGCCATTTCTCAGTGGTTACTTATCCAAATTCAGTGATTTAAAGCTTTGTTAGATTCAGCTTACTGTCTAGTATAACCATACAAATTTTCATAATAATTGGATTCCCACATATTGAGTTATGTTGATTTTTTTGATCACTGGTCTATTTCTATAGCAGCCCGTGAAAATCGGGATGATGTCATCACTTGTTAAAACTCATTCTCAGTGTGTGCTTTGTTATTTTTGATGAGATTACTCTTGAAAGTTAGCTCTTTAAGCTAACTAGACTTCCCCAAGAGGAATTACGCTAATTGCTGCTGTGCTCAGAGAATTATGTAAAACACTTGACAGGTGTATGAACCAAGAATAGCAAGTTTTCACCTCTGAGCTAACTCCAACTTATCTGTTTTGATCTATCTTTTTGAGAGTGATCTTCCAAGGTACATAGGGTGTCTAATACATCCATTGGCAAGCTAAAAGGGCCCACCATCTACTCCTAGAGTTCATTTGGCTGGTGTAGATCAAGGATTTTGCAACACCTCTTCATCTTCAAACACATACTTATCCATCTCTTCACACATTTCACTTCACTCATAGGCACATCATCCACTTTTCCCTTCCCCATTTCCTGACCCTTTGCATTTTCCACTTCTACCCCTGCATCCACATCATTTAGTAATGCACTAGACACCATGTTCAAAGCGGCCACTCTACTTAAGCAAGAATATAAGTTACTGGAAGAAAACAACACAGAGCTATGCAACCTCTCGGCTCAACTCCAGGCATGTGTCAATGCCTTGGAGCTAAGTAATACAGCATTACAACACGAAGTGACTGTCCTCCAACAATCGAATGCAGAGATGGAAGCCAAGTATATGGAGACAGGTAAAGCTATGGAGGAACAACTCAGAGATCAGTTGGGCCGCAATGCTAGACTACAAAGAAACATGACTCTACTTCGTCGCCACTTAGCAGCGGCTCAAGAAGAAAACAGAAGGCTACAGCAACAAAACCAGGAGAATCTAGAAGCAACCATGGAAAATACCCCTGGAGCACCTATAGACCCCACCAAATTCATGGCTATTCCCTCAGCACACATTCAGCAGGCATTAGAAGAATATGCTACCCTCTTGGAGGCACACGACCAGTTAGTAGACCAGGTAAAGGACCTACAAAGATCCCAAGTGCATACACCACAACCACCAACAGCTAAAGAGATGGTCAATGCTGCAACCTCACCAGAGCCTGAATCATCAATAACCAATGAAGTACTGGAGCTACGACAGCAGGTGGCTGAATTAAAGATTAAGTTATTACAATATGAACGACCCCCCTCTCCACCTGATCAGCCAAACGAAGAGGAGACCATTGTCATTCCGGTGGAAGAAACATTTGAAGATAATTATGAGCCACAACCTCTTCCAGGAGGCAGAATCATTGAAGAGGGACAGGATACATATTAGGAACCCCCATCGGCATGGATGAAACAGGTAGAAGAAATGGGGTGGACTCATGAAGAACGTATCTCCAACCAGATGTTGGCCATGAAGACCATTGAAGAAACCATACTTCAATCAGAATACTTCAGACATCTGGCCCCTAGAAGACTGATAACTAGTTCAGAGTTACAATATAAACCATATTTTGTACTACTGGCTGACTATAATGTTGAAATCAAACGCCTCACCAACAAATACCCCACCTTTGCAACTCAGTTCGAACCAGAGGATATCCCAGAGGAAGCCAAAAAGGGGGCCATATTCCAACCTATCTAGAGGCAGAAATTACTGGAAACATATCCGGAAATGCTACGGACATGGGACCATGCTCCCATGCATTTAAAATATAACCCTTGCTTTGGGCCAATTCAAAGAAGGAGATCATGGAAAGCATTCGCCATCAAGGTTCAGAACAATGCAAATTGTAAACAATGGCTAAATTATCCCTCCATTACACCCCCAACAGGCACACCTACAGTAGCATATATGATGGCTACTATCAGACATTGGCTTCCACGCCTCCACCCATGCCAGACGTAGCTGCCCAGATGATGCTCAAAATATTGGATATGATGCAGGTAGTGCTTAAAACCTTCCGCAATGTATGTCACATTCAGCCTCCGATTCCTAGGTTCGTTAACGGTAATTATGACCTACTATATGATAGGAGCACACAACCCCGAGCATACGAGTTGCTTATGCATGGCACGCACGAATCAGATATCTCCCTACCTGCTACAAGCAAACTTTTGATGATATGTTCACCACCGGGTTCTGGGAGGCACACTCAGAGGTGTTCACGCCATGGCCCACTCATTTGCTACAGCTCTTCGCATGCGAACAAACGATGCATTCAGAGCTCTACACAACGCCACAACCAAACATACCGAGAGCAGTCAATTGGGATGCCCTTCAGAGAGACCTGATCAGAGGGCTACGTATCAAAGAACATGACTTGGCAACCGACATTCTCCAGAACTACATTGACCAAACCACAGAGCAAAGGTCTGTCAGAGGCGACATACCCTAGGGGGGGGAGAGTGTTGGCAGATGAAGCAAGTACGAGCATACGTGCAGATCTAGAACTAAGGCAACCCATTAAATTTTTCCAAACCTTACACCATGTTAAAAGTGATTCTCATCACTAAAAACCCTTGTAAATATTGTTTCACCTTTTTGTAGCTCCATCTTGTACAAGCCGAGGAGTCCTCGAGCTTGGGGAGCCTTAGAAGTAGTTGCCTGCCAATTTTCATAATTTTTAAATCTCGTTTGAGTCCTCAAATAAGCCCTGGAACCTAATTTTTAACTAGGCCGGACACTAGGTCTGGACAGGGCCAAAGCTAATCAAAAACTATAAATAGAGCTAGAGAGCTCATTTTTGGGGTAGCTTCTTGTAGTTTTGAGCTTGTATGAGAACTTTGTTGCAATAGAAGTGATTCCATTGTCTTACTCTCTTTGTTCTTGCTGTGTGTGTGCGTGTGTGTGTATGTGTGTGCATGTTAGTGTGCTTCGCACTCACACATTTGTGCCTTCACTTGCTCAAGGTCTTCATACCATCCTCATGTCTTCCCGGATTGACATTAAAGGAGGTGCTACTCATCACTGAGCTACACTCACCTTCACAAACACACACACACACACTCACTCATCCTCACTCCTCTCTCTTACACATTTTATACCTCTTTCAAACTCAAACCCTCTCTCTCTCTCTCTCTCTCTCTCTCCTCACAACATCCTTTTTCTTTGTGTTTCCTTCACTTGTCTCATGTGCAATAAATGGATTTCGATCGACTCAACGGGTTGAATACATGTTCTACAATTGGGTCAACCTTATTAAGAACCTTATGGCCGGATTTTGGTCCACCATTTGGTCAATACTTAAGGCTTACCCAAAAGAGATCAAAAGGGCTTATCGGATGACTTTCAGTAGCCCTTCCTTGATAGTTTCTTTTTTATTCTCCAATAATTCGTATGAAGCCCTATCCGCTAACCTTTTTCCTCTTGATGGGTGTGTTGATAATTCAGTCGAAGAAGGAAAACATGGAGTGAAATGTTGATAAAAAGAATGTGAGGGGAATATCTCTTGATGATAAATGTTGATTCTCAATAGAGAATGAGAGCCTCTCCTCCCCAATAGGGGTAATGGAGTAGATTTCCTTAAGAGTTTGAAGTGGGAAATAGGCAGGATGATGAGTAATAACAGGGGTTGATTGATATGGAGTGGTGGGAACAATTAGTAGAATGGGGTAAGATAGGTTAAATGATAGGTGGAAGGTGGCAATGGGTCATAGGTAAAAAGAGAATATTGATACTAGATACTGAGGTCTTAGGTGATAGGTTTCTAAGCGATGGTATGATGGAATAGTAGATCACAAGGATCATTAAGGTGAATGATAGACAATTCATGAGTGATGGATTGGAAAAGAATCAGATGATTGGAAGAAATGAATCACTTAAATGATTGTTGGAGCCCACATGATAAAGTTGATTGATATATTTTGGAATGGAAATGGCTAAGTGATGAAAAAGATGCTATGAAGGGGAAAGGTTAAAGAGCTTAAGAAAAGTATTTGAACTCTTATGAGATAGGATTGAACTTGGAAAGTGGATTGGATAGATGAAAGGGTGAGAAAGCTTTGAGGGTTTGAAGGATGTATGGTGTATGATGGAGAAGAAGGAAAGCTTAAGTGATAGAATCAAGGTGTTGGATGATGAGGTAGAATGCTTATGCCAAAGCAAAAGCTTAAGTGATAATATTGGCTATACTCTTAAGTTATATGAGCTTTTGAGTGACTTCCAAAATCAAGAGATGTTACTTCCATTGATTTTGTTTATAGATGGTGCATCAATTGTGTAGAAGAACTTGATGATACAAAAAGAAACAAAAAGAAAGTACAAAACAAAACTATCTTGTGAGACCGTCACTCTCTAATCTAGATTGTTTAAGTACAAAATCCCCAAGCCGATCATAAAAATCCTACTTAAAGAGGTAAGAGTGAAATCTAAGGGGATTTTCAATCAAGGAGCTAACAAGCATCTCCTCATGCAAAGATGGGCAATATTCCCAAGTGATGTATTTGCATGAGCTTGATATCCATCATGTAAGTTACCTAGGTGTGGTCGTCAATCTCCCCAGAAACAATAATAAAAGTGTGGTCTTATAGTAAAGGGTGCACTCGTACACTTTTAGATTATTAATCATTGGAGATTAGGCCTCAAATTAATTGCCATTAGATGCAATAAGTGGATGGGATGGATGGGTTTCAAATCGAGTAGCCACACATGATCTAGCTCATGAAGCTCTAGAATCCATCAATTTTATCACTCCATGATCACTCCTTCCATGATAGGCTATGAAGTATCCTTACATGATAGGTGATCAAGAATCTGAGGAAAAATGATCAAGTCCACATTGCCAAAAAATGATGGGAAACTCAAGTTTTTATCTAATATGATCATTGAATGAACAAGTAGAAAGTAAACAAAGATCAATTAAGGAAACTTCTCCAATCCATGGTAAGCACTTCCTTATCCGACGACAATAAGCACTCCCTTATCCAATGAGAACAAGCACTTTGCTATCTCATGAGAATAGCACTTGCTTATCCAATGAGAATAGAACTTCCTTATCCGATAAGAACAAGTACTTAGTTATCCAATGAGAACAAGCACTTCCTTATCCAATGAGAATATCACCTCCTTATCCAATGAGAATAGCACCCTTATCTGATGAGAATTTACATTTCCTTATCTGATGAGAATAACACTTCCTTATCTGATGAGAACAAGCACTTCCTTATCTCATGAGAATTGCATTTCCTTATCTGTTGACGATAAGCAGTTCCTTATCCAATGCCAATAACACTTCCTTATCTCATGAGAATAACACTTTATTATCAGTAAGAACAAGCACTTCCTTATCCAATAAGAATAGCACTTCCTTATCTAATAAGAAAGGGTTGGATCACAAAGATGATTTTATTCTCATCATTGATCCATTTGATGTGCGATAAGGGTTGTTTCAAAGCTCTTGATAATTTCTATGATTTTCAATAATAGAAAATTAAAAAAAAAGCTAGTTAAGAGAACTACATAGAGATCACAAACCTGTTGAAATGCTTCCTCCATTTGATTTTCTTACCTAAACAAGTGTAAAATCATACGAAAGTTCTTCAAAATGATGCAAACATGTTAGAAAATACTTCAACATACTTCAAACTAGTATCATGCATCCAAAATCAAGCAATAAACACAATTGAAATGCAAGTAGATGGCAAGATACAAGTTTTCAAGAAGAGTGAGATCACCACTTCACTTGACCAAAAAGTCTTTACAAATGAAGATCTTTTCCTTTTGATCAACTTGTTGCTCTCATGGTCACAGAGGAGATGAATCTAAATGGCTCTACTTCAAATAAAAAATGATCGCAAGGACAAGCTCTCGATGCAAGATCATCAAGAGGAGGAAGTACATGTAGAAGAGGTTCAAATAGAGGTTGAGGAAGGAGCAATGATCAAGGGACTTCAAGTGGCTCTTTCAACACAAGAGGAATACAAATATCAAGAGTTAGAGGTACGAGAGGCTACTACAACTATAATCAAAGACAAAGCAGTGAAGATAACAACAATTGCTAGATATGTGGAAGATATGGACACTATGCCAAAGATTACTATCAAAATGAGACTAATCAAGGTGGTAATCGAAGAGGAGGCTATTCAAGAAGAGGTAAACAACAAGGAAATTATGCAGTTGAGGGTAAAAGTGATGGTTATGATTCTCTTCTCATGATGAATGTAGAAACTAAGATGAATTGCAATAGCGATGTATGGTATGTAGATAGTGGTTGCTCTTACCATATGTCTCATGATGCTTCATGGTTTTCAAGTATGCACAATCCTTCATGTAAATGTCATGTTGAAATAGGAGATGATACAACATGATTATGCAAGTTGGAGATGTTTTCATGCAGGATAAGTGCAAGACGAATTGCTTGAAGGATGTACTTTATGTGCCAATGATCACTAACAATTTGATGTTCATTGGTCAAATGGTAGAAAAAGGTTTGCAAGTAAGACTTAATCATGCAAGTTGCTTCATTGAGGATCCAAAGCAAAGGAGTTTTATTGCTAGAGGTAAAAAACAAGGTAGATTGTTTACATTCAAGGTAAACCCAAACTATTTCTCTTATGGTAGGCATAGAATAGAAGAACTTGATCTATGGCACAAAATGATTGGCCACTCTTGACATATTTAGGTAGTGATATGTGTGAACACACTAGGACAGCCGGGGCACTTTTTTCCCTCTTTAGGAGGTTTTTTTCCCCCAGCTTGTATATACGCCTATTGCCCTAATGGGCTACTTATCTTTGTACATTCTCTAGTAATACATTCAGTATTGTGTGTTTGTGCTCCAAGCTTCTTCTTCTTCCTTGTGTTGTTCGTGTGCTTCCACAGGCATCTATCTCCAACAATTGGTATCAGAGCAGGTCGTCGCTTCATCTAGGGTGCCGTCGACACTCTTCCGTTTGCAATCTCAGATTCGCACGAAATTTGGTGAGCATGCTCAGGGTGTTTCAAAGATCAAAACAACTTCGCTTTGTCGTGCCGAAATCACGATCTAAGCTCATTTTGGCCTCCGAACACACTATCATAGTGCTTGTACAGGCTATTTCGTCTTTTTGTGCCAAAGGTATATACCTGTTTCGGTCCACCAGTATAAGCGTCTCGAAGTCTGCTACAGGTCTAGCAGAACTCGTCTCGGTAGCTTTGTTCAACTTTTTGAGATACAGTCAATTTTCTGTATCAAGTTAGTTTAGTCATCAGCTATGGCTGAAAGCAGTGATGTATTCCGTATGTTGGTTGTCGAGGATAAGTTGGATGGTACCAACTACCCATTATGGGCTTATATGATGCGACATGTATTGGTTGCAAAAGGATTGTGGAACATTGTGCAGGGTGTTGAAAGATGTCCTGTTACACCTGTAACAACAGGTACTGCAAATACAGGTGCTGGAGCTGATGAAGATGGTGTTGAAGATGATATTGTGCAGATTCCTATTCATGCTGCTGTTTCTGCTGCACCTACTGCAGAGCAGATTCGCTGGGATGGCAGAGATGCCTAGGCACATGCATTGATAGCTTTGTCTGTTAAATGTGCCATTATTCCTCACATTCGCTCTTGCAGAATAGCTAAGGAAGCTTGGGATACACTTAACACATGTTACCAAGCTAGGATTGAGGCTCATGCTGCTTACCTCCAAAAATAGTTGGAGAGTGAGCACATGAATGAAGGTGATTCTATGGACAGTTTCCTAACAAAGATCAAAGACTTGAAGGAATAGTTGATTTCTATTGATGAGGTTATACCAGATAGCTCACTTGTGCAGACCGTTTTGAATGGTCTTCCTGATCCATATCAGAGTTTTGCTTCTACTCTTCGGTTGATGATGAAAGGCAATCCAAATGCCTTGTCATTTGATGAGTTAGTCTCTGTTCTATTGCAGAAAGATCAGTCAAGGCAAAACAAGTCCATTATGCGAGTTGCAGATAAAGCTTTCTTGGCTAGTCAGAAGGGCAAAGGAAAATGGAGCTCTTCAACTAGTAAGTAGAAATCTGCTAATTCTGCATATTCGAAGAAGGAAGATAAAGATGAGAAGAAATCAGAAAAGCAAAAATTGTTTTGTAAGTACTATAAAGGGAATGATCATATCATAAAGAACTGTCCAAAACTGGCTACTAAAGAGGCAAAGAAGAAAGAGGCTAGAATGGTTGTTGCAGAGGCCCCTACACCAAAAACAGAGTCTGCACATCTTGTGTAGGAAGAAGAATGGTCGTTTACTACTATCTGCAGTTTTGACCCATCTTCTCATGATCAATGCATGTCTGCAGTAGACTCGGATGTTTGGTACTTTGATAGTGGGGCGACCAAACATATTAACACGTAGCGCAGTTTCTTCTCTTCACTCGAGCCTGCCCCTACAGGGAATACTGTTACATGCGCCAACAACTCCTCTTATCCTGTTATGGGAGTTGGTAAGATCATTTTGACTACTGCTGATGGTAGTTCTTTCACTTTGTTAGATGCTTTATTTGTGCCAAGGATCAAGAAGAATCTGTTATCAGTTTCTGCATTAGCCAAGATTGGCTTGGTTGTGAAATTTATTGATGACAGATGTACAGTTCATGATCTGTCAAATGGCGATGTGATTATTGCTTCTGGCATTTTATGTCGTGGGCTATATAAGCTCATAGACTATGAAAGATCTGTAAATGATTTGGCATGTGCAGTAAATGATTCTCAGGCTATGTCACATGCAAAGCTTTGGCATGCACGCTTTGGTCATCTGAATTTTGCTAGTTTGCTATGCCTGCAAAAATCTGAAATGGTGTCCTCTTTGCCCAAACTTGAGGCACCTGGAAAACATGTTTGTGAAGGCTGTATTTTGGGCAAAATGCAGTGTTCGTCCTTTCCAAAAGATGGTTCAGTTCGGGCTACTCAAAAATTGCAGCTTGTACATAGTGATGTCTGTGGTCCTATGCAGACACCTTCTTTTGGAAATTATCTATACTTCGTGACTTTCATTGATGATTTTTCCAGGCATGCATTGGTATATCCATTGAAGGCAAAGTCTGAAGTGTTCATGTGCTTCAAACACTTTTTGGTTTTGGAATTTGTCAGCATGTAAAATGGGCAGCCTCCATTCTGATCGAGGGGGGGAATATATGTATCCTTATTTTAATGCATTTCTGGCTGAGCGTGGGATAAAACTCCAGTGTACAGTGCCGTATACACCTCAACAGAATGGGGTTGCTGAAAGAAAGAACAGGTCACTCATGGAGATAGCGAGGTGCATGGTCAAGAGTCAGGCTTTACCACATAGTTTCTGGCTTGAGGCTGTCATGTGTGCAGCATATGTACTGAACATGTGTCCCACTAAAGCGCTACAGTCTATCACTCCATATGAGGCTTGGCATGACCGCAAGCCATCTGTTGCTCATATGTGTGTTTTTGGTTGTTTGGCATATGCACTAGTGCCTGAACAACATCACAAAAAATTGGATGATAAGGCAGTAAAATGTATTTTTGTTGGGTACAGTTCTGAAAGTAAAGGCTATTGTCTGTATCATCCAGAGACTAAACGCATTTTGGTTAGCCGTGATGTTGTCTTTGTGCAAGATGCTATTCAGCCATTGCTTTCATGTACTATGAAGACATTTGTTAGCTCCAAAGACATGTATGATACTTTGATGCCTCTTTTTACAGGTGGACAGTCTAATGCTGGTCCTAATGAGGCAACTTCTCAGCCTTTGCAGGTTTCATATGATGATGTAGATCATTCCATTTCTGATGCAGATTTACTTGATGCACTTGTTGATGAGAGAGCTGATATTGAGCAGGCAAACACTATGCCAAAATGGTTGGTGCAAACTTTGCGTGACAGCAAATTAGATGCACCTTTTTCATATCATATGCGTTCAGGATCTCATAGTGCCTCCTTTGCATCAGATTGCTATGTTATGGCTGCGTCTAGTCTCTGTGATGAGAATGAGCTTGTTTCTTTTGATGAAGCACAGAATTCAGAAAATTGGATGGCTCCTATGCAATCTGAATATGATGCTATAATGAAGAATGGTTCATGGTCTTTGTGTGACTTGCCTCTTGGCAAGAAGGCCATTGGCACTAAGTGGGTATATACAAGCTGAAGCGTAAACCTGATGGTATAGTTGACAGGTATAAGGCTAGGCTTGTTGCAAGGGGTTGTACGCAGAAAAGAGGCATTGATTTTGATGAGACCTTTGCACCTACATGCCGTATGACTACTGTTCGGAGCATTTGTGCACTTGTAGCCCATCATGGTTGGAATGTACATTAGTTGGACATTAAAACAACATTTTTGAATGGTGACTTGCATGAATAAGTGTATGTTTTTCAGCCCCGTGACTTTGTGCAGAAAGGGCATGAAAACCAGGTGTGCAGGTTAAAGAAGGCATTATATGGTTTAAAGAAAGCACCACCTGCTTGGTATGAGAAGATACATGCCTATCTGGTTGCACATGGTTTTGAGAGCAGTCCAACTGAAAGCACTTTATATGTTAAGCGTGCTAATGATGTGCTTCTGATCATTGTTGTCTATGTTGATGACATGCTGCTCACTGATCCTATTGAGAAGCATATTGCTGATTTCAAGGCTGATTTGCATGCCTCATTTGAGATGTCTGATTTGGGGCATTTGCATCACTATTTGGGCATTCAGTTTATGCAAGTTGATGGTGGAATCGCTTTGTGTCAAACGAAATATATTGACACATTATTGCAACATTTTGGCCTTGAAGACTGTAAGCCTATTGCCACTCCTATGGAGATACGTTTACGATTGAGTCTTCATGATGCTAGAGATGCATTTGATGTTGTTCTCTATCAGCACGCTGTTGGATGCTTGATTTACGTATGCATTACTCGGCCAGATATTCAGTTTACTGTCTCACAGATGAGCAGGTTTATGCATTGTCCAGGAGTCACGCATTGGAAGGCGGTTAAGTGCATCTTTCGCTACTTGAGTGGTACTTAGCTACTTGGGTTGTTTTATCCCAAGGGGGGATCACTACCACTAGATTTGCATGCTTTTTCTGACTCAGATTGGGCTGGTTGTTATGACACTCGTGTGTCCACTAGTGGTTTTTGCTTCATGCTTGGTAGCTCATGTATATCTTGGTTGAGCAAGAAGCAGCCTACTGTGGCCACTTCCAGTTGTGAGGCTAAGTATAGGGCAGCTTTCACAGCGACTATTGAGTGTGTGTGGCTCAGATGCCTTATGGCTGATTTAGGTGTTGACGAGTCTTCTACCATCACCATCTTCACTGACAGTCAGAGTGCATTGGCAGTTGCGAGGAACCCTGTGTTCCATGCTCGCACTAAGCACATTGAGGTGCATTATCACTACGTCAGGGAGAGGTTCTCTGCTGGGGAGATCAGCTTGGCATATGAGCCCACACAAGAGAACATTGCAGACCTTTTCATGAAGGCTCTACCTAGGGAGAAATTTGAAGCTTTCCGCAAAGCTTTGGGCTTACTTCCTTTTGTGGAGTGATTTCCACATAGCTTGGCACTTCCTTATACATGAGTGCCAGCTCCTTGTTCACCGCATCACTCCCAGGGGGGGATTTGTTGATATATTTAGGTAGTGATGTGTGTGAACACACTAGGACCGCCGGGGCACTTTTTTCCCTCTTTAGGAGGTTTTTTCCCCTCGGCTTGTATATACGCCTATTGCCCTAATGGGCTACTAATCTTTTGTACATTCTCTAGTAATACATTCAGTATTGTGTGTTTGTGCTCCAAGCTTCTTCTTCTTCCTTGTGTTGTTCGTGTGCTTCCGCAGACATCTATCTCCAACAGCCACATGAATGTACACGGTTAAAGAAGCTATCAAAGAAGAAGATTGTTGAATGATTACATGATCTTTCGAAGCAAAAGTAGGGTTAAAGGAGGAATTTTAGTGTGTTTTCTTGAGTTTCTCTTTGTTGAGGGTCTCCATTAAACCTCAAAATTGCAAAGGTCACATCTCCTTGTGTGTTTATCCAATTTGAGTGTTCTTTAGCTCATTAGAAATTTGTTGGTATCTACTATATTTGTGTGTAAAATGAGATTGAAAATATCTAGGTGAGTAGAGATCAACAAGCTGTGCAAGCATGATTAGATTTCAATACATAAGTTTGCGAGAAGGGCAACTAGTTTCTAGGGGGTTTCACCTAGTTCTAGCTATACTTAGGAGGTCAATAAACTCCAAAATTGCTATCAAATTAAGGAATTGAGGCTTGGAGAAGGTTGTAATACCTTGACGAAGAACTTGAAGAATTACATAAAAAAAAAAGGCTCTACTTCAAATAAAAAAGGATCTCAAGGACAAGCTCTCTATGCAAGATTAGCAAGAGGAGGAAGCAGAGGTAGAAGAGGTTGAAATAGATGTCAAGGAAGAAGGAACAATGGTCAAGGGACTTCAAGTGGCTCCTTAGACACAAAAGGAATATGATGGTCAAGTGCTAGAGGTACGAGAGGCTATTACAACTGTAATCAAAGACAAGGGAGTGAAGATAACAAAAATTGATACATATGTGGAAGGTATGTACACTATGCCAACAATTTCTATCAAAATGAGAATAATTAAGGTGGTAATTGAAGAGGAGTCTATTCAAGAAGAGGTAAACAACAAGGAAATTATATAGTTGAAGGTAAAAGTGATGATTATGATTCTCTTCTCATGATGAATGTAGAAACTAAGATTAATTGCAATTGTGATGTATGGTATCTAGATAGTGGTTACTCTTACCGTATGTCGCATGATGCTTCATGGTTTTCAATATCCATAATCCTTTATGTAAAGGTCATGTTGAAATAGGAGATGATAAAACACATAAGATTATGCAGGTTGGAGATGTTGTCATGTAGGATAAGTGCAAGATGAATTGCTTGAAGGATGTACTTTATGTGTCAATGATCAGTAAGAATTTGATGTCGGTTGGTCAAATGGTAGAGAAAGGTTTGCAAGTAAGACTTAATCATGTAAGTTGCTTCATTGAGGATCCAAAGAAAAGGAGTTTAATTGCTAAAAGTAAAAAATAAGGTAGATTCTTTACATTCAAGGTAAACCCAAATCATACAAACTATTTCTCTTATGGTAGGCATAAAATGCCAAAGCTTGATCTAAGGCACAAAAGGATTGGCAAAATGAATGTACACACGTTAAAGGAGCTATCAAAGAAGAGGATCGCTAAAGGATTACCTGATCTTTCCAAGCAAAAGGAGGGTTAAAGGAGGAATTTAGTGTGCGTTCTTGAATTTATCTTTGTTGAAGGTCTCCATTAAACCTCAAAATTGTTGAGGTCACATCTCCTTGTTTATTTATCCAATTTGATTTCTCTTTAGCTCATTCGAAAGCTCTTGGTGTCTACTATATTTATAAGGGCAAGAGTGAAAAACACTAAGTGAGTAGAGATCAGCAAGCTCTGCAAGTATGATTAGTTTTCACCACATAAGTTTGTGAGAAGAGAAAGTAGTTTCTAGGGGGTTCCACCTACTTCTAGCTATACTTTGTAGCTATAGGTACAAGAGCAAGGAAGATTCAACTCAAAAATGATTTGAACAACATAGAAAAAGACAAGTAGATCGTTCAATGATTATTTATTGAAGGTTAAAGAGATTCCAGATCAGTTAGGCTTAATTCAAGCTCATGTGGAGGACGGCGATGTTGTTGCACATACTCTTAATGGACTCAAGGACAATGAGAGATGGAAACAATTCATCACTTTTGTTTATTTTAGAAGAGAATTACGAGATTTTGATCAGCTTGTTTCTCTCATGGTCACAAAGGAGATGAATCTAAATGGCTCTACTTCAAATAAAAAAGGATCTCAAGGACAAGCTCTATATGCAAGATCATCAAGAAGAGGTTCAAATAGAGGTCAAGGAAGAAGGAGCAATGATCAAGGGACTTCAAATGGCTCCTTCAACACAAAAGCAATGAATAAACCTGCTCATCTGTGACACAAAAAACTAAATATATGTTTGAGTAATGTATAAGTAAATCAAGCATCCAATAGCTTGGTGATAGAGAATAACATCAAATGCATCTCCAAATCATGAAGAGTCAATCGTAAACCTGTTTCCATAGGAGTAGTAATAGGTTTGCAGTCTTCAAGGCCAAAATGCTACAATAATGTGTCAATATATTTTGTTTTACAAAAAGCTACTCCACCATCAACTTGCATAAATTGAATACCCAAATAATGATGCAAATGCCCCAAATCTGACATCTCAAATGAGGCATGCAGATCAGCCTTAAAATCAGCAGTATGCTTCTCATGAGAAGCAGTGATAGCATTTCATCAACATACACAACATGATCAGAAGCACATCATTTGCACACTTAACATATAAGATGCTATCAGTTGGATTGTCTTCAAAACCATGTGTAATCAAGTAGGCATGTATTTTTTCATACCAAGCACGTGGTGCTTGCATCAAACCATATAATGCCTTTTTCAACCTGCACATCTGGTTTTCATGCCCTTTTTGCACAAATCCATGGGGTGGAAAAACATATACTTCTTCATGGAAGTCACCATTCAAAAATGTAGTTTTAATGTCCAATTGATATACATTCCAACCATGATGAGCTGCAAGTGCACAAATGCTATGAACAATAGTCATTTGACATGTAGGAGCAAAGATCTCATCAAAATCAATGCCTCTTTCTTGAGCATAACCCTTTGCAACAAGCCTAGCTTTATAACTTTCAACTGTTCCATCAAGCTTATGCTTCAGCTTGTATACCCACTTAGCACCAATGGCCTTCTTGCCAGGAGGCAAGTCACATAAAGACCAAGTACCATTTTTCATAATAGCATCATATTTTGATTGCATAGCAGCCATCCATTTTTCAAAATTTTATGCTTCATCAAACAAAACATGCACATTCTCATCACACATAGTAGAGATAGCCATAACATAGCAATATGATGCAAAAGAAGCACTATGAGAGCCTGAACGTGTATGATATGACAGAGTTGCATCTAATTTGCTATCTCGCAAAGTCTGCACCAACCATTTAGGCATAGGTTTTGCCTCCACTATATCATTTCTCTCATCAACAAGTGCATCATGTAAATCTGCATTAGAAATGGAATGATTTGCATCATCACATGAAACCTAAAGGTTGAGAAGTTGCCTCATTAGGACAAGCACTAGACTTTCCACCTATAAAAAGAGGCAACAAAGTTTCATACATGTTGTTGGATCTAACTGATGTCTCCTTAGTACATGAAAGTAATGGTTCAATAGCATATTCCAAAAAAACAACATCATGACTAACCAAAATGCATTTAGTCTGTGGATAATACAGATGATAGCCTTTTGTTTTAGAACTGTACCCAACAAAAATACATTTCACTGCTTTATCATCCAATTTTCTGCGTTGTTGTTTAGGCACTAATGCATATGCCAGACAACCAAAAGCACGCAGGTGAGCAACAGATGGCTTGTGACCATATCAAGCCTCATATGGAGTGATAGACTGCAATGCTTTAGTGGGACACTTGTTAAGTACATATGTTGCACACATAACGGCCTCAAGCCAGAAAGTATGTGGTAAAGCCTGACTCTTGATCATACACCTCACCATCTCCATGAGTGACGTGTTGTTTCGTTCAGCAAATCCATTTTGTTGAGGTGTATATGGCACTATACACTAATGTTTTATCCCACATTCAACTAGAAATGCATTAAAATCAAAAGACATATATTCCTCCCCTCGATCAGAATGGAGGGGGCCCATTTTACATGCTGATAGATTTTTTAGCCAAAAACAAAAATTGTTTGAAGCCCATAAACTCTTCTGACTTTTCTTTCAATGGATATACCCATGCATGCCTGGAAAAATCATCACTGAAAGTCATGAAGTAAAGATACTTTCCAAAAGTGGGTGTCTACATAGAACCACACACAGCACTGTGAAAAAGCTGCAATTTCTAAATAGCTTGAACTCAACGATCTTTTGGGAATGAGGAACACTCCATTTTTTCCAAAACACAACCTTCATAGACATGTTTACTAGGTGCCTCAAGTTTGGGTAGAGAGTACACCATTTCAAATTTCTACTGGCATAGTGTCAAAGCTTTTCATCTGACATAGCTTAAGAATCATGTAATGCACATGTTGAATCATTCACAGATTTTTAATAGTCTATGAGCTTATATAGCCCACAACATAAAATTCCAGAAGCAATAATGACGTTGTCATTTGATAGATCATGAATTATACATCTGTCATTGCTGTTGATGTGTAAAACACCACAAGAAATGAATTAATGTGACACTAGAACACCTCTATGGTCACCATTAACTCATTGACACTCCAAACTTTGAGAGATGATAGCCGAAACCAAGAACTTTGCTTCTTCAGATTTTTCTAGTCACTGAAATGATGTACCTTTAGTATTTTGCTAATTTCTCTTAGCTCAAATATTATTTCTCCAAGATATTTTATAGGATGAAACTATCAGAGTAGATCTTTCCAACAAGGTATCATATGCATCAAACAGATCTCTAGAACTCAAGTTATGGCCTTCACAACATCACCCTGTATGACTTCCAAAAGTGGAATTTTTTCCTATTTTAGTAATCCTGTGTGTCTAAAAATAAAAAATTCGATGCCTAGCATCGAATTTCAGCCAAGGTCGATGTCGGGCATCGACTTTGAGCTTTTTTAGCCTCTTTTTTGCACCAGAAATTGCCTCTTTTACACACACATGAAGAAGACCACTTGTATGCTAGAAGTCGATGCAAAGCATCGACTTTATGCTGAAACTCGATGCCAGGCATCGAGTTGCTCCACAAATCTCATGTTTTTTAAAGATTCAACAACAGTTAACACACAGAGAATGAAAATAATGACTTATCAGCACAAACTCGATGCCAGGCATCGAATTGCTTGGAAAACTTGAACTTTTGAATTCATCACACAGTAGGCAAGCATGGAGATGATGGAGAGAGACTCATACACAGAACTTTACTCAGTTCTTTCTCATAGCTATGAAAACTCAGTAGTTTTACAAATGCTTTCTCACTCAGAGAAGCCCGACTATACTCAGTCGTATAAAATGAACTCCTTCTCTCTTTCTATCACTCTCTTCCACTTCTTCTCTCTCGCTCTCTCTCTCCGCGTCAGTTGATACAAACTAACTTATATAGATTTTCGTATTCTCGTGATTTTAAAAAACTTCTAGAACTAAAGTGAACTAACTTTACAAATATGATACACTTGTGAATTTGTCCCTTCACATAGGCATGGGGTTTTCTTCCTAAGATTTGACCTTCAAATATATGTCCAATTAGTGATTGTTTCTCCAACAATTGCCAAATTTCACAACCAAGCCAATCTTGGCTAAAGCTGAAACTGATAATAGATTCTTCTTGATTCCTGGCACAAATAATGTAAAAAAACTACCATCAGTAGTAGTCATAATGATCTTACCAACTCCCATGATAGAATAAGAGGAGTTGTTGGTGCATGTGATAGTATTTCTTTGTAGGGGCAGGTTCCAGTGAAGTGAAGAAATTGTGTTGCGAGGTAATATGTTTGGTTGCCTATTGTATAGCAATCATCTACTAAGGACTAACTACCTAGCAAAACCACCAAGGTGAAGAGAGAGCACGTATCCAGCCATCCAACTCCACCCATATATATACCTCAAGGCCAAGGGAGGAAATGTGAGGAGAGCTTGCCAAGTGTCCTCTCCATGTGGATTCTAATCCAAGACCTTCTAACCTTAGAAATCACATGGAATCGCATGACCCTCACATGGATTCTACAAGGATTTCTCCCAAGCTTGTATGTACAAATCTCAAGGCTTGAGAGACCTCCCTAAGGGTTAAATACCATATTCTTAGGAAATATCAATCCTAAGGGTCAAAACCCTTCAATTGGGAGTAAATAAATCCAAACAACTCAAGGGTTCAAACCACACTCTTGGAGATACTTTCCCAAGGGTTTCCTAATAGATTCCAAGGGTTCTCCGAGCGGTTTTGGACCCTTCAAACCCATGTCTTTGGCCACTTTGACCCATAGTTATACAACATTCTTCCCCCCTTTAACATTTTTGTCCTCGAAAATGTGTGTAGGTATAATATGTGAAGTATTCCCCCATGCACCATGAAACCCATGTCTTTGGCCACTTCGACCCATAGTTATACAACTTCTTCCCCCCTTTAACATTTTCGTCCTTGAAAATGTGTGTAGGTATAATATGTCAAGTATTCCCCCATGCACCATGATCTATACTCTGAGCATGGTCATCTCTCTCTTTAGTTTCATTTCTAGTAATCAGATAAGGGATAATCTCTACCTTATTCTGAAAAGAAAGGAATCAAAATCCCTGCCCAAATCATTTTCTCTTAGTCCACCTGAATGTACATGCATGCCTTGTACCTATGGACTAGTGAAAAGGGTGGAATTCTTTGGTGGACTTTTTCTTTTGGCACTTTCACAAACCTTGAGCTCCATAAAATTATACATTTCAGTACACTTTGTACTTCCCTAGAAATTTATAATTTTAGGAGTCTATGATAGAGATCTTATCTCTATCTTGAAAGGGCCAGATACTATATTCATCTTCCATTTAACTCTTTTTGGAAGATCTTTGACATTCAAGACTTAGATCCAAAGATGACTTTAGGAATTGGAATTATTTGGTAGACCATTCTCCTAGGTCTCTATCCTGTCATTTGTTTGTCTTAGATTAACTTCTTCGGTCTAGATTTTCTATTGGATGGAGTTGAGATGATTCAAGTTTTGCAGCTTTAGTTCCAAGGACTTGCAAGAAAGATACATGTTTCTAGGCATCATATCTCAAATCTTGCTAGGATCATTCTTGAATCACTTGTTCTCACCAAATATTCAAAAGAAGATCTTTTACAGATCATTCTTTCATTCAAGGTTATTATACTTGAATAGGCTTGGCTTTATTTTTGGAGCTTAACTTGGTAAACTCCCAAAATTATTTACCCTCTTACTTATCCAAATTTATTGTTCCATATAAAATTTGGCTATGCATTTTATTAAGAAAAATGCATCTACTTAAGAGGATAAAGGATAGCCTTTTCTAGGGTAAATGTCATTTTCATTCTATTTACCCTTTTGTTCATACAACTAGGTGTATTAAATTGGTTCAAGGAGGTACATTTCTACACCTCATAAAGAACCTAAGATCTTAATCTAAATGGTCTTATCTTTAAGGCTTTATCATGATGTTTCCTATTGGATCTTAAGCCTATTTTCTCTCTGGCCATCAGAGAAAAATCTCAATGGTATACTAGTGAGTTCTTTCTCCAATCTGTAGAACCACATCCTTAACGTTTCAACCTTCTTTGCCTTTATCTTTTCAATGCTCTCTGATCATTTACTATGATCATGAATTCCATCTTGTAACTCCTTGGCATCATTTTCATGAGAGCAAAGACTAAGGTTTCTAAATCTAATACCAATTAATTCAAAGGTCTCTTTAGGTTGACCTTTGAACTTTACTTGGCATTGAGCTATAAAAGGGTTTGATCTTTTTGACCAATATAGGCCATTTGGATTATCCAACCATAAAGGGTTTGATATATTTGACCAAGTTAGGTCATTTGGATTTGTCAAAATTCCTCTAACTCATTTAACGTGAGATAAGATCAAGTCTTTTCTCCTTTAGATCCCTTTTTCAATGATATTCACCCATGGGATTTTCTTGGGATCTTTAGCTCATACATTCATGAGTCTACTATTTCTTTGCTTAAGTCTTCAACATCATGTTGATGTTCTCTGAACCTTTAACTATTCTTCTTCTAGGGATCAACAATTATATGTCATCCCTTTGACTTAAACAAGTTGTCATGCTTACCAATCCAAACTTTGGATCCATCTTTATTCCATTCTCAAATACCCTACTCTGAATATGCTTAAAGACTTTGGCTAGCTTACCTTAGTTTTTCTTGCCAAATTGGAATTCTTCAATGAATTCCCTTTTTGCATATGTGGTTCTTACTTTTTTTTTCTTTTTGAGATTTAACTCAAACATACTCAGGTACATGGACATTAATTTACTCCTTAACTTTCATGAAAGAGTTAAGGAATATTGTTTGCTTAGAAGTATCATATTGATGATACCTTTCTTCCCCCCTTTAAGGAGTTTTCATCTTCAAAAACTATAGAAAATTGAGGTTCATATAATTCCCTATCCAAATTAGTAAGTCCTTTTATGCTCAATCCTTAATTGAACAAGTCATCAAATATCCTTGAGCTTAAGTTTCCATTATCCTTAAGTTCAGTGTCCCATACCACTGGACCCACATAAGTTATATTGTAAACATAGACATCCCATACCATCCGGTTTACAATCTCACCTTAGTGCAGACAACTTCAACTCTTACTCAAGGATTACTTACTAAGAAGATCTTAGTCTTATCATGGAAACTTTGTTTCTCAAAGTACCATCAAAATATTCATAAGTTGTACCCTTACTAAGTCTTCGTTTATTCTTGATAAGACTTTGAAAAATGAGGCTTCATATAACTATTTCTTTAATCCGATGCAATCAAAGTATCCTTGTCTATGTCATATGATAATAGAGCTAGTATTTCTATACTAGATATTATCTTTTGACATAGTTGTGCATCTATCTTAAAGGAAATAGTAATAGGCCGATCATTGACTTGGCCAAATGTTCATATTCTTAACCATATTACAAAGTTGTTGCTTGTTCATAGGATATGTTTTGGAGTAGTGGTTTTTAGGGTATCTTACAACCCTTTATTCTCTTTTTCTTCAAAAGTATTCCTAAGGCAACTCTTTTAAAGTTCCGAGTGGATCATACCTCTTGTCAATAACAGGAGAAACTTGTTGGCAAAGAAGTGAACACTTCAAAAGGGTGAAATGGTTCAACCATTTTTTCCCTATTATGTCATTTTATGACATTCTCTTCCCCATTTTAGTGTGATCATTGTCCTCAATGATTACTTCTTATCATTGTTCACGATCAAAGATTACCCCATGTGTAGGGTCTCATATAGGCTTCTAGTTTCTCCTTTGGATTTTTCAATCCAAGTTCTTATTACTAACATTCATGGTTTAATAAGAAGAGAAACTTGTTGAATTTGAAGGTTAAGTGCTTGGCCTTGCTGATCAGGCATGCCATTAGTATTATGGAACTTGGGGGTCCATAAGTAGGACTCGAAGCTTAAAGTTCCTCTTCCTAAGTTCATTTTTGTTGGCTTTTGGGATTAAGCCAACATATAAAAAGCATAAAAGTTAATGGTTATTGATTTACATAACATCAATATACCATTAAGCTTTTATGCTTTTGACTTCACATAAAGAAGTCATTTCCTAGTTTAAACCTTAAACTTACTGAGCTTACTTCTCTCTCATGTCCCATCAACCCTTGCATATCTAATTCAATTCATGCATCATAGTGTATGCCAAAAATATTTACATCTTTTCTTGAAGATGCTTTAGCATGCATAAGGACCAAAGGTTGAACCTCTCCTTAAAGCATGCATGGAATTCCCATTTAGAACTCCATTAAATGCATAAATACATGCTTGTGGTTACCATTCATGTTCATCCCATGCAATAATGAACATTCTATGTGCATTTTCTAACAATCTTTAGGTGGTCAATCTTTTTCATGGTAATGAAAAGCCTTTTTCCATTCAGCTATGCCATTAGTTTGTCACACAAATTATTAAACTTATGCATCTTTCCAAATGCACATGGACCACCATTTTCATTTAAAATGCATCTCTATATGCATTACTTTTAGCATGGTCAAAGAGGAAAATGGAAATAGAAATGGTACTTACCTTCATTTTCTCCACATCTGTCCTTTGATTCCATGAAGGAGGAAGCTTCTCCATTTGGATACTTCAAATTTGACTTTGCAAGGTTTGGCCATTGCCCTTTTAAACTGCTTCCTTGGGCATATGCATACTTACTTATATGCCCAAAATCTCACTTAATATACAACAATTTTAAGGTTGCCTAGATGCATACTTGCATTCACATATGGAATCCATTTCATACATATATTTCTTCTCACAAACACTCTAGGAGTGCCCAAGTGCACATATGAGATAATCTTAATGCGTATTCATTATTTGTGACACTAATCTAAAGGTCACAAGAAAAGAAGGATGTCTAATTAGCTTTCAAGTGAATGGTTCTCATCGTACTTGCAGGAAGTTATTCATTAAACTTCCTAGTAATGCTTGTTTAGAAGATCCTAACTCTACTTCTAAATGAAAGAAAGAAATACCTTTGGAGCTTTGAAACACTCATGAATGGGCACTTGTCATTGGCCGACTTTGCAATGGGTTCATACTGGCCTGACTTTTGCACTCACAAGGCGGACACACATGAGCTCGTAACCCGAAGCAAAAGTAGATCGGCAGGTCATAATATGACAAAGAAGACTATCACACAGAAGACACTCACGTGAGTTCAAAAATGTACAAACCTAGCTCTCAGTACCAATGTTGTATAACAATCATCTACTAAGGACTAACTACCTAGCAAAACCACCAAGGTGAAGAGAGAGCATGTATCCACCCATCCAATTCCACCCATATATATACCTCAAGGCCAAGGGAGGAAATGTGAGGAGAGCTTGCCAAGTGTCCTCTCCACATGGATTCTAATCCAAGGCCTTCTAACCTTAGAAATCACATGAAATATCATGACCCTCACATGGATTCTAAAAGGATTTCTCCCAAGCTTGTACGTAAAAATCTCAAGGCTTGAGAGGCCTCCCTAACGGTTAAATACCATACCCTTAGGAAATAGCAATCCTAAGGGTCAAAACCCTTCAATTGGGAGTAAATAAGTCTAAACAACTCAAGGGTTCAAACCACACTCTTGGAGATACTTTCCCAAGGGTTTCCTAATAGAGTCCAAGGGTTCTCCAAGTGGTTTTGGACCCTTAAAACCCATGTCTTTGACCACTTTGACCCATAGTCATACAACATTGCCCCACTATGAAAGTACCAAACATTTGAGTCTACTGTAGACATACACTATTCATGAGAAGATGGGTCATAGCTGCAAACAGTGGTAAATGACCATTCTTCATTCTACACAAGATTAGTAGACTCTATTTTGGGTGTAGAGGCCTCTACAACAACCATTCTAGCCTCTTTCTTCCTTGCCTCTTTAGCAGCTAGTTTTGGACAACTCTTTATGACATGATCATTTCCTTTACAATGTTTGCAAAACAATTTTTGCTTTTCCATTTTCTTCTCATCTCTATCATCCTTCTTGATTTTTGCTTACTAGTAGAAGAGCTCCATTTACCTTTGCCCTTCTGAATAGCCAGGAAAGCTTGACTTCCAACACACATAATGGACTTGTCCTGCCTAGATTGATCTTCTTGCAACAGAACAGAGACTAACTCCTCAAATGTTAAGGCATTTGGATTGCCTTTCATCATCAATCAAAGAGTAGAAGCAAAACTCTGATATGAATTTGGAAGACCATTCATAATAGTTTGCACAAGTGAACTCTTAAGCAAGACTTCATCAGTATAAATCAATTGCTCCTTCAAATCTTTGATCTATGTCAAAAAATTGTCCATATAATCTCTTCCATTCATGTGCTCACTCTCCAATTGTTTTTGGAGGTAAGCAACACGAGCCTCACTCCTTGCCTAGTATAAAGTGGTAAGTGTACCCCAAGCATCCTTTGCTCTTGAGGAATAATGGCACATTTGACAGACAAGGCTATCAATGCACGTTCCTGAGCATCTTTGTCATCCCAACAAATTTGTTGTGTAGTAGGTGTAGTACGAAACACAACACAAACAAGAACATGAAGAATATCACCATCTTCAATGTTGTCTGCAACACCTTCAGCAACTGTGTGTGCAGGTGTAATAGGACATTTTTCAACACCCTATACAATATTCCACAATCCTTTTGCAATCAATACATGATGCATCATATAAGCCCATAATGGGTAACTGGTACCATCCAACTTATCCTCAACATCCAACATATGGAATACATCACTACTTTCAGCCATGGCCACTCACTAAAATACCTTGGTGCAGAAAAATGATTGTATCTCAAAAAGTTGAACATAACTACCTTGTTGAGTTCTACTAAATCTATAGCAAACTTTGAGACACTTATATTGGCAAATCAAAACTTGTATATATCTTTGGCTCAAAAAGATCAAAATGCCTACACAAGTGTTCTGATAGTGCATTCGGAGGCCGAAACAGGCTCAAATTGTGATTTCAACACCACAAACCAAAGCCATTTTGATTTCCTAATCACACTGAGCATGCTCACCAATTTTTGTGCGATTCTGAGACTGATGGGAGGGGTGTCGAGGATGCCCTAGATGAAGAGACGACCTGCTCTGATACCAATTGTTGAAGTTTGAGGTCTCCAGAAGCAAGCGAACAGCACAAGGAAGAAGAAAAATCTTGGAGCACAACACACAATACTAAATGTATTACCATTAGAATGTACAAAGATAAGTAACCCATTAGGGCTATCGCTGTATATACAAGCTAGGGGAAAAAAACCTCCTAAAGAGGGAAAAAAGTGCCCCGACAGTCCTAGTGTGTTCACACATCACTACCTAAATATATCAATAGTCATGCAGGATAAGTGCAAGACAAATTTCTTGAAGGATGTACTTTATATGCCAATGATCACTAAGAATCTGATGCCGGATGGTCAAATGGTAGAAAAAGGTTTGCAAGTAAGACTGAATGATGCAAGTATTGAGGATCCAAAGCAAAGGAGTTGAATTGTTGGAGGTCAAAAACAAGGTAGATTCTTTACATTCAAGGTAAACCCAAATCATACAAACTATTTCTCTTATGGTAGGCATAGAAAAGTAGAGACTAATCTATGGCACAAAAGGATTGGACACATGAATGTATAGGCATTGAAGGAGTTATCAAAGAAGAGGATTGTTGAAGTTATCTGATCTTTCCAAGCAAAATATGGTGTATCTTTGTGAAGCATGGAAAATGGGCAAGGAGTGTAGACAACCTTTCAAGCATTCAAGCTATGTAAGTGATGGTTTGTTGGATCTTATGCACAGAAGCATCCTTGCCTGCTAATAAGTATTATGTATCATTCATTGATGATCGTAGTAGAATGACATTTGTGTATTTCATTAAACATAAGAGTGAAGTCTTTGATTGTTTAAAGAAGTTTAAATTATTTATCAAGCAGCAAACATGAAAGTATGTTAAGAAGCTAAGATCTGATGGAGGGGGAGAGTATTTCCCTCAAGCTTTTACTAATTTTTTGTATGATGAATGTATCAAAAGAGAAGTTACATGCAAGTATACGCCACAAAAAAATGTGGGCTCAAGCTATTAGCACAAGTGTGTACACTATTAATAGAGTTCGTACTACTAGAGTTCATCATTTGACACCATATGAGGTATGGCATGGAAGGAAACCAAGCATAAGTCATTTGAAAGTATTTGGTTACATATGTTATGTGCATGCACCTAGTGAAGTGAGATCAAAAGTTGATTTGAAATTGAAAAAGTGTATATTTATTGGTTATGCAAATACTAAAAAGGGATATAGATGCTATAATCCTCATTTCAATAACGTGGTTTTTTCAAGAGATATAAACTTTGATGAATCACTTTCATGGTATGCAAATAAGAAAAGTTTGCAGGTCATGGATGAAATGTGCTTACTTTAGCCCACATGAGCTTTAAGTGATGAGGAGTGATTGGACGAAGAACCAGAGCTACCTTTCAATGGAAGATCAAGGCAAGCATCACCTCCAAGTGTTAAAAGTAAAGGTAAACTCAAACTTGAAGTTAATGATGAAGGACAAGAAGTTGGAGTATACATGAGTATGGAGAGTCATCAAAGGTTCCCAATAAAAAAGCAAAAACACCTACCTTGGAGGTAAGAATAACTTCAAGAGTGAGTAAGCAGTCTCAAAGGTATACTTATGAATCTTTTTTGAATACTTGTTGTATATTTAGGCAATGATGTGTGTGAACACTCTAGCACCGCAGGGGCACTTTTTTCCCTCTTTAGGAGGTTTTTCCCCCCGGCTTGTATATACGCCTATTGCCCTAATGGGCTACTTATCTTTGTACATTCTCTAGTAATAGATTCAGTATTGTGTGTTGTGCTCCAAGCTTCTTCTTCTTCCTTGTGTTGTTTGTGTGCTTCCGCAGACATCTATCTCCAACAATTGGTATCAGAGCAAGTCGTCGCTTCATCTAGGGTGCCATCGACACTCCTCCGTTTGCAGTCTCAAACTCGCACGAATTTTGGCGAGCATACTCAACATGTTTTCGAGATCAAAACTGCTTCGCTTTGTGGTGCCGAAATCGCGATCTGAGCTCGTTTAGGCCTCTAAACGTACTATCATAGCGCTTGTGCGGGCTATTTTGTCTTTTTGTGCCAAAGATATATACCAATTTTTGTTTGCCAGTATAAGCGTCTCGAAGTCTGTCATAGGTCTAGCAAAATTCGTTTGGGTAGTTTTGTTCAACTTTTTGAGATACAGTCAATTTTTTGCATCAAGGTATCTTAGTCACCGGCCATGGCTGAAAGCAGTGATGTATTCCGTACCTTGGTTGTTGAGGATAAGTTGGATGGTACCAACTACCCATTATGGGCTTATATGATGCGACATGTCTTGGTTGCAAAAGCACTGTGGAACATTGTGCAGGGTGTCGAAAAACGTCCTATCACACCTGCAGCTGTTCCAACTATAGGTACTGAAGCTGATGTAGAAGGTGTCGAAGATGAAGATATTCTGCATATTCCTGTTCGTGTTGTAGTTTCTATTGCACCTTCTACAAAGCAGATTCGCTGGGATGGTAGAGATGCCCAGGCACATGCATTGATAGCTTTGTCTGTCAAACGTGCCATTATTCCTCACATTCGCCTTGCAGAATAACTAAGGATGCTTGGGATACACTTACCACATTATACCAGGCTAGGAATGAGGCTCCTGTTGCTTACCTCCGAAAACAGTTGGAGAGTGAGCACATTAATGAAGGTGATTCTATGGACACTTTCCTAACCAAGATCAAAGACTTGAAGGAACAATTGATTTTTGCTGATGAGGTTATACCAGATAGCTCACTTGTGCAGACCGTTTTGAATGGTCTTCCTGATTCATATAAGAGTTTTGCTTCTACTCTTCAGTTGATGATGAAAGGCAATCCAAATGCCTTATCATTTGAGGAGTTCGTCTCTGCTCTATTGCAGGAAAATTAATCCAGGCAAAACAGGTCCATTATGCGAGTTGCAGATCAAGCTTTTTGGACTAGTCAAAAGGGAAAAGGAAAATGGAGCTCTTCAACTAGTAAGCATTGTAAAGGGAATGATCATATCATAAAGAACTATCCAAAAGTGGCTGCTAAAGAGGCAAAGAAGAAAGAGGCTGGAATGGTTGTTGCAGAGGCCTCTACACCAAAAATAGAGTCTGCTAATCTTGTTCAGGAAGAAGAATGGGCATGTCTGCTTTAGACTCAAATGTTTGGTATTTTGATAGTGGGGCGACCAAACATATTACCTCGTAGTGCAGTTTCTTCTCTTCACTCGAGCCTTCCCCTACAGGGAATATTGTTACATGCGCCAACAACTCCTCTTATCCTGTTATGGGAGTTGGTAAGATCATTTTGACTACTGCTGATGGTAGTTCTTTCACTTTGTCAAATGCCTTATTTGTGCCTGGGATCAAGAAGAACCTCTTATCAGTTTCTGCATTAGCCAAGATTGGCTTGGTTGTGAGATTTGTTGATGACAGGTGTACAGTTCATGATCTGTCAAATGGTGATGTGATTATTGCTTTTGGCATTTTATGACATGGGTTGTATAAGCTCATAGACTATGAAAGATCTGTAAATGATTTGGCATGTACAATAAATAATTCTCAAGCTATGTTTGATGCAAAGGTTTGGCATGCACGCTTTGGTCATCTGAATTTTGCTATTTTGCTATGCCTGCAGAAATCTGAAATGGTGTCCTCTTTGCCCAAACTTGAGGCACCTGGAAAACATGTTTGTGAAGGCTGTATTTTGGGCAAAATGCAGTGTTCGTCCTTTCCAAAAGATGGTTCAGTTCGGGCTACTCAGAAATTGCAACTTGTACATAGTGATGTCTGTGTTCCTATGCAGGCACCTTCTTTTGGGAATTATCTTTACTTCGTGACTTTTATCGATGATTTTTCCAGGCACGCATGGGTATATCCATTAAAGGCAAAGTCTGAAGTGTTCATATGCTTCAAACAATTTTTGGTTTTGGCTGAAAATCTGTCAGCATGTGTAGCTCAGCGATGAGTAGCACCTCCTTTAATGTCAATCCGGAGAGACGTGAGGATGGTATGAAGACCACGAGCAAGTGGAAGCACAAGTGCGTGAGTGAGAAGCACACAAGCATGCACACACATACACGCACACGCGCACACACGGCAAGAACAAAGAGAGTAAGACAATGGAATCACTTCTATTGCAACAAAGTTCTCATACCAGCTCAAACCACAAGAAGCTAACCTCTAAAATGAGCTTTCTAGCTCTATTTATAGTTTTTGACTAGCTTTGGCCCTGTCCAGACCTAGTGTCCGGCCTAGTTAAAAATTAGGTTCCAGGGCTTATTTGAGGGCCCAAACGAGATCTAAAAATTATGAAAATTAACAGGCAACTACTTCTAAGGCTCCCCAAGCTCAAGGACTCCTCGGCTTGTACAAAATGGAGCTACAAAAAGGTGAAATGATATTTACAAGGGTTTTTAGTGATGAGAATCACTTAAAAATGATGTAAGGGTTTTGAAAAAAAATGAAGGGTTGCCTTAGTGCTAGATCTGCATGTGTGTCCGTACTTGCTTCTTCTCGTATACTGTCTATACTGTCAACACTCTCCCCCCCTTAGGGTCTGTCGCCTCTGACAGACCTCTCTTCCACAGTTTGATCAATGTATTTCTGCAGGAGGTCGGTTGCCAATTCTTGTTCTTTGATTCTTAAACCTCTGACCAGGTCTCGTTGCAAAGCCTCCCAATCAACTGTACCAGGCATGTCAGGTTGTGGCATCGTGTAAAGCTCGGAATGCATTGTTTGCTCGCATGCAAAAAGATGGAGTAAATGCGTAGGCCGTGGCGCGAATACCTCTGAATGTGCCTCCCAAAACCCCGTGGTGAACATATCGTCGAATGTTTGCTTGTAGTAGGCAGGGAGATATCTTATGCGTGCATGCCATGCGTAAGCCACTCGTATGCTCGGGGTTGTGCTCATATCATATAGCAGGTCGTAGTTACCATTAATAAACCCGGGAATAGGAGGTTGAATACGGCATACATTGCGAAAAGTTTTGAGTACGACCTGCATCATATCGAAGATCTTGAGCATCATCTGGGCAGCGACATCTGGCATGGGGTGGAGACGTGGTATCCAATGTCTGATGGTTGCAATCATGTATGACACTGTGGGAGTACCGGTTGGGGGGGCGATGGCGGGGTAATTGAGCCATTCTTTACAGTTCGCGTTATTCTGAACCTTGATTGCAAAAGCTTTCCATGATCTTCGTCTTTGCACTGGCCCAAAACACGGATTGTACTTCAAATGCATGGGGGCGTGATCCCATGTTCGAAGCATTTCTGGGTAAGTTTCGAGTAACTTCTGCCTCCAAGTTGGTTGGAATATGGCCCCTTTTCGTGCCGCTTCTGGTATATCTTCTGGTTCGAACTGTGTGGCAAATGTTGGGCACTTGTTGGTGACTCTTTTGATTTCTGCGTTGTAGTCGGCCAACAATACAAAATAGGGCTTGTATTGTAATTCTGAGCTAGTGATAAGGCGTCTAGAGGCAATGTGCCTGAAGTACTCTGAGTGAAGGATGGTGTCCTCAATGGCCTTCATTGCCAGCATCTGAGTGGATATCCGTTCCTGATGAGTTTGCCCCATTTCCTCTACCTGTTTCATCCATGCTGATGGGGGTTCCTCATAGGTATCTCGACCTTCTTCTGTGACGCGTCCTCCTGGGAATGGTTGAGGCTCGTAGGTGTCGTCGAATGCTTCCTCCACTGGAATAGTAACTGCTTCTTCTTCTAACGGTTGCTCTGGTGGGGAAGGAGGTCGCTCGTACTGCATCAACTTCAATTTTAATTCTGCAATCTGTTGCCGTAACTCCAGTACGTCATTGGTCGTTGAATGTTCAGGTTCAGGTGACGTAGCAGCGTCAGTCATCTCTTTAGGTTCCCATTGGTGTGGTGTAGACTCTTGGGGTCTCTGTAGGTCCTTCAGCTGGTCGGCAAGCTGATCATGTGCTTCTAAGAGATTGGCATAAGTTTCCAAGATCTATTGTATGCTTTCTGAGGGAACAGCTTGAAATTTAGCCGGGTCTATGGGTACTCCCGGGGTGTTCTCCATGGCGGCCTCGAGGTTCTCTTGGTTTTGTTGTTGAAGCCGCCTGTTCTCTTCTTGAGCTGCCGCCAGATGTCGTCGTAGCAAGGCCATGTTTCGTTGAAGCCTTGCATTGCGGCCCATTTGATCCCGCAGTTGTTCCTCCATGGCTTTGCTCTCTTCCATATGCCTCGCTTCGAGTTGCGCATTTGCATGTTCGAGGGCAGATATTTTGCTTTGTGACTCCGTATGGCTGGACTCCAAGGCATTGACACGCTCTTGGAGTGTTGCTGAGAGGGTGCAAAGCGCTTTGTTATTTTCCTCCAATAATGTATATTCCTGCTTAAGCTGAGTGGCAGCTTCGAGCATGGTGTCGAGTGCAAGACTAAATGAGGTGGATGCGGGGGTAAGGATGGAAGATGCAGGGGGTTGGGGAGTGGGAATGGGAAAAGTGGATGTTGTGCCTATCGTGTGTGGAAGTGGTGATGTGAGTGTAATAACCTGTGATGGTGTGGTGAGAACAGTGGTGGTGGGTGACCCAGCGGATGGTGAGATGTCCATGGGGTCGGACATGAGAGAGTGTGATTCGTGAAAAGTGAACACCGGGATGGTGGGTGGTGTGATAGTGGTGGCTGTGAATGTGGGGAAGTGAATTTGGGGAAGGGACTTTTTATTATGTTCATCAACCTGTTGAAGAATGTTTACAAGTTGGGTCCAGAAGGAGGGTTGGTTGATTAGTGTGGAGCCCGAGGCAGTTACAAGGGACGGGGTAGGTAGAGTTTGGAAGGGAGGAAATGGAGGGGTGGAGGGTAAAGGGAGGGAAAGAGTCTGTCTAGTGGCAGATGGTTGTCCAAGGGCATGGAGGTAGGAAGGGTGACCTAGTTGGGGTTCAAAAATCTGAGTGACGGAGATGGATGAGGGTGAAGGAAGGAAAGTGGAAACGGGGGTGTGTACAATGGTCTCACTATAGGAGGAGAATGGTTGTGTAGAAAGACACGTGGAGAGAGGCTCTGAGGGTGGGATAGGAGATGATGGGGGGGATGGTGCATGCATAATTTCCTCCGGTTCATCATTGGGCCTAGGGCTAATCATGTGAACATCTTCTGATGTGGACGTAGCTAACGCGGTAGATACTTCCACCTGAATCATCTTTCCTTGTCGAGGCCGTGTATCAATTCTTCTTTGATCATAAACAGGGTTCTCTCGATAGACCAAGGTTCTCATTGCTTCACTGATGCCACAGGTGTCCGCCAAAAGATTTAGCGATTCTACAAAATGGGGGTCGATATGCTCTGACTGCAACATCTGGTTTACTAGGGCCCTATTTGCTTCTTCTGTCATCTTATGTCTTCTCTGTACCTGCTTGATTGTTTTGTACAGCCGTCTGAGTTGTGCTGTGTAGGCAGGGGCCTCCTCTTCACTGTCTTGCGGGTCATTTCTGTGTGCGCCTTCCTGCACTTGTGTGTTTTGGTCATGCGGATGTTGTGCCACTCCTTCCCCCTGTACTCTGCTCATCTCGCCCCGTGGCTGTTCTCTTTGGGCAGATGTGTCCGGACCCACATTGTCAAGGGAATCTTCACTGTCGGATAGGGGGACCGTCTGCAGAAATCTTTCAAAATCAAAGTTTGGGTCCTCTGTGAAGGTGGCCATCGCTGCAAATTCTGCATCGGTAGGTAGTGGAGGGGCAGAAGGAGTGGGCTGTACCACCTCTCTTGGTTGAGACTCTTGGAGGTGGATTGTGATAGGTGCCACCTGGGCTTCCTCTCTAGTGGAGACTTTGGCGGTGGCTTCTGGAGGGATCAGGACCTGTGAAAGGGATCCACGCATTCTTTTTGCAGGCTGACTCCCTGACTTTCGCCCTTTGAACAGCTCCAGGTGTGCATACTTTAGGGCTCGAGCAACTGGCACATCATATGCCAGACATCTGTAGATGATCCTTGTCAGCGCACAACAACCATGTAAGGTGGGCTTCCTCGCCCCCCGCTTGCCAGCCTCATATACCTGATCTAAGATCCATATCGGCATCTTAATGGGCAAGCTTCCGGTCTCTGCTAAATACAACCCGTACCATATCTTCTTGTGAGGCTGAGTGAAACGGTCCTGAGCGGGAAATGCGAAGTGCTGGAGGCACATCCACAGAGGTATGGCGATGTTGGGGGTGAGGGCGCACATTTCTTTGAGCTTCTTGACTCTATTGCTTTTCATTGATTCTGGTATCAAGGGGTCGCGATCTGAAGGCACATGAGTGCCATACATTTGAAGGGCTTCCCTGATTAACGTTACATTTAATTCAAACTTCCTCATCTCCTCCAGATTGGATAAGGAGGGCACCCAGAATGTGCCTGAATGATCTTTATCCCCGGTAGGTTTCAACGTAGCAATCAAGTAGTAGCACCTGAGGAAGTCGGGTTTAGGTAGAGCTGCACTGAAGTAAGCTTGTAGTCCTGCCTTTTGCCAGATATCCTGAAGTGGAGCTGCATTCTGTAAGGTCTCAAATTCTCCTGAAAAGAATTGGAAGGTCCACCAAACCCCTCCACACTCCATCTTGGACTCCCAGATGTGATCTGCGTCTCCCAAATCCCCTGGCATTTCATTGAACCAATGGGAGTGCCCTTTTACTCTTTCGGTTAGTCCACTGGGTGGATCTGGAATAGGAATCCTTCGCACATTCAAGAGTTCTTCAGGCCTAGCTGTTGGTAGAGCTTCCACTGGCATGGCATCCCAATTGATAGGGGCACCAGATCCTGCCTGAGAGCTTGTGCCTGCCGCTGTTGCCATGAGAGTAGGTTGCTTATCTGCTGGAAGATGAAAGGCACATTAGTGTTGCATAGGAAACAAGATGTAATGGTGTTCCCTTCACAATACTAACATGACAATCCCGGAGGTCAGTGGTTAGTGGTGAGGTGTTTATGATATGTGTGAGTGGTGATTAAAGGTCAGTGTCATCCTAGATGCATACTTTGGTTATGCAATGGGCTCGGAATGCTTCTGTGTTAGTGTGGACGGATTTACAGAATAGGGTCAGGGGGTTTAGTACACAGTTTAATTCTCCACACTCTGATAGAGGGGTCGTAGCTCTTAGAGCTAAGGACAGGTGAAGATTTCGGTATGAGAGTGTGATGTATTTGGGACCTTGTGGGTACCCATTTCCAGACATTCCGGGGGTTGATGGAAGTGGGGACAGTGAGAGGTGTAGGTATCTTGTCACTTTCTGAGTTGTTGGCCAAGAGTGCTTGTGAAAGCTGCTTCATCCTAGTGCCTGAAGGTGAAGTAATTTGGGCTTGTAAGCTAGCCTTGGGCACCCATATCTGTCTAGCATTAGGGGTGGCCTTCATTGACCGCTTAGGAACCCAAATAGAAATGGTATGCCTAGGGGTTATCCTAGGGGGTTTCTTCACTTTGTTCCTTGATGGTGAGGCTCGTTTCTTGTCTCCTTGAGAATCTGCTATTGGAGCTGTGGGTTTTCCATCCCTGCGTATCCAGATCTGCTTCACGCCACGAGATGCTCCATGTTGCACGGGTTGGCGCTCCTGCCTCTTGATCAGCGGCCTCCTTCGTGTAGAGTGATGTTCAGTCCGTTCGTTTAGAATCTTCTTTGGATCAGTTAGGAATTCCTTCTTGGCTCCTGAACCTCCAGTAAGATTGACATTCCTCTGCACCATAGAAGTTTGGACAAGTACATCATGGTTATCTTCGTGTGGATTCCTGGAGGGACCAGGAGTTGGTGCCTGTTCTATTGGTTTGAGTGCTTGATTTTCTAATTCAATAGTGAGACGACTTTGGCCTACCCAAGCCTGAAGAAGTCCACTTCTTAGGTTGAGGTTGACTGCGTGATCATAGATCCAGTCTTGGCCTAAGACAAGAGGTTCGGTCAGATCCTCGTCTTCACACACTAGCACTTTTGCTGGCATGAGGACCTCTTGTATGTAGAGGGGAAGATCCACCTCTCCCATACAAGGGGTTTCAACACCTCCTAATCCTATCAGATATGCTTCTAGGGGATTTACCTCCAATTGCAGCTGCTGGCAATAAGAGAGCCGAACTGCACTTGTGGCTGCTCCTGAATCAATTAAAGCCCTCACGCTTGTTGTGCTGTCTCTTTGTCCTATTTCTAAGGTCACAAAAGGTCGTCGGTCCACTATCTTATGGGTATGTTCACCTGAAGCCTCACACATGGCCATGTGATAGCCTGGAGACTCTTGAGTGTCAGTCATAGGCTGGTCCCTTCCTTGTCTCCTCAACTTCATTCGTCTGATACGCTCTAAGGCCTCTGCCTGTGCTTCTTCTCGAATTCGTTTTTCCTCCTCTTTACGTTGCTTAGCAGTGTTGAGTCGGCTTAGCATCTCCTCCGTGAGGGGTTCCTGATACAGCTTGACTCTGCATCCGCTAATATAGTTTGGGAGGACATCCCCCTCTAAAGTGGCTAGTTGTACTGCTCCACTCGTGGAGATCCTATTAATGATCATAGGTCCGTAGCCTCTCTTTTCTAGCTTTCTTGCGTGTTGTTTCAATGTGTAGACTAACACTAGATCTCCTGCTTTCAAGCTCTTATCCTTCACATGGGCATCAAAGTATGCCTTTTGCCGTTTCTTTGCAGCATAGATGCCTGCTGCTGCTCGTAGCCTCGTCTCACCTAAACGCTCTAGATCAAAGATCCTAGAGGACAACTCGTGTCCATTCCACTCATGCTCTTGTGCTACTCTTAAAGCTGGAATTAGGAAATCTAAGGGTAGCACCGCATTTTGTCCGAAAACCATCTGAAATGGGGTGGCATTGAGTACCGTTTTGTAAGCAACTCGGTATGCCCAAACAGCATGATGAAGTTGTTTGTCCCAATCAGAGCGTTTATTATTTACAAGTTTCGTCAATACATTACACAGGATCTTATTCGTGCTCTCGGCTTGTCCGTTAGCTTGTGGGTGATAGGGTGCAGATTTCTTATGTATCACCATGAATTCTTGAAGGAGATTTTCAATGACCTCATTCAAGAAGTGCGTCCCTCTATCACTAACCAACTCTATTGGTAACCCATATCTAGTGAACACATTTTCGAATAAGAACTTAGCCGTCGTTTGAGCATCATTTTTTGTCGTGGCTTTTACTTCCACCCACTTTGTAAGGTAATCTGTGGCTACAATAATGTATTCTGCATGGGAGTTCCTAGCTGGGGGGTTGATGGGACCTACAAAGTCTATACCCCACTTTGAAAATGCACGTCCTCCCATCATTGGCCTTAAGGGCATTTCATCTTTTCTTATCGGATATTGGGCACGTTGGCATGTGTCGCAACTCTTCACATAAGTATGTGCATCCATATGAAGAGTGGGCCACCAAAGTTCGGAGAATAGAATGGTCTTAATTACTCTGTCTGGCCCAAAGTGTCCACCTGCAGTACCGCTGTGTGCCGTTTCTAAGACTTTCAAGTAGTCTGATTCATGAACGCACAGTCTTAGGTAACCATCCTTGCCTCTTCGATATAGGTTGTCTCCTACTAAGGCATAGTCTTGAGCCTCTTGCTCCATGCTCCGTTTTCTGGCAAGACTAGCCTGATTGGGCAATGTTTCCGATCTCATGAACTCAACCAATGGAGCACTCCAATCAGGGATTAATGACACATGATAAAGAGTGGCATGCTCCACTGGGGGTCTTTTCTGGCACACTGGACAATTGTGGATCCACTCTTGTATTTCTTTGTCCATGCTAGGCCAATACACCCCTAAACGTTTTAGATTCTGCAATGTTCGTTGTTTAGGGTAGTGATTTCCTAGCAGTCCCTCATGGGCTTGTTGCAACCAACTAGCATGTTCATCATCCTCGACACAACAAGCTAATACGCCCTCGGTATCTTGCTTGTACATACTTCCGGCTAATATTTGATACTTTAACGATTTTACAATTTCCTTTTTGCTTGTTTTAACATTTTTATTTGCAGGCCCGAAGGTTAGGACTGGTACCAACTTATTTGCCCATTTAGGAACAACTTCTAAATTGAACAGATAAGCATCGGGCAATTCATCAGACACTCCTTGCGGTGGCTCTCCTGAAGTGATGCGAGAAAGATGGTCTGCCCTAAGATGGGTTCTACCTTTCCTGACAACAACTTCAAAGTCGTATTCCATTAGTAAGAGGAACCATCTTACTAAGCGGCCTGTATTGCAAGGTTTATTGACCAAATATAGTAAAGCTTGATGATCAGTGAAAAACTTGAACTTATTGGCCAATAGATAGTGTCTAAACTTCTTCACAGCATACACCATGCCTAAGCCTTCTCTCTCCGTTGTGGTGTAATTTCGTTCAGCTGCATTTAATTGCCTACTAGCATATGCTATCGGCAAATCTAGGTTTCCTTCACCTGTGGGTTGTGCTAGCACACATCCTATTGCATGATTGGAGGCATCTACATGGACGTGAAAGGGTTTGCTCCAATCTGGAGTAGTCAATATTGGTGCTGTGCACAAACGTCTTTTCAGCTCGTTGAAAGAATTCTCGCATTCCTCGTTCCACTCAAAGTTTGTTAACAACCCATAAAGAGGTTTAGCTATGATGGCATACATGTGGATAAACCTACGGTAATATCCGCAATGGCCCATAAAGGCTTGTACCTCTTTAACATTCCTTGGTCTGGGCAACTCTGCTATTGCTCTTACTTTGTCTTCATCTGTTGAAATTCCATTCTTAGAAACGATGTGACCTAAGATCTTACCTTGTCGTACCATAAACACACACTTCTCTGGATTCAGACACACTCGATAATCTCTACACTTGTTGAAGATTTGCCTGAGCTCAGGGATGTGGTAACTTCTTTCTTGGGAATGAGCGCATAAATCATCCACATATACTTCTAAGCTCTTTCGCAAGAACTCCTTGAAGACATGACACATGAGTCTTTGGAATGTTGCAGGTGCATTGGTGAGCCCAAATGGCATCACACGAAATGCAAAGATTCCCCATTCTGTGGCGAAGGCCGTTTTGTGTTGATCTTCGGGGGCAATGGCTACTTGGTTGTAACCTGAAAATCCATCAAGGAAGCTGTAAACTTCCTTGCCTGCAACACGCTCCAAAAGATGTTCGGTGATTGGAAGTGGATAACTATCTCTGATCGTAGCGGCATTAACTTTTTTAAGGTTAATGCACACTCGCAATTTCCCATTCTTCTTGGGCACCACTACAATAGTGGACACCCATTCAGTGTGCTCAATCTCATAGATGAATCCAGCTTCAATCAGCCTGTCAATTTCCTCCTTTATTTTGGCTGCATAATTATCATTATATGTGTAGGGCTTTTGTTTGGTTGGCTTGGCATCAGCGGTCATCGGAATCGTATGAGAGCAAATCTCTGGATCTACTCCTTTCAAGTCTCTATAGTGCCATGCGAACACATCCCTATATTCCCTTAATAGCGCTACAAGCTCTGCTTCTTCTTCTGTACTTAGGTCGTCTCCTATGTACGTACATCGCTCTTCGTTCCCTTCAATGGTCACTACAATTTTTTTGGTCTTTTCTTTATTGTCATATGCTTCTCCTATAATGGCCTCTCTCTTAGGCATTCGTACCAAAATTTTCCGGTCTTCCACTTCATATTTCTTGAAATTTTCTGGTACTTCAAACAATGATTCTTCTTCTTCTTGTCTTACTGCTTTTCTTTTCTTTTTCTTTTGACCTCCTTCACTTCCTTTCTTTGAACTTATCGTTTTGATACTTGCAAGAGGTTCTTCTTCTTTTTGGGTCAACACTCCTATGTCTTCTAAGTAGTGTTCCTCGGAGTCAAAGTAAGTATCCATCACAATGGATTCTAGATCATCGTCACTCTCTTCTTCTTCTATGAACTCACTAGGATCACACTCTTCCAACAAGGGCTGACACATGAACACTGAAATATCATAACCCTCCTCATCACAATGGGGTGTCCATTGTTCTTCATTGACTGCAATGTCCATGGTAGCCAAGATTTCTGCCCAACCATGAGGCTCAAATTCCTCATCTGGAAATATCATTGGTGTATAGGCTGGGTCTTTTATTGGTCTATCTCCTGGGGAAGTTCCTTCTTCTCTCGCTTTTAGGCGCTTTTCCTCTTCCTCTGCGACCTTGCACATCCACAAGTGAGTATCTTCATGCAACCAGGATGGTTCAGGTGAACTTCCAGAATGCACGGAGATAGAGTCCTCTTTCACTTTGTGGATAGGATTCCACTATAGGGGTGGTACGTCTCTGAAGGTGTGATCCTTCAGATTGACCTTGGTGGTGACCCCTAAGTGCTGTAAGTACAAGGAGTTGGTTCCCCAATCCTGTACTATTTGCAATTGTCGTAGGAAAGGTCTTCCTAGGATCATCTCGTAAACATTATTCTTCTCAAAGTCACATATAGCAAACGTATGCTCAAACTCTACACCACAAGTGGTTAGAGTTATCCCTTCAAGCAATCCGAGAGGTCTTTCAAAATGACCATCTGCCATTTGAAGTTTCATCCTCGTTGGTCTTAAGGTGGGTTTGCCCCATCGCTTCCACAAGGAGGTGGTCGCAATAGCAACACCAGCACCCGAATCCACAATTGCTTTGGTTGTGTAACCTTGATAGGTGATCGGAAGATAAGTGTTACCTTCTTCACCTTCACTCATGTCTCCTATCTTGTCGAGAGGTATCTCGGGAACTTTCTGCTTAGAGCCTACTTTTGGTATATTGGATTCAAGTTCTGGAACCTGATCTTTCACATGATTCCAGAGCTCCGGTTTTGCCTTGAGGAGCTCCTCTACAGTGAGATGACATTGAACCTTAGTGTTCTTCACAACATCAGTGTTTCTTGGAATCACTGAGTCTTCATTTCTTACCAATATTGTGGGGGCTCTGATCTGGAGAGATTCAGATTCCCATGGGCCTGTGAAATGAGGCAACTCCTGTAAAGAATTAGATTCAAAATCTAATCTCTCATCCTCTTGTTGCTCTGTTTGATCTCCATAGATAGATGGAATGTCTTGGGGAAATTGATCATGAAGATCATCAATCTCAGGAATAGGAGGGGAATTACCCTTCTCCTTGGCCCATTTCTCTTCTTGTATTTCCCGCAAGAACTCTTGAGAGTACTGTTGAATTGAAGGAGGTATTCCAGCATCCGTGGAATTAGGAACATAAGCTCCCTTTGGTGGTGAGCTTCCTCTTTCAACAACTGGTTGAGCCTGTGGAGGTAAAGAAACTTGTGATTTGTTTACCAACTGCTCTAATCTTTCTAGTAAGCCTTGGAAATGCAAATCCGGCTTGACAGAGTTTGTCTGATTGAACTTTTGACTAGTCTCAAGTATAGCTTGAGCTTGTTCTACCATTTTCATGCACATTTTCATCCGTTCAATCTCTAAATCTGCTCTAGGGTAACTCTTGTCTAGGTTTGCAGCTGTTGGCCCTTCTTGAAGTCGAGCCTGGTAGGCCTTGAACATCATGTCCAAGCCTTCAGGAGTGGGGTCAGCTAATACTGATCCTACTCGGGGTGGTGGGTGGGTTACGAGGGGTGTGTTAGAGGGTGGAGAAATGGAGGGTGATGGGGATGGTAGTGGTGGAAGTGTGTGGGAATGCAGTTGAGATGTGATTTCTGTGATTTTTGCCTTGGTTTCTCTCACGCTTTCTTCAAGTTCGTTTATCTTTTTTGCCCATTGCCTCTTCATTCTTTCACGACTATCCTTCCAGGCGCTAGTTCTCTTTTTGGGTATGCTCTCTGTTTCACTCACCTCGGGGCTCTTTTCGGGACCCACACCTTGGTGTTGTTGAAGTGCCTGGGCCCTGGTGATCACCTGCACAGGTGTTGTGGAAGTCACACTCCCTGTGGAGTCTACAACTAACCCAACAACATTGATAGGAGTGATTTTAGGCATGTTATTAGGGTTCTTCGGGCAATCTCGTAGGAGATGCTCTTTCCCGCAGTCTTGACAGAAGCCCTGAACGGTTATTGGTTGAGGCTGTGTAGGGGCAGGCACTGGACAATCACGTATAAGGTGATCTCCCTGACACCTGAAGCATGGTCCTCTAGGAAATGGAGGTCGTACCTGCCTAGGTTGAGGTCTAGAGTTGGGGTTTGTGTACATAACGTTAGAATACTCAGGTTCCCCACTATTTTCACTTGGGTCCTCATAATAGTATGACTCGTTATGCTCGGGTGACTGCATGTAGTAAGCATGTGGGCTATCAATATGTGTGGAATCAAAACTGTGGTCACTTGGATCACTGTCTGATAGTAATGGGGTGACAGGGACTATGGCTCTATTCGGATTTTCTTCAGTAGATGCATATTTCACTGGGATGACATTGGTTGGAGCAGGGGGTTGCTGCACTAGGACTGGTTGAGGTCTCTGCTGCCCTTGATAAGGTGGCTGATAAGTTTGCTGTGGTCTATTGTATTGTGGTGATGGGTACTGATTCTGGTATCTACCATGTTGTGGATATGGCTGAGGATAATTTTGCCTGACAGTTTGCTTGTTATATGGGCAGTCTTGTGCAGTGTGGTTGGTGTATCTGCGCTCTATGGTGCAGTACTGGCTACTAGGATTCGCCTGTGGTTGGGCCATAATGGGACATACACTTGCCATATGTTCACCGCCACAATTATAACACCGCTTAACTGGGGCAAATCTCGGAATTTGCTTGCTAGAGACACCTAGTTTTTGGGCTACCTTCTCTGCAAGTTCCTCGATGGATGTGGATTGACCAGATGTCAAGTCACTAGAGCTATCAGAATTCTTATAGATTTTTGATAGTTCTAATTCCTCACCTAGATTGTCCTCAATGTCTATGCACATGCGCACGCACTCCTCTATCGTTCTAGGGTCCTTCAGGTACACATATGACCTGAGCTTAGTGCTCAACAATCCGTCTAGGAACAAGGCCACTTGTTTGGCTGGTGTGGGTAACTCCGGCATAGGGCATCTCTCCAGGTACTGTCTAAATCTTCTTCCAGCTAGTCTGACCGTCTCTTGAGGTGTTTGTTTGAAGCTATGAATTAGTGAGGAGGTGTTATGCCTGATTCCACTCTTAGAAAACTCAACAATAAATGCCTCTAAGAGTTGGTCTATGTTTCTGAAATGCCTCTCATTCAGTGGTTGGAACCACGTAAGGGCAGTGTTCCTAAGGGTTAGACCGAAAGCATTATATTGTGTGAATAGGTCCTCCACCTGTTCAGCTTTCAACACTTGTCGAAATTCTGCCACATGGTCATAAGGGTCTCCCGTGCCATCGAAATAATTCTTCATGGACTTCACCAGTTGAGTTGGTCGTAGGGTCCTAGTGTGTTCTCTCGGCCTTGGCAGAGAAAAATCATCAATGTCCCTGTGATTCCATGGGGTTCTATGTCTCTCAGGTTCCACTCTATTCCTCTCGGTTCCCGTTCTTTCTCTTCCCAGGGAGTTGGCGAAACTTACCTCAGGTTTGTCTCTGCTCCTATCTCTCTGAGCCCCATGAGCTTGGGAGGTCCCAGCTCCTTGGTGACCAAAGGACACAGTAGACCTTGGTTGGGGAAAAACAAATTCTCCCTTCCATGTGTAGGCATGTCTGCCAAGCTCAGTGACCACGAAGATTCTCTCTGATGTATTGTCTAGGTAGGTTACTTGACCTGGGTTATCAGGGTCTTTAAACTCATAGATTGTGAGGGCACTCACTTCCTGAGATTGAGGAGATTTATATCTCCAAAAAACCTCATCGGTTTCTCGGTTTAATAGCAGATCTATGCTTTTATTATCCTGTGGAATCCATTCTGGAGTCATGATTCTGGTCAAGACAGATTTACCACGGGGAGTTCTTGGCTCTCTCTCTAAGTTTCCTTGCTCTATGTCACCCATGTCGGTCTCCGCAATCACATTTCCAAACTCATCAGTTCTATCAGGGAGAGTGGTGACTACATATATAGTCCCCTCTTTATCTAGGTATGCTCCATTCTCAAACTTGACTACCGGGTGGGCTAATCCATGGGGTTGATCGGGGTTCTTAATCTGGACCACCGATCTTCTCAGTCCGTCTTCGTAGATGCAAGCACCTAGACGATTCGTCCTGATGTATTCCAGCTGAGTCTTGTAAGGTCCCTCTGGCTTTTCTAGATAAGCCAACCCTGAACTACCTACTGGTCTCTCCATGTGATAGGACATCTCAGAATCACTTGTTTCTGATCTGGGAATGTATGGATAATCACTCAACTGCTGGGCCCAAGACCTGGCAGTGTGATTGACACTAGCTTCAGAAGATCTGAGGCTCTGTCTGTCTCGGCCTAAGTGTCTGCCTGATCTAAGGTTCATAAGCCTGATTTATTTATCCCCTGGAACCCAAGCACATTCTCGTTGCAGGTTGATTTTGCACCAATCACTTTATTCTTTTTAGTTGAATATTATGTTTGTGGTCTTGTCTGAAATTGCGTCGTCAGGAGTACTTAAGTGAATTTCCGCACTTGATGAGTGATCGATTCCCGTTTACCTTTTGTCCCTTAGGGTTTTCGCACTTAAGACCTATTTACTTCTTGCACTTTGTTGATTAATATTCTTGGACTTGATTCGTGCCTAACGTTGCCCTAATTAATTACCAAACCTAAGTCGTACTTAGCCTAGGCTAGGAATTGACAAAGGAGGGTTGAGAGATCTTCCAACCTCAATTAGCTGGTTGACCAGACTGCTGCACAAGCCCAGGAAGCCTTCCCCCAAGCTTGGTACTCACCCTTGCTAGCTTGCTTTGGATTGCCTTGAGCGCGCACAAAGTTCCTGCAAAGGCACACCTGTTAGTATAGCTCTATTGCCACAAGTAATTGAAAGACACACTTCAATAATTTCAGCCCCCTTGGAGTAGTTCACTGTACCCCCTGAATCTGAGAACCACTTAGTTCCACCTAAAGGTCAACTTAAAAATGCATGTTCTAAAACCCCGCGTATGATTCTTACAAAAACCAGTCGAGGTCCACGTAGGATTCTCAACGAGCTTTCCAACGAGACCAAAATCTCATCAATCGGAGTTCGTATGGTCAAGTTATGACCATTCAGGCACTAAAGGGTCAAAACAGGCACTCAAGGTTCAGGAGATCCCTCTTTGGTTTCTAGGCCTTTTGCCCACTTCCAAGGTTCTAAAGTTATACCAAGGTGCCTAAAATTAAGCTCAACTACCCTTCCAATCACTAAAAAAAAATAACCCTCAATTTTTATGCGTTAAAGGCCGTGTATCGCGATAGGTCGGGTCGAAGTGTCGCGATAGCTCGAAGTGTCGCGATAGGTGGGAAGTGTCGCGATAGGTGGGAAGTGTCGCGATAGGTGGGAAGTGTCGCGATAGCTCGGGGTGTCGCGATAGCTCGGAGTGTCGCGATACCTCGGAGTGTCGCGATACCTCGGAGTGTCGCGATAGGTGGGAAGTGTCGCGATAGGTGGGAAGTGTCGCGATAGGTGGGAAGTGTCGCGATAGCTCGGGGTGTCGCGATAGCTCGGAGTGTCGCGATACCTCGGAGTGTCGCGATAGCTCGGAGTGTCGCGATACCTCGGAGTGTCGCGATAGCTCGGAGTGTCGCGATAGGTCGTGGAGTGTCGCGATACCTCGGAGTGTCGCGATAGGTCGTGGAGTGTCGCGATAGCTCGGAGTGTCGCGATAGGTCGTGGAGTGTCGCGATGCCTCGAAGTGTCGCGATAGGTGGGAAGTGTCGCGATACCTCGGAGTGTCGCGATAGGTCGGGGAGTGTCGCGATACCTCGAAGTGTCGCGATAGCTCGGGATATGGTGAATTTTTCTGTTCTATCTAGTGTTCCTGGGAGCTCTAGGCCTGCGCAGTGTCGTGGTGCACTCAGAATCGTGATTGGGTGAAATTTTCGGAGTGTCGCGATAGCTCGAGCTCAACGCCTCGGGGACTGTGCAGACAATTTCTGTACCTGCTGAGCTTGCTGGAGATGATGATGGAGCTGCCACCTGCAAGAAACATGCAAAAAACACACAAATACAAGCATGCACAATCGCTCTCTCTCAAACTCGCACACAACAAATGAGGGAATGATAGGGAAGAGGGGATATGTAGTGGAGAAGGAGGTGGAGGTGGAAATGGAGAATGAGGTGAAGATGAAGATGGAGATGGAAAAAAAAATCAGAAATTTACCTACTACTTACCATTCCAACGCGTCCTCTCTACGTCTTACCATCACACGCTCGTCCTCAAAGCTCGATCCCCGGCAACGGCGCCAAAATTTGGTGTAGCTCAGCGATGAGTAGCACCTCCTTTAATGTCAATCCGGAGAGACGTGAGGATGGTATGAAGACCACGAGCAAGTGGAAGCACAAGTGCGTGAGTGAGAAGCACACAAGCATGCACACACATACACGCACACACGGCAAGAACAAAGAGAGTAAGACAATGGAATCACTTCTATTGCAACAAAGTTCTCATACCAGCTCAAACCACAAGAAGCTAACCTCTAAAATGAGCTTTCTAGCTCTATTTATAGTTTTTGACTAGCTTTGGCCCTGTCCAGACCTAGTGTCCGGCCTAGTTAAAAATTAGGTTCCAGGGCTTATTTGAGGGCCCAAACGAGATCTAAAAATTATGAAAATTGACAGGCAACTACTTCTAAGGCTCCCCAAGCTCGAGGACTCCTCGGCTTGTACAAAATGGAGCTACAAAAAGGTGAAATGATATTTACAAGGGTTTTTAGTGATGAGAATCACTTAAAAATGATGTAAGGGTTTTGAAAAAAAATGAAGGGTTGCCTTAGTGCTAGATCTGCATGTGTGTCCGTACTTGCTTCTTCCCGTATACTGTCTATACTGTCAACAGCATGTAAAATGGGCACCCTCCGTTTTGATCGAGGGGGGGAATATATGTCTTCTGATTTTAATGCATTTCTGGTTGAACGTGGGATAAAACACCAGTGTACAATGCTGTATACACCTCAATAGAATGGAGTTGCTGAATGCAAGAACGGGTCACTCATGGAGATGGCGAGGTGTATGGTCAAGAGTCATGCTTTACCACATAGTTTCTGGCTTGAGGCTATCATGTGTGTAGCATATGTATTGAATAGGTGTCCCACTAAAGCACTGCAGTCTATCACTCCATATGAGGCTTGGCATGACTGCAAGCCCTCTGTTGCTCATCTGCGTGTTTTTGATTGTTTGGCATATGCATTATTGCATGAACAACATCACAAAAAATTGGATGATAAAGCAGTAAAATGTATTTTTGTTGGGTACAGTTCTGAAAGTAAAGGCTATTGTCTGTATCATCCACAGACTAAACGCATTCTGGTTAGCCATGATGTAGTTTTTGTGGAAGATGCTATTGACCCATTGCTTTCATGTACTAAGGAGACATATGTTAGCTCCAAAGACATGTATGATACTTTGCTGCCTCTTTTTACAGGTGGACAGTCTAGTGCTAGTCCTAATGAGGCAACTTCTCAACCTTTGCAGGTTTCATGTGATTATGCAGATAATTCCATTTCTGATGCAGATGTACATGATGCACTCATTGATGAGAGAGCTGATATTGAGCAGGTAAGAACTATGCCAAAATGGCTAGTGCAGACCTTGTGTGACAGCGAATTAGATGCACCTCTGTCATATCGTACTCGTTCGGGCTCTCATAGTGCCTCTTTTGCATCAGATTGATATGATATGGCTGCATCTTGTCTCTATGATGAGAATGAGCCTGTTTCGTTTGATGAAGCATAAAATTCAGAAAATTGGATGGTTGCTATGCAATCTGAATATGATGTTGTTGCAGAGCAAAGAAGAGCACAAGGTAGAGAAAATGAAGGGCCCCAAAATTTTTCCGATTTGGACACCCAATTTTTGTATTATAACCATTCTTGTAATATACTTTCTGATGTAAATGCACTAGAGGAGTCCTCTAGATGCATCCCCACAGAAGATTAGAAGCTTACCCATGTAAATTAGTAGGAAATTAGTCTTTTAGTGAATAAAGTGCCACTCTCTTGTGTGAAAGGACTAATTTTAGGGCACTAGTATATAACACAATTTGTGACTCTTTGTAAGGACTTTTTGCCATTGTGAAAATCAAGAGCACAGAAATTTGAATTTGTGTCTTCTCCTCTCTGTATCTTTTTCTTTGTGAGCTTGTGTGCATGTGTATTTCTTGGAAAGAGTGTTAGGAAGTGTTGTCTATCCATGAAAGTGTTTGTTTGTTGTTGTTAAGGTGTGTGCGAAGTGTAGGAAGTGCTGAAGTGTAGGAAGGTTTTCCCGTGACTCAGTATTTTGCTCATAACTTGAGGTAGGAGTGTCAGAATTGAGTGAAATCACCACCATTGGATGCGTCTTCTTGAGAGCTTCGAAACGCATTATTTGCTATATTTGGAGTTCGGAGCTGAGAGAAAAGCTCAATTTACTGTTGGCTGCTATTCCAAGTATCGTGACACCATAACTGACAGTTGAAGTTTGTTTGGATCAGTCTTTACCTTGTTTGCACTCTTTGAGTTCATTTCCATTGATCATCATTTGAATGCATGTCTTCATACACTCGGCTAGGTTTGTATACTCGTCGGATTGATAATTAAAGCGTGAATCCCCACTATATGCACTTGAGGGGGATCGAGGTATAGTCTCTTTCTCCACAAATCCCTAAGCTGGTTCTTAGGTACACACGTTTTTTGGCGCCGTTGACGGGGAGTGTCGAATCAAACCGAGGCATTCGTGTGATGGTAAGTAGCTTTTTGCATTGAAGCGAGAGGAGGAGTAGTGATTTTCTCTTCTTTGGTAAGTCACTATCAGCCGCACTTACTACTTCTCACTCTTGGAGTGTGTGTAGTGAGTTATTAGTCTAGGGAAATGAGTGGAATGAGTAGAGTAGGAGAAGTAAGGGAGTAGTTTGAGTAAGTAGAGTAGCTTTTTAGTCTTTGTTCCTTTGATTTTTTTTAGTGAGGAGGAAAGTTCTAAAGTATAAAAGCCAAAAAAATTGAGTTGTCCAAGTCATTTGTGTTTCAGCAAGTATCGTGAGCAGTATTCAGCCGAGTATCGTTTTCAGTGAGAGAGGAGATTGGGAGCTGCGTAGAGCAAGGGGGAGTGATAAAAGAGTTGGAAAAGTTTCCAAGGTGAGCACATTACTGTTTTGTTGTGATTACTTACCTGTAAATCAAGTTTCCAGAGAAAAACGATCTGCGTTAGGTATTGTGGAGGATTTACAGGGGGTAGAAAGTGTGTTTTGGGTGATACAGAGAGTGAGGAGAGGGTAGAAGAACCAAGAAAACCATTGTCTTGAATCAAAAGCAAAAAATCTAGCAAAAAGTTTGAAAAAGGGTCAAGTATCGTGCTCTCCTGCGGTCGAGTATCGCGATACCTGACAAGTATCGTGATCTCCTGTGGTTGAGTATCCTGATATTTCCCAAATATTATGTATCGTGTATCGAGTATCGTCTTTTGAATATCGAGTATCGTGCCCATTCAAGTATCGTATATCGTGCACTCACCGATCGCGATACTTGTCACAGATCGTGTATCGTGGTTGACTAAGTATTGTGTTTATCCAAAGTATCGTGTATCGTCTTTCCTAAAGTATCGAGTATCGTGGGAATTCAGATATCGTGTATCGTGACTCCTGACCAAGTATCGTGTATCGAGTCCTTCAGAGATCGTGTATCGTGTCCTGTTAGGTATCGAGTATCGTGGTGTCAGATCAAGTATCGTGATACTTGTCACAGATCATGTATCGTGGTTGACCAAGTATCGTGTTTATCCAAAGTATCGTGTATCGTCTTTCCTGAAGTATCGAGTATCGTTTTGGGCAAAGATCGTGTATCGTAAAACTTTAGAGTAAGGTATCGTGACTTGAAATTTTCTTTTTCAATCAATTCCCAGCAAAATTTTTCTAGAATTCTGATCCATAGTGAAGAGTTCTAGAAGCTAGAGGTTAGCAAGGGCTGACCAGAGCTTTTAAGTGGATGAACCTGAGATCCGGAAGAACCCTAGGAAGCCAAAGGAGTGTGATCTCTTCAGTAGGTAGTGTAGCCGAACAAAGTAGCCGCTCACATTATTCTGAAACCTATAGTGAGTCAGAAGAAGAAATTCCTATGGCTTCAGAGGATATGCAGAACACCATACCAATGATTAGCATGATGTCAATCATTGAGGGAGAATATAGGACATCTTTGGAATATGTGAACACCAACCAACATGAGATACCTATTTATTTAGATGGTCTAAACAAATCCGTAGCCAGACTGAAGAAAGCTTCCGAAGCTTACATAGTGCCTAGACCAGCAGTCAAGTATGCAGGAGGATTTTATATGGATAAAAGGGATATCCAGTATGTGGTTACAGAACACCCAGAAAACATTACTGAACTTGAGGAAGAAAACAATGCTCATAACCCTAATGAAGAAGGAAATGAAGAGCTCGTGACCACACCTAGAGGCAGATCTACTCTTGTTAGGGTTTGGAGAGGAGACCTAATTCCCAAGATGACTCCATAATGGATGTGTATTTGATCAATGGAATGGAGCCTCTCCTTAGAGCACATTCTTCAATATGGGAAGCAGCCCCTAATCCTGTCACTATCTATGAGTTGCAAGATCCTGACTTCCCCACCATCATCACATATATGGATAAGAATCAAAGAAGGTATTGGCCCCTAACAGAGTCAGAAAGAGCCGAGTTGAAATATCAGAATATTCATGTGTTTCCCCCTAGGGACCAAGCCACTACTTCACAAAACCCACTTGGAACATCTCAGAATGACTCATATCAGTAGTCAGGACAAACAGAACAAACCCAACAAACACAAATCTCGGTCAGACCACATGTGCAGTTTGCAATGCCTGCTAATAACCCTAATTACCAGCCTCAACCACCTGTTGACCCAAGGCATGGAATTCCTACCCCAGCCAGACCACCTGTACCTAGAGGGCAGGGTATCCCCATAGGAAGACCAATTTTCCCAATAATGCCTAGACCATCTGAAGTAGGAAGAAGATTAAGGCCAATTCAAGTTGCCAAATGCATGAGAAACCACTATGATGGCTCTAGTGAACCTTACAATCATATAGCCGAATTTAAACAAGTAATTAGAGCCGAACAAGTGGAAGATTTCTTGATCCAATATGAGTCCTTTGGTCTTACTTTGATAGACACTGTGTTAGCATGGTTCCAGCCATTGGACCCTAATCATTTTTAAAACATGGAACAAGTCTATCAAGAAATGATTGAGGAATTCACTAAGTCTAGAATTAAAAACAACTCGTCATCATTGATCCATAGCTTTAAGCAAGCTCCTACAGAATCAGTGAGATTGGCAGCAAGAAGATTCAAGCAGTATGTGGACAGATGCCCAGTAGAAGAGAGACCCACCCAGAACAAAATGGTATCATTATTTCTGGAAGGATTATTGAATGGATCATTAAGATCTCTGGTATACGTGAAAAGAGTTCAAACCTTGCAAGAGTGTATGAAAGAATGTATAGACCTAGAAGACAACCTAGCAGAAGACCTGAAAATACCTCAAGGTAGCTTGAAGAGTGAAGATTCAGCCAGTAGCACATCGAACCCTAAGAACAATGTTGAGGAAATAGCCGACCTAGTAGCAAAGAAGCTGAACGTCCAAGGACAAAGGGGTTACCCCAATAACCCAATGAGAGTACCCATGCTTAGAAGATGTATGCATTGTGGGGGAGATCATCCTTCTCATTTGTGTACTAGGGGAGCAGTCCCACCACCTGCTTATGCGTACAATAGACCGCCTGTCCCAGGACCTCTACAATATTGCAGCATAGAACAAAAACACAGCTCAGAAAATTGCCCTTACAATAGGCAATCGAGACCAGTACAGCCATATGTGAGACCTTATGGATACGCTCAGAGAGAGCAAGGAGGTGAAGCATTGAGATACCCCACTTATCAGCAGCAGGCACCTGTACCACGACCGTATGCTTATCAAGGATACACTCAATCACAACCAGTGTTAGGGCAACAACTGCCCCATCCTCAGAATGTTGCCCCAGTAAAAATAGCTCGCCCTGAAGAAAACCTAGAGAGAGCAATAGTACCAGCCACACCTTTGATTAGTACTAAATCATATGACTCATCTTATGACTCGAGTCAAGGAGGCTATCCCTCTTATGAGAGCTCTATGATAGAAAATGGACAAACGTACGAACCATATGCCTATGACTTGGAACCACAAGATACTTCTTATGGATATGAGCAGGATTATGTGCCAATGATGTACACAGCTCCGAGAGCAACCATACCACCCCGACCCATGAACAGACCGCCTGTGCCCAGAGGACCATGCTACAGATGTGGAGGCGATCACTATATCAGAGAATGTACATTGCCAAACCCACCACCACCACAACGACTCTGGGAAGGCTACTGTAGTGATTGTGGTAAGGAACATCTTTTCAGATATTGCCCCAAGAATCCCAACAAGATTACCTCCAATGTGCAAATCAATGTGATAGAAGTAATAGAATCATCAGGGAGTGATAAGGAATACACTGTGCCATTGAAGGCGATAACAAGAGCAAAAGCTAGAGAGACCCCAGAAAAACCTGAAAAACACAATCAAAGTGACCTAGAGACGAATACGTCTGCACCTCAAATAGTTGAAGATTTGGAAGAGCCTGAGAAAAGTGTAGTAAGCAAACGAACACAAAGATGGAAGATCCGAAGAGATAGAACAAAGGAAAAGAAACTACAACAAAAGAAGGAAAATGAAAAGAATGAACAAACTCAAAAAGAAAAAATGAATCTGGAAGAAGGAAATAAGAATGAAAGGCATAAAAAGGATGAGATAGGATTGGTTTTAGCAGATCCCATGCCGGAAGAGTTAGCCATGTGGATTCAGGCTTACAAGGCGTGAATAAGAGCAGGACCCCCCATTGAACAGCATGAAAGAGAATATCCTAGAGGTGACCTAGAGAAAGAAAGGTTAGAGATATGCAAAAAACTAATTGAAGTAGCTCAACAAACTTTAGAAAAACATGTTCTTCCATTACCGAGTTCACAAATTCCTGAAAAAGAATTCCAAGAGTGTGCCATTGCTAATGATCCCGAGAAACCCAAAGAAGGTGAAACACATAATGGGAATTACTGCAAGGATAAAAGAGAAGAATCCATTATCCCTGAGGTAGATGGGGAATGGCCGAAAGATCTGTGGGCAAGAGTCCAAGAAGACAAATGGAAGAAGGTGGAAGGAATTGAACCACCCTTTGTAGAACTAGAAGCAGAAGATGGAATAGAGGGTTCAATACCTGAATTGAACTCAGAAGAAATCTTACCTATGGATCCAAGTGACAAAGGAGATAACGGAGTAAAGGCTTTGCCAAATTACACAGGAGAGTACGAACGTAACTCGGAGCTATATTGCATTCCCTCAATAAGGAAAAAAGAACTGAATCCATCAGTCCAAATATTGGATATCATACAACATCTCAAAAAGGTAAAAATTCCTTGTACCCTGACATTGGAAGAACTATTGAAGATCAAACCACAATTGAAGGAGAAACTGACCAGTCATTTGGAGATTAAGGTGGAAGAAAAGGAGATGGCTGATGAAGTGAACACAGTAAAAATCCCAGTTGATAAGGTTGGAGATTTTAGTGAGGGAGATGAAGGAAACACTTGCCTTCCAATTACCTATAGGGGCTATACCACCAAAACCATCTTAGATTCCGGAGCTGGTGTAGGAATTGCAACTAGAGAAATCTGGGAGAAATGGGGAAAACCAGCTTTAAGACCAACACGCATGAAGATACAAATGGTAGACGGACACACAAAAAGACCCTTGGGATTATTGGAACGAGTAGTTTTTACCACTTGTGGAGTTGAATTTGAGCATACTTTAGCAATATGTCAATTTGAAAGGGCAAGCAATTATGAGATGATACTTGGGAGACCTTTCATGAGACAGCTAAAGGTTGTGCAAAATTGGGGAAAAGACGCTGTATATCTATAGCATGAAGGAACCACCACGAGAATAAATCTCCACACATACACATATCAAGATGTTCCCCCCTTACAATGGAATCAGATTCATAAGGAGGAAGATAATCAGTCGATTCATAGTATAGGTTCAAGTGATCAATCATGGATGAATGAAGACACTCATCTATGGATATGCCAAACTGCGAAAAAGGAAGAGGATAGGAGGAAGGGATGGCAGCAAAGGCAAGGAGTAGCTAGGTCTGTACAAGATCCAGCTTACATGCCTCAAGTCTTTTTGGATGAAGAGTTTGAACCTCACGGTTGGATGGAGATTTTAGCAACCCTCGATCTATGTGTGAACGAAGAAGTAATAACTATGAATGAATGTATTGATGAGGAAGGATATGACGTTAGTCTATATGTGGTAGTAGTCCTTCAGGAGGCTGAAGAAGGAGAAGTGATAGAGAAAGAATGGAAGGAGGACTATGAGAGCATTGAAATGGAGCAAGAACTAATGGAACAAGAGGATGAAAATAAAAAAATAGGTGTTACAGCTAACGAAAACAATCAGGAACCTACAGAGGAAGAAGAGCTGGAGTTAGATAAAAAACCAGAAGGTGAAGAAAACAAGCCACAAGATCAGTTTGAAGTGCTAGCCCACTTCAAAAAATATGAAGTAGAAGAGAGAAAAATTGCTATTCAAATGCCTAAAAGAGAAGCACAGCCAGGATTAGCATATGACAATAAAGAACAGACCAAGAAGATAGTAGTAACCTTAGAGGAAGGAGAAGAACGATGTACTTTCATAGGACAGGATGTCTCAATGGAGGAAGAACAAGAGTTAATACGACTCATAAGGGAATATCGAGATGTCTTTGCCTAGACCTATAAGGACTTGAAAGGAGTAGATCCATCTATATGTGCCCATAGAATCCCCATGACATCCGAAGCCAAACCTTTTAAACAAAGACCGTATACATACAATGATGTGTATTCAGCAAAGATAAATGAAGAGATAGATAAGTTGTTAGATGTTGGATTCATTTACGAAATCGAACACACAGAATGGGTATCACCTTTGGTGGTTGTACCGAAAAAGAATGGGAAGTTAAGAGTGTGCATCAATCTGAAGAAGGTAAATGCCGCGACCATAAGGGATAGTTACCCATTACCCATTACGAATCATCTGTTGGAAAGAGTGGCAGGGAAGGAAGTTTATAGTTTTTTGGACGGCTTTTGAGGGTATAATCAGGTAGCCATTGCTCCTGAGGACCAACATAAAATAGCTTTTGCAACTAAATGGGGAGTATACACCTTTAGAATCATGCCTTTTGGTCTAACTAATGCCCCAGCCACCTTCCAGAGATTGATGTGCCATGTATTCAAAGAGTTCCTGAGAAAGAGTATGGAGGTATATGTGGACGATCTATGTACTTATTCAGCTATACGATCAGAGCACATCCGTGAACTAGAAAAGATCTTTGCCAAATGTCGACAATATCGAGTATGCCTCAACCTAGAAAAATGTGTCTTCATGGTTCGACAAGGAAAAATATTAGGACATATTGTCTCTAAAAATGGAATTTCAACTGATGAAGACAAAATCAAAGTAATTTTGCATTTACCAAGACCAAAGACTGCTAAAGAAGTTCAAGCATTTATGGGACATTGTGGATACTACCGAAGATTTATACATATGTATGCCATAATTGCTAGACCTCTTTATGCACTATTGTCTCAGTTTAACTGGACCGAGGAATGTGAAAAGGCCTTTAACGAGTTAAAGAGTCGATTGAGTTCCGCACCAATCCTTCGAGTACCTAACTGGAATAAGCCTTTTCACATTCATGTGGATGCTTCTAAGTTTGCCATTGGTTGCATCTTAGCTCAACCTGCAGATACAGGAAAGCTAGACACCCTATAGCCTATGCCAGTAGACAATTAAATCGAGCAGAGCCAATTATACCACAACTAAGAGAGAAGGCCTAGGGATGGTGTATGCAGTGAAAAGGTTCAGACATTACTTGTTGGAAAACAAATTCAAATTCTTTATTGATCATCAAGCCCTACTGTATTTAGTCAATAAACCTTGCAATACAGGAAGACTAGTAAGATGGTTTTTATTGCTAATGGAATTTGATTTTGAGGTAGTAGTCAAGAAAGGAAATACCCACATAAGAGCATATCACTTATCGAGAATGACCCATGGGGAACCACCCATAGGAGTACCCGATGATCTGCCAGATACATACCTTTTTAATCTCGAAGTATGTCCCCAATGGGCAGAAAAGTTGATCCCTATACTTACGCATGGACCAAAAAATGGAATCGCACCAAACCGAACCCAAGACCTATGGAAGATTAAAAACCTTCATATCATTGCTGGAAGTTTGTATCACCAAGATTCAAATGGATTACTCATGAGATGCGTAGAAGAAGAGGAACAGGAAATGTGGCTTCAGAAAGCACATGTAAATCAATGGAAAACTCATCTAAATGCGAACGGAACATGGCAAACACTAAGGAGATTGGGCATATATTGGCCAACCATGCAGAGGGATGCACATAACTATGTATCAGCCTGCCCAACCTGTCAAGAACGGAATCCAGAAGAGAACTCCACTCTATGCTACTCCACTGTAGCACCAAGATGGAGCATGCCTCTGGTAAAGTTCTTAAAGACCCAAGAGTACCCAGAAGGAGCCACTATAGCAAAAAAATGAGCACTTGTGGAACAAAGTAAGGACTATGCTCTTACTGGAAAACAACTCTTCAAAAGAGGAAGAGATAATCAATTACGATTGTGCATTCATGAAGACGAATATCTTGCTGTTTTAGAGATGGCACATACAAGAGCTGCAAGAGGACATTTCTCTGCAGATAAAACAGCAAAAATGATCCTCTTTGCTGGAATGTGGTGGCCAACTCTACATCAAGATGCCGTAACATATGTGCAACGATGTGATACTTGTCAACGAACAAAATATCCAATTAGAAGAGATGAGATGTACTGAGACCCATGATGAGTGTCAGAGCTTTTACTAAATGGAGAATAGACTTCATAGGACCAATTAGCCCCCCAGCTAAAGGATCCCACGCCGAGTATATAATTGTAGCCACAGACTATCTTACCAAATGGGTGGAAGCCAAAGCAACCAAGAAAAATGACGCAAGAACTACGGCCAAGTTTCTCTTTGAGAACGTTGACTAGATTTGGACTACCGATAGAAATTGTGAGTGATAGAGGTACACACTTTGTGAATGAAGTTATAGAAGCCTTACTGAATGAATTCTTGGTAATTCATAAGAAATCAACTCCTTAATACCCACAAGCCAATGGACAAGCCGAAAGTTCCAATAAAATCTTGTGTACTGTTCTCACCAAAATTGTAAACAATGGTAGATCTGACTGGGATAAGCAATTACATCATGCTTTATGGGCATTTCGAGTAGCCTACAAAACAGCAATATGAACTACTCCTTTTAACCTAGTGTATGGACAAAATGCTATTTTGCCAATTGATTTTTTAATTCCCACTCTCAGAGTAGCAACCACTTACGAGTGGACGGGACATGAACTATCAGCTCAATTGGATCAAATACAAAAGCTTCACGAAACTAGGTTACAAGCAGTAGCAGGCATTTATGCTGCTAAACGGCGACAAAAAGCCTACTTTGATGCTCACATTAAAGACAAAAATTTGAAGGAAGGAGATTTAGTTTTGGTATATACCTTGAAACAACACGCTAAGAAGTTGTAGAAGAGAGGATATGGCTCATTAATCATCAATCGTATATCCACTAGCGGAGCCATCAGCTTAGCAACCCTAGATGGAGAAGTATTACCAAACTATATCAGTGGGTGTCGAGTGAAAAAATATCTAGAACCGTTGACTGAAGAAACAATGACACGATTAATCAAGGGTAAAAATAGACGCATCGGGGAAGAAAGGATACGAGAAGAAGCTAGACAGGAAGCACTAGAACGAATTAAGAAACGAAAAGAGTGGATGAGAGAGAGATGAGAGATATCGACTAGGAGAAGAACTCATCCCAATGGCTAATTTTAGAGCCACTAAAAACCTAGGTCCACAGAGAACACAACCATATTTGAATTTGGGAGCGGGTAAAACGGAGTACCTCTTAGTGGGTGCTCTCATTGACACAGGAGTCGCCATAAACTGTATCAAACTTTCTTTGACTCAGAAACTCAAGGAGGAATTACGTCCATCGATGGCACAGTTGATAGGAATAGGAGGAACAATTACTCAATGTATAGGTGAAATCACCTTACCTCTGCATCTTGGCAACAACACTATGGAACAGAAGCTATTAGTGTGTCATGATCAGGATTTACTCGAAGATGTAGTGTTAGGTCAAGATTGGATATACGAATATGAAGTGACCATTCAATTGGCCTTAGGATACATCTCAGCAAAGATAGGACATCGAGAGGTATTCAGTATGCTAGGCGAACGACCCATCAAAATCGAAGAAATAGATCCGAGAGCTCACTCTCATAAACATGATGACGAATGTATGTTCCCTAGCACTGTGGAAACATCTTCCTCTAGTATTTCCTGTGAGGAGACACAAAATCCTGCTTGCATCCCATCTTCTAATTTAGCAAGTCACCAGAGTGTCAGTTCACCTGAAAACAACCCTATTGGAGAACTAAGTGCAAGAGAGACTAATTCCAAGGATCATCCCAAGTCTATACCTATTAGCCTATATCCCATTCCGTACACCAAACAAGCTTGGATAAGAAAGGATCAAAGGGATGCATATCTTCAACAACAGGAACATCTTCGACATCAGAACGACCAATCAAACAAGAAGGCAAATCATTTTGAACACAAAGGTCAACGAAGAATTGCTAGGATATGGATTCCAAAGAAAGTAGTAGCCGCCCAACCGGATCGAGTGCAAATATGGATTCCAAAATCATGTGCTCCAAAGATGCTAAACCAAAACGATGAACCACTGCACAAGGAGAACCAATATGGTCTAAGGGCAAAACAGCCAAAGAAGAATAGCTACAGGAAAGAGAAGGAGTCAGCAGTTGCAAGACAAGCCAGTCCGAGATTCAAAAAGCAGATAGAGCAGACGTACAACATCAGAAGCACCACATTCATCAGGCATGTTCGAGATACAATACGTCCCAATAGAGTAAAGCAGATATTGATGCCGAAAGACAAGACAAGTTGCATGCATCATCCAAATACTTCAAGTTGCACACATTTGGAGTTATCAGGACCCAAAGTATGCATGATAGGGCCACATTACAAGGCCAAGCATTCAGTACATCTTTCTTCTATTTCAAGATAGTCGAGCACATTTTCCTCTTGGGAAATAGGAGAGCACTTGTACTTACATTAAGAAAATCACTCAAAAAGTAATAACCGCTTCGGCTATGACCTAACTTTTCTATTTTTCTTTTCAGAAGAAAATATAAAAATACCTAAAATATGGAAAAATCCAGGTATTACCTTTCTCACACCCACGGGAAAGGGACGACACCATTCACACGGAGAATTGTCAATCTAATAAAGGATAAATGAAGGATGATTCTAAATACTATTCGGTGACTAATTACTACCATCAATTGAGTGCAGATGGCATCTCCCAATTCTGAAGCTACGCAAGAGGAAGAGATGCAACTTCTTCCATTGGAATCAATAACGAAAGCAAGACGCCATTGGTTTCTTGATGACCAACCAGTATCGGAACTTATTTTCATGGCAACCATCAAAATCATGGATAGAGACCATTACTTCCCCATTATGTCACAAGACTTCAAGACTCTCAAACAAGGACTACCTCAAATCACGGATGTGTGGACACAGCCAGGCATAGAGGCATTTCTCAAATTGTCGATTTATCTACCAGATTTTCAAAGATGTACACAAGTGATGAATACACTATAGCCTGCAGCGACGAAGATATCAGTTCCTGAAGCAAGAGTACTGGACAAAGTGGGTACTTGGAGAACAATTCAATTCACTCATGAGTTAATCAACAAAGCTTTTGGATGGAATCAAGAAGGAATCACTAACGTCAAGGAGGAATGTCATGACCCAAAAAAGAGATCCTTTTTGGATATTAACAGAACAGATATTGAAGATGTTGTCTGCTTAGTGCATCAGCACTTTTGTTTCCCGAGTATGCATAGATACACAGCCCCGCAAAAGATTGTTGTACAACTACTATCTCATGCAATGAAACAAGTTGGAAACAAAGTGAATATGACTCCTTATGTCCAAGAACGATTATTTGAAGCCAAGAAGAAATGGGGTCAGAAGAAGTTTCTAAATGGCAGTTCTGTGTTAACCTTACTTATCTACGAGGCCCTCGATATGAAAAATTGTCTCCGTGAGATGCCAACCTCAGAGGGGTTAGCCCAATATGCCAAATCCGCCACGGTTCCCAGAAAAAAGAAAGCAGCTATTGCCGTGGAAGAAGCAGGAACCAGTTCACAAAAACCCATGAGGGGTACAAAGCACATAAGAGAGGAAGAAGCCCAAGCTACACCTCAGTCAAAAAGGACACATACTTTACCAAACATTCCTGTAGTCCAAATGCCAATCACCAAGAGAGATCTCTCCGCTGCCCTGGAAGAGACACATCAGTACATGCAAGGGCAAGTGAATCTGAATGTTCAAGGTCATCACTATAGACAAGCAAGTTAAGAAAAGCAACAACGGAGTAAAGAAAAGACCCTAGAACAAGCTGCCAGATACAAAGCACTGGGCTTAGATGATTCAAGCTCCAATGAAGAATCTAGTCCTGAGAAAGATACATTGGATACTGATATAAGAACAGAAACTCACGAGGAAGACTGGACGGAAATTAATCAAGTTGAAGTCACACCTGACAACCAACAGTCGCAAGCGACGAATATCGAACAACATGGGGATAAGGTGCACATGATTCAACAAAATGACCAATCAAAGATAAGTGTGAAAGAAGTCCCCATGAATAATGAAGCCCTCAGGCCCCCTATCAAAGAGGAGATACAAACTCCAGTAAACGCGGACTCAGACATATTACAAAACAAAGAGCCAATTGTATTCGAGGTGCCAGATGACACACCTCAAGGCAAAATCAATCACATGGAGGCTGAGCCAAGCATACAACTCCACATTAGCCAGCCCCATGACACTAGCCTTAAGTAATACAACAGGGTCCGATGTGTGCAACCAGGACAAATCATGGGACCACTAAAACGTAATGCAACACTGATGAACAGGCAGAACTCACAAAGGGATGCGTGCGATGACAGAGACAAACAAGAAGTAAAGCCTCTCAAGGGACAACAGAGACAAAGAGGGGGAGAGTGTTGCAGAGCAAAGAAGAGCACAAGGCAGAGAAAATGAAGGGCCCCAAAATTTTTCCGATTTGGACACCCAATTTTTGTATTATAACCATTCTTGTAATATATTTTCCGATGTAAATGCACTAAAGGAGTCCTCTAGATGCATCCCCACAGAAGATTAGAAGCTTACCCATGTAAATTAGTAGGAAATTAGTCTTTTAGTGAATAAAGTGCCGATCTCTTGTGTGAAAGGACCAATTTTAGGGCACTAGTATATAAGACAATTTGTGACTCTTTCTAAGGACTTTTTGTCATTGTGAGAATCAAGAGCACAGAAATTCGAATTTGTGTCTTCTCCTCTTTGTATCTTCTTCTTTGTGAGCTTGTGTGCATGTGTATTGCTTGGAAATAGTGTTAGGAAGTGTTGTCTATCCATGAAAGTGTTTGTTTGTTGTTGTTAAGGTGTGTGCGAAGTGTAGGAAGTGCTGAAGTGTAGGAAGGTTTTCCCGTGACTCAATATTTTGCTCATAACTTGAGGTAGGAGTGTCAGAATTGAGTGAAACCAACCGCTATTGGATGCGTCTTCTCGAGAGCTTCGAAACGCATATGCTATTCGCTATATTTGGAGTTCAGACATGAGAGGAAAGCTCAATTTACTGTTGGCTATTGTTCCAAGTATCGTGACACCATAACTGACAGTTGAAGCTTGTTTGGATCAGTCTTTACCTTGTTTGCACTCTTTGAGTAGTTCATTTGCATTGATCATCATTTGAATGCATGTCTTCATACACTCGGTTAGGTTTGTATACTCGTCGGATTGATAATTAAAGCGTGAATCCCCACTTTATGCACTTGAGGGGGATTGAGGTATAGTCTCTTTCTCCACAAGTCCCTAAGTTGGTTCTTAGGTACACAGATCCTATAATGAAGAATGGTACTTGTTCTTTATGTGACTTGCCTCCAGGAAAGAAGGCCATTGGCACCAAGTGGGTATACAAGCTGAAGTGTAAACCAGATGGTACAGTTGACAGGTATAAGGCTAGGCTTGTTGCAAAGGGTTATGCACAGGAAAGAGGCATTGATTTTGATGAGACCTTTGCACCTACATGCCGTATGACTACTGTTCGGAGCATTTGTGCACTTGCAGCCCATCATGGTTGGAATGTGCATCAGTTGGACATTAAAACTGCATTTCTGAATGGTGGCCTGCATGAAGAAGTGTATGTTTTTCAGCCCCGTGTCTTTGTGCAGAAAGGGCATGAAAACCAGGTGTGCAGGTTAAAGAAGGCATTATATGGTTTAAAGAAAGCACCACGTGCTTGGTATGAGAAGATACATGCCTATCTGATTGCACATGGTTTTGAGAGCAATCCAACTGAAAGCACCTTATATGTTAAGTGTGCTAATGATGTACTTCTAATCATTGTTGTCTATGTTGACGACATGCTGTTCATTGGTCCTATTCAGAAGCATATAGCTGATTTAAAGGCTGATTTTCATGCCTCATTTGAGATTTCTTATTTGGGACATTTGCATCATTATTTAGGCATTCAATTTATGCGCGTTGATGGTGGAATGGATTTGTGTCAAACGAAATATATTGGCATATTATTGGAACGTTTTGGCCTTGAAGACTGTAAGCCTATTGCTACTCCTATGGAGACAGGTTTACGATTGAGTCTTCATGATGCTGGAGATGCATTTGATGTTGTTCTCTATCAGCACGCTGTTGGATGCTTGATTTACTTATGCATCACATGGCCAAATATTCAGTTTGTTGTCTCAGAGATGAGCAGATTTATGCATTGCCCAGGTGTCAAGCATTGGCAGGCAGTTAAGTGCATCTTTCGCTACTTGAGTGGTACTCGACTACTTGGACCATTTTATCCCAAGGGGGGATCACTACCGCCAGATTTGTATGCTTTTTCTGACTCGGACTAGGCTGGTTGCTATGACACTCGTCTGTCTAATAGTGGCTTTTGCTTCATGCTTGGTAGCTCATGTATATCTTGGTTGAGCAAGAAGAAGCCTACTGTGGCCACTTCCAGTTGTGAGGCTGACTATAGGGCAGCTTTCACAACGACTGTTGAGTGTGTGTGGCTCAGACATCTTATGGCTGATTTGGGTGTTGGTCACACTTCTGCCACAACCATCTTCACTAACAGTCAGAGCGCATTGGTAGTTGCGAGGAACCCTGTGTTCCATGCTCGCACTAAGCACATTGAGGTGCATTATCACTATGTCAGGGAGAGGTTCTCTACTGGGGAGATCAACTTGGCATATGTGCCCATGCAGGAGAACATTGCAGAACTTTTCACGAAGGCTCTGCCTAGGGAGAAGTTTGAAGCTTTCCGCAAAGCTTTGGGCTTACTTCCTTTTATGGAGTGATTTCCACATAGCTTGGCACTTCCTTATACATGAGTGCCAACTACTTGTTCACCGCATCACTCCCAGGGGGGATTTGTTGATATATTTAGGTAGTGATGTGTGTGAACACTCTAGGACTGCCGGGGCACTTTTTTCCCTCTTTAGGAGGTTTTTTTTCCCCGGCTTGTATATACGCCTATTGCCCTAATGGGCTACTTATCTTTGTACATTCTCTAGTAATACATTCAGTATTGTGTGTTGTGCTGCAAGCTTCTTCTTCTTCCTTGTGTTGTTCACGTGCTTCGGTAGACATCTATCTCCAACAATACTCACTAGGCTTTTATAAAAAAGGTTGAGCAGGAAACCTACATGTTATGATGAGGCAAAAGGAGATGAAAAGTGGGCGAAAGCAATGAAAGAAGAAATGGATGCATTACAAGATAACATGACTTGGACTTTAGTTCCAAAGTTACCTAAACAAAAGGTAATTGATTGCAAGTGGGTTTTTAAGATTAAAAGAAATAGTGATGGTAGTATATCAAGATTTTAGGCTAGACTTATAGCAAAAGGATATGGATTGGACTATGAGGAAACATTTAGTCTAGAAGCAAATCTTGCCATAGTGAGAACTTTGTTGGCTTTAACTGCATTTATATGTGGAATATATATCAATTAGACATAAAGAAAACCTTTCTTAATGGTGAGTTAAGTGAAGAAGTGTATATGTCACAACTAGATGGTTATGTAGATGCAAAATACCCTAATCATGTATGCATGTTAAAGAAGGCATTGTATGATCTTAAACAAGCACCAAGGGCATGAAATGCAAGGCTTGTAAAGTATCGTATGCTACAAGGATAGAAAACAAGTCATGTTGATAATTCACTATGTAAAACATGTAGATGACATGTGTATCTATGTATGCATTTATGTGGATGACTTGTTGATGACAGGGAATGATGCAAAAGCAATTGAAGGGATCAAAGGTAATTTGGGAAAGGAGTTTAATATTTCAGATCTTGGTTTGCTAAGATACTTTCTTGGGATTAAGATTGTGTATGGCAATGAAGGTATATGGTTGATGCAGAGAAAGTATACATGTGATATGCTGAAAAGGTTTGGTATGCAGGAATGTAACTTTGTTTCTACTCCAATGAATGTAATGTAAAGTTGAGTGCAAAAGAAGGTGATGAGCTGCATGATATGAATGCTTATAGATCCATGGTACGATATTGATTTATGCAACAAAAACTAGACCTAATATATGTTATGCAGTGGGAATATTATCACAGTTTATGCATGAACCTAGAGTACCTCATATGCGTGCAGCAAAAAGAGTGCTTAGGTATTTGAAAGGTACCATGAACAAAGGATTCTTTTATAATCATAATGTTGATCTAATTTTGAAAGTCTATAGTGATGCTGATTGGGCTAGATGTAAAGATGGTAGAAGATCCACAAGTGGATATGTAGTAATAGCAAGAAAAAAGACATTAACATGGAGCTCAAAGAAACAACCTACAATTGCTTTATCTTCTACAGAGGCTGAGTATATAGGTTTAACATTGGCTACTACTAAGATTATGCGATTTAAATTTTCTTTTCATGATTGAATGTGCAAGTTGATGTACCATTGATATAAGGGGATAAGTTGTACAACATTCATATGACCTCAAATCCTATTTCTAATGCTAGAACAAAGCATATAGAGGTACATTACATTATGTTTGAGAGAAGCCCATCAATAATGAAGTGTAGGTTTCTCTTATTTGAACAAAGGATTAAGTTGCAGATATCTTCACCAAATCCTTGGATGGACCAAAGTTTCAAGGACTCAAAAATATTCTTGGGATGAAGTAAATACCCTTTGAAACTTGAGGGAGACAATGTTGAGAACATGTTTTTTATATATGTATAGGTTAAGTTACAAGTTCCAAAAGATGTAAATACCTTTGGCAGGTTTTCAAATACTTCAAGGAGTCTCAAATAAGTAATGAATTATAGCCAAAGTACCACATGATTTCGAGAAGGTAATGACTCAAATGATTGATTCACAAGGGAGCTACAGCGGTGTCCTAGTGGAAGGTCGATGTGGCTAGCTCTCAAAGTCCAACCATATTTTGCTTATTTGAGCACTTAAGTCATGTAATACCTTCACTCAAGTGTCTACCATGATTTTGGATATATTAGAAAGGTTTTGGGTTAGTTTTCCATGCTACAATAAGAAGGGAGAAGTCGTGATTTTCTTTGAATTCCAAGAGAGTCATGTCTATCTCTCTGTTATTCTGACTTTATAAACATAGATTGAAGAGCATGTATCTCCCTCATTATATATCCAAATTACATGTTTGATGGTTCATTGGAAATCTCTTACTATCTACCTTCATCTTGTATATTTTCATATTCATTGAAGTTCTGAGTAATTCTCTCTGCAAGTAGTGTGTGTTCTCGGGTTTATCTCTATTAAAGGCCTCCATTAAACCTCAAATTGTAGAGTTCATATCTCCTTGTGTATTTGTCCAATTTGAGTGTTATTTAGCTCATTGGAAATCTCTTGTTTGTCTAGTATATTTATGTAAAACGGGTTTGAAAAATCTAAGTGATTAGAGATCAACAAGCTCTACAAGCATGATTGGTTTTCTCCATATAAGTTTGTGAGAAGGGCAACTATTCCTAGGGGATGCCACCTACTTCTAGCTATACTTTGGAGGTCAATATACTCCAACAGTGCATGCATAATGAGTGGTCATGCTTCTTGCTCAAATTCCATTCAAAAGATCTCCCCTCTCTTTGAGGACTCTCAATAAAAAAGAGGCCCAAAAGTTAGAGGGTGCCTAGGGGAATAGCTAAAGATTCCATTGGATGAGTCCCATGTATTTCCATTCACAAGTTGTTGTTTATTGCAAAATCCTTGCTTTGAATTGAATTTCAATCACCTAAGAAATAAAATATGAGAGTAAGCAAAGAAATTATATGAAAGAACCCCCATAATTTCTCAAGATAAAGATGTTGTCTCTTACTTTGCATGTTTAGCCATGATGACTCACTAACCTCGCCAAGATTTTATCTATCAAATGTGAAATTTTCTAATGGTTTGGGTTTTCAACACTTTAAGATGAATCTTTCAACCCTAGGATTTGACTCTTAGCCTCCATTTTCTTGTGCCTATGTTCCTTTAGAATCACAAGGTGATGGGTGATTGGATTATTTTCATAGTGAGTTGTAATGCCCTTAATCAGCATTATATGGTCTATCTCCATATACATCCAAAATTATATTTGACTTACTAGTTTAGGTTTAGTGGTTTACTTCTATATCCTTCTACATGTGACTAGGCCATCTACTCCTATCAGGGATTTATTAACTTTGAGTCCACTTAGACAAATGTGGAATGACTACCAAGTTAGAAATGGGCCAACTATCTTTGTATCTCTGATGTTTCAAGAGAGGACTTTGTTACTTTGTCTTATCTATATATAGAGAGCATGCAGCCATGTTTCTTTCATAATGACATTTTGTGTCATTTTAGACTAGTGTTTTTATTTTTTTTAGCAATGGGAACTTCACATTAGTGTTATTCAAGTGAGCTTGTACAAGATATTATACGAAGAGAGGAAGGTCATTTAGTTTTTGTTTTTTTCTTTGTGTAAAGACAAGTAAATATTGCCCATCGATAAAATGTATAGAGAGCATTCTCAAGGCTTGTGGATCACACCCATTTTTTCAAGCTAACCATGCACAATATTTCTCATGGGATAACTTTGACATTAACCTTTAAATGATTTCTCTTACACTCAATGAAAATAGATGATTTTTCCTTAGTTGGAGGTTTGCATATCATCCGAGATTCTCCAATAGTTATCTTCTTTTTCTCAAAGGATCATCCCAAATTTCTTGTCTTGATGAATTACTAATATGCACACATAGGGATCGTCTTCAATTTTCTTACAATAGACACATTGGTTTTTAATTTTGAAATCACTTGTGCATTTTTTCAATGTTGGAGAATCTTGTTGGTTCATGCTAGCATGATCTTCTTGAAGCTATGAAATGTTGTAGCAAAAGGACTATGGAAAAATCAAGCTTCTAATGGTTGAGGTACATGCTTGATCACCCAAAATCCACACATTGTTTGTGCTTGGCCTCAACATTTTTAGGAATTTATTAGGTCAATGTGTTTGCAAGAAAAGAGATGTCTAAGATATGCACAATTGGACTAATGTTCTTCACATCATCCCAATTGAGGTGTGTTTGAAGAAGCTCAAAAGTCGAAAGAAGCTCTAGAAATCACCAAGTCAAAGTGTTTAGAGCTCAATCAAAGCACAAAAAATGGAATAAAAGGGAAACACACAATCATGCAAGTATAGAAGGAAGGGATCTACTAATTTTTCTCATCTCAAATCCCTCCTCAAAATAGTTATTTTTTTCATTTTTTTAACCCAAAATACATGTTAAAATGCCTATTTTTGGTATAAAATCCTAGATTTAGTATATATTGGTCCCAACTTTTAAAATTTGAGTAGTATTTTAGCTTCATGGGCATGACTAGAATAGCCACACCAAATAGTATATTTTTTTACACTGCTTGGAAATCCAAATGGCCTATGGACACTAATTTTAAAGCTAGGTGAGACACTACAATGTATAGATCTCTTAAAAATTATATATAAGTGAAATGGCTCTCATCTATTAGGGTTACTTAGTTAGAGCTAACAACTATTTTGAGCATTGTACTTAGAGTTTTGTTGTATAGTGAGCTTCTTGAGCATCATTCCTCTTGCCTACTTGTGAGTGTGTGTGCATGCATGTATGTGTATGCCCATGTGTAATTTTCTCTTGTTGCATGTAGTCTTCATATTGACTAACTGGCCGCTCCTTGGATATGACATTCTTCTTATTGGGTGTGTTTGTGAAGTATGATAATTTTTCTTCAAACATTCTTCTATTTCTACACTCTTTCTTCCTCTTTTCTTCACTTTCTAAACACGTTTGGAGGCTAAAGTAGTATTTCTTGAGTTTGTACAGCTTGAAAACAAAAAATCAAGCTTGAAGGTGTGCAAAAGAGCCTTTTGCAAGTTGTGAAGAAGGCAAGTGACATGAAAATCACTTCTAGGGAAAGATGTGGTAAGTGTCTTTTTGTGCTCATTTTTCTTGATTACAAAAACAAGAAAAGATAGATCTGGGTGAGAGACAAGTACGATAAGTGATTTAGGAGGTGAGAGGGGCAAAATGAATTCAAAGAAGCAAAAAAATGAGAAAAATGTAGAGCAATCATCCTTGAGAAAGGTGGGTATTTTTCACTTTGAAGTATGTTATAAACTCCATGAACTTAGATCTATAGGATACAAGAGGTGGTTGCAAGAAAAGTGCACATTTGAGGAGGAATTTCCATCCATGATTGAACAATAAAGAACGTGAATTGTAGAGCAATCATCCTTGGCAAAATGCTCAAAATTGAAAACCAAGTTTATATTTGAGTTCTTCAAGCTATAAGTTGGAGGCATTCAAAACTTGCACTAAACGAACAAAATAATCACAAGTTATTAAACACCATTGCCCTACTTGGCAGGGCAATCATCCCTGAGAAAAGTGATCAAAAGTGAAGACGAAGGCCACCATTAAGTTGTCCAAGTCATAGGCTATTGACATGTAAAAAACCTAGGAAAGCCTTTACCTAGGTTGGTAGGGAAATTATCTAAGCAAAAGCGTAGTTTTTTGTCACATTTTGGTGTGCACGAGCTATAAAAACTCTAAGCAAGAGCCCCAAGCAAGGGGGGACTAAAAACTTTGCCATGATTTTTCAAGAAAGCCCAAATCCATCCATGATTTATCTAGGGAAATCACCCTTAGAAAGTGGACACAAATCCCTAATTTCGAGCACATATTCTAGTAGAATACAAATCTTTAAGGCTTATAAAGGAGCCTCAAAAAAAGAAATCCCAAAAATGAGTGCAAAAATGCTAAAACTTTGTCCACAATTGCTTTGATTTGGAGGTAAATTGCCTCGTGGAAAAGAGCTCAAAACTTGGCTCTTTGGGATTTTTTTCTTGAGGAATCAATAGACCAAGCCTTGGTAAGATCAACGAGAAAAGATCAAGCCAAGAAAGTGAGGGAAGATTCAAGTTTGGGTCAAAATCCATTCATGATTTCCATAGCAATTGCCTAGAGGTTTGCCACATTTTTTAGTGATGGGATCCTACTACATGACCACAAATAAACTAGAGAAAATCACTACCATAGGGATAGAAGTCCTAGATAATACTAGTTTAAATCCAGCTACAACATGACCAAGGTAAAACTGATCCCAATGCTTTACCTTCTATAACAACGGCCATTCATATCAATAAAGTTATACATGATGGAATCTCTTGAGAGGTACACTTTGCTTCAAAGTCGAAAGAATTCTTTTCTACTTATCCACTACCTATAGGTAGAAGTCCTTATCACATAGATGTTTATGAGTTTGAGTATGTAGATCAATTATTACAACCCATCTATGAGGATGCAAGGAATAGGCCACATTATCACATGGGGTTAGATGAACATCCTCATTTTACATCATGGTCTACCCATCTTTATGAATGTCATCCCCAAAAACATCATTACTGTAACTTGCCATTCTAGGAATCCCATTCCTCTTTCCTCAAATGTTCTAAATAACCCTATGAACACTACTATGGAACCTACTTGAAGTGCTTAACCCATAAACCCTACTATGTTAATGCAATAGCTCCGATTCTATTGACTTAGGCTTCATTAGTCTTTATACTTGTCATTAGTGTCACATCTATACCCATAATCACAACCTTCACATGGCAACCTCTGCCCACTATATTTTTTGGAACAATGTCCATGCCATGTATGCCACCACTACCTCAACCTCTGCTCACTATATTTTTTCAAACAATGTCCATGCCATGTATGCCACCCCACCACCGGCCACTCTAATTTCCAAAGCCTTGATTGATTGTCCAAAATCTAGATCTGGTTAGACCCCTCTAACCCATTGAAGTAGCCAAGATGGTGAAAAGTGTTTTTGATGGGTACGGGGATCCTAGGACTCATGAGACTATACTATGTCAACTAATCATACTTGAGTACGTGGAAGATTTGTTCATGCAATATCACACATTTAACCTAACCTTTAAAGGACCTGCCATGAGATGGTTTCAAATGCTAAACTACAAAGAATTAGGAACATTGGAGAGATCTTAAAAACGTTCATAAGTGAATTCATCCCCATTGGAGTGAGACATGATACTCTCAAAGAGATTCTACATTTCTAAAAGGACCCCAACAAATCTTTAAGAGAAACCATGTGGAGATCTAGACACAACTAGAACATTGTCTTCGACTACCATCTAATGAGAAGCTTTGTTGATGGCCCAAACAATGCTAACCTATAAGCAGAAATCTTCCACATGGGTCCTTGTTTATTAATGGATTGCATGAGGAAATGTATTGAAAGGAGCAACAATTTAGACCTCACCACCACTAAGGTGAAACCCAAAGACAAGGAAAAACCTCAACAAAGATCCACTAGGCCACCCCAAGAAAGACGAATTGGGCAACATGATTGTCAACAACTATAACTAGGGAAAATATTCCACACCTTTGAAGATTTCATGGACTTGATGTATTGGAAATATCAATAGAACCCATCAAGCCAAGCTCCACTTCAGGTTTAAGAAGAACTTTCTAATTTTGGAAATCCATATCCGCCTAGAACATTCTTAGGATCTCCTTCAAGATTTCCCCATTGCCTACTTTAGAGACTAAGCAAGTGAAATATCCGTAGTAAGAATAAAAAACTTACCATCTAGTCCCTTGCCCCAACTAGTCCAATTCTACATCAAGCTTACAGTTTGTTGTGAGCCCTTCCATAGAGATTGTATAGACCAAGTTTTCATGATCCAAGAGTTCTAGAAACAAATCTAGGATCAGTCCCATTCCTACAACAATACTTCCATATTTCCATGAGTCTAGTAAACCAAGGCACAATTGATAACGCTCCTAGATACACCACTATAGAGTGTATTGGAGGTCAATTCTTGACACCCAAAATTCCCTTACCAAAACCTCTTCATTGTATCATATGTGAAATAGGCCATCTATTCAAGGACTACACTTACCAACCAAACAAAGATCAATAATATTATCCTATGAATGTGGGGAACTTCAATTTAGAATGAGAGAAGACTCCATCTGCACAAGGAAAATCATTTGCAACCATCCCAAAGCCCCAAGTAAGAGAGCAATAAATTTATGTAAACCTAGATGAGATTTTATGGGATCAACCACCTTGGTAAGAGTCATCTCATATATTCTAAACTTTCCCATGTAGAGACCAAGATGTTGTCACAATTGTGGAATCATTCATTGGCTCAAAGTCTGCCTAAATAGTTCACAAAGATTGACAATAGTTTCCCACTCATCATTTATCTAGTAACTCTAACATGAGTGAGTGCGATGAACAAGAGAGTCTCTTGCTTAATGTTAGGAAGCTAACAGTTCATCAAGTGTTAGAGGAAAGAATCAAGTACATTGACCTCCAAGAAGAATTTGGATAATGAAATGAAGTGGCTCTTCATCACTTTCAAACCCTAAAGAGTCTCAACAACAAAGACATAAGGAAAAAATGCAAAAAGTATTTTCAAATTGCACTTTTTACACAAGGAAGATTTGGATACTTTAATCTTCGGGTGAAGCTCAAAAACATCATACTCCTATTTGTATTTCCAAATACAGTATAGTCTCTAAGTCCATTTAAAAGTTCAAGAAAATGAGTCCTCAAAGGGAAAATCAATTCAACCCAACTAAGGGGCACTCAAAGAAGGGGACTTCTCAAAAAAGTCCACCATCACAACCTACAAAGCTAACATGAGGAAAGAAAGCTCCACAACAATTGTCTTATGTGAAAGAGCTAAGACAAACATGTGTTGTGGAAGCACCACCTAAAGTGCCTCCTACAGCTTGCCAATGGACTATTCTCAAGTTTCCCACTAAGAATACCACCAATGAGAAGCTTCTTTACTGTTTCAAAAATGGATATGTAAATAGCTTCATAATTGTCTTGTGATCTACATGTAATATTGCTACATGATTTGATGATCATTGAGATATGGGTGCTCCATTGAATTTATGTAATAAAGCTTTATATTTTGACAATCACAAAGTGGAAACCCAATCCTTATTGGATCCATGTGTAATGATGTCATATGTTATGTGGATGAATACATATACTAAAAGCACAAAAGATTGAGCTTAGAACATGAATCATGCCTATCTCAAACAAGTTCTTGTTGAAACATGAAACATAAAAGCAAAATATAGTGAATTCCATTGCTCAAGCAACTCTATATTTTGTCATTTCAGGACAATGCAATGTATGTGATTGGGTTCAGCTTTTTGTGATGGAAAAATTCTTTTAGTGTTTCTTGGTGACTTCTTGTGGATGCCTCAACATGAGCTCTTACTACCTCTTCTTCCTTTAATAAGATGGTAGGATGGGGATCTGTTCTTCTGTTTGTCCTTCTCTCAGCATATACTACACTCTCTAGTGAAAATAGTTTTGAAGCAGCTTTAGAAACATGCATACAATGAGAGATTCTAGACTCTGTGCTCATGGCCATTGTGGACATACATCTTCTTTGGTTTTCCATTTTGGATGATATTTAAACTCCTCAAGTTCATTGATAATGTAGGTGGAAGCCAATGCCACATCTTCTACCAGAGCGTGAAAGATGATCCGTATAATCACTTTTGTGACATGTAGGTTTAATTACTTGTGTGCTAGGTAGTGTTCTATGTTGGTTCCATTTATCTATGGTTGATTGATTAGTGAGGCTCTCCTAGACATAATAAGTCCTATCGGCCAACTTCACATTCTCCATGCTATGAAGGAAAATTTTATGTAGTATGGTGTGAGGTTTGGGTGTCTAAAAATGGAAGTCTTGCTCGCAAAGTGAAAGATCCATTCTCATAATCACATCTACACCTAGTTCACTCTTAAAATCTTTCCATGTAGCCACTACTTTACTACCTTTTGTCCTTCGTGTTGACAAAACATCTAGTGTTATAATGTTTCTCCTAAAATATGTTGCCTTCCAAATAATTTCAAAGTGAATTCAAAATCTATAACTTCATCTTCCAAGTCTAGAAATTTATTTTTTACAAGCTATCCATAAATCATTTGTTGGAATTTGGGGCCCCAAGTTCATTCCAATACTAAAACCTTTTCAGCATACACACTTAATTAATTAATATGATAAGTGAGAGATAGAAAGAAAGAGATCTTGAGACAAGGATAGAGAACGTAAGCAGGATGCTTACTCACTAAAACATAGATGTCCAAATTACAACATGGGAGTACTACTCAACCATATAAAGTGGTGCACTCACTAATGGAAGAATATCCAAGAAGATGATGATACAAAATTTAGACTATGTTGAAATAATCTAAGTGTGTGAAGTGAATGAGCAACGAAGCTAACCTTATTCTCACAAAATAGTGTAAATCAACGAACCCTAATTTTGAGATTAGGGTAGAGAAACCCTAAAAACAAAATATAAGGTTAACTCAAAAAAGATAATTACCACCACCTTGTAGAAGACTTCTTGCTCCAAGAGAGTAGCCTCTCCTTCACCAAAACTCCACCTCCAAAGCTTCAGAACACCAAGAGCTGGCTTGTGATCTTTGAGTGATCACCTCCTCCAAGTGTGTAAGACTCCTCCTTGATCTCCTTGAGAGGATTGCTTGATGAGTGATTCTTGAACAATGAGCAAGGCTCTCTTTATATAGTCTTTGAAGTACTCCAATGAAAAGCAAAACTAAAAGCAATAAAACTAAAGCAATCATGCAAAACGACGATCCATGATGTACCTTTTACCAAAACTCTTTAATCGATAAATTTGGTGTTGTTCGAAAAACTTTTCAAAGAATGTTCGCATTGCTGCCGACGGGACTTGAACCCTGGTGGCACGTATGGGAGGGCATTGTGCTATCCAAGAAGCCCAACACCTTTTGTTAAGAAGAAGTCTTTTTGAACAACTTCTAGTGCTGGAAAATTGAGCCTTTGGGATATTGTTTCCAACCATCCCTCCTTCAATGTCACAATGGTACAAGTTTTAGTAACCTGCAAATCTTCTCATGACTATCTCTAGTCACGCTTTGGTAAATATATCTACAACATTCTCACTAGAAGGAACATAAACCAACTCAATGTGCTTCTTAGCTATTTGCTCTCGAATATAGTGGTAGTGTACCTCTATATGCTTTGTCCTTGCATGATGCACGGGATTCTTTGCTATAGCTATAGCGTTCTGGCTTTCTGAAAATATCAGAATGGGTTCATGTACTCTCACATCAAGATAACTCAAAATCTTTTGCAACCAAACTGACTTTAGAATAGATGAAAATGCTGCACGATATTCAGCTTCACACGATGAAGTGGCAATAGTGGGTTGGCTCTTCGAAAGCCATGAGATAAGACAATTTCCAAGATAAAAACAATATCCACTAGTACTTCTTCTTGTGTCTCTATCACTTGCCCAATCAAAATCTGAAAATCCTTTTAGTAACAAATGTGTAGATTTCAAAAATACCATAGCAAAATTTGAAGTTCCCGTCAAATATCGAAAGATCCACTTTACTACTTTCCAATGTAACACTGTGGAATTTCGCATGAACCTTGATACTTGAGAAACTACAAACTATATATCAGGACGTGTATTACAAAGATATATCAAGCATCCTAATGGTAGCATCAAATGACTCTGCATCTACTACCATTTGTAATGATGTGTTTTGATCCATAGGTGTTTGCATAGGTTTAGAATCACTCATCTGAAACCTTTCCAAAAGTTTCTCAATGTACTTTTGTTGTGTCATATAAATACACTCATTCTTGAATAGAAACCAAATCCCAAGATAATAATGCAAGATTCCCAAATCATTCACATCAAATGTTTGCTTTAACTGTTCTTTGAACATCTACAAATCTTTATCTCTGGGACTTGTGACTATAATATCATCCACATAAATGATTGCTATAATCATCATACCTGGTTCAGCTTTGACATAAAGAGTTGGAGCTGCATCTGAGTTATGGAAATCAATGGATAAAAGATATCTATGTATATTTTCATACCATGCTCTAGATGCATGTTTTAAACCATACAAAGTTTTTATAAGCTTACACACTAAGTATTCTTTACCTGTCTCTTCAAAACCTTCTGGCTGCTGAATATACACATCCTCATGTAAATCACCATTTAGAAAAGCAGTCTTAACGTCAAGTTGATATATATGCCAACCAAAATGTGATGCTAAAGCAAGTATTGACCTAATAACAGTCATCCTAGACGTAGGAGCAAATGTCTCATCATAATCAATACCTTTTTGTTGTGCATATCCTTTGACAACTAACCTGGCCTTGTATCTATCAATAGTACCATCTGCTTTCCTTTTGATTTTGAAGATCCATTTTACAACTGTAGCCTTATTTCCCTCTGGTAACTCACATAGCTGCCAAGTTTGATTCTTGTGAATAGAATCAATCTCTTCTTACATAGCTTTTCTCCAAATAGGAATGTTAAGTGCATCTTTAACACATGCACATTCATCTTCAACAGTCATAAGTGCTAAAATATCATGAATCTCAAAGTCTTCAGCAAAACTTACATGATCTCTTTGTTGTTGTTGTCTAGTCTGACTTCTTGTTCTTATATGATCTTGTTGTTGTTGTCTAGTCTGACCCCTTGTTCTTCATGTAAAAGTCTTTATACCACTATCTTTCCAAGTTTGATATAACTACGTAGGTGTATCCTTAAATAGTGGTGAACCTCTTTCTAAACTTTCAGCTTCCATAGGTTCTAGAACTTGTCCTTCTGAGGTACTAGGACTTTTTGGAACTTTAACTTCTTCCATTTCTAGAACCAAAGTCTCTTGTGGAACTGACTCTGTAGAAGGTTGTGAAATTTCTCTAGTTTCAACTTTTTATTGAATCCAAGGAATTTTAGCTCCCTCTTGATATGGTTGAACATGTAAATCCAACATGCTTCTAAAAAATCCATAGTCATTTTTACTGAACTCTAGAATTTTTGCTTCTTTATCATAAACCTTCTTTTCAGCAATATAGGCATTACGTGAAAGAATAACTTCACTGTTTCTAGAACATAAAACCTGTATCCTTTACTCTCAATCTTTGCCTTTACATCTAGTTTGCCTCGGTCCTTTTTCTCAACATGTACATAAGAAAGTGATCCAAACACTCTGAAGTAACTCACATTAGGTTTTCTACCATAATAAGCTTTATACATGTGATTACCTTTAAAGCTTTTGTAGATGACCTGTTCAAAATGTGATTAGCTATATGTACTGCATCAAACCAGAATTTCGGTGAAAGCTTCTTGGACACCATCATGCTCCACATCATCTCAACAAGTACTCTATTCTTTCTTTCTGCAACACTATTCTGCTGAGGAGTATAAGCAATAGTAAGGTGTCAAGTAATACCTTTCTCATCAAGAAATGTTTGGAACTCTCTTGACAAGTATTCTCCACCTCTATCACTTTTGAGAATCTGGATAGTTTCCTGACTTTCATTTTCAACCATAGCAACAAATTTCTTGAACATAAGAAAGACTTCTGACTTCAACTTAAGACCATAGATCCATCAGTATCTTGTAAAATCATCAATGGATAGAACAAAATACCTGAAACCCTCAATAGAGTCTGCTCTCATAGGTCCATTCACATCTGAATGAATAATCTGGAATTTCCTGGTAGCTATAATATGACTATGTTTCTTGAAAGGTAGTTTATGCATCTTACCTTCAAGACAACCTTCACATATATCTGAATCATCTGGTAGCTTGAATGAGGGTAAACTCTCAACCATACCTCTGTCTTTGATACTCTTGAGAGCTCCAAAATTAATATGTCCAAATCTTTCATGACATAGCTTCATATCTTCCACTGGTTATGAAGATTTGACTGGATATGCCTCACTGATTTTTGACAAAACAAAGATCCCTCCTCTATGCTCACCTTGTCAAATACACTTGGTCTTTGTGTGATAAGATCTTACAAAGATCTTGTTGTGTGAGAGCTCCATAACCTCCACACAAATGAACTAAGAAGTCTAAGAGAACTAACTAGCAAGGCCACACACTAAGAAGAGAGATGTGTTTCCACCCAACCAAGCCCTCCAATATATAGCTCCAAGACCAAGGGGGTAAGTCCTTCTCAAGAGGACATGTGTACCTTCCATCACATGGGTCCCTAAGGTGTTCACATGGTTTCTAAACTTAGGAAATCACATGGCTTCTAAACGAAGACTCTCCAAGCTCTCACGTACAAACCAAGTGGCTGGGAGAAGCTTCCAATCAAGCCTAAGGTACTCAACCTTAGAGAATTAGCCTAAGGTTTAAGACCCATCTAAAAGGGGTAAATAAACCATAAATCCCAAGGGTTTCACACCTAGAAACTCAAGGGTTCTACCCCTTAGACCCATGTAATTATACAACATTCTCCCCCCTTAAAAGCATTTCCGTCCTCGGAAATGAGTGGAGGCATACACCTTGGGGTATTCCCCCATGCTCCATGATCAATCTCAAGCATCATGGGTTCATCTCTCTAAGTCTGCCTCTTAAATCGAAAGGGGAATTCTACCCCGACTGAATCTTAAAAGAGGAGAATCCATGTGTGGTCTAATTCCCTGCCCCAATCATTCAAAATTTCATCTAATTTGCATACGAAAAAGAACTGAGTCGAATGCAAAGTATGGAAAGAATGAAAAGGGTGGAAGAGAACATCCCTGCCTATTTCCTTGTTTAAGCCATGTGCCATCTGGCTCTCCATAGCTCAAACATGTGAATTAGGTGGATACAAAGTGACTTCAGCTAAATTACTACCTTGGTCCATTGCTTTGCACCCCTTGTGCATGGACCTAGAAAATAGATGAATGTTACTCAATGTTTCCTTATCAGATTCATCTCTCAAGTTAGAATCCGACTTGTTCTAAAAGGAATATGAATCTTACATAATCCCTGCCCAAATCACTCTCTTGTAATGAAATGGGTCGATTTTCTTGTTTGCAATTCGCCTCCAATAAATCTAAATAGAGGGGAATTTCATTATATAATCCCTACCTAACCAATAGAATGGTAAAGGTGGATTATCTAGTTTTTTACAAGGATATAACATCCTCTTTATCTTTAGAGAGAATTTGAATAGCTTACCAAAAGTGGATTCAATGTTCTTTCAAAACTTTACATAGTTTTGAGAATCCACTTTAAGGGACTAGAATCCATCGGGATTAATAAAAAAATGATCTTTCTGATCTTTCTTTCAAGCTTGATCTAAGATCATTTTTATGATCCTTGAATTTCAAGTCATTCTTTGGGATGAAGCTTTTAGAGCTTCATTCTTTGGAGTTTACCTTCAAACTCAAAAAAGTTGATCCTCTCCTTATTTCTAACTCTTTATGAGAGATAGATCCTTTCATATTTTGTTGGAATAATTCTTCTTCCCTTTGAGAGGATAATTGAAGAAGATACTCATTCCTAGACATTATCTTCTTGATGTATTCCATTGGATCATGAGTCCCTTTTTCTTCTGGCCATCAAGAAAAAGTACTCAATGGGAATCATTACCCACCGTCCCATACCGGTGGGTTCTTCATCCAATCCACATAACTATGTCTCTATATCTTTTCACCTTATCTGTCCTTTTAAATGCCCTTCATACTATGATACCAAATTATAAGAGCAAGGACAAGGTGCTTAGATACACCACTACTAATCTTACTTAAATAATTAGTTAACCATTTAATGTGGTGTGACTCATCTTATCAAACTTAAAGTTTGACTTGATCTTTACCCTACTTGGGTCTTTTGGCTTTCTTCTCTTCTTTAGCCAAAATAAGAGATAAGACTAGGTCTTTCTCAAATAGATCCCTTCATGTTCAAAGCGTTACCCATGGGTTTTACTTGGGGATCTAGCTATTATGCTTCATACAAGAAGTCATATTCCTTAGTTCTATATTATTGGAATCCATAACGTATGTTATGTTATCCCCATGAAGCATCAAAATACCTTTAGGTTTATCCTTTATAGCTCATCCAACTTCTTTTTCTAATCCAGTTAGGATTTATACAATCCTTATGGTGTATGCAAGTTTTCTCTTGCATTGGGGTTCTTTGAGGATTCCCAATCTTTGAGAACTTCATTTAGTTGAAAGATATATGAAGTACTAGAATATGAGAAAGTACTTCAACTTTATCTATCTCTTGCTATACCCTATTTGGTCTTTTCAAGGCATAAGATACAAGTCCTTGGGGACTTTCTCCCCTCCTTAAAAGTTTTTGTCCTCAAAAACTATCGTAGAGTAATTTGAAAATTGTGCTCTTTCAAAAGTATCTGAAAGAGTTTATTTCCAATCTTTTATTGTTCCCCTTGGCTAAAAGAACTATTCATAGCTTTTTTGCTTTCTCTTCTCCAAGCATACAGAACAAATGTCCCAAGGTTCAAGTTTTGAATTACCTCTAAATTTGATGTCCCATACCACCGAATCAACTTTAGTGGTAATGTAAGTCTAGATGTCCCATACCATCCGATTTACACTTCCACTTAAGTAAAGGTAACTTTAGCTTGAAAACCTTCTTTTAATCAAGTAAGATCTATTACTTCTTAAACTTGTAAGTGATATTTCCACTACAGAGCATATGTATTGCCTACGCTACAATGGACTTTCAACTTACCAAGTCTCAGATGTAATTGCAACTTGACAAGATTGAATGTCAAAGATTAGTTTTTTCAATGATTCCTTTGTTCAAATGTACTCTAAAAGATCATTTTATGTCACCTGATAATAGAGCTAGTTTATACTCAACTATATATTATCTCTTATGATGTAATGAGTAATTTGAGAAAGAATAATTGACTTGCCAATCAAATCTCTATGTTGAAGTAGATGGTAATTAGTCCTTTATTTCTAGGACATTAGAAAATGGTACTTAGGGCTTATTACAACCCTTGAGTTTTACCTTCTCTTCATGCCTTGCATTTGCTTGGAAGAATAATGTAAAGCTCCAAATAGTTCTTAAGTTCTTTCAAACAAAGAACTTTCTTGAACAAAAGCACTAATACTTTCATCTTCCAATACTAAGATTCTGTTATACTATATTTTCTCTTCCTTAGAGCTTTGAGAACATAGTGCTTTAAGTTAGCACCATTGTATCATGGTTTTAAGAGAGAAAATTTTTGTACTATGGCCTTGTTGATCAGGCATGCCATGGCTTTTTTAATGGAACTTTGATACTCCATAAGAGGGACTTTAAGCTTAATGTATCTTGCCATTGTCTATTTCTTGGCTTGTAATAGTCCAACTATATAGGAAGTGAATGGTAGTTTTACTTATGGCCAATTGGCTCTACTACCATTATTCCTATTATGGAACTTATAATCATACTTAAGCTTGAATAAAGCAAATCTCCCTCTTAACCCTCAAACCCATGTACTACATTCTAAATGCATACTTTTAATTTATGCCAAGGCATTTACACCTTTATTGTAAAAAGGTGTAGCATGCATAAGGTTCATATACTGAACCCCTCCTTAAAGCATGCAAAAGTTCCAATTTTGAACTTTGTTCATCCAAAGGATGGTGTGAAATTTCCCTGCAACTTTGTATATGCAAGTTGCAACAATGCATTCTTCCTAACCATGAACGTTTTTATGCACCTCTAATCCTTCTTTTCAAAGCAATGAACTTGATGCATAGAGCAACTTATTTCCATGATTGATTGTTAATGTGACCACAAAAACGGGGCCACCTGAATCTATGCATCCACTTCCAAGTCATGTTTATTATGACGTGCACTATATGTTCTTTAATTTGCAAGGAAAAGAAAAAAGGTGCAAATAATTACCCGAAAATTAAGCTTCGTCCATCCCTTGACTTTATTTTAGTGGCCTCAAGGTGATGAAGTAGGCTTGGGCCATTGCACTCCTTCCCTTCCATCTTGGCACTTCATGCGTACTTAAGTGTTCTCATGTTGATGAAATAGGCTTCGTCCAACCCATCTCCTCCATTTTGAAGTCTTTCTTGGGCACTTGATACTTACTTGAATGCCCAAGGTGATTTCATGCATATATCATGCATACCAAATGGTGCGATCGTTATGCATAGCTATGTGCATGCTTCATTTGCTTTTGAAAAAGAAAAGAAAATCATACTCTTATGCATGTGCTAGTGTTACACATAAAATTGTCCTTTATGTATGAAAAATTTATGTAAAGAATGTATAAAGCATTCATTCAATCATGTACAGGAGGCCATGAGCCTATGGGATGCAATATTAATTGGAGAATATCCAACCTTTATCCTTATTTGGTCCTTATAAAGAGCCCTTTTCCATGCCTTTGCTTGTTCTGCATGATGTAGTGTTCTTGACCTATTGAATGGAGAACTCTACCCCATAACGACTTCAATATTCCAAGGAACACTCTGCACCATTTCATAGGTATTTACTCATACAATATCCACATAAATACAAAAGAACATGAGAATAAAACCGAATTCATGTGATGAAGAAGCTCCATTTCATAGCTTCTTGAATGAGTATCCTCCCTATATCGTAGCTTCTTCAAATCTTAGATTTAATTTGATGAAGTTGCATGCTCCTCCATGTTTGGGTTTGTATCTTCAACACAAACCTTTGAGGAAAAGAAACCTTTGTTCTCCATCATCTTCGACCATGGGACTCTTCCAAATTAAGTAGTGAAAAGGTTGGGGATGCATTTCTCACAAATGGTTACCTTGTGAATTCTCACTACATCCTCTCAAAGAAAAAGATAAGTGAGCGGTCCCCTTTATTTTCTATTCACGTAGGTTTTTGCTTTGCTTATTAAATTAATCAAATTCATGGGTCCACGTGCTTACCACAAGCTCTCTTTGAAATTTAACATTTCAAGTTCAAATTCTATGTGCACTATCGTCCTCCTTTTATATTCAAGGATTGCCAAAAGCGACGAGCGATAAACATTCAAAAATTCGCATGGTGTTAAAAGCGTGAGCTACAAATCCCATATGCAGGATATACGCAAAGTTAACGTTCTTGATATAACGAGGCTGGAGGTTCAACTTAAATGAGTGGAGAATAAGCGCGTTCTGCACATTCCCTCACGCAGATACCTGAGCTTCTCCGTGATGGCTCAGCCACATGTTAGATGTGGCACCCATCTCATTAGATGCCCAACGTTCAGCGGTTCACTGTCCACAGATAGGTGGGGATCTTTTCCTCCTGCATGAAGGGATCCACGATCTAGCTGCTCATGAAACCACCTAGAACTCGAGATTGGAACTCCATATCCAAAATCTGAACAGTACGCATACGCATCCACGATCTAGCTGCTCATGAAACCACCTAGAACTCGAGATTGGAACTCCATATCCAAAATCTGAACAGTACGCATACGTAGGCTATTTGAAAACTCCACTGATACCACTCTTGTGTGAGAGCTCCATAGCACTCTTGTGTGAGAGCTCCATAGCCTCCACACAAATGAACTAAGAAGTCTAAGAGAACTCACTAGCAAGGCCACACACTAGGAAGAGAGATGTGTGGGGTATGCGTGGCAGTCTATTTGAAAACTCCAGTGATACCACTCGTGTGAAAAGTCCACTGATACCACTCTTGTGTGAAAACTCCACTGATACCACTCTTGTGTGAGAGCTCCATAGCCTCCACACAAATGAACTAAGAAGTCTAAGAGAACTCACTAGCAAGGCCACACACTAGGAAGAGAGATGTGTGGGGTAAGAATAGGAAAGAGAAGAAAACATATCTCTACAACCTGTCATATGCTTTGTAGCACCTAAGTCTAATATCCAAGGACTTGCTAAAAGAACTTGTAAAGCTGCCTGATCAAAAGCTACTTCCTCAATGGTGATAAAGGCATAGGACTCAGCTTGAGATTTCCCTTTTTTATCATCTTCTGCAACATTACCTGATGCCTTTTTCTTTTTTGCTACAATCCTTTTATAACATGCTACTTTTAAATGTCCAGGTTTCTTGCACTAATAACATATTACTTCCTTCTTCTTAGAAGATTGCTCTTTAGATGTAGTAGAAACAGAATCTGAAGTAGAAGGTGAAAGGTCATCCTGGGTTGTTTTTCCTTCTTCTCCTTCTTCTTCTTTTTACCCTTTAATGAAGATGAAAGTGCTTCTTCATTCTCTTCCATTCCCTTCAACTAATCTTCATCTTGAAGTAACAAGAACTCTAGCTCTTCAAATGTAACCTCTCTATTTGTGGTAAGGGTAAGAGTGGTTATAAAAGATCGATATGAAATAGGAAGTGAATTAATCAGCGTATTTACTATTTCTTCATCTGATATCCCAACTCCTACATTTAGAAGTTGATCTCTCAAGTCAACGAGTCTCGTAATGTGGGTTTGAATTGACTCACCAGCCTTCATCCTTGTATTTGCTAGTTGTCTCTTTAAGTGAGCTTTCCTAGAAGGATTTCTGCTCTCAAAAAGATTATCAAGCTTTAATCAAGCTTGTCTAGAACTTCTGCAAGATCTGATCTGTGGTAGAATATGCTTTTTGACACTCATTGCTATGAATGAAAGTGCTAAAGCATCTCTAGCATCCCACCTTGCTGATCTTCAGTAGGAGGAACTATAGGTAAAGACCTACTTGTGACTCTGGATGTCGAAGTGGTTACCTCTTCTTCACTTGGTTTTGCAATAGTAATTCCAGTACCTCTTGAAGTTGTTGTGGCTTCTTCTTCACCTTCTTGTCTTGGTCTTATTAAGGATCCATTGATGATACTCCATAAGTCCTTTGTCACTAAAATATTCATCATCATGAAACTCCACATGGGATAATTAGAAGATCCATCCAACTTGTCCTCAATCTCAATTCTAATCTCACTCATCTTAACTAAGTGTGTATGTCAATCTTGCTCTGATACCAAGTGTTGGAATGTGGGGCCCCAGGATCGTTCCAATACTAAAACTTTTGAGCATATACACTTAATTAATTAAGATAGTAAGTGAGAGATAGAAAGAAAGAGATCTTGAGACAAGGATAGAGAATGTAAGCAGGATGCTTACTCACTAAAACATAGATGTCCAAATTACAACATGGGAGTACTACTCAACCATATAAAGTGGTGCACTCACTAATGGAAGAATATCCAAGAAGATGATGATAGAAAATTTAGATTATGTTGAAATAATATAAGTGTGTGAAGTGAATGAGTAACAAAGCTAATGTTATTCTCACAAAATAGTGTAACAAAATAGTGTAAATCAACCAACCCTAATTTTGAGATTAGGGTAGAGAAACCTAAAAACAAAATATAAGGTTAACTCACAAAAGATAGTTACCACCACCTTGTAGAAGACTTCTTGCTCCAAGAGAATAGCCTCTCCTTCACCAAAACTCCACCTCCAAAGCTTCAGAACACCAAGAGCTGGCTTGTGATCTTTGAATGATCACCTCCTCCAAGTGTGTGAGGCTCCTCCTTGATCTCCTTGAGAGGATTGCTTGATGAATGATTCTTGAACAATGAGCAAGGCTCTCTTTATATAGCCTTTGAAGTACTCCAATGAAAAGCAAAATTAAAAGCAATAAAACTAAAGCAATCGTGCAAAACGACGATCCACGATGTAGCTTTTACTAAAACTCTTTAATCGGTAAATTTGGCGCTGTTCGAAAAACTTTTCAAAAAACTTTTGCATTGCTGCCGACGGTACTTGAATCCTGATGGCACGTATGGGAGGCTGTTGCGCTATCCAAGGAGCCCAATGCCTTTTGTTGAGAAGAAGTCTTTTTGAACAACTTCTATTGCTGGAAAACTGAGCCTTTGGGATATTGTTTCCAACATCATTTTCACATCTTGTTAAGTCAAGTCTAAATAATGGAAACTATAGAAATTGTCCACATCCAAAAGATCCCAAATTTCTAAAATGGCCTTGATGCTATTCTAAAGCACATAAAATTTCCAATTGCATCTAAAATTAAAACCACACCAATTGCACCCACTTTAAACCCATATGTTCCATGAGATACTAATAAAGTTAAACAAAAAGTGGATGAGCAAATTATCTTAGGTAGCACCATCACACCATGGACAATTGCAATGTCAAGCACCCACACACTCATCTCACCATACTCAACATTCAACCACACACATGAATCACCTTTGATTTCTTCTTTCACTTCACTATTCTCATGCCGTCCATGAGCACTATTATCATTCTTTGAGCATCATCCCAGCATCAATACTTCAATCATCATAATGATCCTCCATTTTTCCTTCTGTTCAAACATATATTCCATCTTCATTCCATCTTCATTCCATCTTGATCAAATTCTACTAATCCCATCATCATCTCATTATTCATGTTCCATGCAAACTTGCTCGCATGACACACACACCAATTGGCATCAAGCAATGGATCTTGGCCTACAAAAATGTCAATATGAGAGAAAATTTAGTGGTATGAAAACCTTCAACATGCTAGGAGCTAAACATGCATATAGGAGTCTCACATGCACATACACATACATGCTCACACATGCAAGCAAGCCTTGCTCATGACTAAGCACAAGAGCTCTAAAGAAACTCACACGTGATTAGCAAAGACAATGATCATGAACAAGAAGCCCCCACAAATGAGGGTTTAGCTCATCTTTCTAGATAAGTTTAAAACGTGATCGTCTTCACACTCTAGAGTTCACCCTAGTTAATAATAGGTCCTAAACCCTCCTTTGAGGTTCCATTTGAGTGTAGAAAAATACTCTAAAATCCCAAAGGGTTGGGAAATCACTCCTCATGCTCAAAGAATCCTCAATTCATACAAATGTGGAGTAAATTACAAGGAATGGCTTTTGAAAACACTTCTAAAAGTGGATTTTTACGTAAAAATGGCTAAATAGAGGGATGGTTTTAGAAAATTTTGGAGGCTTCAGTTAGCCTCTTACCTTGAATGATTGCATCCATCATGATTCTTGCATCAATTCTTCACAATATTGACCATATTCTTCTCTTTGGCTTTGAAAAACCACTTCAATGAGTCTCCATTTGTGACAATTCTCCCAAATTCTTTTGTCCCTAATAGAAAATCAAGGAGTCTTTTGGGCTTTGCGAAGTTTGGGTGTTGATGCTTGTTGGGGTTGTCGAGTTTCTATAGAATAAGATTTTACAAACATTGCCTATGATATTGTTGGTCTGTTCTTTTGACAAATAGGGCATACTACTTAGTGTAGTGCATGGGTGCAAGAGAAAGAGAAGGTGCCTTTGCACAACCTTGTAGGGTGGCCCTATTCATGCATATTGTACAATGCAAACAAAAAGAAGTGGTCCAAGAAAGAAACGAGGGTCTAGAGTAGGGTACCCCAGGGCCAATTGTTGACATAACATCCTAATCTAACGAATTGGAAGAATTTCACCTAAAGATGCTATGGGTTACATCAATATAAGGAAGGAGGCTCTAGCATGTTTTGAGGTTCAATGTAGAGTTCATGTGATCTATAATGATTTGGTAATAGAGCTACGTGGTGTTGTATTATGATTGTGTATCTTGGTATTCATTGATATTAACAAATAGCTATGTTGATGTCTTGATGTTTTGATGAAATTTGATCCCATTAGTGATTTTCTCATTTTAAGAGATGAATCCAATGCCATCAGTATGAAAAAGATTCTTTCTAGAGCACCTATTATTAGCAATAAGAAAGAAATTATGTCTTCCATAATGATGGGTCACCTGCAAAAAAACATTAGTAGCACAAAGAAACATATACATGTGATTGATGAACTCATAATACATGCATCACTCTCATGCATGGGATATCACAATTGTGCCTCATGCAAGGCCATATAATGTGGCCCCAATTAGATGCATACTTAAATTCCAAACAATCTGAGCATGTGTGCAAGAGACAAGGTTGTGCAACGAACACATGGATCTTGTAGGAAGAGGCTAGTCTTGCTCTATTGTTGCTTCAATTGAGGAGAGGCAGGTGATTGTGGATTAATAACCCATACTAGCTAAGTCACCAAAACCAAGTAGCTACAACTGAGTGTTTGATAGTACCACATGAAGCTTCTTTGTCGATTAGTGATCTAAACATGTTTCTAGTGTGGAAACCCACCTGAACTTTAATGGAAGGGTGTAAAGGAACTTGTGGGACACATTGATGGCATGTAGCCACTCGATAGACTTCAACAATTATCTCTATTCTTGATTGCTCATCTCTTTGTCATATCCAAGCTTTTCCCTTAGCTATACATTTGAGTGCCTCTTCTAGAATTTGTTTGGCCTCAATTTTTTTATTCTGTGCTTTTTGAATTCGTGCTAACATTTTTGGTGTAAGAAGCTCTTGGTACACTTTTACCATGTAGCCACCGATGTAGTTTGGCAATACATCTCTATTGAGGGCAGTTAAACTAACTTCTCCACTTGAAGATACATGATTGACTTTTTTGTGTATGTGTGCATCACATTAGGCTATTTGTCACTTCTTGGTAGCATGGATACCTGCAATTGAAATTGAGCTGAGTCTCTTGAAGTTGTTCCAACTCACCCACTAATAAAGAGAGTTCATGAAACAATCCATTGGTAATCTTGTGCAACTCTCAAAATTGGAACAAGGATGTTGATGGGGCATATGGTAACGAAAATTTTTGGTCTTAATTCACTCAATTAAGAAATTTCATCACTATTTATCACGCAAATATTTTACTTTTCATGTTGATCACAGTGCACTCCTCTACTTAGTGAAGCAGCAAAATCTGGTGGGTAGATTGGCAAGCTGGGTTTTGTTACTTCAAGAATTTGAATACAATATTGTGCATAGGCTTGAAACTAGTCTGCCATTGTTGACTTCCTATCGCTCATTGATCACAATGAACCATCGGAAGGAGTTGATGATAATCTTCCAAACATGGATGTTTTTGCAATCGTGGAACTTGAAGAGGATCAACATTTCCTACATGATATGAAGAAATGCTCAATATGTTGGAAAATGGAGTAGCACCTTTGCACTTGCAGCCAACAACAAGGAAAGAACTTGGACTTCGGAGCTGACAGTTCACAATCATAAGGGGTCAACTCTATCATAAGGACCTGACAAGAGTATGGATGCATTGTGTGCCTCCACATGAAGTGACTCTGGTGATTCAAAAAGCACATGCAAGTGAAGTAGGAGGTCATTTTAACCATTTGATTATAGTGCAGAACATCCAGCAAGTCGAACTCTGGTGGCCAACAATGTATGCAGATGCACAAATTGCGGTATGAAACTATGACCCCTATCAGCATACCAGAGAACCACAAGATAGCCACCATTTTCTATTGAATTTGATCCTCCCGTTGGAACCATTTCAAAAGTGGACCATCGACTTTATTGTTCCTTCAAACCACCTATAGCCAAAACTAGAGCTTTGTATATTTTGATGTGTACCGACTATTACACTAGATGGGCTAACGCATGGGCTACCAAAAATGCAACGGTGAGGATAGTAGCCAAAAAGCTACAAAATGAAATTTTTCCATGGTTCAACTTACCACTCGAACTAGTATCTGATTGGGGAATGCATTTTTGTTGGAGTTTGAGGTCTACAGAAGCATGCGAACAACACAAGGAAGAAGAAGAAGCTTGGCACACAAGACACAATACTGAATGTATTACCACTAGAATGTACAAAGATAAGTGACCCATTAGGGCTATCGGCATATATACAAGAGGGGGGGGGAACCTCTTAAAGAGGGAAAAAAGTGCCTCGGCGGTCCTAGTGTGTTCACACACATCACTACCTAAAGATATCAACAAATCCCCCCTAGGAGCGATGTGGTGAACAAGGAGCTGGCACTGAAGGATAAGGAAGTGCCAAGCTATGTGGAATCAATCCACAAAAGGAAGTAAGCCCAAAGCTTTGTAGAAAGCTTCAAAATTCTCCCTAGGTAGAGCCTTTGTGAAAAGGTCTTCAATGTTCTTCTATGTGGGCACATATGCCAAACTGATTTGTCCAACAGATAACCTCGCCCTTACATAATGATAGTGCACCTCAATGTGCTTAGTGGGAGCATTGAATATAGGGTTTCTTGCAACTACCACTGCACTCTGGCTATCAGTGAAGATGGTGGTGGCAGAAGATTGACCAACACTCAAATCAACCATAAGGCATCTGAGCCACACACACTCAACAGTCACTGTGAAAGCTTCCCTATACTTAGCCTCACAACCAGAAGTGGCCACGGTAGGTTGCTTCTTGCTCAACCACGATATGCATGAACTACCAAGCATGAAGTAAAAACCATTGGTGGACACACGAGTGTCATAGCAACCAGCCTAGTAAGAGTTAGAAAAAGCATGTAAATCTAGTGGTAGTGATCCTCCCTTGGGATAAAACAATCCAAGTAGTCGAGTACCACTCAAGTAGCGAAAGATGTGCTTAACCTCCTGCCAATGCTTGACACCTGGGCAATGCATAAACTTTCTCATCTGTGAGACAACAAACTAAATGTTTAGTTGAGTAATGCATAACTAAATCAAACATCCAACAACCTGCTGATAGAGAACATCATCAAATGCATCTCCAACATCCTAAATACTCAACCCTAAACTTGCCTCCATAGGAGTGGCAATAGATTTACAGTCTTCAAAGCCAAAACACTCCAATAATGTGTCAATGTATTTTGTTTGACACAAATCTATTGCGCCATCAACTTGCATAAATTGAATGCCCAAATAACGATGCAAATGCCCCAAATCTAACATCTCAAATGAGGCATGCATGTCAGCCTTAAAATCAACAATACGCTTCTCATGAGGACCAGTGAGCAGCATGTCATCAACATACACAATAATGATCAGAATCACATCATTTGCATGCTTAACATATAAGGTGCTCTCAGTTGGACTATTCTCAAAACCATGTGCAATCAGGTAGGCATGTATCTTTTCATACCAAGCATAAGGTGCCTACTTCAAACCATATAATGCCATTTTCAACCTACACCACTTGGTTTTCATGACCTTTTTGCACAAAGCCACGAGGTTGAAAAACATACACTTGTTCATGTAAGTCACCATTCAAAAATGCACTTTAAATATCCAAATCATGTACATTCCAACCATGATGAGCTTCAAGTGCATAGATGCTACGAATAGTAGTAATTCGGCATGTAGGAGCAAAGGCTCATCAAAATCAATGTGTGTTTCTTGAGCATAGCCCTTTGCAACAAGCCTAACCTTCTACCTATCAACTGTTTCATCAGGCTTACACTTCAGCTTGTAAACCCACTTAGTGTCAATGGCCTTCTTGGTAGGGGGCAAGTCACATAAAGACCAAATACCACTTTTCATAATAACATCATATTTTGATTGCATAGCAGCCATCCAATTTTCATAATTTTGTGCTTCATCAAACAAAACAAGCTCATTCTCATCATAGAGACTAGAGGCAGCCATAGCATAGCGATCTGATAAAAAAGAAGCACAATGAGAGCCTAAACAAGTACAATATGATAGACGTGCATCTAATTTGCTATCACGCAAAGTCTGGACCAGCCATTTTGGCATAGCTTTTGCCTCCTCAACATCAGCTCTCTCATCAACAACTGTATCATGTAAATCTACATTAGAAATGGAATGATCTGCATCATCACATGAAACCTATAAAGATTGAGAAGTTGCCTCATTAGGACTAGCACTAGAGTGTCTACCTGTAAAAAGAGGTAGCAAAGTTCATACATGTCTTTGATGTTTTCTTAGTACATGAAAGTAAACAACATCATGGCTAACCAAAATGCATTTATTATGTGGATGATAAAAATGATAGCCTTTCCTTTCAGAATTGTATCCAACAAAAATACATTTCACTGTTATATCATCCAATTTCATGTGTTGTTATTCAAGCACTAATGCATATGCCAAACAACCAGAACACACAGGTGAGCAACAGATGGCTTGGAGCCATGCCAAGCCTCATATGGAGTGATAGATTGCAATGCTTTAGTGGGACACATGTTAAGTACATATGTTGCACACATAACAGCCTCAAGCCAAAAACTATGTGGTAAAGACTGACTCTTGACCATACACCTCGCCTCCATGATTGACATGTTCTTCCATTCAGCAAATCCATTATGTTGAGGTGTATACGGCACTGTACACTGATATTTTATCCCATGTTCAGCCAAAAATGCATTAAAATCAAAAGAGATCTATTTCTCCCCTCGAGCAGAATGGAGGGTGCCCATTTTACATGCTGATAGATTTTAAGCCAAAGCTAGAAACTATTTGAAGCACATAAACACTTTGGACTTTGCTTTCAATGGATATACCCATGCATGCCTAAAAAAATCATCGATGAAAGTCACGACATAAAGATAGTTTCCAAAAGAGGATGTCTGCATAGGACCACAGACATCACTGTGAACAAGCTGCAATTTCTGAACAGCTCAAATTGAACCATCTCTTGGGAACGACAAATGCAACATTTTGCCCAAAATAAAGCCTTCATATACATGTTTACTAGATGCCTCAAGTTTGGGCAGAGAGGACACCCTTTCAGATTTCTATAGGCATAGCAAACTAGCAAAATTGAGATGATCAAAGTGTGTCTGCCAAAGCTTTGCATCTGACATAGCCTGAGAACCATGTACTGCACATGTTGAAACATTCACAAATTTTTCATAGCCTGTGAACTTATATAGCCCATGACATAAAATGCCAGAAGCAATAATAACATTGCCATTTGATAGATCATGATTGTACATCTATCATCAACAAATTTCACAACCAAGCCAATCTTGGTTAAAGCTAAAACTAATAACAGATTCTTCTTGATCCCTAACACAAATAAAGCATCCGACAATGTAAAAGAACTACTATCAACAGTAGTCACAATGATCTTACATACTCTAATTATAGGATAAGAGGAGTTAATGGTGCATGTGACAGTATTCTCTGCAGAGGTAGCCTCAAGTCAAGTGAAGAAACTTTGTTGTAAGGTAATATGTTTGGTTTCTCCACTATCAAAGTACCAAACATCTGAGTCTATTGCAGACATACACTATTCATGAGAAGATAGGTCATAACTGCAAACACTGGTAAATGCCCATTCTTCATTCTACACAAGATTAGCATACTCTATTTTGGGTGTAGGGGCCTCTGCAACAACCATTCCAGCCTCTTTCTTCCTTGCCTCTTTCTTCCTTGCCTCTTTAGCAGCTAGTTTTGGACAACTCTTTATGACATGATCATTTCCTTTACAGTATTTGCAAAATAATTTCTACTTTTTTGTTTTCTTCTTATCTCTGTCATCCTTCTTTGATTGTGTAGAATTAGTAGATTTCTGCTTACTAGTAGAAGAGCTCCATTTACCTTTGCCCTTCTAACTAGCCAAGAAAGCTTGATCTGCAACACGCATAATGGACCTATTCTGCCTAGATTGATCTTTGTGCAACAGAACAGAGAGTAACTCCTAAAATGTTAAGGCATTTGGATTGCCGTTCATCATCAATTAAAAGGTAGAAGAAAACCTCTGATATGAATCTAGAAGACCATTTAGAACAGTCTGCACAAGTGAACTGACAGGCAATACTTCATAAGCAAAATTGATTGCTCCTTCATATCTTTGATCTTTGTCAAAAAACTATCCATGGAATCTCCTTCATTCATGTGCTCACTCTCCAACTATTTCCGGAGGTAAGCAATAGGAGCCTCATTCCTTGGCTCGTACAAAGTGGTTAATGTATCCCAAGCATCCTTTGTTGTTTTGTAGGAGTGAATGTGGGGAATAATGGCACGTTTGAAAAAAAAGGCGATCAATGCATGTGCCTGAGCATCTCTACCATCCCAAAGAATTTTCTCTATAGTAGGTGCAGCAAGAAACATAGCACAAACAGGAATTTTTTTCAACACCTTTCACAATATTCCATAGTACTTTTGCAACCAATACGTGATGCATCATATAAGTCCATAATGGTTAATTGGTGGCGTCCAACTTATCCTCAACAACCGACATACGAAATACATCACTGCTTTTTTCCATGGCCACTGACTAAAATACCATAATGCACAAAAATGACTATATCTCAAAAAGTTGAATAGAACTATGTTATCAAGTTTTGCTAAACCTATAGGAGACTTCGAGATGCTTATATTGGCAAAACGAAAGTTGTATATATCTTTGGCACAAAAAGATGAAATCACCTACATAAGCACTATAATAGTGTGTTCGGAGGCCAAAACAAGCTCAAATTGTGATTTCGACACGACAAACCGAAGCTGTTTTGACTTTGTAATCATCTTGAGTATGCTCACCAAATTTCATGCGATTTTCAGACTATAACCGAAGGGGTGTCGATGATGCTCTAGATGAAGCGGCAACGTGCTCTGATACCAATTATTGGAGTTTGAGGTATATGGAAGCACGTGAACAGCACAAGGAAGAAGAAGAAGCTTGGAGCACAACACACAATACTGATTGTATGACCACTATAATGTACAAAGAAAACTGACCTATTAGGGCTATAGGCGTATATACAAGCCAGGGGAAAAACAAACCTCCTAAAGAGGGAAAAAAGTACCCCTATAGTCCTAGTGTGTTCACACACATCACTACCTAAATATATCAACAATTTTCTAAACCACCTTATTTCAGAAATAAATGTGAAATATCAAATTAAACATAAATTCGGTTCTCCTTACTATCCAAGAGCCAACGGACTAGCAAAGAGGGCAAACAAGGTTATTCTACACATGTTGTAAAAAATGTTGCTCGATTCTACTAACCAATGGAAAAATATACTTCCTATGGTACTTTGGGCATATCGCACTTCTTATAAATTTTTGGTAGGAAGTACTCCTTTCAAAATTTTTTAGGGACATGAGGCCATCCTCCCATTTGAATTCACACTGCCTAGTCTTCGAATTGTAGTACAAAAGCATTTACTACCAGAAGACTCTTTTGTGTAGAGGATGGATAAGCTACGGTAGTTGGAAGAACATTGGTATGCCAGTTTCTTATTACTACAAGAAGTCTAGAGTAAATAGAAGAAATGACACGACAAGAATTTGCAGACAAAGATTTTTTGGCTCGATGATATAGTGCTTTACTTTCATTCCAAGATGAAGCGAAAGATGGGCAAACTCAAATTGCAATGGACATGTCCATTTCCGATCCATGAAATCTACGGACCAACTTCTTTCCAACTTGCCACTTAAAGAGCTTTTACTGACAATGATCAACGGGTCCAAGCTGCGGGGCTACTAGTTTGCCAACAAGTAAATCCTATATATATATATATATATATATATATATATATATATATATATATATATATATATATATATATATATATATATATATATATATATATATATATATATATATATATGTGTATGTATGTATATGTATGTATGTGTGTGTGTAAAACATAAAACATAAAAATAAAAAAATTAAACATAAAAATAAAAAAACATAAAGCATTATAAAAAAAACATAAAAATAAAAAAAGATAAAGAAACATAATAATTTAGGGAAAATCTCATCCGATGTGCGAAATCAAGCAATAATTACATGCAAACTACATGTAGTCGTACAAGTAATCAACAATGGTAGCGGTTGATTAATTCATATCTGATTCTCTGATTCTCATCTTGAGGTGCATGATAAATGCAGAATGAGTGAACTAAAGATACTATTTGGGACAATCATGATGCATACTTAACGCTCTCAAATCAGGCAAGCAGACGCTAAAAGGCTAAGGATGATTCCAAATCCAACTTATTTGGTGAACGAGCGAACATAGCAAATTGAAATTCTATATTCAACAGAGCAAAGTACCCATGGTGGTCACCTTCTCTGACGCCCATCTGCTCAACATTCTTGATTTCATTTCTCAGCCACAAGTCAATTGGTTCAAGTGTCGAGGTCTATTGAAATACACACTTATCAATTGGAGTATCCGGCCTCATCCCCTCTCAAAGGACATAGCGATGGAGATAACGTGATAGACACATGGCATCAACATCAACACCCAACAAATCTATCTACACATTGGCCAAGGGAACCATTCCAGATATCCCCGAAGGTGATTGCAGAGCAATTACACGTCGTTAATGAAGGGATTACAATAGTAACAGAGATGCTTGATGCAGCCAAGTTAACCAGTATCTTGGGCAAGTCATGTTCGGGAGAGTAAAAATTCTCCCAGCTTCCAAAGGATAACCCACTAAAACTCGAATTATTGTTAATGACCATGATAATTAATGTCCAAGAAAAACATTATGACATATCCGAGTAGTTGTTCTCGTTGGTAAAGAATTTGCCAAGACGCAGGTAAATTGGGCAAAGTGGATTTTCCGAAAGTTGAAGAAACAACTTAGAAGATTATATAGAAGAACAGGTCGAGTGGTTAATACGACTCTAGATAGCAAGGTCAAAGTACTCTTTACTCTACGTCTTCTCGACAACCCTCTGTTTTTACCCCAAGAATGTAAGATAGTCACAGTTGAAGTTTTCCTACAAGCCTTGAAGAAGAGATCTGTGAAGAGAAAACTTGTTGTAGGCACTTAATAGAAGGAGGCGTAGCTGGAGGAGAAAGAAGATATGAATGTAGAAATCAACCATCTTAGGGCGGAAGTTGATGAACTATAGACAGAGAATACTAAAAGGAGGGTGCCACTCATGAAGAAGCTTTAGAAGAATTGAATGCTGCTCTAACAAAAATCACCAAGCTTAAAGCCGACTCTAAAGAAAAGTCTAAGAGAATGGAGTAGTTGCAAGTGGAAGTTGAATAAAGGAGTAGAGCCTACCAGAAGTTAAACAAAAGTAATAAAGAACTAATTGTCAAGCTCGAGAAAGAAGAAAAAGGAAGTTAAACTCAAGAAAAAGGTAAATACTCAATCGGACGAAATTTCAATGAAGGAAGCAATGGTGGCTGATGCAGAAGAAAAGTCGGTAGTGCGGAATTTGGAGGATACATAGTTAGAAGTTAAACTCCACATTGTGCAAGAAAGCTACGATATAGTCAAAGCTTTCCTAGTTGACCTCCTTTCATTGCCTTGTGAGATTTTCTTCCTTACCCTTTATTGCAGAGCCATTTGAGCTATGCTTGGAGTGATGGAAACTTGGAGGCTTGTATGCATTGGTGGCACTCCTCTATGAGAAAAGTCGCTTCTTTTTACAAAAGGCTTTACTTTTGATATTAGAGAGATATTAGTCTCTTTCCAACATGCATGTATTCTTATTTTGTATCTTGCCGATTATTCTCTTGATTTACTCCATGTCTCTTAGGATTTCATTTGATTTAGCCTATATGGTTTTCTCTCTATTTTGACCACATGTTCTTTTGTATTCCCCCCCTCTCCTCTTCTATATAAGGAGAGGGAATTGTTGTATTGTTGGTCCCTTGGCCAATGTCTTATGGTCACTATTGAGAATAGGATGAAGGTTTCATTTGGGTTCAATCATGTCCTTATGTGCATGGCATCGGTCTTGCTTGTGTGTAGGCTTAGTATTTGGGTGTGTGTGGTTATAAGGATTCTCACCTTTGCTCACATTGACATTTGTCTAGGAGACATTTGTTCCATGAGTGTGGGTGTGTCTTTCCAAAAATTCATTGCAACCCTACTTTGAAGAGCCTCTCGCTTCCATGCAAGGAGATTAGGTCTTAATTAGGTGACAACCTTGGGTTGGGGAATGGGTAGTACTCTCATTGATCCCTCACTCTCTTCATTTCCAAGAAAACACAAAGAAAAAGATGAATGTAATTTGATCTCAAGTTATGTTTCCTGGTGAATTGGCATCGAATATTTTCTTCCTAAGGTTATCCCCACATTTTTTTAATTTTAAATTTGGGATGCTTTAGAATTAGAGATGAGACATGATAGTTATTCTCCCATATGACTCATGAAAACTTTGGGGGAAGAGGAGCATTGGCTCTCTCTCTCATCATTTATTTCCAACAAGAAACTTCAATGTGGTCAGACGTGGAGGGGGAGTTAACCCCCTCTCCTTCTCTCTCTTCAATCAATGTTGTTGATGGGTCATGCATGAAGGGAAGGTTCATCCTCCCTCACTCTATCTCTTCATGTCAATTTGGGGTCGAGCTCTTTTAAGCTCCCCCTGCATGGTAGGCTCTTTGTCGCATGGTGAAGCTTTGTTCCCCCTACATGCAGCTCTTCGTCTCTACTCCATCCTCTTAGTTATGCTACAAAGCCAAGCTACGCTCCCCATTCAATTTTTCGGGGAGGTTTCCCTCATTCTCGTTGCCTCCGCTCCTTTGTGCTGGATGAAGTGTCATTCTTTGTCGCTTCTCCATCAACAAAAAGAGCTTGAATCCCTCTTTGTTATGGTGGATGTGTATGTATTTTGCTAAGGAGCCTTGAGCTCTCTCCATGGTCATGCCTATAAGGATGTACTCCTTGATTTCCTTCTCTATTGGGTGGAAATCCTCTTTGCTCTCCCTCTAAAACTTGTTTTGCACCTCGAACCCTCCGCCTCCCTATTCACCTTCATCAGCGAGAAAAACTCCTTTGCCCTCCCCACCACCTCCTTGCTTCTACTTCCCATCAACAAACATGCGCTATGGAGGAGTCATGGCCTTGATGCTCCATTGATTCTTTCGTCTCACCCATGCCTTCCCCTTCATTTCTCTAAGGATACACTTGCAAGAATTCACAAACCATGATTTTTGTACAATTGAAGTGATCCATCGAAGTTCACATTGCTCCCTAGGGCTGCAATCGATACATCGACTAACTTAAGAAAGGTGCTTGAACACCTCTTTGAGATTGGCAAAACTTGGACTACATTTGTCTACCACAATCCTCAGAGGCTCTCTACAATGTGCCCTTTGGATCACGCATCTGAAAAGATAAGGGTGTCCTGCTATGAATCCTTTTGACGATATGTTTTTTGTCATCTACATCATGTAGAGGCAATGGCATGCGTGGAGAATCATCAAAACATATTCCATCATTAGTATAGGCTGTTGAAACCTTCCCCTCATTGGATAATAATCTGATGCAAAGCAAGCACTATGAAGCCTGAATGAATATGATATGACAAAGGTGGATCAAAATTTGCTATCAGTCAAAGTCTTCACTATCCATTTAGACATAGTTCTTACCTCTTCTATGTGAGCCCTCTCATCAACAAGTGCATCATGTAAATTTGCATAAGAAATGGAATGATACGCATCATCATTTTAAACTTGCAAAAGTTGAGAAAGGGTTGAATCACATCTTCCATAAAAACAACATCATGGCTGACCAGAATGCATTTAATATGTGGATGATATAGATGATATCCTTTGCTTTCAAAACTATACTCAACAATAATACATTTCATTGCTTGACTAACTGATCTCTCCTAGGTATATGAAAGTAAGGGTTGAATCACATCTTCCACAAAAACAACATCATGGTTGACCAGAATGCATTTAATATGTGGATGATATAGATGATATCCTTTGCTTTCAAAACTATACTCAACAATAATACATTTCATTGCTTTATCAACCAATTTTTTGCATTGTTGTTCAGGCACTAATGCACATGCAAGACAACCAAAGATACGTAGAAGAGCAACAAATGACTTGCGACCATGTCAAGCCTTATATGGAGTGATAGACTGCAATGCTTTGGTGGGACACCTATTAAGTACATATGTTGCACACATAACAGTCGAAAGCCAAAAGCTGTGGTAAAGTCTGAATTTCGACCATACACCTCGCCATTCCCATGAGAGAACTCTTCTTCCTTTGAGCGAGTCTATTTTGTTGAGGTGTATACGACATTGTACACTCATGTTTTATCCCACACTCATCCAAAAATGCATTAAACTCAAAAGACATATATTTCCCCCCTCAATCTGAACGACGGGTGCCCATTTTACATGCTGAAAATTTTTCAGCCATAACCAGGAATTGTTTAAAGCACATAAACACCTATGACTTTGCTTTCAACGGTTAAACCCATTCATGTCTAGAAAGTAATCAGTGAAAGTAATGAATCCTAAGTAATTCCCAAATGAAGGTGTCTGTATAGGACCACAAACGTCGAGATGAACAAGCTGCAATTTATGTGCAACCCTAACTGAACCATCTTTGGGGAAGGAGGGATATGCATTTTTCCCAAAATAGAGCCTTCATAGACATGTTAAAAGGTCTTTCAAATTTGGGTAGAAAGACATCATTTCAGATTTCTATAGGCGAAGGAAACTAGCAAATTTAAATGACCAAAGCATGCATGACAAAGCTTTGCATCTTAGATAGCCTAAGAATCATGAAACTTTATATGTTGAATCATTCAAAGATTTTTCAGTCTATGATCTTATACAACCCATGATATAAAATGCCAAAAGCATTAATAACATCATCATTCAAGAGATCATGAACTGTACATCTGTCATTAATAAATTTGACAACCAAGCCAATCATGGCTAATGCTAAAACTAATAACAAATTTTTCTTAATCCCTGATAATGTGAAATAACTACCATCAACAATAGTCAAAGTGATCATTTCTCACTCCCATTACAAGATAAGAGGAGTTGTTAGCACATATGAGAGTAATCCTCGTAGGGGTCAAACTCAAGTGAAGTGAAGAAACTACGCTGCGAGGTAATATGTCTGGAAGTTGCAAAGAACCTTATTTCTCCAAAGGCACACTTGCATACTTCTTTAGCACTGCTACCAAAAAGGAAATCAAATATCACTAGTCCGATGGAGAGCTGTTCATACCCTATTTACAATGCATATATGAAATATTGACATGTATTTTGTGTGCCCTAGCCAAAATACAACATGATAACAGTTGTTGATCATGCAAAGCAGTCAACTGACAGAGGATGTAATCCATCATCATCATGACAGAAATAAAAGTAAGGAAACATCATGATTATCTAATGGAAGGATAATATCAGACAGGTTAGTAAACTGCTTCACCTAAGCCATAAGAAAAAATAGGTGCATCCAAATAGATACATTACACCCATTGCAACCATTTTTCTTTTTTGCAAAGCGTGCTTTAAATTATCAACAAGGAAAACAATACAAGAAAGTTAGAGAGAATTATAAAGAAGGTTTACAACCTTTTGTCCCCTTCGTTGGGAACCATTTGTTTTTCAACTTGTTGTTTTCTAGAATGAACACCCTATGGTGCGCACATTTTTTTTTTGGGGGGGGGGGGGGGGGGGGGGGGGGGGGGGGGGGGGAGGTGCTTGCAAGGGGGGGGGGAGGAGGGGAGGGGGGGGGAGGTTCTTACAATCATGGATTCTTCTATTTAGGCAGACTAGGGGTTTCTCTATTGACCACTCTTTGCCAAAGTTGACTGCACATCTTTCTTTCCAAATCTTCCAGTGAGTTTCACCCCTAACAGTGTTTTACAGGCAGAGGAGCAACCAATAGCTTCACCGAGCAGGGCTTGTTTCCAATTAACTTGATGAGGCAACAAAAGGAGCTTGTAAGACACTGCCAAGTCCGGACACTCTTTGGACATAAGAAAAAAAGGTGACCCAAGTCTTCTCTACCATTATAATTTATGGCATCATTTGCACCATGGGGTGCAGCACTGTAAATTTTATTGGCTTTAACATTGGTCCAACTCCCCCGGCGCAGAATTTGCCAGATAAGGACCACTTCCTTGTTCTGAATAAGCAGGTGCCAAAGGTCCTCGAAATTGAATTCCCATCTAATCAAAGACCAGTTCAGACTCCATTTCTTATTAAATGAGGGATGATAGTCCAGATCTCTTCTGATTCTTGGAATATCCTCCATTTTGCTTCCATTCTGCCGTCATTAATGATTGGAAGTGGATTGCTGGTATCACAAGAGTGAAACAAAAAAATCAATACTTGCGACGACTTGATGACCCTCCTCATGCTTGGCCAAGAAACCCCCTCCCCCTTTGAAACACTGTAACCATTTTTGCCACCAACAGGAAAATAGTCTTAAAGACCAAACACTGCATTAATGATCAATGATTCGAGAAACCCTTGTCACCAGAAAGGACATGGAATAATAAGTACACTCATTAAGAGATTTGTACATTAATAATTTGGAATATTTCTGCATTGATGGACAGCTAAGTATAGACATGTACACAACTGTATATAGATCGTCTGACAATAGATGGACATTAAAGAATCTGGTTTAGGAGTTATAAAATTGAAGTAAATGACTGAATAATTGGACCTCATTAGAGGTCCAATGGCTGATAATGAATTTACAATCTGTCCAACTCAGAATAGTTCAGAATACAGAAGATTCATCATCCTCAAGATGACAAGGCATTCCAGCTTTATTCGGACTGTTGATCAAGAGTTGATTAGTTCTTGGTCATTTTCCTCATCAAGCTGACTAGGAAAGGGCGAGTCCAAGTGTCCAGCAGTATTCTGTTCTTCAGATTTCCTCTTCTGAATCCACTTTGACAGAATTGGCATCCCTGATAGAGCTGATACAACCTTGTGGGCCTGGCTCATTGCATGCACTGTAGTTTGAGCTGCAGAAGCTACCACTGGTTTCACAGCCTCCACAGGTATGCTCGCATGCTCCTGCAGCATTGCTACCAAGAAGGAAAACAAAACACATCAGTTTTGAGAGTTGTTGACTTCTGGTTAACGAGCATGTACAAATTATTGATATGCATTAAGTGTCTTAATCAAAAATACAACATTGGTGGTCTCCAAATGAGTTAATTGCTATAAGCAGTCAACTGGCATAGAACGTAATCCACCATAAAAAAATAAAAAAATGGAAATGACATCAGAGCCCAATGAAAAGATGAATTCATACATGATAGTAAACAGCTGCACCTAAACCATAAGAAAAACTAATCAAGAATGAG
>CM035432.1:150346741-150351741 GCA_020310875.1 Ceratopteris richardii
CTCGCACCACTCATTGCCCACCTCTTCAACCGTGCATTGGTTGAAGGGTTCCCTGACTCGTGGATTGAGCACACCATAGTGCCCATTCATAAGTCAGGTGATACTATGGATCCAGCTACATACCAGACGATCATGATGGGCCCTATATTGGCCAAGTTATATGGGACAGTACTAGAGACAGAGTTGAGTACTCTCGTTGAGAGGAAGGGTATCAGGGCTCCAGGACAGGCAGGTTTTAGACGAGATTACTCTACCATTGACCACATTTTCACTCACAGATGCCTGATCGACCAGGCAAGGGTGAGGAAGAGGAGATTATATTGCTGCTTTGTGGACTTCCGCAAAGCATTCGACACCGTCCCCAGGGAACGACTCTTCAGACGACTACTTGATATCGAAGCTCCAGAGGTGATGATATGGGGGATCTACGCCTTATACGAGAGAGTATCTGGTAGGGTCAGATGTCCAAGGGGCTTATCTGATCCACTTGCTAGCACTATCGCGGTGAAGCAAGGGTGCCCTCTTTCACCCACTCTCTTTGGTCTCTACATTGATGAGATAGTAGACTTCATACGGCAGCAGGGAGGTGATGGCATTGAGGTATGATGGTCCACTGTCCATATTCTTTTATATGTTGATGATATTGTACTGGTTTCAGAGTCTGCAGAAGGTCTACAGCACCATCTACATGGTCTAGATGACTTTTGCAGACACATAGGGTTATCTGTGAACCTTGGTAAAACCAAGGTCATGATCTTTCATACATCAGCACAAGTACATAGACATAGTTTGTTCACAGCAGCAGGTGGACCAATCGAGGTGGTCGGATCATATGTTTACTTGGGAGTGACATTTACAGAAGCATCAGGGGTCTTTTCTATGTCTAAGGCAGCCCCTGACCACATCACACATGGGTACGCAGCACTAGCTTTGATGGAGAGACAGTGACCAAGCATATTTTCAAGAGCCCCGCACAAAGGGGTGGCTCTTCGACACTTTGGGCTCATGTATGGGGCAGCCATATGGGGGCCGGGATTAGCTACATCAGTATGGACAGCATTAGGAGAGGCCACAGATCCTCATGATTGCTAGACTTATCCGCAGCAAGCCTTCAGCACCACATGATATCATTAGAGCAGAGCTCGCTGCACCACCGATGCTAGTTGAGGCTTTATTCCAGACAATATGCCTATTACACAGACTTCGGAGCATGGATACAAAGCGCATTGCTTATCGTGCTTTCCAGGCATCACGTGATATGGCATTAGCTGGCGACACCTCTTCATGGTATGCACAGACACGAGATTGGCTGGCCCACCATGCGTAGTACAAAAAATTCGACGATTTTTAAATAAAAATCGTTTTTTAAATCGTTGGAACGATTTTTTACGATTTTTATGAAGGTTTTTTTCAAAAAAAATTATTTTCAGCCGAACACCTAGGGTCATCTATTTTCAAATTCGCTTCTAGCTTCAATAATAGTTTTTTGTCTCCTCTTACACACTCATCTTGAGAGCTTGCTGTAGGAAGAAGTTAGAACATAAGGTGAGCATTAGAGCATTCGGCAATAGAGCACGATCAGCCCTTTGCAAGTTGCTTGGGAATTCAACCTTCTCTATTTTCCCTTTGCTTCAGCCTTCCCTTTTTTGCCCCTTTTTTCAACCTTCACTTTGACACAATTTGCCCTTTTGCCACTTGCCTTAGAGTCTAGATGGGTAGAAAGTAATGTGGTCACTAGGGATTATAGACTATTAGGTGATTCTATATGTTATTCATGTGAGGTATATCAAAAAGGTGTCAAACATGCATTGGTACATAGCTTTATGTTTCAAAAAATAAAAATCTCTGAGTGAATAAAAATCGAGAATAAAAAATCTCTGAGTGAATAAAAACCTCGATTTTTATTATGGATTTTATAAACCTCTGCGATTTAAACCTCGATTTAAATCTCGTTTTTAAACCTCTTCTTGTACTATGCCACCATGGTTTTGACATTGGACAGCTTCGAGTTTCATCACATCAGCTCGAGATTGAGAGGGGTCGGTCCAGGGGAGTCCCCCGTGAGGAGAGGTGGTGCCCAGTATGCCAGACAGAGGTAGAGAGTGAGGAGCATTTTGTTATCAGATGCCCAGCATACTTAGACCTACGACCACAGTTTCAGATAGTCGTCGCTCCAGCTATGCATGACTATGGGAGACCAGTAGCGCTTGGGACGCTTCCTTACAGCAGCATACGAGAGGCGAGAGCAGTCACTACAGCCCACACATCGGACACAGGTGAGTACCCAGCAGACCTTTACTCAGTTCTTTTAGAGAGCTGAGCTACATCAGAGAGGTCCATCTATAGGGCTAGCGCTCCACCAAGCAGAAGCACAGAGAGTACGACATCGACCACCCATGGTTGGATATTGCCGACCACAACTATATCACGAGGATATCTCACGCATCAGGACAGCCTACGTCCGTATGATGGAGCACAGGCGTACCACCACCCCCTGGGTTGTCTTCCTTCAGGAGGCACTCAGACCACCATCGATGTACCACATACTACACCCACGTCCACCCATCACTAGTAGCTAGGGTATTTTACTCACTCACATTATGGATCCCCCATGTATCATGTGGCCATTATCTGCAGAGTCAGAGCCACGTCTCCCGAGTCTTTTCCGGCCCTATATAGCTTTGGGTACGGAGTACTTTTTATTTCATTTCATTTTTTGCACAGGCTTACTACACTTGTACATGGTTTTCTCTCATAGGCCAAGTTTGGCCTCTAGAAGACCTTAATATGACTTTCAAATGGACTCCCCTCCATTTATCAAGTCTTGGAGAACGGGACGAGAGAAGAAGAGAGCTCTCATTCTACACTTCCCTTCAGAAGATGTAAGATCTACTTTCCTACGCAAGAGGGTGATTCTGAGAGCACTTGATGGCCCCCCATCTACCTTGATGATGATCTCACACCCATGCAAGTAGCACACCGCCGTGCATGCATGCCGAGAGTACACCAAGCTCGCAAAGAAGGAAAGAAGGCTTCATACAGAGATGGTCGTGTCATCATTGATGGCAAGGCCATCCCATAGGGCTTCGCGGCCTGTGAGACACTCGAGGAGATACAACTTGCAGTTTACTGCAATGGAGACCTATGGACACACCCAGAGAGGTTGGAAGAGGTGCGCAAAGGCAAAGACATCATTATGCTCATAGAGACACATGAGATCCCGGACCGGGGCCTACCTCGAGTCCACGGTTTCCAGTGGGAGTCCACATACAGAGAGTGTACACGTCAGCATACCACCAGAGGATCAGGAGGAGTAGCCATACTCTTCAGAGATGGACTTCAGAGCAGGATACAGATAGTCACACGTGACTCACAGGCCAGATATCTTTGGATTCGACTCCAGCTCTCACAGGAGGGGATCATCTTTATAGCTTTATGCTACTTTGCTCCCTCTAGCTCGCGATTCGCTATCATAGATCGAGAGGAGGACTCACCATACACTTGCTTGTCAGAAGAGATTACAGAGTACTCTGCACTAGGGGAAGTCTTCCTTATGGGAGACTTCAATGCAAGGACAGGCAATGATCAGTGTGAGATATTTGACCCAGAAGACCCATAGATACTACGTACCATAGAGGATGAGTCTACAGCTCGAGCTTCAACTGACTCTACACCCACTCATTATGGCACTCACTTACTCAGACTAGGCTCTCGACATAATCTCGTTATCTATAACGGGATGGCTCAGTGGCCTACCTCAGGAGGATTGACATGCATGCCACACTCAGTCACAGATGGCAGGGGAAGTTCAGTAGGTTACGTCATGGGATCTAGAGAGGCCATTCACCTACTTACCTCATTCACCATCCCACCTATACCCATTGGGGCCGATCACGCATACCTCGCTCTCTCCCTCAAGGGAGACACCCCTACACGCACACCCGCAGCACGCATCCTACACACCACCATCCACTTCACACACGAGCTAGCTCACATATATGCGGCCCAAGTCGAGAAGGGTCTTCTCTTGCTTCACCCTGACACTCCACTATCCCTACTCACCTCACAGATAGCATCAGTTCTTCAGACATATGCCATCAGCTCCTTCCCACACACCATCCATTCTGGTCACACACCTCCTCCCGGGACTATGCCACAACATCGTTGGTATGATGAGGAATGCAAAGATACCTACCGCCGACTACGTGCTCAGTGAGCATTGGGAGAGATCACAGAGAGACAGGCCACGGGACAGATGAAGACTCTCACACGTCGGAAGAGGCGAGCCTTTGAGGAGGCACAGGTGCTTGAGCTATATCATCTCTTTATGAGTATGGACAGTGCTGCAGCATGGCGTACCCTACGAGAGCCACGCCCGACCACACCTATTGGGGACCTACACACATGGCATGATTATGCTCAGAGATTATATGAGGTGCCTGGGCAGCCTCCCATTCCCCAGCCACTTGAGCCTCTCCCTACTAGTTCTTCTCTTTTCACAGCAAAGATGGTTGAGAGGGCCATAGGACGACTGCGACATGGACGTTCGACAGACCATACAGGATTGCAGAGCGAGCACCTCATATATGCATCCTCCACTATAGCCCCGTTGATTGCACATGCCTTCAATCGGGCTATAGGGGAGGGCTTCCCAGAGGAGTCGACTAGGCACACCATTGTGCCTATCCACAAATCTGGCGACACCCTGGATCCAGGGAATTACAGAACCATCATGATTGGCCACACCATGGCCAAACTATACGGTGCCATACTTGAGGCAGAGCTCAGCTCATATGCAGAGACTGAGGAGCTACGAGCACGAGGCCAGGCAGGTTTTCGGCGAGCTTTCTCTACTATTGATCACATCTTCATTTTGCGCTGCCTCATTGATGGGGCAAGGGTGCGGAAGAAGAGACTATATTGCTGCTTTGTGGACTTTCGCAAAGCTTTCGATACAGTGCCACGAGAGAGGCTCTTCCAACGCCTTCAGAGCTTGGGAA
>CM035432.1:150379241-150576741 GCA_020310875.1 Ceratopteris richardii
ACTGAAAACAAATCCCATTCTTAGGTTATCATAACTATCGCACCACCTCCTCAACGGTTAAAGGGAAGGGGCCAATTTATGATGCATTAAAATATCTCTTTCATGTGGGTTTCTGATTTCTACCAACGTGTTTACAGATATATAAGTTCAGTATCAAGGACTATCAGATGATGAAGAGGAGGTTTAAAAAAATACTATTATTCTTTATTTTAGCGACGATTCAATATAGCATGTAAGGTCCTATGAAGTATCCAAAAAAGAATATTCTGACGAGGGGAGATGCTTGCTCTGAATGATGAAAGGGAAGAGAAGAGAGCACCAAACCTGAGAGGATAAGGGTTTGGGATGGTAATTTATGCAACACCATTATCGGATCTAGAAAGTTTTAGGTTCCTCAAAGCTCCTCCTGCAAAAAAGAAGCAACCGTAGCAGAGATAAACTTGAAGACAACTGGATAAGGGTTTGGGATGGTGATTTCTGCAACCCCATTAACGGATCTAGAAAGCTCTAGGTCCCTCGAAACTCCTCCTGCCAAAAAGAAGCAGCCCTAGCACAGATAAACATGAAGACAACTGCCAGTAGAAGAAAAGTCTGTATAAGAGAGCTGGAGGAGGCTTTACACACGGTGGTATGGCAGTTTTGTGATTACATGGGCCTAAAAACAGCCTCAACCACCTCATATCCTCCAATAAGCTATTCACTTATCAGTGAATTGCAAGTTTAGAGCAGTTAAATGTAAGGTCCTATGAAGTATCCAAAAAAGAATATTCTGACGAGGGGAGATGCTTGCTCTGAATGATGAAAGGGAAGAGAAGAGAGCACCAAACCTGAGAGGATAAGGGTTTGGGATGGTAATTTATGCAACACCATTATCGGATCTAGAAAGTTTTAGGTTCCTCAAAGCTCCTCCTGCAAAAAAGAAGCAACCGTAGCAGAGATAAACTTGAAGACAACTGGATAAGGGTTTGGGATGGTGATTTCTGCAACCCCATTAACGGATCTAGAAAGCTCTAGGTCCCTCGAAACTCCTCCTGCCAAAAAGAAGCAGCCCTAGCACAGATAAACATGAAGACAACTGCCAGTAGAAGAAAAGTCTGTATAAGAGAGCTGGAGGAGGCTTTACACACGGTGGCATGGCAGTTTTGTGATTACATGGGCCTAAAAACAGCCTCAACCACCTCATATCCTCCAATAAGCTATTCACTTATCAGTGAATTGCAAGTTTAGAGCAGTTAAATGTGTTTATCCTTGTATCGCCATAGAGAGAAGAATATAAAGAACCTCTACCTCTTAGCATTTCCATTTCGAACTCCTTTCTATTCTTAAAACAAACTCTTCGCGCATGATGTCGTGGCCTTAATGAAGAAGAGTGTGGTGCCCTTGATGGACACTCAAACTTTTTCCAGAACATATCAAACATCATATGATAAGCATTGGGCGTTTTAGAGGGTACAATAAGCATTACTATTAAGGATGATATTTATACCTCAGATTGAATCAAATCATGTATCATAGTGAAAGCTTGTTTGCACGTTATCATCATAAACTTGCATACAGATAGCAATCACCTCCTCAAAAGCGAATGGGGAGTTTTGAATAATAAAATTTCTCTATCGTGCAATGTTATATTGTTCACCATCATGTTCACAGAAGATTGAAGTTAATTGCTAATGCTAAATCCAACGACGAACAGCAGGTGAAAAACGTATCGTTTCTTTTCTTATCGTTAGCGATCACTCAAAAGAATATAAAAGGTCCTGCAAAGTACCGAAACTGAGAGTACTCCGAGGAGAAGGTACGCCTGTTGGGGAAGAGCCAAAACAATTCTGCTGGATGATGGCGGGAGCGAAGGTTCGAGAACCATAGATGATTGCACGTATTCGAATGGCCGATGGTCACGCATAGGAGTTGGATCCTCTTCCAGAGCACCTTGTCGATGATGTTGAGTCTTTGATTCTCCATTCAAGCGCTTCGATGTCTCCTGTGCCGAAGTGTGGTACGCACACCATACGTTATGCCGGAGCTGCTGATCACTACAATGGTTGATTCGACATTGAGAAATTTCGAATCCTTCCAAGCTCCGCCTGCGGAAGGGAAGCAGCCCCAGGAAAGAGGACCTTGAAGAAAATTGCCAGGAGATGAAAGGCGTACATGAGAGGGTGGAAAGATGCTTCACACACAGTTGCATGGCAGTTTTGTGGTCTCATTAACAGGAAAACAGCTCTCAAAAGATCATATCGTTGGATAAGCCCTTCATTTAGCAATAAATTGCAAAATTTACAACAATGAGAGAAGCGTCTGTTCTTGTCTCGGTTTGCTCTTTGTTTTCCATCGGAATTCTAAAAGATGAGTTTTCGAAAGTGACCCCCATTTTTTCTATTTTTTTAAAAGGAAGTTCGATCATTGAGATCTCTTCCGGATTACTTTGAATTCTGCCCATGAACCCCTGAATTTCACAAGGGAGGAGCTAGACGCTTAACAATTAACTACTAGAATATACATAGACACTTAGCAACTAATTACCACAATACAGAAGAGACACTTAGCAACTAATTACCTAGAAGAGATAGCCTTAAGACCAAACGAGAAAACTAATTTTAAGTCGGGTAACTCGAAAGCTCAACGATCCTTCAACGGGGCTAGTTTCAACATTACCATCAAGTGATGAGGGGTGTCCATCCGAAGTCCACAGGGGTTAAAACTTCCACCCCAACATTGAGGTGCAAAAAGTCCAACCAATTGAGCTCACTTTGTTATAATGCATTCGAATCTTATTAAAAAATTTATAACGAGCCCCTCCTCAAGTAGGGAACGGGATAAATCTAGGATTGAAGATTTGACTCCAAACGCTCAACCCTTTACCTCTTTGCAAAGAAGAAATCTTATCTTCATGAAAGATGTGAAAACCTCTCAATCTCCAAGAGAAGAAAAAGATCAGCTGACAAGCCTTGAATAAACGAAAAAATACTCCTAAAAGTTATCAACTTTTATAAAGAAGTCTATGTGTTGGGCCTAAAGCCTATGACTATGCCTCAGCTTAAAATAATCCTAATGGATTCTTGAAACTTGTTATCAATTTGAAGAACTCTTCAAAAAAGGGTTCTTATCAAAAATGAGGATGTGATAAATTGGGAGGAATGGGACAAAATCTTTGAAGAGGATGTCCACTCTCGCTTTATATTTCTTAATATCAATAAATATTCCACAAGCTTTAGAACTAAGATAGCTTTCATAAAATCAGAGGCTTTATTCAAGGACTCGACAAGTCGTTAAAGCATCAAATGAAAAGGAGCACTCCTAGAAGCTTAGAAGATGCAATGTAAATTGTACAAATCTATGAGAAATGGGTGCACAACAAATTAATTGTTAGAGAGAATAAAAATTTTAAGAGATATAAACATAAGATGAGTATTGTTGTATAACCAATACAACTACTATCTACAAATCTAACAACCAAGACCACAGTCCTAAGAGAGAGCACATCTCCACCCATATATATATATCTCTAGGCCAAGCGGTGCATGTCCTTAGGTTTGGCCAAATGTCCAGCCAAGTGGCCCTCATGTGGACACTTTCTCAAGGATGATCACATGCCTTCTAATTTCCCAAGGTCTATCACATGCCTTCTAAATCAAATGAAGATTCTTCTCTCACGTAAACACAAGGTGGCTTCTACAGAAGCTTCTCCCAAGACTAATGTTCCCAAACCTTAGGATAAATCAAGCCTAAGGTTCCAACCATTCAATTGGGAGCTCATATGAATAAATACCCTAAGGGTTAAAACCAAGGGCTTCGCCCAAAGGTTCAAGGCATGTTCTAAGGGTAATTCAAGGGCTAAACCAAGGCAAACATACATCATATTCTAACCTTTAGGATCCATATATTTAACCTTCTGGATCCATGAATTATACAAAATCCTTGCCCCCTTTAACATTTTTGTCCTCGAAAATGTGTGTAGGTATAATACGTGGAGTATTCCCCCATGCACCATGATCTATATTCTGAGCATGGTCATCTCTCTCTTTAGATTCATTTCCTGTACTCAAATAAGGGTTATTACTTTCTTCAGTATGAAAGGCAAAGAATTGAATCCCCTACCCAAATCACATTTCCTTAGTCCAGTTGAATGTACTTACATACCTCGTACTTGTGGACTAGTGAAATGGGTGGATTTCTTTGGTGGTCTTAGCTTAATTGTTTCCTTTTGGCAATTTCACAAACCTCAAGCTCCTAAAGTCTTACATTTTCGTACACTTTGTACCATCTTGGAAATGTATAACTTTTAGGAGTATACAATAGAGATTCTATCTCTATCTTGAAAGGGCCAGAAACTAGATTCATCTTCCACTTTCAAAGGAAAGGAGATGAATCTTTAGATGTTCTTAACTTAACTTAATTTTGTGTAATCCTTTTCAAATACAAATATACTTTATTTGTATCTGGCAGGACTTCGCTAAAGATATGAACTTAGCAAAGTGAGTGTAGTTAGTCCCTGCCTAGGCATGCTCAATATTATAATGAGATCTTCTATCTTCTCATTCTTTGGCAAGTTAGGTGGACTTATATCAATCATTAAGATTTTCTTGAAACATAATGTTCAAGATATTACACCCAAATTTTGAAAGTTCATTTCTACGAGTGGATCCTTATCTTGATCATCCTTGATTTTCCATAGATTAATCCTTGGAACATATCTTTGTTCTTGCAGAGTCTTAATATTTTTGGAAAATCTTTGACATTCAAGACTTTATTGATCCACAGACTAAAGTTAGGAATTGGAATTACTTGGTAGACCTTTTTTCTAGACCTCTACCCAAGTTCTTTGTTCATCTTAGCTAAGCTAGTTCTTCCAAAGGGTAATAGTACTTAACTATCTTGAACCAAATTTGGTTTATACCCAAGATAGTTATGCATATTAACCTCAAAGGCCGCCAAAGATTTTCAAAGAGGAACAAATAACTCTCTCATCAATTCCTTCAAAGCCTCAAACTAATTGAGGAACAATACTTATCATGATACCTTCTTGCTAAATCGAGTTAAATGATTCAAGTTCTACTTTATTTTTAGTTCCAAGATTTGTTGATATATTTAGGTATTGATGTGTGTGAACACACTAGGATCACCAGGGGCACTTTTTTTCCTCTTTAGGAGGTTTTTTTCCCTCTTTAGGAGGTTTTTTTCCCCTGGCTTGTATATATGCCTATTGCCCTAACGAGTGACTTATCTTTATACATTCTAGTGGCAATACATTTAGTATTGTGTGTTGTGCTCCAAGCTTCATCTTCTTCCTTATGTTGTTCGCGTGCTTCCATAGACCTCAAACTCCAACAATTGGTATCAGAGCAAGTTGTCGCTTCATCATCGTCAACACCTCTCCAGTCACAGTCTCATAATCACACGAAATTTGGTGTGCATTCTCAAATTGATTTAACAATATATGGATAGATATAACCAAACTTCAGACATACATGGTTCAGTTCTATAATATAAAAGAACATGAATGTTTTGGCCTTTTGAAATTTGTAATAAAACTTGATGAAGCTAAAATTAAAAAACATCAAAAGCTGGAAAGAATAAGTATCGCACTAATGAATAGAGCCTTGGACTATAGCCTTGGAAAGCTGGATACTCCATCCCTCAAAGTACAATCAGAAATGGAGTTATGGTGGGTTGGGTGTGCTCAAGTTCCATTTGAGAATCATAAAACACTTAAGTGATTATTCTTACAGACAAACATTCCAAATGTTATCCAAAGGCATCACTCAGGAGAATTCTTGAATGTGGACAACTACAGAAGCTTTAAAATTGAGTGGCATTTGAGTGGAGACTTAAAGACTCTAAAATGCATGTTTGGTATAAGCGGGGGTGCAAATTGTAAGTACCCTTGTTTGTACTACATGCAAAGTCCAGGTATAAGAGGATGGATTGCTAGAACTGAGACTAAGGAAGCTTCTTCTAGAAAAAATGTTAATCTTCATATTACTCATCTTTTGGGCCATGATTTGGGATCCCATACTTCTAATAGAATTGATTAACGTACACATATGTATGTTGCATGCAAAGTTAAGGATCATTGATAAATTGGTCTATCTTCACTTGGATTATGCATATTCCATCAAGCATACAACTCTTGCAGGTGAATGCATAAAAAGGTGTGAATCTCTGCTTTCAGAAATGGGATTTCATGGCGGTGATGTTCATCTAAGAAAAGATCCAAAGCTTTCACAAAATATAGGTGATGTATTACAGGATGTGTCAATGGGAGGTATGCAAGAAGATTCTTCAGGAACACAGATGGAAAACAACTAGATGCAATGTGAAATTGCTGGAAACAATTTTGCGAGTTTACAAAAAATGTAAAAAACAATCCAGAAATAGCAAAAAAAAAGAATGGAGATTTGGGTCAGACTAGATAAATTTTTGAAGATCATGAAGCGACAAGTTACATTTGATATCTATGTGATTGAATTCAGAAGCGCAATCATAGAGCTTATAGAAACCATCACACAGCCATGGAGTGTCAAAGACATAACTTACTACTTAGTGAGTTTCAAAGAAATTTACTCCACCAATATACTTGGTGTGTTTTGATATTTGGCTTTATGTTTTTATAGCATATTCTTCTTCTGCATGGCCCATTCTTTGCAAAAAAGGAAACACTTGCCACATGGAACACCCAGGGAATTGAAAAATCTCAATATCAATCAAGAACAAGCTTCTTCATATGCACAAGAAAAGGAGGAGGAGTCACAAGAAGTAATGCTTTCAAAGAGCTTTTTGATTGGTTCTTTAGAAGTCAATTACAAAGGAGCACATGCCAGATATCATCATTAAATAATCTATACAGATCATGTCAATGAGGACTATCACTAGATGTCTTCTAGGACATGGATTTAAAAAAAAAAAAAAGAGATTTCATTCCAATTTGAAGATATAATATTTAGAATATCTTTAACAATTCTTCTGGCCAAAAATACATATGGATGTATATACGGTGTTTGAAACTCATGAATTTTTTAAATGAAATATTTATTCTTCTTTCAATCTTTTGAATGAGCTTGACTCAGGAAAATCTCCTTTGTTTCTAAGGAAATCCTTTCTCCTGTAGCCAACAATACTTTGTACATTAGACACCTCTACAGCCATTGCATAGCTTGAATAACAAAGGAATTATCCAACTCTAGAAGCATTGAGCCTTGGGGCACGACCAAAAATTCTAAATGTTGCAGTTCTCTCAAGAAGCAAAATCCTATATGCATTAAATGGTAGTGAGGAAAATCCCATGTACTTTGAAAGAGCCTTCAGAGAGAATAATGCAAAATCAGGGTCCTCGCTATGCTGCTTATGCACAACACAATAAATCTGGATTTAACTTTGGAAGATAGTGAATGACTAAATGTATATCGAGTTTTGCTTTTCCTTTAATCTCTATAGCTTTTCTTGTGCCCTTGCCCCTACCAAGATAATTGTCCTCATCCAATATAGATAATTGTGGAAATAATGAGAAAGCAAGATCAAAGAAAGCATCGGGACAAAAATGAACTTATATGAAACGAGTAAAGAAGGCGACCAATTCAAGAAATTAGGATCATCAAGAAATCTTGGATGGGCCTAATCGCTTGAATCGATCGTAACTGAGAATCATTATAAAAAATACCATCGCCTGCCATCATTTATAAGGTATGTGAGATAAAGCGCTTAAATAAATTGAAAATGAAGATAATCACACATCAATAGAGAAAATTAAATTAGAAACACAAAAATCCAAGACAAGACCGATTCAAGTGAATAGGCTCATCCAAAAGTCTCAGATGGGTCTAATTGCTTGAATCCATCATGTCTTTTAAATGATAGCAAATAGATGTTATTGGGCTTTTTTACATAAGGGATAGCTAGAAAAGCCATAAAAATGAACAAATCTAGACACATCCAATTCAAGTGAATAGGCTCATTAGAAATTACTCGATAAGCCTAATCTCTTGAATCGGTTGTGTCTTCTAAATGATAGCAACTAGATGTTTTTTGGCTTTGTTACATAAGGGAAAGCTAGAAAAGCCATAAAAAGGATCAAATCTAGACACGACCAATTCAAGCGAATAGGCTCATTACAAATTCTTAGATGGGCCTAATCGCTTGAATCAGTCATCTCTTAGAATTTGCCTATCTGGACTTACCTTGACCTCATCTTCCTCATGGATCAATTCTTTCTCGTCAATCCTTATTGTTCCTTTGTCCTCAGCTACCTCCACAAATGAATATCCTCTACCTCCACAAATGAATATCCTCGTCCAATGTGTAAATCTCCAGATCTTTTTGTCGCTGGTCAAAATCCTCGTCTACAAGGGTTGGCTTCTGTGAGAACACTATTTGGTAGCACATTGAGAGAGCTTTGGACGAGTCTTTGAACTATTTATATGACAAGTATAATTCCAACTTCAAAAATTCCTCTTTATTTTCATCCTTCTCATTTATAAACCTCCTTGCAACTTCTTTTCATTCAGCTATAGCAGCAAGACAGTAGTCTTCTCTTATGTTGAAGAGCTCTTGAATGGAATACAGAGGAACAAAATCCTTCCCAGAGATAAAGTTATATGGGAGATTTGGAAGAAGTAGTGATTTCTCTGAGATTTTCACGTCTTCTTCTGGCTCTCTTATGGTAGTCGCTGCTCTAAAAGAAGCAACATCAAAGTTCCTTACCTCTTCTTCTTCTTCTCCTTCGAGGTTAATCTATTCAACAATCTCTTTGACTTGAATTTCTAAATATTTCTCAAGAGAAACTTCTAGGGATTCCTTTTTTTCTTCATCATCTTCCTTTTCTTCAATTTTCCCAATTGAGATGTGATCAAACTAGATCAGAAACCAAATGCTCAAGGGCACTAAACAACAATCGTTTAGGTGTTTTGGGCAAATTTCTATCTTGCTTGGCAAGGGGAAAATCTTCCTGAATTTTCTAGTAATGCTGGCCCTATCCAAAGGATCCTTCCCAAAATTAATTGGGTGGATATAAGTTTTCCCAAATATGAAAACTTATTGACCATCCACCATCCACCATCCTAATGAAGGTCTCCCATTCATCCGAAATTTTCTCCACAAGTGCTTCAAAAACAAAGGTGGGATTGAAGATCTTCATTGCATCTAGAAAATGATTCACCCTCAATCCCTCTTGAACCATAAAATCTAGCAGTTTTTTAGATGGAGAAACACTAATAATTACATCCTTCTTTTCCATTTCACAGGGGGATGTATACAAGCAAATAGGCACAAGCGTGATCGCTTGATCGATCACCTATAGAACTTGAGCTCAGAGTGCTTGGCTATGAAGAAAGAAATTAGATGAAAGTTGAAAATCCGAAATGAGCAAGGCAAGTGGTATTTATAGGTGAGGAGAGAAAGAAACGATCATTTGATGTGGACCAATGAAAGTGTGCCACATGGAAAATTTGAATTTGAAATTTCAACGATCAAATGACATGGTCCACTTAAATGTTGACAAGTGAAAATTTACATTGGAATTCCCAACGGCTAGATCAGTTGGACCAATCACACATTGCCATGTGGCATGTATGATCGACTTGACATGAGACCTATTTAAGCTCTTGCCTTCATTTTTGCCATTTTTTTTTCTGACATACCTGCTCTCCCAACTTCCACCAGTTTTCATGCTCCAATCCTCTTTTGCGAATATCACTTACTCCTCTTCTCCTTGAGCTCGGTTGGTGTGCAAGGTATTATCCATGAGCTTGCTATCTTCTAGAGATGACCGATTCAAGCAATTAGTGAAATCAGAGATTTTCAGATTGACCTATTCACTTGAATCGGTTGTGTATAGTAAAAAATCATGTTTCGTGGAAGACGAACGATTCAAGCGATTAGTCGAATCAGAGATTATTGGACTTGCCCAACCGCTTGAATTGTTTGTCGCTAGTTCAAAGGATTTTTGAGATTATTTATTCTTTTAGGATCAGGACAGATAAGGGATTTCATTTTTTTCACTTGCTATTGGCATGACCAATTCGAGCGATTAGGGGAGTCAGAGATCATCGGATTGACCTATTTGCTTGAATCGGTCATGTCTAGTCATTTTCATTTTAATTTAGGAACACTTATAAAGACTTCATGGAGTACATGGAAAGAAAGCGAAGACCTTGATTTGTTTTAGACAATATATTCAAGTGATAAGAGGAATCAGAGATTTTTGAATGGCCCTAATCGCTTGAATTGGTCGTCTAATGGTTTCTTGTTTTTCCATGTGTTTGATCCCCTTCAATTCTTTTTTGCAGATCATGGCTAGGGTAAAGAAGACAGCTAGGAAGTTGTACCCTCAGGACCAAGAGCATGGGGGACCTATTCCAGAGGGAGCGGGGACCTGCTCTAGAAACCATAGATAGGCAAGATAAGGTTGATCCATAGAAGGCATATGCCAAAAAGAGAGCTAAATATCATATCAAATCACTGAGGGAAATCAGAAGAGCTCAGAAAACTATGTGACTTCTCATTCCAAGGCTTACTTTTATGAGAGTAGTTAAGGAGACCTTTGTCAATATTTTCTCTTTGATGAAGACTACTTCAGTTGTGAATATCAGACCCAGGCTCTTCTATGCTTGCAAGAAGCAGCAGAAGATTTTGCAATTGATTTCATGAATGATTCTTATCTTTGTGAAGCACATTGTCATAGGGTGACACTTATGGCCAAAGACTATGTTGTTGTGTGTGTCCAGGATAAGATACAAGTTTGATAAAGCCATTGTCCCTCTTGACAAGCATGATCAATTTTTTTTTGATATTCTTAATATACCTCTAGCAAGAAAGCCTAAGCCATCTACAATCAAAATTGAAGAGATCCCTTCTCATGACCATTCAACAAGAAATGTAGCAGAGACTGAGGAGGAGAAGAGAAGGACGAATCTTATGATAGAAGAATCTATTATCCTTAAGGACATTCAGAGGATGAAGAAGGCTGATTCAAATCTTTTAAAGAAAGGAGATGTCCAACTAGTTGTCAATGCTTCAATGCCATGGGAGGATGACTTTCTGCTTAACATTAGGCCTGAAGACAAAAAAATGTTGAGAGACTTCAATGTTGAAATCTCTAAAAACATTGTTAATATAGCTCTCAGGTATTTTTCAATCCATAATATGCTGCATTTTATCAATACTTGATCTTCTTGATGCATTTGCTAATGATTTTATATTGTAGGGTCTTACTCCAGCGATGTGAGGATTTAGTCTTGAGGAAATCTTTATTTTGGATCCCCTTGTGACTCAATGTATATTATTCAAGCATGGAGAAATTGATCATTTTCTCAAGAATTTTAGTGAAGACATACTTTATATAGTTTATCCATATTGAAAAGTAAATTTTCATTTCTATTTTTCTTATAAAGTCATTCCTTTCTTGGTGGTTTTATTAATGATAATATGTCACATTTTCAGGGGTCACTGGAGTCTTATAATTATTGATTTTTTTGAATACCAAGCATTATTCATGAACTCTCTCCAAGCACAACATGGTGACTGTAAACTGTAAGTTCACACTTTCATTGCTCTTTTACATTTTTATTGCCATGCATTCTGATATTTATTTATTGCCATGTATTCGGATATGCACTGCTGCCAAACTTTTGAAAATGCACATTGATCAGAAATATCCAAGCAAAGAGAATGAAGAAAAAAAGTTTGGTTATATGCAAATTCGTGTGACACTACAGAAAGACACTACATCATGTGGATGGAGAGTAATTGCCAATGCAGTAAGGTTCTTGGAGTGCAATTTTATAGTCCTACTCTAAATCTATCTGACTATCCAGATGCATGGATCCTTTTGGTCAGAGAAAAAGCAATTCATGGCATCTTAAAAGATGCTATCTGTCCTTATGATTGATACTCTCCTCCATTGCCTCCACCACCACCAAGACATAAGAATACTAAAGATAAGAAGATAAGACCTCCTGTTTGCTCTCCATTGAAGCATGTCCTGAAGAATAAGCAAACGAGTGAGAGTTCCAGAAAGAACAAAAATAAGTAGAAAGGTGAAGGCTCCAAAAATGTATAGAGTCTTGTATCTATCTTGATATTTAGCCCATTACTTCCAACATATGTTGAAAGATATTTATATGCTCTTTGTTGTAAATACAATTTTGTACACCAAATAACCTTTAGAGCATTGAATCTATTAGTAAATGATGCGATTCTATCTTTATCTAGAAGATAGTTATTGTAAATCATGTTTGTACAAAGAAATGGTATTAGTGATGGTACTAGTTTTTCTTAAATGTGGTCTGCCCTTTTTTCATGACATAAACTAAGATAATAAGTTGTTTATCATAATTTCTTAGACATCATGCTATAACATGATTCAATGATATGGAATTGAAAAATTGGGCTTGTGAAGGAAAATGGAGAAGATTGGAGGACACGACCAATTCAAGCGATTAGGGCACTTTGAAATCCTCCATTGCCCCTAGTCACTTGAATCGATCGTATCCTCCAATCTTCTCCATATTGTAATCCTTGATGGTCTTTACTATGTTTTTCACCCACACAAAAGCCACTTAACATGATTTGATGTTATGGAATTAAAAAATTGGGCTTGTGAAGGAAAATGGAGAAGATTGGAGGACACGACCAATTCAAGCAATTAGGGCACTCTGTAATCTTCCATTGCCCCTAGTCACTTGAATTGGTCACATCCTCCAATCTTCTCCATGTTGTAATCCTTGATGCTCTTAACTATGTTTTTCACCCACACAAAAGGCACCACCGATTCAAGCAACGAGAGCAGTCCAGGAACTTCAATTGGCCCTTATCGCTTGAATCGGTCTCACAACGCCCATTAACATAGAAAAAGAAAGATGGCCAATTCAATCGATAAGCGCCTTCGGAGAAACTTCACTGCCTCTTATCGCTTGAATCGGTCCTATCCTCCAAGCTTCCTCGCTTTGAAATATTCCTACCTTATTGCTCTATCTTACCTAGAAATGACTTGGAGAAGTTCTTATCCTTACCTTGACCATTAGAATTTGTTTGGACAAGTAACATTGAGGGCTTCTTATCCTTATCTTGAGCAATAGAAACCTTGCACAACAAAAGTTTTTGCACAATACAAATTTTAAAAGGTGATGATATAAACCAAAACAATACCATGATTTACATACAGTTGCATGTTTGAGACAATGATAAAAGCTTTTGGTCAATGGAGATATTCTTTAACCTATAAAAGTCTTTGCACAATATAAACCTTAAAAGAGTGATGACACAAACCAAAATAATGCCAGTATGAATATGGTGAGTTTAGTTAAAAAAAAAAAAGATGTATTCAGCTGAAGAAAAAAGGCAAAATTGGTTACATTCTTAAGGGTTGGAACTTGATCACCTTGGGCGGCAGACGAGTTATGCAAGATAGTGTTTTCTCTTATCTAATGTTTACCATTGCACCATCAATTGAGAATCTGAATTGTGGTGAAACCTCATCAAGGAACTCTAGGAGCTCCCTTACATTTTTGAGTTTCCAATTTGCAGTGATAATTATTTTCCTAGGTTGAAAATCTAGACAAATCAATATTTCTAACTCAAATTCTAGATAGCTCTCCTCTGAATCCAAGGGTACCCAGAGTCCAAGCTTTTTTTTCCACCTTCTGTAATCATATCCTAAAACAAGTGATTGTCGAGATATCTAATATGAAATTGAAAGAGAATTTGGGCTAACTTTACATAAAATGATGTCTCCTAGCTTTTGATCTTTTTTGCTATCCCATTTCCTACCTAAAACATCATCAGTTTCTAAAATTGGAACTCTCCTATTCAACCACATTGTTTTTTTTTTCTATAATAACATGTTTTTAAACATGCTACAAAAATGTGAAGGGGAAGAAATCATTGAATCTTTGTCCTTCGAGAAATTTGGCTTGCTGACATTGCCCTTTGGACATCATCTTTCATTTTGCATAAAAAACTTGAAACTATTGAATGACTAGGAGCATCCCAGTCTAATGAAGAGATGAAAGGAGCACACAAATGTACAAGATTTCCATAGGCACTCCTCCCAGATGGCACCTGATAATTTGCAAAGTAGATAAATAATTGAATGCTTTTGAAAAATTGAACAGATTTGTTTGCATACATAAGTTCTGCATAATCCTTATGAAGGACTATGAATGTTCTTATCAAACATTCAATAGGTTGCCACTCAAGAATATTGGAAGGAAAAATAGCTGCAATACAAAAACATATATCTTGTAATACAAAAACAAATGAAATTGATAAAAGAGCATTGTTAAACTTCACTTATAGTACGACGGGATTTGTAGGTGATTGTCTGGCACGAGATCCTTAGTGATGTACACATGTTGAACTTTTGCAAATCAACCGTCTCTCTTCAATTTGAAACTTAAAATACGGCCTTTCCAATAGTTTTTTGTGTTGTCTCTTTTAGTACACTTGACTTTATGGGCACCTTTGCAACTAGGAAGCATAGTCACCCAATCATTAAGCATCACAGAAAGAGGTTTCCATAAAGAATCCTCACATGAGGTAAAGAATCCATAAATACAACCTCTTCTATTGTAAACCTCATATGAGGTTACACAATTGGAAGGATGACGAGAAGTAGAAGCCATTCGAACACTCAGAGAAAAATTAGAGAATGCTCAAAGTGGTAAACCGAGATTCACAAATTTTGCAAGTATTTATAGACAAAAAAACTTTGTACACATGGAAGTGAAACACAATCTTTTGATTTGATGTATCAACTATGACTAAAACATCATTGAATTTTGTGAACACAAAAATATTTCATATCTTCAAATCATTTCTCTATTGGAAATTTAAGGATTTTCATTGTGTGGCGTGCAAAAAATATATTTTTTCGTATGAAATCAAAAAATTGTACACTGAATTCAAGAAAATCTATCACTTACGCGGTGCTTTTAAGCATATATTCTTAAAAGAAGCATTTTCATGCGATTAAAAGAGACAAGAATGTTATATTCTTGTACATGTGGAAAGATCCTATTTGTCAATTTTGTTATTGCGTGATTAGCAAATGGCCCTTTTTTGGGCATTTTTCACCCTAATGAAATCTGAAAATGGTGTCCTCTTTGCCCAAAATTGAGGCACCTGGTAAACATGTATGTGAAGGTCGTACTTTGGGCAAAATGGAGGGTTCCTCCTTCCCAAAAGATGGTTCAGTTCGAGATACTAAAAAATTGCAGCTTGTTCATAGTGATGTATGTGGTCCTGTGCAGACACCTTCTTTTGGGAGCTATCTTTACTTCGTGACTTTCATCGATGATTTTTCCAAGCATGCATGGGTGTATCCATTGAAAGAAAAATCCGAAATGTTTATGTGCTTCAAACAATTTTTGTTTTTGGCTGAAAATATGTCAGCATGTAAAATTGGCACCCGCTATTCTAATCTAGGGAGGGAATATATGTTTCTGAATTTAATGCATTTCTGGCTGAACGTGGGATAAAACATAGTGTACAGTGTTGTATACACCTCAACAAAATGGATTTGCTGAATGGAAGAACATGTCACTCATGGAGATGGTGAGTTGTATGGTCAAGAGTCAGACTTTACCACATAGCTTTTGGCTTGAGTCCGTTATATGTGTAGCATATGTACTTAACAGATGTTGCACTAAAGCATTGCAGTCTATCACTCCATATGAATCTTGGCATGGTCGTAAGCCATCTGTCACTCACCTGCATGTTTTTGGTTGTCTAACATATGCATTAATGCTTGAACAACATCGCAGGAAATTGGATGATAAGGCTGTTGGAGATAGACGTCTGCGGAAGCACGCGAACAGCACAAGGAAGAAGAAGAAGAAGCTTGGAGCACAAACACACAATACTGAATGTATTACTAGAGAATGTACAAAGATAAGTAGCCCATTAGGGCAATAGGCGTATATACAAGCCGGGGGAAAAAAACCTCCTAAAGAGGGAAAAAAGTGCCCCGGCAGTCCTAGAGTGTTCACACACATCACTACCTAAATATATCAACAAATCCCCCCTGGGAGTGATGCGGTGAACAAGGAGCTGGCACTCATGTATAAGGAAGTGCCAAGCTATGTGGAAATCACTCCACAAAAGGAAGTAAGCCCAAAGCTTTGCGGAAAGCTTCAAACTTCTCCCTAAGCAGAGCCTTCGTGAAAAGGTCTGCAATGTTCTCCTGCGTGGGCACATATGCCAAGCTGATCTCCCCAGCAGAGAACCTCTCCCTGACATAGTGATAATGCACCTCAATGTGCTTAGTGCGAGCATGGAACACAGGGTTCCTCGCAACTGCCAATGCGCTCTGACTATCAGTGAAGATGGTGGTGGCAGAAGACTGGCCAACACCCAAATCAGCCATAAGGCGTCTGAGCCACACACACTCAACAGTCGCTGTGAAAGCTTCCCTATACTCAGCCTCACAACTGGAAGTGTCCACAGTAGGCTGCTTCTTGCTCAACCAAGATATACATGAGCTACCAAGCATGAAGCAAAAACCATTGGTGGACACACAGGTGTCATAGCAACCAGCCTAATCTGAGTCAGAAAAAGCATGCAAATCTGGCGGTAGTGATCCCCCCTTGGGATAAAACAACCCAAGTAGCCGAGTACCACTCAAGTAGTGAAAGATGCGCTTAACCGCTTTCCAATGCGTGACTCCTGGGCAATGCATAAACCTGCTCATCTGTGAGACAACAAACTGAATATCTGGCCGAGTAATGCATAAGTAAATCAAGCATCCAACAGCCTGCTGATAGAGAACAGCATCAAATGCATCTCCAGCATCATGAAGACTCAATCGTAAACCTGTCTCCATAGGAGTGGCAATAGGCTTACAGTCTTCAAGGCCAAAACGCTGCAATAATGTGTCAATATATTTCGTTTGACACAAAGCCATTCCACCATCAACGTGCATAAACTGAATGCCCAAATAGTGATGCAAGTGCCCCAAATCAAACATCTCAAATGAGGCATGCAAATCAGCCTTAAAATCAGCAATATGTGTCTCAATAGGACCAGTGAGCAGCATGTCATCAACATAGACAACAATGATCAGAAGCACATCATTAGCACGTTTAACATATAAGGTGCTTTTAGTTGGACTGTTCTCAAAACCATGTGCAATCAGATAGGCACGTATCTTCTCATACCAAGCATGTGGTGCTTGCTTTAAACCATATAATGCCTTCTTTAACCTGCAAACCTGGTTTTCATGCCCTTTCTGCACAAAGTCACGGGGCTAAAAAACATACACTTCTTCATGCAAGTCACCATTCAGAAATGTTGTTTTAATGTCCAACTGATGTACATTCCAACCATGATGGGCTGCAAGTGCACAAATGCTCCGAACAGTAGTCATACGGTGCAAAGGTCTCATCAAAATCAATGCCTCTTTCCTGTGCATAACCCTTTGCAACAAGCCTAGCCTTATACCTGTCAACTGTACCATCAGGTTTACGCTTCAGTTTGTATACCCACTTAGTGCCAATGGCCTTCTTGCCAGGAGGCAAGTCACATAAAGACCATGTACCATTCTTCATTATAGCATCATATTCAGATTGCATAGCAACCATCCATTTTTTTGAATTTTGTGCTTCATCAAAAGAAACAGGCTCATTCTCATCACAGAGACTAGATGGAGCCATAGCATAGTAATCTGATGCAAAGGAGGCACTATGAGAGCCTGAACGAGTACGATATGACAAAGGTGCATCTAGTTTGCTGTCACGCAAAGTCTGCACCAGCCATTTTGGCATAGTTTTTGCCTGCTCAATATCAGCTCTCTCATCAACAAGTGCATCATGTAAATCTGCATCAGAAATGGAATGATCTGCATCATCATATGAAACCTGCAAAGGCCGAGAAGTTGCCTCATTAGGACCAGCACTAGCCTGTCCACCTGTAAAAAGAGGCATCAAAGTATCATACATGTCTTTGGAGCTAACAGATGTCTCCTTAGTACATGAAAGCAATGGCTGAATAGCACCTTCCACAAAGACAACATCACAGCTAACCAGAATGCGTTTAGTCTGTGGATGATACAGACGATAGCCTTTACTTTCAGAACTGTACCCAACAAAAATACATTTTACTGCCTTATCATCCAATTTTCTGCGATGTTGTTCAGACACTAATGCATATGCCAAACAACCAAAAACACGCAGATGAGCAACATATGGATTGCGGTCATGCCAAGCCTCATATGGAGTGATAGACTGCAACGCTTTAGTGGGACACCTGTTCAGTACATATGTTGCACACATGACAGCCTCAAGCCAGAAACTATGTGGTAAAGCCTGACTTTTGACCATGCACCTCGCCATCTCCATGAGTGACCTGTTCTTTCGTTCAGCAACTCCATTCTGTTGAGGTGTATACGACACTGTACACTGGTGTTTTATCCCACGTTCAGCTAGAAATGCATTAAAATCTGAAGACATATATTCCCCCCCTTGATCAGAACGGAGGGTGCCCATTTTACATGCTGACAGATTTTCAGCCAAAACCAAAAACTATTTAAAGCACATGAACAATTCAGACTTTGCTCTGAGTGGATATACCCATGCATGCTTGGAAAAATCATCAATGAAAGTCACGAAGTAAAGGTAATTTCCAAAAGAGGGTGTCTGCATAGGACCACAGACATCACTATGTACAAGCTGCAATTTCTGCGTAGCTCGAACTGAACCATCTTTTGGAAAGGAAGAACGCTGCATTTTGCCCAAAATACAGCCTTCACAAACATGTTTTCCAGGTGCCTCAAGTTTGGGCAAAGAGGACACCATTTCAGATTTCTGCAAGCGTAACAAACTAGCAAAATTCAGATGACCAAAGCATGCATGCCAAAGCTTTGCATCTGACATAGCCTGAGAATCATGAACTGCACATGCCAAATCATTCACAGATCTTTCATAGTCTATGAGCTTATACAGCCCACGACATAAAATGCCAGAAGCAATAATCACATCGCCATTTGAGAGATCATGGACTGTACACCTGTCATCAACGAATTTCACAACCAAGCCAATCTTGGCTAATGCAGAAACTGATAACAGGTTCTTTTTGATCCTTGGCACAAATAAAGCATCTGACAAAGTGAAAGAACTACCATCAGCAGTAGTCAGAATGATCTTACCAACTCCCATAACAGGATAAGAGGAGTTATTGGCGCATGTGACAGTATTCCCTGTAGGGGTAGGCTCGAGTGAAGAGAAGAAACTATGTTGCGAGGTAATATGTTTGGTCGCCCCACTGTCAAAGTACCAAACATCTGAATCTACTGCAGTCATGCACTGATCATGAGAAGATGGGTCAAAACTGCACACAGTAGTAAACGCCCATTCTTCTTCCTGCACAAGATTTGCAGACTCTGTTTTTGGTGTAGAGGCCTCTGCAACAACCATTCCAGCCTCTTTCTTCTTTGCCTCTTTAGCAACCAGTTTTGGACAGTTCTTTATAATATGATCATTTCCTTTACAATACTTGCAGAACAATTTCTGCTTTTCTGATTTCTTATCATCTTTATCCTGGTTCTTCGATTGTGCAGCATTTGCAGATTTCTGCTTACTAGTAGAAGAGCTCCATTTTCCTTTGCCCTTCTGACTAGCCAGGAAAGCTTGATCTGCAACACGCATAATGGACCTATTCTGCCTGGACTGATCTTCCTACAACAGAACAGAGACTAATTCCTCAAATGACAAGGCATTCGGATTGCCTTTCATCATCAACCGAAGAGTAGAGGCAAAACTCTGATATGAATCAGGAAGACCATTCAGAACGATCTGCACAAGTGAGCTATCTGGTATAACCTCATCAGCAGAAATCAATTGTTCCTTCAGGTCTTTGATCTTTGTAAGAAAACTGTCCATAGAATCACCTTCATTCATGTGCTCACTCTCCAACTGTTTTCGGAGGTAAGCAACACGAGCCTCATTCCTAGCCTGGTACAAAGTGGTAAGTGTATCCCAAGCATCCTTTGCTGTTCTGCAAGAGCGAATGTGAGGAATAATGGCACGTTTGATAGACAAATCTATCAATGCATGTGCCTGGGCATCTCTGGTATCCCAACAAATCTGCTTTGCAGTAGGTGCAACAGAAACAACAGCACGAATAGGAATCTACGGAATATCATCTTCGACACCATCTTCATCAGCTCCAACACCTGTATTTGCAGTACCTGTCGTTACAGGTGTAACAAGACGTGTTTCAACACCCTGCACAATGTTCCACAATCCTTTTGCAACCAGTACATGTCGCATCATATAAGACCATAATGGGTAGTTGGTACCATCCAACTTATCCTCAACAGCCAACATACGGAATACATCACTGCTTTCAACCATGGCCGGTGACTAAAATACCTTGATGCAGAAAATTGACTGTATCTCAAAAAGTTGAATGGAACAACCCAGACGAGTTCTACTAGACCTGTAGCAGACTTTGAGACGCTTAAACTAGCAAACAGAAACTGGTATATACCTTTGGCACAAAAGGACGAAATAGCCTACATAAGCACTACGATAGTGCGTTCGGAGGCCGAAACGAGCTCAGATCGCGATTTTGGCACCACACAGCAAAGCTGTTTTGATCTCGGAAACACCCTAAGTATGCTCACCAAATTTCGTGCGAATCTGAGACTGCAAACGGATTTGTTGATGGCGCCCTAGAAGAAGAGACGACCTGCTCTGATACCAATTGTTGGAGATAGACGTCTGCGGAAGCACGCGAACAACACAAGGAAGAAGAAGAAGCTTGGAGCACAAACACACAATACTGAATGTATTACTAGAGAATGTACAAAGATAAGTAGCCCATTAGGGCAATAGGCGTATATACAAGCCGGGGGAAAAAAACCTCCTAAAGAGGGAAAAAAGTGCCCCGGCATTCCTAGAGTGTTCACACACATATCTACCTAAATATATCAACAAAGGTAGTAAAATGTATTTTTGTTGGGTATAGTTCTGAAAGCAAAGGCTATTGTCTGTATCATCTAGAGACTAAACGCATTCTGGTTAGTCGTGATGTCATTTTTGTGGAAGATGTTATTCAACCTTTACTTTCATGTACAAAGGAGACAATTGTTAGCTCCAAAGACATGTATAATACGTTGCTAGCTCTTTTTATAGGTGGACATTCTAGTGTTTGTCCTAATGAGGCAACTTCTCAACCTTTGAAGGTTTCATGTGATGATGCAGATCATTCCACTTCTGATGCAGATTTACATGATGCACTTGTTGATGAGAGAGCTTATATTGAGGAGGCAAAAATTATGCCAAAATGGTTGGTGTAGAATTTGCATGATGACAAATTAGATGCACCTCTATCATATTGTACTCATTCAGGCTCTCGTAGTGCCTCGTTTGCATCAAATTGATATGATATGGCTCCATCTAGTCTCTATGATGAGAATGAGCATGTTTCCTTTGATGAAGCACAAAACAATGAAAATTGGATGGCTGCTATGCGATTAGAATATGACGTTATCATGAAAAATGGTACTTGGTCTTTATGTGGCTTGCCTCTTGGCAAGAAGGCAATTGGCACTAAGTGGGTATACAAGCTCAAGTGTAAGCTTGATGGAACAGTTGATAGGTATAAGGCTAGGCTTGTTGCAAAGGGTTATGTTGGAGTTAAACGTCTGCGGAAGCACGCGAACAACACAAGGAAGAAGAACAAGCTTGGAGCACAACACACAATACTGAATGTATTACTAGAGAATGTACAAAGATAAGTAGCACATTAGGGCAATAGGTGTATATACAAGCCGGGGGAAAAAAACCTCCCAAAGAGGGAAAAAAGTGCCCCGGCGGTCATAGTGTGTTCATAACTACCTAGATATATCAACAAATCCCCCCTGGGAGTGATGTGGTGAACAAGGAGCTAGCACTCATGTATAAGGAAGTGCCAAGCTATGTGGAATCAATCCACAAAAGGAAGTAAGCCCAAAGCTTTGGGAAAAGCTTCAAACTTCTCCCTAAGCAGAGCCTTTGTGAAAAGATCTCCAATGTTCTCCTACATGGGAACATATGCCAAGCTCATCTCCCCAGCAGAGAACCTCTCCCTGACATAATGATAATGCACCTCAATGTGCTTAGTGCGAGCATGGAACACAGGGTTCCTCGCAACTGCCAATGCGCTCTGACTATCAGTGAAGATGGTGGTGGCAAAAGACTGGCCAACATCCAAATCATCCATAAGGCGTCTGAGCCACACACACTCAACAGTAGCTATGAAAGCTGCCCTATACTCAACCTCACAACTGGAAGTGGCCACAATAGATTGCTTCTTGCTCAACCAAGATATACATGAGCTACCAAGCATGAAGCAAAAGCCACTAGTGGACACACAAGTGTCATAACAACTAGCCTAATCAGAGTCAGAAAAAGTTTTGCAAATCTGGCGGTAGTGATCCCCCCTTGGGATAAAACAACCCAAGTAGCCGAGTACCACTCAAGTAGCAAAAGATGCGCTTAACCACCTGCCAATGCTTGACTCCTGGGCAGTGCATAAACCTACTCATTTATGAGACAACAAACTGAATATCTTGCCAAGTAATGCATAAGTAAATCAAGCATCCAACAACTTGCTGATAGAGAACAACATCAAATGCATCTCCAGCATCCTAAAGACTTGATCGTAAACCTGTCCCCATAGGAGTGGCAATAGGCTTATAGTCTTCAAGGTTGAAATGTTGCAATAATGTGTCAATATATTTTGTTTGACACAAAGCCATTCCACCATCAACATGCATAAATTGAATGCCCAAATAGTGATGCAAATGCCCCAAATTGGACATCTCAAATGAGGCATGTAAGTCAGCCTTAAAATCAGCAATATGCCTCTCATGAGGACCTGTGAGTAGCATGTCATCAACATAAACCACAATGATAAGAAGTACATCATTTGCACGCTTAACATATAAGGTTCTTTTTGTTGGACTGTTCTCAATGTGCAATAAGATAGGCATGTATCTTTTCATACCAAGCACGTGGTGCTTCCTTTAAGCCATATAATGCCTTCTTTAATCTGAACACCTGGTTCTCATGCCCTTTTTGCACAAAGCCATGGGGCTGAAAAACATACACTTCTTCATGCAAGTCGCCATTCAAAAATGTTGTTTTGATATCCAATTGATGTACATTCCAATCATGATGAGCTGCAAGTGCAGAGATGCTGTGAACAATAGTCATTCAGCAAGTAGGTGCAAAGGTCTCATCAAAATCAATGCCTCTTTCCTGTGCATAACCCTTTGCAACAAGCTTGGCCGTATACCTATCAACTGTACCATCAGGCTTACGCTTCAGCTTGTATACCCACTTAGTCCCAATGGCCTTCTTGTGACGAGGCAAGTCACATAAAGACCAAGTACCATTCTTCATTATAGCGTCATATTCAGATTGCGTAGCAGCCATCCAATTTTCTAAATTTTGTGCTTCATCAAAGGAAACATGCTCATTCTCATCACACAGACTAGATGCAGCCACATCATAGCAATCTGATGCAAAAGAGGCACTATGAGAGCCTAAACGAGTACGATATGGCAGAAGTGCATCTAATTTGCTATCACACAAAGTCTACACTAGCCATTTTGGCATAGTTTTTGCCTGCTCGATATCAGATCTCTCATCAACAAGTGCATCATGTAAATCTGCATCAGAAATGGAATGATCTGCATCATCACATGAAACTTGCAAAGGCTGAGAAGTTACCTCATTAGGACCAGCACTAGACTGTCCACCTGTAAAAAGAGGCGGCAAAGTATCATACATGTCTTTGGAGCTAACATATGTATCCTTAGTGCATGAAAGCAATGGTTGAATAGCATCTTCCACAAAAACAACATCACGGATAACCAGAATGCATTTAGTATGTGGATGATACAGACGATAGCCTTTGCTTTCAGAATTGTACCCAACAAAAATACATTTTACTGCTTTATCATCCAATTTTCTGCAATGTTGTTCAGGCACTAATGCATATGCCAAACAACCAAAAACACGCAGATGTGCAATAGATCACTTGCAATCATGCCAAGCCTCATATGGAGTGATAGACTGCAGTGCTTTAGTGGGACACCTATCAAGTACATATGCTGCACACATAATAGCCTCAAGCTAGAAACTATGTGGTAAAGCCTGACTCTTGACCATACACCTCGCCATCTCCATGAGTGACCTGTTCTTTCGTTCAGCAACTCCATTCTATTGAGGTGTATACGACACTGTACACTGGTGTTTTATCCCATGTTCAACCAAAAATGCATTAAAATTAAAAGACATATATTCCCCCCCAGTCAAAATGGAGGGTGCCCATTTTACATGCTGACAGATTTTTTGCCAAAACCAAAAACTATTTGAAGCGCATGAACACTTTAGACTTTGCCTTCAATGGATATACCCATGCATGCCTGGAAAAATCATCGATGAAAGTCACGAAATAAAGATAATTTCCAAAAGAAGGTGTCTACATAGGACCACAGACATCACTATGTACAAGCTTCAATTTCTGAGTAGCCCGAACTGAACCATCTTTTGGAAAGGAGGAATGCTGCATTTTGCCCAAAATATAGCCTTCACAAACATATTTTCTGGGTGCCTCAAGTTTGGGCAAAGAGGAAACCATTTCAGATTTCTACAAGCGTAGAAAACTAGCCAAATTTAGATGACCAAAGCGTGCATGCCAAAGCTTTGCATCTGATATAGCCTGAGAATCATGTACTGCACATGCTAAATCATTTACAAATCTTTCATAGTCTATGAGCTTATACAGCCCACAACATAAAATGCCAGAAGCAATAATCATGTTGCCATTTGATAGATCATGAACTGTACATCTGTCATCAAAAAATTTCACAACCAAGCCAATCTTGGCTAATGCAGAAACTGATAACAGATTTTTCTTGATCCCTAGCACAAATGAAGCATCTGACAAAGTGAAAGAACTACCATCAACAGTAGTCAAAATGATCTTACCAACTCCCATAACAAGATAAGAGGAGTTGTTGGCGCATGTAACAGTATTCCCTATAGGAGTAGGCTCGAGTGAAGAGAAGAAATTGTGCTGCGAGGTAATATGTTTGGTTGCCCCACTATCAAAGTAGCAAACATCTAATTCTACTGTAGACATGCACTGCTCATGAGAAGATGGGTCAAAACTGCAAACAGTAGTAAACGCCCATTCTTCTTCCTGCACAAGATTAGCAGACTTGGTTTTTGGTGTAGAGGCCTCTGCAACAACCATTGTAGCCTCTTTCTTCTTTGCCTCTTTAGCAGCCAATTTTGGATAGTTCTTTATGATATGATCATTTCCTTTATAGTACTTACAAAACAATTTCTGCTTTTCTGATTTCTTATCATCTTTGTCTTCCCTCTTCGATTGTGTAGAATTAGCAGATTTCTGCTTATTAGTTGAAGAGCTCCATTTTCCTTTGCCCTTCTGACTAGCTAGGAAAGCTTGATCTGCAACACGCATAATGGACCTGTTCTGCCTAGAATGATCCTCCTGCAACAGAACAGAGACTAACTCCTCAAATGACAAGGCATTTGGATTGCCTTTCATCATCAATCGAAGAGTAGAAGCAAAACTCTGAGATGAATCAGGAAGACCATTCAAAATGGTCTACACAAGTGAGCTATCTGGTATAACCTCATAAGCAAAAATCAACTATTCCTTCAAGTGTTTGATCTTTGTTAGAAAACTTTCCATAGAATCACCTTCATTCATGTGCTCATTCTCCAACTGCTTTCGAAGGCAAGCAACACGAGCCTCATTCCTAGCTTGGTACAATGTGGTAAGTGTATCCCAAGCATCCTTAGCTGTTCTGCAAGAGCAAATGTGAGGAATAATGGCATGTTTGATAGACAAAGCTATCAATGCATGTGCTTGGGCATCTCTGCCATCCCAACGAATCTGCAGTAGGTGCAACAAAAACCGCAGCACAAACATGAATATGCAAAATATCATCATCTTTGACACCTTCTACATTAGCTTCAGTACCTGCTGTTGTAACAGTTGCAGGTGTGATAGGACGTTTTTCAACACCCTACACGATGTTCCACAGTCCTTTTGCAACCAATACATGTTGCATCATATAAGCCCACAATGGGTAGTTGGTGCCATCCAACTTATCCTCAATAGCCAACATACAAAATACATCACTGCTTTTAGCCATGGCCGGTGACTAAAATACCTTGATGCAGGAAATTGATTGTATCTCAAAAAGTTGAATAGGCTTGTGGCAGACTTCGAGACTCTTATATTGGCGAACAGAAACAAGTATATACCTGTTGGAAGCAGCCAGAGGCACAGACGCCACGGAAGCATGTAAACACGGAGCAGGGAGCCAGTCGGATCAATTTTCCAAACAAATATGTTCTTATTATTTCTTCAAACATTCAACAGTGATTATTATCACTAATTGTAACACATGTATCATAGAAAACCCCATTTTGTAATTCATAGCTCCATTTTGTGCAAGCCGAGGAGTCCTCGAGCTTGAGGAGCTTAGGTAGAATGCTCGTACCAATTTTCGTTATTTGTAGACATCGTTTACCCTTCCAAATAGCATCTAGGACCTATTTTTTAACTAGGCCGGTCACTAGATGTGAAACCGGTCAAAACTAATCTAGAAACTATAAAAAGAGCTAGAGAGCTCATTTTTGAGGTTAGCTTGTTTGAGATTAGAGTTGTTTTGAGCTTTTAATAGTGATCTTGAGTAATAGAACTAATTTCCCACCTTCCATTGTGTCTTGCTTGTCTCTTCATTGTGTGTGTGTATGTGTGTGTGCATCTTTGTGCTTCTCACCCTCACTCTCACATCATCTCACGCTCACGATCTTCATATCACTCCTACCTCTCCCACGGATTGACATTAAGGAGGTGACGCTTCTTAACGTGGTTCTCACCATTGTGCTAGAGCAACACCAAATTTGGCGCCGTTGCCGGGGATCGAGTCTAGGACGAATGTGTGATGGTAAGAGTATAGCAAGAAGTGGCGTTGGAAGGTAAAAATTTCAGTTTTCATTGTTGTTTTTACTTAGTTTTTAGTGTTTTTCACCTTCCCCATACTCCATCTTCATCATCGCATCATCATCTCCATTTCCAAAAAAATCAGAAAATTCACCATATCTCCCCATTCACCTCATTTCCCCTCATTTGTGCATGCGAGAGAGCGAGAGAGAGTTTTTGCGCTTGTGTGTGCTTGCATTTTCTTGAGTTTTCTTGCAGGTACAGAGCTTCAGAGCATCAGGAGAGCTTCCAAAAGGTAAAACATGTACTTTCTGTCAGAAATTTCCGAGTAGGGCGGACCATCGCGATGGTCTGCAACTTTCGGATTTTGAAGTAGGCGACCACACCACGAGGTAGGCGATCCTTGCGCACACACGGAACCACAGTTGCATTTGAAAAATTCGTTGTTTGGTGGACCATCGCGATTGGCTCAGACCATCGCGATTGTGTCGCACCATCGCGATAGGCGTTTTTCGGACCATCGCGACGGTTCACTTGAGCCATCGCGACGGTCCACTTGGACCATCGCGATTGTTCAGCTGACCCCGGACCATCGCGATTGGCCCATGCCATCGCCACGATAGTGCCACGTGTCACAATAGACCATCGCGACGGTTCATTTTTCGGACCATCGCGACAGCCCAAAATCGGACCATCGTGATTGGCTCAAGCCATCGCATCGCGGACCATCGCGACGGTTCACTTCGGACCATCGCGATTGTTCCCCGTTGACCGTTGACTCGCGCCATCGCGATTGTCCACTTGATCGGGCCATCGCGACTGTTCAACCTTACGCCATCGCGATTGTCCGCTTGGTCACGCCATCGCGACGGTTCACTTTTTCGGACCATCGCGACGGTCCATTTCCCCGCCATCGCGATCGTTCACTTCGGGCCATCGCGACGGTTCGCCTTTTCGGGCCATCACGATTGTCCAAATCCCACGCCATCGCGACGGTTCGCTCGGACCATCGCGACGGTTCGCTCGGACCATCGCGATTGTCCCAGACCATCGCGATTGTCCACCCCCATCGCAAATTTAGGGTTCCGTTTTTTGACCAATTTTGGGGGTATTTTTGAGAAATTTTTGGACCATTAGACTCATAGGAGACCCCTTAGCTCATATTTGAAGGAAAACCTGATTGTCAGTTTTTACCCCCCAGGGCCTGAATGCTCATAACTTTTTCATCCGAAGTCTGTTTTTTGAGCTTAATAGCTCGTTAGAAAGCTCGCGACGAGTACTACGTGACCTCAACTGTTTTTTTCTTAAAGGATACATCTATTTTTAGATAAGCTATTTTGAGGTTCACCTAGTTTGGGACTAGGAAGCCAAGGGGCAAGTATTGAAAATTTGGGCAAAAAGGGAAGGGATTTAAAAGGTGTATATGCTCAAGTATTTGATCATCTTGTGAATTGGTCTAATATTAGAATTTTCCAGGTTTAGCAAAGGCAATCAAAGGCAAGCAAGCAAGGCAGCGAAGACAGCAGAGCTTGGGAAGCCCGGCTTCTTGGGCAACAGGGCATCAGAGCAATCAGAAAAGCCGACTCGAGGTTGGAAGATTACTCAACCCCCTCAGTCAATTCTTAGCTTAAGCTAAACGGTAGTTGTGGATTAACGACGATAGGAACGCCTCAAATTCAAGATACCTAATTCTTTCAAGTTTAAGACTTAAAGTAAAGGTGTGTGTGACACGAAAACCTGAAGAAAAGAACATAAGTCTGACGGAACGAGAACTCAAAACTATAACGGAAAGTCGAATTCCTGACGCATAAATTAAGACAAGAATCCAAAGGAAAATTAAAAAGAATCAAGAAAGTAATCACAAAGGACCATTGACGATCTAAGTGTGTAATCGAGTGTGCAAGGAAGAAAATTAATGAACCTTAGATCGGGCAAACACATAGGTAAGTCAGACCGACGAAGCCTTAGATCATCAGAGGCTAGTGTAAGAACCACTGCTCGATCTTGGGCTCAGCAATTGAATAGTAGTTATCCCTACGAGTTGAGCTCAGAATCAAGCGAATCAGAAATGGCATTTAGCGCAGACAGACCAGAAGGAGGGTCTCATGTAGCATACCTAGAAAAACCAGAAGGACCCTATAGAACGCAATTAGAGTTTCTCCGAACCAACCGACTAGGTGCTCGCATCTATGAGGATGGTTTGCAAAGGCAAGTGGTGCAACTGCACAACCCTGATCAACCCATTGGATTGGAAAGACCAGTGGTGAAATTTGAGAGAGACGCTTACATAGACAAAGAAGGAACCATGTACGTTCTAAGTACGCAGCCAAACGATACTAATGAGTTTGGCACAATCCAATTAGAGACGGAAACGAAATTTCAAGGAAAAGAACCGTTAGAAGAACCTAGAACACGGAGAGGGAAATCCGTATTAACAAGAGTACTCATCCCAGAATGGATCCCTCAAGATAACAGGAGCACCGAGTTGTATGTAAATAAAGAGACAGATGAAGCCTTTTGGAGGTACAGAAAGGAACACCCTGGTGAGATAGGCATCATTACAATCTATGAATTCAAGGACCCAGATACACCTGGAAAGGTTGTATACCTGGATGAGACTTCAGAAAGAGTCTTTGTGGTGCCTGAGCGCGCTAAAAACACATACACATGGAGAGGTGAATTGATATTCCCTCCATCTAGAACGAACATAAATACAAGTCAACAAGGGGCAGGAACATCCTCAGCCCATAGACATCAAAGAGAAGGAAATAAAGAGAGACCGGAAGTATGCTTTAATCACCCCATAGGGAGAGATAGAACAACCACGGACACTAATAGAGCGGATAGACAAAGAGATCATGGAATACTAGGTGGTAGAGATGATTTTCCTCTACCTAGGCCACGTGAACACGCAAGAGTATTGAGACCCACTCAATTAGTGAAATCCATGAAAAATTATTTTGATGGGATAGGAGATCCCTATGACCACGTTGCAGAATTCAAGCAAGTACTAAGAGCAGAACAAGTTGAAGACATGTTCACGCAGTACAACGCATTTGGATTAACGTTAAAGAATACCGCTTTAACTTGGTTCCAAACACTGCAACAAAGGCAATTTAGAGACATCCATCACTTTTTAGAGTCATTCATCACTGAATTCTCTAAAAGTGGGATTAGACATGACACGTCTTCGTTGATTCATAGCTTTAAACAAACCCCTCAGGAAACAGTTAGACTGGCAGGACGTAGGTTCAGACAATATGTGGAACGATGTCCAATGCAAGAGCTACCCTCACAAGCTAAACAAGTATCACTGTTCCTAGATGGCTTGTTGAGCGCTAAACTACACTCCTATGTGTACCTAAAAGAACCCAGAACGCTAGAGGAGTGTGTAAGAATATGTATAGACATTGAGGATAACCTAGGAGAGGAATTAGAACTCTCAAAGGTCTATAAAGACTCAGATTGTTCTTCTCTAGCATCCACAAAATTGTCTAATTCGATAGAGGACCTAGCAGAAAAAGTGGCCCAAAAACTAGGAGTTTCTAGTAAACAGGTGCCCAAGCTGCCAACCAATGTATGTTGTTACACTTGTGGTGGAAATCATTTGGCAAACGTGTGTCCCAATGCACCACAACCACAAGCCAACCCTAGTGGCCAATATTGCACAATTGAGAGAAGATACACGAATCATACGGCTCAGGATTGCCCATACAACAAACAAACCGTGAGACAGAACTACCCGCAAACATACCAGCAGCCAGGTAGGTATCAAGGCCAATACAATGCTCAGCCTTATTACTATAGGCCTCCCCAGAACTACCCTTACCAGGCTCAACAGAGACTTCAACCTGTCTTAGCTCAGCAGCCACCCCCACCAGCGAATGTCATCTCGGTCAAATACGCTGCTGTAGAAGAGAACCTAAGTAGGGCCTTAGTGCCTTCTTCACCCCTGATCACCGAAAGTGACCCGAACTCAAATAGTTTTGACTCTACTCATGTAACTAGTCCACCCGCTTATTACACGGAGTCACCAGAACATGTGGAGACGTATCATTATGATAGTCCACCAATGGAAGCTAGTTGGGAGCCAGATTATGCTAATGTGATGTACGCAAACCCAAACCCACGGCCCCAATTGAGACAACAGAGACCACAGGGCCCTAGAGGACCATGCTTTAGGTGCCAAGGAGATCACTTCATAAAGGATTGTCCACATCCCCCAATAGCCAGGCAATCACAGTACTATAGCATCCAAGGCTTTTGTGCCGACTGTGGCAAAGAGCACATAATCAAAGATTGTCCTAAGAACCCAGTTAACGCTTCGAATGTGACACCGATCAACGTGATAGGTATTGTAAACAACGCAGATGGATCCAACCCTACATACGTGCCGATCCAAGCTATAACCAGAGCCCAGGCGCTCGTACAAAACCAACAGCTTAATCAAGAGAAAGTAGCAGGAACTAGTGAAGTTGCAGAATCGAGTAGTAAAAAGACAAAATCTTGGATTCTAGAGAAAGGATAAAGAGAAAATGGAGTAAAAAGATAAGTGAGTTGGAAGGAAGTCTAAGGGAATCTAGAGCCAAAATACAAGAATTGACTTCACAAGAATTAAACCAAGAGAATCCAGCTCAAGAATCAGGATCAGTTTTAGTGGAACCCATACCAGAAGATCTAGACATGATGTTTCGTGCATATCAGGCTAGAATAAAAGAGGGACCTCAAGTCACGGAAATGAGTAAAAACTACCCTCGAGCTGATCTAGAAATTGAGAGAACTAAACTTTGCATGAAAATGGTAGAATTAGCACAAGCTTTGTTTGAAGCCTCTAGATATCTTAATTGGAATAACATGGCAAAACCGGAACTACACTTTCAAGGACTAATGGAGAGGCTAGAACACTTGATAGAAAGCAAAGAGAAAGAGGATCAGCATAGGAACCCTATTGTCACAGAGACACAGGAAAGGAATGCACCATCCCTGTCTCAAGTACCTAATACGGAAAGTCAAGATAACCTATCTTCCATACATAGGTACTCACATGAATTTTTGAGAGAAATCCAAGAAGAGAAATGGAGAAAAGAACAAGGAACTCATCCTCCTATTCAAGAAATAGACGACTTGCAAGAACAATTTCCCCAGGACATCCCCTCTATATATGATGATGTAGAGATGGAACAACGGAGTGAACCCACAGGATTTGAATCTAATTCTCTACAAGAATTACCTCAGTTCACAGGACCTTGGGAAGCAAAGTCTATTAGTATGAGAGCACCCACGATAATAGTGAGGAATGAAGAATCAGTGATCCCTAGGAACACGGAAGTGATCAAGAACACGAAAGTACAGTGTAATCTCACTCTGGAGGAGTTGTTAAAGGTAAAACCAGAATTGTGGAAGCACGTAGCAAATCAATTCCCTGAGCTAGCTACCACACCCTCTCAAATAGGATCACATAAGAAGGTACCAGAGATACCCGTGGAAAAGATTGGAGATGTAAGCGAAGGAGAGGAAGGTAACACATATCTTCCAATAACCCATCAGGGCTACACCACGAAAGCCATCTTAGATTCAGGAGCCGGAGTAGCCATCGCTACCACCGCTTTATGGAAACGTTGGGGTAAGCCAGCACTCAGACCCACCAGGATGAAACTACAAATGGCTGATGGACACATAGAAAAACCATTAGGCTTACTAGAAGGCATATCTCTCACCACTTGTGGTGTAGAATTTGAGCATACTTTCGCCATTTGTGACTTTGCAAAAAATCGTGCTTATGAGATGATATTGGGACGACCATTCATGCGTCAGTTGCAAATTGTACAAGATTGGGGAACTAATTCTTTGTACTTGCAACATTTAGGAGTGACTACCAAAGTCAATCTTAAAGACTATTCACATAGAGATGTACCCCCAATACAATGGAATACCATCCATAAGACACCAGTAGAGACGGAATCCGTGCACTCATTAGAATCAGATCCTTCTTGGTTGCATGAGGATACCCATTTATGGATGTGTAAAGTTGCCAAACAAGAAGAAGAAAGATTAGAAGCAAGGACCTTAGGTGCAGAACAACATCCACGAACCCTTCAAGATCCAGCCTATGCACCTGTAGTGTTCCCCGACGAAGAGTTTGAACCCCATGGTTGGGCAGAAATACTAGCAACCATGGATGTAGCCATCAATGAAGAACAATGGACACCCCATTGTGACGAGGATGGCTATGACATTTCAGTTTTCACGATAGAGCCAATCATGGGTGATGCAATTTTAGAAGAAGGTGAACCGAACACTGATGCATTCGAGGATGCAAGCGATTTTGATTTAGAATCAATTATCATGGACCCACCCTTTGCATCAGAGGAAGAATATTTCTACGAAGTAGAGACTCACACTCAGAGACACGAGGAAATTACTAACGAGGTAAGGTTAGCCATGGAAGTGACTACCAAGAGTGAAGGCAAGAAAAGAAAGAAGAAAGACACCATGACAGAAAAAGAAGAATCTTTATTTGAAGTACCCGAGAACTTCAAGAAATATGAAATTGAAGATAGAAGAATCATGGTACGAATGCCCAACAGAAAGGCGAATGACGGACAAGTATATGATAACCGAGAGAAAACCAAGAAAATAATAGTTGCCATAGAAGGAGAAGAAGAAAAATGTACCTACATAGGGCATGATTTGACGACTGAAGAAGAGGAAGAGTTAGTTGCCCTATTGCGCGAATATAGAGATGTTTTTGCTTGGAGTTACAAAGACTTGAAAGGAGTAGATCCAGATATATGTTCTCATAGAATCCCTATGACTCCAGATGCAAAACCGACAAAACAGAAACCTTACACGTATAATGATAACTACACTGCGAAGATTAAAGAGGAGATAGATCGCTTGATAGAAGCAGGATTTATTTACGAAATTGAGCATACCGAATGGGTATCCCCCATTGTGGTTGTGCCCAAGAAGAATGGAAAATTGCGTGTGTGTATTAACCTTAAAAAAGTTAATGCCGCCACGATTAGAGATAGTTATCCTCTTCCTATCACAGAACACCTATTGGAGAGAGTTGCGGGCAAGGAAGTTTACAGCTTTCTTGATGGATTCTCAGGCTATAACCAAGTAGCCATTGCTCCAGAAGACCAACACAAGACGGCTTTTTCCACTGAATGGGGCATATTTGCATTTCGTGTAATGCCATTTGGCTTAACAAATGCACCCGCTACTTTCCAGCGACTCATGTGTCATGTTTTTAAGGAATTCTTACGCAAGAGCTTGGAAGTTTATGTCGATGACTTATGTGCTCATTCAAGTGTAAGACGGACACATATCCCAGAGTTAAGACAAATATTCGACAAATGTCGAGAATATCAGGTTTGTTTGAACCCAGAAAAATGCGTTTTCATGGTCAGACAAGGCAAAATTCTAGGACACATTGTGTCAAAAAATGGAATCTCTACGGACGAAGAAAAGGTGAAGGTAATTGCAGAATTACCTAGACCAACTAATGTGAAAGAGGTACAGGCATTTATGGGCCATTGTGGATATTATAGGAGATTCATACACATGTATGCAATCATAGCCAAGCCTTTGTACTCTCTTTTAACCAACTTTGAATGGACAGATGAATGTGAAAATTCATTCAATGAACTTAAACGACGCTTGTGCTCAGCACCTATATTGACAACCCCAGATTGGAGTAAGCCATTCCATGTACATGTGGATGCATTCAATTACGCCATAGGATGTGTGTTAGCACAACCCACGAATGAAGGTAACATAGATCTTCCCATAGCTTACGCGAGCAGACAATTGAACGCAGCAGAAAGAAATTACACCACGACGGAACGAGAAGGATTAGGGATGATCTACGCAGTAAAGAAGTTTAGGCACTACTTGTTGGCCAACAAATTCAAGTTCTTTACAGATCATCAAGCCCTATTATACTTAGTCAACAAACCATGTAACACAAGACGATTAATACGCTGGTTTCTATTGCTCATGGAGTATGATTTTGAAGTGGTAGTCAGGAAAGGAAAGACACATCTTAGAGCTGACCACCTCTCAAGATTAACCTCCGGAGAAGCTCCTCAAGGAATAGCCGATGAATTACCAGATGCATACTTGTTTAACCTTGAGATAGCACCAGAATGGGCTAAGCCTATAGTCCCCATTCTCACATATGGACCCAAGAACCCTAGGATAAAGATCAAAGAAGGAGAGATTACCAAGTCTCAGAGATACCAAATAATGGCAAGAAGCATATATAAACAGGATAATCAAAAGATTCTTGCTTGTTGTGTAGATGAATCAGAACATGCGAATTGGTTGCAATTAGCACACGTAGGTGCACTAAAGCAACATCATCCAAAACATCGAACATTACAGACTCTGCAAAGATTAGGAGTATTTTGGCCTACGATGGAAGCAGATGTCTACAAGTTGTGTAAGGAATGCAATGTTTGCTGTGAAAGACCACCAGTAGAACATGCTACACTATATCACGTGTCTCTCACCCCAGACTGGAGTGAACCTTTAGTGACATACTTGAGGACGAACACATTCCCTCAAGGCATGACTTTAGCTCGACAACGCAGTCTAGAGCAGGAAGCTCAAGACTATTCACTTATTGGCGATAATTTATACAAAAGAGGACGAGATGGATATCTAAGACAATGCGTTCACGAAAGCGATTATCTTAGCATACTAGAGACTGCACACCAAGGTGTTGCAGGAGGTCATTTTGGACCAGATAGGGTAATCAAAGCCATCCTCTTTGCAGGATTATGGTGGCCCACTCTTCACATGGATGCTCATACCTATGTCAAGAGATGTGATGTGTGCCAAAGAACTCAGTTTCCTACTCGCAGAGATGAAATGCCATTGAAACCCATGATGGGCGGACGTGCATTTTCTAAGTGGGGTATAGACTTTGTAGGACCCATTAACCCCCCTGCAAAAGGTACACATGCGGAATACATTATTGTTGCCACAGATTATCTTACGAAATGGGTAGAGGCAAAAGCCACAAAAAAGAATGATACTCACACGACTGCAAAATTCTTATTTGAAAATGTCTTTACAAGATATGGACTGCCTATAGAGTTAGTGAGCGATCGAGGCACTCACTTTCTAAACCAAGTCATTGAATATCTGTTGCAGGATTTTATGGTGATTCACAAGAAATCTGCACCATATCATCCTCAGGCCGATGGTCAGGCTGAAAGCACTAACAAGATACTTTGTAACGTACTGAAGAAACTCGTGAACAACAAACGTTCAGATTGGGACAAACAGCTACACCACGCTGTTTGGGCATATCGAGTGGCCTACAAGACCGTACTCAATGCAACTCCCTTTCAGATGGTTTTTGGTCAGAATGCAGTGCTTCCTTTGGATTTCTTGATACCGACCCTTAAGGTTGCACACGAACATCAGTGGACCGGCCATGAATTATCAGCAAGAATAATGGACTTGGAACGATTAGGAGAAACCAGGCTGAAAGCAGCAGCAGGAATATACGCAACAAAGAAGCGACAGAAAGCATATTTTGATGCACATGTGAAAGATAAAGGCCTAAAAGAAGGAGATTTAGTTCTAGTGTATACACTGAAACAGCACGCACAGAAGTTAGAAAAGCGAGGTTATGGACCTATGATCATTAACAGACTTTCGACTAGTGGAGCAGTACAGTTAGCCACCTTAGAAGGAGATATAATGCCTAATTACATTAGTGGCTGTAGAGTCAGGTTATACCAAGAACCTCTTACTGAGGATATGCTTAGACGACTCACGTTGGCAAAGAAGCGTAAGGAGGAAGAAAATAGAATACGAGCCGAAGCTCAGGTAGAGGCCATAGAACGCATTAAGCGCATGAAGCTAAGAAGACAAGGACTAGGGAGAGAACATTATAACCATCTGGAAACATCACCCAGATATCCCATGGCCATGTGTCAAGTAAAGTCAACCACTCATCCTAGCATAGTGGACAGAAGACCATTCATTAAAGTTAGGCTAGAGCACGGCAATCCTTGCCAAGAACTCAGGGCTTTAATTGACTAAGGTGCTGCGACTAGTGCGATTAGATGGTCCCACTATAAGGATTCAGGAATAGAAATGCGGCCAATTGAGGCATACCTCATAGGCCTAGGAGGCATGGAAACCCCTTGCATGGGTGAGGTGGACCTTCCTATCCTCATTAAGGATGTGACCATGACAGCAAAGCTACTAGTGTGCCATGATGACGACCTGATAGAACCCCTAATCCTTGGCCAAGATTGGCTATACGATCACTCAGTGGACCTAAATCTTAGACAAGGCTCCTTACAGATTGGAACCTTCGAGCAGAAGCGAGTGATACCGCTTGACTTCCCTAACGGCATTCCGCTTGACGGTTGTGACCCTAGACCCTATGAAATGCATGCGACGGAAGACCGGAAGATCTTTAAGCAGACCAGTCACGTTACGTCTACACCAACCCACTCGGGCTTGGCTATGGACAATTGTCAATCAGAAGGACGACAGGAGATCTTCCCTAGGACTTCCTGCAAACTAGAAGAGCCAGCTACCCATTCACAAGGGCAGATGGACACAATCAGCGGTCAGGTGGGTTGCATCAGCGGCCAAATGAGCACGACACCCTGCGGTGCTCATCCTTCCAAACTTGTTGCGGACTGGCCTAGATTAAAGTTAAAGAACGCATCACGTCCTAATGGGCAGGTCACGCAAGTATTGGATCTCCCTTCTTTTCCAAAGCAGAGCGTCCATCCGACCTCTCAACCTCGACAACAACAGAATCAACCACGACGAAGGAACCCAGACCGACGGCAGTATCAGAGGAAACAACAAGGAAAGCAGTTTAGGCCACCCAAAGGAAGCAGCACCAGACAAATATGGGTGCCAAAAGGACAAAAAGCACCAAAGAACTCCAGCCAAGCAGAAATCGACAAGAAAAAGGCAGTGCAGAAACAGAATCGATATCCACCATCCCCTCGACCTTCTTCTACAGGTCCGAGCATTCGACAAATTTGGATCGCCAAGAAATACCTTACCCATAGACCCACACCCACGCAGATTTGGGTACCCAAACCATGTATCATAGCTCATCCCATAAGCCATGTAATATATACCCCTCGCCAATCTTCCCATCCCCCGACACCACCCTTTGCCCCTCAGCAGAAACCCACCACCCACTCCAAGATCCTTAGGAAATGGATACCGAAGCGTGTCCAACCGTCTTCCCTAACCCCATGTCTGACAAAACTACCCCCCCGACTAACATGCAAACCTTGTACTAAAATACTAACCATTAAACCTTGTAATAATTCACCCACCATCATCACACATCACTCTCATCTCATCAAGAAATGTATGCATGATCTGAAACGTGTAGGAGTCTAGAGACCCGCACTAGTGCTGCAAGAGACATTGCATCCATCACATCACAGCACTTGGCTACACGGGTTACGCATCAGTTATGGAAAGGGATTGCGGTCTCACTTTAATGGGATCATAATTAATTTCCATGCTAATGTGTTAATCTTTTGTAGCAGATCTTTCTCATTAGCGCATCCGTCACCATGCAAACCGACGAAGGAACATCAGGAGCAGGCCCCAGTGTAGCGGCAGTGCCCCTCAACGTATTACGGGCAGAATCCCACCCAACTGCTCCACCACCGGAATTCCAAGGATTTCCAGGGCCCATGCCGATCGACAACCCACCTATGGGCTACACTGAAAAGATACACCGGAACTCTCATTGGTTTCAGGGACTTGCAGGACCCCTTGCGGACGTGGACTTTATATTTGAATCCTCTCTGACATTTGATGACCGCACGTGGGGAAAATACCAGTTTTTCTCCCGAGAGTTCGAAGCCCTACAGAGCACCCAGGATTTAACTCACGTTTGGGCCAGAGCAGGCTTCACAGAATATTTCAGTGATCCTCTGCCCAAACCGGACTTTTATAGGTGCTATTACTTAATCACTACTTTGCTGGCCTCAGAGAATAAGGACATCCCAGGAACCTTCATTTTACCTTCTTTAGTGGATGATCCATCTTACAAAAGGTTTTACCTATCAAAGGATTTAATCAGAGCGGCCATCAAGATTCATGGAACCCACACACCCACAGATAGAGAAAGATTAATTCCAGATCCTATGAAACGTGGGGACGTCACTAAGTGGGAGGAGATCTCGGCTATTACACCTGAGCTGTCAAAGCCACTAAGGATATGCATGCAACATTTCGCATTCCCCGCTCAGGATAGATTCACCATGCCACATAAAAGAATATGGTTTGGTTTGTACTTGGCATGTACGGGACCGCAGATTGTTGATCTGGCAAGCTGGATCATAGATCAAATGTATCTGGCACAGCACAGATGGGAGCGTAAAAAAGTGCTTAATGGATGTTGTGCACTCACAAGAATTGTGTATATGTGCTTGGCTTATGACTTGCCAATTGAGCGTGCACTAACAGGAGAAGAACTGAAGGCATTCAAAGGAACGACGAAGAAAGCCAGAAAGCCTAGTAGAACACGGGCAGGTAAGCGCATGAGAGGCACCATTCCTTGCCTTCAAGTGCCAGAGTCGCCATCACCACAACCCTCTCCAGAGCGATCACCGACAGAAGCCGCTCCTACTGTGCAACCTATTCGCATAAGGTTGTCTAGACCAGTGGTCACGGAGGGCACGACTAGTACCGCTGCACCTCAGGCAGTAGCCACCACAGAACCCACCACCAACACAGCAGAAGCTCCCACCACTATTGGTGCAGAAGCCTTTTCTTTTCCAATACCACACATGGAGGCAGAACCCATAAACACCACATTCGACTTTGAGATGCCGGATGCATTCTCAAATGAATTCCAGTTTTCAGAAGCACAAATGTTCTCTCAGGAATATGAACGACCTAGTTACCCGACCACACCGCGGGATCTGCCACAAGGACAAGCTGTGTCAAGCTCTGATGATGAACGAACCGCCACCGACGATGACGAAGGTGATGACGAAGCCAGTCAGGGCACGTATGATTCCCAAGGGCAAGGACAGACAGACGACCAAGGCCAACAAACCGAAGCACATGGCGACACCAGCACATATGAAGATGAGACTTTCGAAGCCGCAGCATACACGCTGGCCATCAAGAAATTATATCGTACGATGGAGAAAGTCTGGGCACGGAAGAAGTTAACTGAAGAGGAGAGCCAGGCATTAATTGAACAGGAACTCATCTCCGGAGGATTCGAAGACGCATACATCAAAGGGTTCAGAGAATTAGTTAAATCGGTCGGCTCCAATGAAGCACTCAGGTACTTACAAAGAAAACAACTACCACAGTTTGACCCCCGCCGAGTACGACTACTTTCAAAGCCCGGAGAGTATATTCGCGTACCAACAGGAGCTCAGTCTTCAGCACAAGCCAGGGAAGCACGCCTCGTCCCCGAAAATTCACTGACCGCAGAACCCATCCTTGTAGATTCCCCACCACGTACTACCGTTGTACATACCACCCCTATCCTTGAAATAACATCCACACCCTCTACTCCTCTCTCACCTCATGTATCACCGACCCATCCTGTATCCCCTGCACACCCACCTGCTCCTCCAACATCCACACCAGTCCATGGCAACATAGCCACAACCTTTACCCCGCCCATTCATGCCACCATGCCCGCACCCACCCCACCTCGTCTACTTGTCAATCCCTTCATCCCTTCATCCTTCCCATCCTTTCCACCACTTTTAAGACAACCTTTCACCTTTCTAACCCCACTAACCTTCTCACCAGTTTCACCTCCTCAACCCACCGTAACCCCTATTTCCCCTTTTCACCAAGCTGCTCCAGCCATCCCCCCTGTAAATTATTCTACATTTGAAAATCCCGTCTTCACACCTACACAACCACCCACATACACACCGCTTTTCACAGTCACCGCACTTGACACGTCCAATGGCATGGACATATCACCATCCACCTCACCACCACCCACTCCACTCACAGCACCATCATATTTAGGCACGTCACAATTTTCCACAATCACCACTGCATCCACCTTCCCAGCCCCATTCCCCATCCCCGCTGCATCTACCTCCACTGCATCTTCAATTAGCACTCCATTACTATTATCACCCACCATAGACACGGCACTGCAACACATGTTCACATGCATGACACAAGTAAGAGATGAGTTCGCATCTCTTGGCAACAACTATCAACAGCTGCAGAGGACTACAAATGAATTACAGTCGCAGCTTAATTCATTATCAATTGAGAATGCCTCACTGAACAGTCGATACCAAGATTTACGAGAGGCCTATCACAAATTAGAACTAGAAAGTGAAGAGAAAACGAAAGAAGCCACGGCGGATTTGGACAACCTACTTCGAGCCCAGACAATTAGGAACGCAACGCTGACAAGGAATATGGGCCTACTCAGAAGACACTTAGCCGCAGCCCAGGAGGAAAACGTGAGACTCCAAGCGCAGAATAGAGAAAACTTGGAAGCGGCTTTGGATCATCCAGAACAACCACTAAGTCCGAGCAGATTCAAGGCAATCCCATCCGAGTCGATGCGGATGTTGCTAGATGATCATGTGCGATTGCTCGAGGACTATGATCGTATGAACGAAGAGCACCAAAAGTTAAAGGAAGATCACAAGCTGCTACAGCTCAGAGAACCGGCAACACAACAAGTACAAGTAGCAGCAGAGTTACCAGCACCTGTGGACCCTGCCCCTGAAATTTTAGAGGAACTCAACGCACTCCGGGCCCAGGTAACAAATCTTGAATCTAGAATTGCAGTATATGAAGCACCACCAAGGCCAGACTCCCCACTTGAGCTACCAGCTGAGGAAAAAACCGTCACTATCCCGGTGGAGGAGACATTTGAAGAGGCATATGAGCCGATACCCATCCCAGGCGGACGTGTCACGGCCGAAGGCCAGATGACATATGAATTACCTACCCCCGCGTGGATGAAGACAGTTGAAGAACTCGGAACGACACATTCGGCCAGAGTAGAGGCACAGTTACATGCCATGGCCATGATTGAAGAGAGAATTTTACAGTCACCATTCTTTGCTCATTTGGCCCCGCGACGATACATATCTGGGCATGAGCTCCAATATAAACCGTACTTCATGTTAATGGCCGAATACCAGTTAGCCATAGAGAAAGAAACAGGCATGAAACCAACGCATGCAACTCAATTCGAGCCGGAGGACTTGCCACCAAGTGCACAGAGAGGTGAAATCCATCAACCAGACTGGCGCAGAGATTTATTGCAAAACTATCTCGAGATGATGAGCACATGGGTGAAAGCGCCGCTGCACTTAAAACGCTCTTGGACTGCCTTCGCTATTAAGGTACAGAACAATAAGCAGTGCCAAGACTGGCTGAATTATCCCTATTTCAAGCCACCAATCGAGTTAACCACAGTAGGCTACATGATGGCGACGATCCGCCACTGGCTCCCTAGGTTAAAGCATATGAATGATATTGCCGCGCACATGACTGTCAAAATCTTTGACATGATGCAAATGATCTTTAAAGTCTTCCGACGCGTCAAGGCTCCCCATGTAAACACCCCGGGCTTTGAGCATGGCAACTTTGATTTAGTCTATGATATGAGCACAACGCCATCGCTACGGGTGTGTTATGCCTGGCACTGCAGAATCAAATACCTGCCGGCATGCTACAAGCAGACATTCGAAGAAATGTTCACCACCGGGTTTTGGGAGTACCATTCAGAGGTATTTATAAGCACGCCCACACATTTATTGCAATTATTCGCCTGTGAACGAATGGTGTACTCCACACATTATCAGCTCCCACCACCAGACGAGCCGCAACCTATTGACTGGGAGAAACTCGAGGCTGATCTGGCCCGAGGCATTCGTATCTCAGAGCACACCCTTGCTCAGGACCTCCTACAGAACTACATCCGACAGACCTCACAACAAGGTTCTGTCAGGGACGACAGAAGCAAGAGGGAGGGGGGTGTTGGAAGCAGCCAGAGGCACAGACGCCACGGAAGCATGTAAACACGGAGCAGGGAGCCAGTCGGATCAATTTTCCAAACAAATATGTTCTTATTATTTCTTCAAACATTCAACAGTGATTATTATCACTAATTGTAACACATGTATCATAGAAAACCCCATTTTGTAATTCATAGCTCCATTTTGTGCAAGCCGAGGAGTCCTCGAGCTTGAGGAGCTTAGGTAGAATGCTCGTACCAATTTTCGTTATTTTTAGACATCGTTTACCCTTCCAAATAGCATCTAGGACCTATTTTTTAACTAGGCCGGTCACTAGATGTGAAACCGGTCAAAACTAGTCTAGAAACTATAAAAAGAGCTAGAGAGCTCATTTTTGAGGTTAGCTTGTTTGAGATTAGAGTTGTTTTGAGCTTGTAATAGTGATCTTGAGTAATAGAACTAATTTCCCACCTTCCATTGTGTCTTGCTTGTCTCTTCATTGTGTGTGTGTATGTGTGTGTGCATCTTTGTGCTTCTCACCCTCACTCTCACATCATCTCACGCTCACGATCTTCATATCACTCCTACCTCTCCCACGGATTGACATTAAGGAGGTGACGCTTCTTAACGTGGTTCTCACCATTGTGCTAGAGCAACAATACCTTTGGCACAAAAAGACAAAATAGCTTGCACAAGCACTGCGATAGTGCGTTCAGAGGCCAAAACAAGCTCAGATCGCGATTTCGGCACCACAAAGCAAAGCAATTTTGATCTCTGAAACACCCTGAGTATGCTCACCAAATTTTGTGCGAATCTGAGACTGCAATCGGAGAGGTGTAGACGACGCCCTAGATGAAGTGGTGACCTGCTCTACTACCAATTGTTGGAGTTAGAGGTCTGCAGAAGCATGCAAACAACACAAGGAAGAAGAAGAAGCTTGGAACATGTTGAGGTTGTAGCAAGGAATGACCAAGAACCCTCACCATCTTGCATGGAAGCAAGAAGGAAAGCTCAAGAGTGACTCTCCTCTCATCCACCCCTACCTCCCACATGTTCAATCCATTGGCATCAGCCCCATGCTATGCCACATGCTTGAAAACAAGGAGAATAGGGAGTCAAAGATCCTAGTCCATGAGGAAAATACAAGCAAATGCAACTACTCTACTCACACAAAGGAGAGACATGCATAGACACACACACCATTCTCACACACTCACAAGACACAATACATGTAAATGTAAATAGTCTTCTTGGAGTAAATGAGAGCATCTTTCATTGATAAGAGATATTACATGAGAGCACGTCGACCAAAAGCTCCCCTTTTTACAAAAATGAGCCTCTATATATAGGCTATGCACAATTCCCCATGTGCTCCTTTTGAAAAGTCAAAATTAATGTGTTGGCCTATAATGCATTATGAGCATTGTGAAACTAGAGAGTTACTTCCCTAGCAAAAAACAATCACTCATTCCGTGACTTCACACTTAATTTAGTTCAGGTCTAAATAATTTCAACCCCCTATGTGCATGTTCACCTGCAAATATCCTTTAAAGAATACGTGCTCACATCATGAAGAACATTTTGAAGTATCAGCATTATGCACTCAACCTAGGAATTTTACTAGAAACATCCACTTGCTTTAATAAAGAGTAGAATCAAACCAGATGTATTAGCATGAAGCAAGAGTTGTGTAGTCTTGGACCTGATTCCTGTTAGTGGGTCAATGGATACAGAATATCAAGCAACATTCATACCATTGTGACTTTTGTATCTGAACAAGTCTAAATCCACACATGCTTCCAATAGCTTTGCTAGATCAAAACAAATTCGACAAACCCTTCAGATTCTATGCCTAAAATAGTGAGCAGATACTCTCCTGGAGCAAGCCAATCTTAGCACAACATTCACACATCAATCCTATAAAAACACAAATTTCCTTTCAAACATATGTGATCATATGCAACCACACAAACATATAGAGGAAGAAACAAACAATTTTATCCATTTCCAATGATTATGACAAGCATGCAATAGAAACTTCATAAGATCAGGAAGCACCATCCTCATTCTTTCAAACCTGTAACACTAAGAATCAAGAGAAATTGAGTACACAGTTAGTAATTGAAGATAAGCTTCTCATTTAAAGATCAGCAAAGAAGAATTCAGTAAACCCAATAGCTATTTAATCATCATAAGGGACTCCTTCCCCGAGAAGAATCAATATACTCCAGTCACTTGCAAGCTTTCCATCAAGCAAAAAGATCATATATATTATAAAGGCACAGATATGAGGTGGTTAAAGGAGTCAGTAATCTTCAAATCCAACATGTGCATCACTCCTTGGTGGGGCTTCAAAAACCTTCCAAAGACCACAAGTGAGTGTGGGGCCTTGAACATTAGTGAGTGTCCCCAGCCTTACACCACTTATGGACACAGTGTGACATCCCAAGAGTGATGTGGATCTCCCAGAGAGTAAGAAAATCTTGAATCTTCCTGGCCATGAAGTGCATTGCCCACTAGCTTTCTTGGATGCAGACCCAGCCTATGCAGTCTCAAAAGCTTAGTCAGTAATTATGTTAACTTTCATCACTTAAAAGTGAGCAGTCTTATCCATCTAGCTTTGATGGATAAGACTGCAAAATTTAAAATGTGACCATATTATCCTTTAATAGCCCAAGAAAAAAGAATAGGTTCACGGAGTGACTCTCATGAATGCCTCACGTTGTGAAGATGTGTTCAATAGGGTTTAGGACACACTCCCAATATGTTACTCACAAGAACACAGAACAAACATGAGTGGATCTCATCCTATCAAACCGGTAACTTCCCAACACATGAAGTATTTCAAAAGCAGAACACCTACATATTTAGATTGGTTGAACATCTTGTAGTATAGAGGTAACAAGCCCCTCAAGCCAAAGGGCTACCAACGAGCTGTGTTTCAACCTCCAAAGTTGGGCAATCGTGGAGTCACCGAAGCTAAGCACTATTCAAGAAGAATGCCTGCTGGAAACAGATGATTAAAAAAAAAAAACCCACATCAGCATACCCAACATTCCCATGTGTCCCCACAACGGCCAGTGTTGTGAGCTCCCCCAACCTTGGGAAGCATTCTACATTTGCCCAACTCAAGTTGGATTATGTGTTGGCTAAAAGAGTAATGGTAGTTCCAACTTTTGTATCATAAGGATTTGTACAGAGTTTGACAGCAGCAAGATAAGAAAGGTACAAATTCATATCTTCTTTACACGTGTCAACACTCTAGGAATTACCTAAAGATGTTGAGGCCGGGGTTTTAGTAGTTCACTTGTAAAACTCTCCATACGTTTCTTGAAATGGCTGTCCTTTCAGCGCTTGATGATCAAAATAAACAACTCATTCTGAAGCACCCTACAATGAAACCCGAACCAAAACAAGTCAGAATAGATTCTGATACCGGTTCCAAAAGTATGTCCAATTAGAGAAAAAAACAGGAGATGACCTAAGGAACATGAACGGGAGTGAGGAAGATAGACTCAACCATGGGTCTGTTGAGATCTAGTCATAGCTCAGAGCATCACAGCAAAGAGATGGGCCTTGGATAGGAACCCATGAGGTTTTATCCTAATCATCAGAGTGGGTATCTACCTTGTGTGACCCTCTAACCTTCGATGTAGCTTGTTTCTAACAATGAATCCTTTCATATAGGATACAACCCTCATATTCAGCCTTGTTCACAGCAAGCCATGTGCACAAAGGAGTCCTTGATTTTATGTTGGCGGCGACCTATCAAAGATGACCATTCAAGTGTCTAAAGATCATTAATTGCATTGCACAAAGAGGAATGTTACGCTCAAATAGACAGTTTGATAGAAACTAAAAAGGTATAGTCAGCCAATAACACAAGACATCAATTCACATGAGTACCAACAAAATCACAATGAGAATGTCAAAACCAAGCTAGATGCTTCCCTTTCATTGGTGAGGCTTTCAACATTTAATAAGTTCAAGAATCTTCCTAGAGAAGTGCAGAGATTGTCATGATTCTCAAGTGTGGTAGTCGGATACCCACACACTTTCGACTTTCTTTACTTAAGAATCAACCTGCATGGCTTCAACCTACCATTCCGGGATGGATCAAGACATCGACACTATTAGCACGACAACCCCGAAACGTCAACATATAACCCTTGCAAATTTAGCAAAAAACAAGACTGCACGAGTTGTAAAAAATTTCATATACATCTATAATAGAATCATCCATACGAGTGCATCCATTACGTGTCACTAACAGACATTCGACGGACCATGAACTTGAGATCTAAAAGCACCACTACAAAGTCAGAACAAAAGAGTGCGACAACTGATAGCAAAACGCGTTCCGAAATGAGTAGCAGTAGTAAAATGCATATGTAGCTCTGTTAGCGTAGAGAAAGCATGGTTTCTGCACTGACAACAACAACAGATAGATAGGTAACAGAGGGCTCCAGAAGTGCAATATCTCTAGCAAGTCGGGGGTAAGAGGCCAACCCCGCCATAGCCTGGGGCATCCGTCAACAGAAAGAGCTAGAAGAAAAAAGTTTTTGAAATAGAAATTGGAGCTTGATGTGCAGCAAAACATGATCAGGTTCCCATCGAGGTCATATTGAGGAGACGATAAAAATACATATTTGGACAGAAAGGGGAGCCCATGAGGGCTCTTGTACAAGCAACACAATGAGAATGGTTGGGGAAGCTCTGCGAAAACCCCGAAATGTGAGAATACAGACAATGACGGACACGTGGCCAAGAGGTTCCATGACTTCTCCACGAGCCTAATTCTTTTATAGCCATGGCACACAAAGAGGTAGCTTGTGGAAACCAGCACCAAGGAGTATCCGACACCAGCACAAGCATTATTAGTTGGATGTATCTATAGATACAATCAAAACCTTCAGCAGAATAAGGGATAGAAGAGCCCCATGGTGGGCATCCTTCATCATAGAAGAAAGTGCGATTCAACAGATGCCATGAGCAACATTCATCATCAAGTAGTAGATTACCCTCCAGCAAACGATTCCCTTGAAGCTCGAAGTGCATAAGCACCTAAGCAAAAGAGGGGGAGCTTTGCTCATCCCCCAAGGAGGAGGAGCGAAAGGCCTTCAGATGAGTGCCAACCCTCACGCCCATGAAGCAACACTTCAAAACGTAGGAAAGATAGGGAGCAGCCACATGTGCCACCATGAATGATCACCTGTCCTAAATAGAGAATTAGGGAGGTGACGACCTCTTGTCCTGAGATTGACAAGGCCCGTCAAGGTAGCACTGTAATAGGGCTTGTAGGGAAAGCCCTGCTCGACATCAACAATATAGAAATCATGGGTTTAAGAAGCATTAAGCTCTTACTGCGAAGCGGGACATGCAGAGGAGCGGAGCTCCACCCCCGAGCAGACTCTTGACGAAGAAGAAAGGGGCCGACAAAGTGTTGAGACGCAGAGAGAAGAAGAAAGATGGCTGGATGGAGGGAGAGTAATGACTCCCCCCGGTAGTCCAAGCATGATCCTTCCCAAAGCCCAATGGAGATTAATGTCTCCACCCACCAGCATGATCCGTGAATCACATCATCAGACGAAAAAGTAAAGAGTCCACTTACGTTTCTCTTTGAAAATCACGAGAAAAGAATGCCATTCAAGAGTGGAAGGTAAGAGGATGATGGCCAAAGTGTAACCTCGCCCCTCCAAATTTTCTCTACTATTCTGAATTAATTTTGCAATATTAGTGAGAGAGAAGGGTAGTTAATGCCACTTACCCCTCAACTTCACATCTATGGATGGACAAGCATATCTATAACTCGATCATGTGAGGAAAACAGTAATCGGAGTCAAGTGATAAGTTGTGAGAATTTTGAATTCACTACCCACCTGAAACTCATACTTGTGATTTTTGTAAAAATGAAGAGGGGAAAGGGGCAGAGAGAGAATGTGCTTCTAACCCACAATCCTAAGCAGTCACTTATCAAGAGATGGTAGTGGTGGAAAGTGATGCCACAATGAGTGTGTGGAAGTGTATCTATGTGTGTGAGAGAGGATGAGAGAAGAGGGTAAGGGGGTGTTTTTGTGTATCAACCAAACATGAACTAAACTATCCTACTAAAAACAAGAAAATGGGGAACTAATGGCCCAATGGAAGGGTGAAAGTGCCATGCACAAACTCAAATCCTACGCGAATGAGCAAAAAAAAGTTGCATCACAATACTTTACCACATGTTCTTGAGCTCTCCAAGTGATGAAAGGCCGACCATCCCCCGCAACGGCGCCAAAAAGTGTTGAGGTTGTAGCAAGGAATGACCAAGAACCCTTACCACCTTGCATGGAAGCAAGAAGGAGAGCTCAAGAGTGACTCTTCTCTCATCCACCCCTACCTCCCACATGTTCAAGCCATTGGCATTAGCCCCATGCTATGCCATATGCTTGAAAACAAGGAGAATAGGGAGTCAAGGATCCTAGTCCATGAGGAAAATACAAGCAAATGCAACTACTCTACTCAGACAAAGGAGAGACATGCATAGACACACACACACCACTCTCACACACTCACAAGACACAATACATGTAAATGTAAATAGTCTTCTTGGAGTAAATGAGAGCATCTTCTATTGATAAGAGATATTACATGAGACCACGTAGAACAAAAGCTCCCCTCTTTACAAAAATGAGCCTCTATATATAGGCTATGCACAATTCCCCATGTGCTCTTTTTGAAAAGTCAATAAGTGAACATGTGCTCCTATCTCTCTAAATCTTGGCAAATATTCCTTCCAACCACCCACTTCAAGACAAATATAGGCGTGGGAAATCTTCTACGTGGGAATTTGGATGTGTGCAAAAAGGGATTTTATTGAGAAGGCTTCAATACCATATTCTAAAGGAAATATCAAAAAGGGCTTAGGAGAGTGCTCATATGGACATCTCCTAAATACAAAAAAGGGTATTTTTATGAGGGCCAGAGGGTGTCATTGCATGAGAGAAATTGTGGGCAACCCTTATAACAACAGAACACAACACACAATACTGAATGAATTACTAGAGAATGTACAAAGATAAGTAGCCCATTAGGGCAATAGGCGTATATATAAGCCGAGGGAGAAAAACCTCCTAAAGGGGGAAAAAAGTGCCCCGGTGGTCCTAGTGTGTTCAGAAACATCACTACCTAAATATATCAACAGGTTATGCGTAGGAAAGAGGCATTGATTTTGATGAGACCTTTGCACCTACATGCCGAATGACTACTGTTCATATCATTTGTGCACTTGCAGCTCATCATGGTTGGAATGTACATCAATTGGACATTAAAATTGCATTTCTGAATGGTGAGTTGCATGAAGAAGTGTATGTTTTTCAACCCTGTGGTTTTGTGCAGAAAGGGCATGAAAACCATGTGTATTAAAAGATACATGCCTATCTGATTGCACATGGTTTTGAGAATAGTCCAACTCAGATCACCACATATGTTAAGCGTGCAAATGATGTGCTTCTGATAATTGTTGTGTATGTTGATGACATGTTGCTCATAGATCCTCATGAAAAGCATATTGCTTATTTTAAGGCTGATTTGCATACCTAATTTGAGATGTCTGATTTGGGGCATTTGCATCATTATTTGGGCATTTAGTTTATGCAAGTTGATGGTGGAATGGCTATGTGTCAAACAAAATATACTGACACATTATTGCAGCATTTTGGCCTTGAAGGCTGTAAACTTTTTGCCACTCCTATGGAGATAGGTTTACGATTGAGTCTTCATGATGCTAGAGATGCATTTGATGTTGTTCTCTATCAGCACACTATTGGATGCTTGAATTACTTATGCATTACTCAACCAGATATTCAGTTTGTTGTCTCACAGATGAGCAAATTTATGCATTGCCTAGGTGTCAAGCATCGACATGTAGTTAAGCACATCTTTCACCAATTGAGTGGTACCTGGCTATTTGGATTGTTTTATCCCAAGGGGGGATCACTACCGCCAGATTTACATGCTTTTTTTGAATCAATCTTAAATCTCAAATATCTCTTTGGTTCTCCATTATCCTTTCCTTGGCATGACTTATCAAATCATGACATTGTTGGAGTTAGACGTCTGCGGAAGCACGCGAACAGCACAAGGAAGAAGAAGAAGCTTGGAGCACAACACACAAGACTGAATGTATTACTAGAGAATGTACAAAGATAAGTAGCCCATTAGGGCAATAGGCGTATATACAAGCCGGGGGAAAAAAACCTCCTAAAGAGGGAAAAAAGTGCCCCGGTGGTCCTAGAGTGTTCACACACATCACTACCTAAATATATCAACAAATCCCCCCTGGGAGTGATGCGGTGAACAAGGAGCTGGCACTCATGTATAAGGAAGTGCCGAGCTATGTGGAAATCACTCCACAAAAGGAAGTAAGCCCAAAGCTTTGCGGAAAGCTTCAAACTTCTCCCTAGGCAGAGCCTTCGTGAAAAGGTCTGCAATGTTCTCCTGCGTGGGCACAAATGCCAAGCTGATCTCCCCAGCAGAGAACCTCTCCCTGACATAGTGATAATGCACCTCAATGTGCTTAGTGCGAGCATGGAACGCAGGGTTCCTCGCAACTGCCAATGCGCTCTCACTGTCAGTGAAGATGGTGGTGGCAGAAGACTGGCCAACACCCAAATCAGCCATAAGGCGTCTGAGCCACACACACTCAACAGTCGCTGTGAAAGCTGCCCTATACTCAGCCTCACAACTGGAAGTGGCCAGAGTAGGCTGCTTCTTGCTCAACCAAGATATACATGAGCTACCAAGCATGAAGCAAAAACCACTGGTGGACACACGAGTGTCATAGCAACCAGCCCAATCTGAGTCAGAAAAAGCATGCAAATCTGGCGGTAGTGATCCCCCCTTGGGATAAAACAACCCAAGTAGCCGAGTACCACTCAAGTAGCGGAAGATGCGCTTAACCGCTTTCCAATGCGTGACTCCTCGGCAATGCATAAACCTGCTCATCTGTGAGACAGCAAACTGAATATCTGGCCGAGTAATGCATAAGTAAATCAAGCATCCAACAGCTTGCTGATAGAGAACAGCATCAAATGCATCTCGAGCATCATGAAGACTCAATCGTAAACCTGTCTCCATAGGAGTGGCAATAGGCTTACAGTCTTCAAGGCCAAAACGCTGCAATAATGTGTCAATATACACAAAGCCATTCCACCATCAACTTGCATAAACTGAATGCCCAAATAGTGATGCAAATGCCCCAAATCAGACATCTCAAATGAGGCATGCAAATCAGCCTTGAAATCAGCAATATGCTTCTCAAGAGGACCAGTGAGCAGCATGTCGTCTACATAGTCAACAATGATCAAAAGCACATCATTAGCACGCTTAACATATAAGGTGCTTTCAGTTGGACTGTTCTCAAAACCATGTGCAATCAGATAGGCATGTATTTTCTCATACCAAGCACGTGGTGCTTGCTTTAAACCATATAACGCCTTCTTTAACCTGCACACCTGGTTTTCATGCCCTTTCTGAACAAAGCCACGGGGCTGAAAAACATACACTTCTTCATGCAAGTCACCATTCAGAAATGTTGTTTTAATGTCCAACTGATGTACATTCCAACCATGATGGGCTGCAAGTGCACAAATGCTCCGAACAGTAGTCATACGGCATGTAGGTGCAAAGGTCTCATCAAAATCAATGCCTCTTTCCTGCGCATAACCCTCTGCAACAAGCCTAGCCTTATACCTGTCAACTGTACCATCAGGTTTACGCTTCAGCTTGTATACCCACTTAGTGCCAATGGCCTTCTTGCCAGGAGGCAAGTCACATAAAGACCATGTACCATTCTTATAGCATCATATTCAGATTGCATAGCAGCCATCCAATTTTCTGAATTTTGTGCTTCATCAAAAGAAACAGGCTCATTCTCATCACAGAGACTAGATGCAGCCATAGCATAGCAATCTGATGCAAAGGAGGTACTATGAGAGCCTGAACGAGTACGATATGACAAAGGTGCATCTAATTTGCTGTCACGCAAAGTCTACACCAGCCATTTTGGCATAGTTTTTGCCTGTTCAATATCAGCTCTCTCATCAACAAGTGCATCATGTAAATCTGCATCAGAAATGGAATGATCTGCATCATCATATGAAGCCTGCAAAGGCTGAGAAGTTGCCTCATTAGGACCAGCGCTAGCCTGTCCACCTGTAAAAAGAGGCATCAAAGTATCATACATGTCTTTGGAGCTAACATATGTCTCCTTAGTACATGAAAGCAATGGCTGAATAGCATCTTCCACAAAGACAACATCACGGCTAACCAGAATTCGTTTAGTCTGTGGATGATACAGACGATAGCCTTTACTTTCAGAACTGTACCCAACAAAAATACATTTTACTGCCTTATCATCCAATTTTCTGCGATGTTGTTCAGGCACTAATGCATATGCCAAACAACCAAAAACACGCAGATGAGCAATAGATGGCTTGCGGTCATGCCAAGCCTCATATGGAGTGATAGACTGCAACGCTTTCGTGGGACACCTGTTCAGTACATATGCTGCACACATGACAGCCTCAAGCCAGAAACTATGTGGTAAAGCCTGACTTTTGACCATGCACCTCGCCATCTCCATGAGTGACCTGTTCTTTCGTTCAGCAACTCCATTCTGTTGAGGTGTATACGGCACTGTACACTGGTGTTTTATCCCACGTTCAGCCAGAAATGCATTAAAATCTGAAGACATATATTCCCCCCCTCGATCAGAATGGAGGATGCCCATTTTACATGCTGACAGATTTTCAGCCAAAACCAAAAACTGTTTGAAGCACATGAACACTTCGGACTTTGCTTTGAGTGGATATACCCATGCATGCCTGGAAAAATCATCAATGAAAGTCACGAAGTAAAGGTAATTTCCAAAAGAGGGTGTCTGCATAGGACCACAGACATCACTATGTACAAGCTCCAATTTCTGCATAGCCCGAACTGAACCATATTTTGGAAAGGAAGAACGCTGCATTTTGCCCAAAATACAGCCTTCACAAACATGTTTTCCAGGTGCCTCAAGTTTGGGCAAAGAGGACACCATTTCAGATTTCTGCAGGCGTAACAAACTAGCAAAATTCAGATGACCAAAGCGTGCATGCCAAAGCTTTGCATCTGACATAGCCTGAGAATCATGAACTGCACATGCCGAATCATTCACAGATTTTTCATAGTCTATGAGCTTATACAGCCCACGACATAAAATGCCAGAAGCAATAATCACATCGCCATTTGAGAGATCATGGACTGTACACCTGTCATCAACGAATTTCACAACCAAGCCAATCTTGGCTAATGCAGAAACTGATAACATGTTCTTTTTGATCCCTGGCACAAATAAAGCATCTGACAAAGTGAAAGAACTACCATCAGCAGTAGTCAGAATGATCTTACCAACTCCCATAACAGGATAAGAGGAGTTATTGGCGCATGTGACAGTATTCCCTGTAGGGGCAGGCTCGAGTGAAGAGAAGAAACTGCACTGCGAGGTAATATGTTTGGTCGCCCCACTGTCAAAGTACCAAACATCTGAGTCTACTGCAGACATGCACTGATCATGAGAAGATGGGTCAAAACTGCAGACAGTAGTAAACGCCCATTCTTCTTCCTGCACAAGATTTGCAGACTCTGTTTTTGGTGTAGAGGCCTCTGCAACAACCATTCCAGCCTCTTTCTTCTTTGCCTCTTTAGCAGCCAGTTTTGGACAGTTCTTTATAATATGATCATTTCCTTTACAGTACTTGCAGAACAATTTCTGCTTTTCTGATTTCTTCTCATCTTTATCCTGGTTCTTCGATTGTGCAGCATTTGCAGATTTCTGCTTACTAGTAGAAGAGCTCCATTTTCCTTTGCCCTTCTGACTAGCCAGGAAAGCTTGATCTGCAACACGCATAATGGACCTGTTATGCCTGGACTGATCTTCCTGCAATAGAACAGAGACTAATTCCTCAAATGACAAGGCATTCGGATTGCCTTTCATCATCAATCGAAGAGTAGAGGCAAAACTCTGATATGAATCAGGAAGGCCATTCAGAACGGTCTGCACAAGTGAGCTATCTGGTATAACCTCATCAGCAGAAATCAATTGTTCCTTCAGGTCTTTGATCTTTGTAAGAAAACTATCCATCGAATCACTATCATTCATGTGCTCACTCTCCAACTATTTTCGGAGGTAAGCAACACGAGCCTCATTCCTAGCCTGGTACAAAGTGGTAAGTGTATCCCAAGCATCCTTTGCTGTTCTACAAGAGCGAATGTGAGGAATAATGGCACGTTCGACAGACAAAGCTATCAATGCATGTGCCTGGGCATCTCTGCCATCCCAACGAATCTGCTCTGCAGTAGGTGCAACAGAAACAGCAGCACGAATAGGAATCTGCGGAATATCATCTTCGACACCATCTTCATCAGCTCGAACACCTGTATTTGCAGTACTTGTCGTTACAGGTGTAACAGGACGTCTTTCAACACCCTGCACAATGTTCCACAATCCTTTTGCAACCAGTACATGTCGCATCATATAAGCCCATAATGGGTAGTTGGTACCATCCAACTTATCCTCAACAGCCAACATACGGAATACATCTCTGCTTTCAGCCATGGCCGGTGACTAAAATACCTTGATGCAGAAAATTGACTGTATCTCAAAAAGTTGAACAGAACTGCCCAGACGAGTTCTGCTAGACCTGTAGCAGACTTCGAGACGCTTAAACTGGCGAACAGAAACTAGTATATACCTTTGGCACAAAAGGACGAAATAGCCTGCACAAGCACTGCGATAGTGCGTTCGGAGGCCGAAACGAGCTCAGATCGCGATTTCGGCACCACAGAACGAAGCTGTTTTGATCTCAGAAACACCCTGAGTATGCTCACCAAATTTTGTGCGAATCTGAGACTGCAAACGGAGGAGTGTCGACGGCGCCCTAGAAGAAGCAACGACCTGCTCTGATACCAATTGTTGGAGTTAGACGTCTACGGAAGCACGCGAACAGCACAAGGAAGAAGAAGAAGCTTGGAGCACAACACACAAGACTGAATGTATTACTAGAGAATGTACAAAGATAAGTAGCCCATTAGGGCAATAGGCGTATATACAAGCCGGGGGAAAAAAACCTCCTAAAGAGGGAAAAAAGTGCCCCGGCGGTCCTAGAGTGTTCACACACATCACTACCTAAATATATCAACAGACATGTTTGATTTCTTTGACCAATTTAGGTCACTTGGGTTTCTCAAAAGTTCCCTAGTCAAGTCACTTAGAGATAAGACCAGGTCTTTTCTCCCTTAGATCCCTTTTCCTTCCTTGATATTTACTTATGAGATTTACTTGGGATCTTTAACTCGTACTTTCATGAGTTTTCATCTAGCTTAAGCCTTTAACATCATGTTGATGTTCTCTGAACCTTCAAATGTTCTTTTTCTAGGGATCAACAATCATATGTCATCCCTTTGACTTAAGCAAGTTCTCATGCTTACTGATCCAAACTTTGGATCCAACTTATACATTCTCGAGTACATTACCATGGATATGCTTCAGAATAGCTTATACTTTGGTTAATGTCAAATCAGAATTGCTTCATGAATCCCATTATTTCACCAATGTTTACTTTGTTTGAGTTTAAATATCAAACACGCTTAGGTACTTGACATCAAATGTATTCCTTAACTTTCATGAAAGAGTTTAAGGGATGCATATTTCATTTAGATCTATCATATCAATGATACCTTTCTTCCCCTCTTTATAGATTTTTCATCCTAGAAAACTTTAGGTTTTAAAGGGAATTGTTGTTCATTCAATTTCTTGTCAAAATTGGAGCTTTATTTATGCTCAATCCTTGATTGAACAAGCCGTAAAATATCCTCGAGCTTAAGCGACGGCTTTGTCCATCTTAGTCTTATCATGGAAAATTTGTTCCTCAAAGTGTAATCAAGTATCATCAAAATATTTGTAAGTTTTAACCTTACTAAGTCTTGATTTATTTTTTAGAAGACTTTGAAGATTGAGCCTTTATAGAACTATTTCTTTAATCTAATGCAATCAAAGTATCTTTGTCTATGTCTAAATATTATGATATGACATAGTTGTGCATTTTCTTAAAGGAAATAGTAATAGGCCCATCAATTGACTTAGTCGATTGGCCATATTCTTAACCATGTTGGAAAGTTGTTGCTTGTTCCTCGGATAAAGTTTGGAGTAGTGATTTTAACGGTATCTTACAATCCTTCATTTTTTCTTTTCGCCAAAAGTATAATCCTAAAGCAACTCTTTAAAAGTTCTAAGTGGATCATCACTCTTGTCAATAAAGGGAGAAACTTATTAGGGAAGAAATTAACATTTCAAAAGGGTGAAATGGTTCAACCTAACATGTCATTCTCTTCCCCCTTTTTGTGTGATCATTGTCCTCAATGATCAGATGTTACTAAAAGTCTATGAACTTCTTAACATCTTTGATGATTATGAAAGATTAACCCATACTATGTGTAGTGTTTTATATGGTCCTTAGTTTCTCTTTTGGACATTCTTCAATCCCAATTCTTATTACCACTATCTTATGGTTAATAAGAAGAGAAATATCATATGATTTGTAGCTTAAGTCTGTGGCCTTGCTGATTAGGCATGCCATGGGTTCTATGGAACTTGAGGGTCCATAAGTAGGATTCAAGCTTAGGATTTTTCTATCTATGTTAATTTTTTTTGGCTTTTGGATTAATCCAACATATAAAAAGCATAAAAGATACTGGTTATTGAGTCACATAATCTCAACATACCATTAAAATTTTATGCTTTTGACTTCATATGATGAATTCATTTTCCTATCTTAAACTTTAAACTTATTGAACTTAATTACCCTCTCATGTACCATCAACCCATGCCTATGTGATTGAATCTATGTATACATAGTGGATGACAAGAATCGATACATCTTTGATTAAAGATGCTTAGCATGCATAAGGTCCAAATAATGAACCCCTCATTAAAGCATGCATGGAATTATCATTTAGAATGCCATCTAATGCATAAATACATGCTTGTGTTTTCCATTAATGTTCATTCCTTGCTATAATGAACATTCTATGTGCATTTTCTAACAATCTTTAGGTGGCCAATCTTTTCCATGTGAATGAAAAACCTTTTTCCATTCAATTATGCCTCTAATTCATCACACAGATGATTAAACCTATGCATCTTTCTAAACGCATATGGACCACCATTTTTCATTTAAAATGCATCTCCATATGCATTATTTTTAGCATGGCTAAAGAGGCAAATAGAAATGGAAGTGACACTTACCTTCATTTTTGCTACATCTGTACTTTGATCCTTTGCAAGAGGAAGCTTATCCATCCATTCACCCTTGACATTGCGAGCTTGGGGCATTATTCTTTACTAGTTCCTAATGTCCCTTCATGGGTATCTTCATACGTACTCTTATACCTGAACATGCATTTATTCTTTTAAAATTTAGAGATGCCTAAATGTATAATTACATTTATCTTCACACACATTATAGGAGTGTTCAAGTGCATATACGAAATGCTTTTATCCGTGGTACATCACATATGAGATTATATCAAATATCATTCAATGAATGCCATAATCATATATAAAATGAGTTCTATGCATATTCAACGGATGCCCATCGTTGAATGGATACTTTCTCAAATCAATGATAGTAAAAGTATTCTATGAACTATGAGGCATGCATTCTTTTGATTTCATAATATACCAAATGCATAATGAACTCAAAGAAATTTGAAGGTACTTAGCTTTTGTTGATACTTGCAGAATCTTCTTCTCTTGAGGTTGCAAATGAATAAGATACACTTCTTCTTTGAGAACCAAAGACTTTTAGTGCTTCTACTTATGCTTCTTGCCAAATTCTTTGTAGAAGATGTATCATCAAGGTTATGTTTCCTTCATAAGCTGTGAAACTTCTCCATGACTTTGAATGGATAGAGATGATCCTTCTTGTATCAACTTCCTTGTGTAAGGATCTCTCTTTTATGCACTGGCTGTCTTCATGTGCAAAAACTACAACATCGAACATAACTTGGGCTGGAGGAGAGGTCTTGGAGCATCTATGTGCTCACATGGGTTGGGAGAGTTCTCTCCCATGTGGGAGTGTTAACAAATCAAGTCTTGGCATATATTAAGGGCAATGCTATTTTAACTTTGAACTAGCAATAGAGAGTATGAGCTACCATGAAGGCACTCCACTCCCTTGCACATAAGAGGTTAAGTGGGTGGGAAGATTGCTAGCACCGCTGTCCGTCCACCACAATAGGCATGTGAAATGCCCAATGGATGTGCAAAGTGCCACCTGGTGCATCGAGGAGATAGAGGAGGTCACACAATACAAACTTTTGCTTATGAGAATTAAGGACAGCTACTGAGTATCGGATACTCTCATGTGAAAATTAGGAGTATCTTCTCATGAATTCGATTCAAGATCTCATAGCTATAAGAAAATCAAAGCCCAACTCTGAATACCAATGTTGTATAACCAATACAACTACTATCTACAAATCTAACTATAGTCCTAAGAGAGAGCACATCTCCACCCATCCAAATCCACCCATATGTATACCTCTAGGCCAAGGGGGTGCATGTCCTTGGGTTTGGATAAGTGTCCAACCAAGTGGTCCTCATGTGGACACTTTCCCAATGGTGATCGCATACCTTCTAATTTCCCATGGTCTATCACATGCCTTCTAAATCAAATGAGGATTCTTCTCTCATGTACCCACAAGGTGTCTTCTAGAGAAGCTTCTCCCAAGACTAAGGTTCCTAGATCTTAGGATAAATCAAGCCTAAGGTTCCAACCATTCAATTGAGAGCTCATACGAATAAATACCCCAAGGGTTAAAACCAAGGGTTTCACCCAAAGGTTCAAGACATGTTCCAAGGGTAAATCAAGGGCTAGAACAAAGCAAACATACATCGTATTCTAACCTTTAGAATCCATATATTTAACCTTTTGAACCCATGAATTATACAACAAGTACTTTTAGGAAAGATGACTTTAAAAGATCACAACTCTCAAGACCAAGACTTTACCCTACCATGTGGGAAAAATCAAAGAACAATAATCTTTGCTTCAAGTGCTTCTATCCAAGACACATGAGTAAAATTGCATTGTTACGCCACAATAGAAACCCACCCATGAGCAAAATGGAAAGGAGAAAAGTGCAATCCATCTAGCTCAAACCTTGTACATATAAAATAATAATGTTTGGAAAAAGTTGGAAGTCTTGCACAAAGATAATACACATCAAATATTGTTTGTTTGATTCAATGTGAATCCAAAAAAATTTTATATCACACGATTTATTCAAATTACATGTTTTTGTAGAAAGCGAAAAGGCAAGACTCATGGTATATGACCCTATGACCCAAAATTTCCTTCATTTCTCATTGGTGAAGAAACTAAAATTATCCCAGCAAGAGTCAGCACATTAGTATGTAGCCTCTATGATGCAAGATAAGACTATAAAGATTTGGATACTATGGTATGTGATCTTAAAACTGAGTTTCAAGGATATAATTATAAAATCGATTTCCATGTCATGCACATGGAAAGGACTAATATAGTGTTGGGAAGGAAATGGCTTTGGAGCTTAGGGATATCATTAAAGTGTAGTCACTTATCAAATACCTTGGAATTTGAAAAAAATGGTGTCCATATAACTGATCCAAGGGGAGCATGATGTGCCTAGTACCACTCTGATCTCAAGTATGGAATTGAAGAAACTTAAAAATAAACAAAAGAGCAAAAGTGTACATGTTTCTTTCGACCTATGTAAACGATGTTTATAATATGAACCCAATTCCATATGTCTCATTTCCTTTGTCAAGTGTTGGAAAGTCTAATTTTCAATGTTTAATGAATGAGTTTTGAGATGTTTTTCCAACAAGAACTTCCCCATGGCTTAGCATCTCCTTGAGGGAAAGTTAATCCCAAGAGCTAAGCATATATGTGAACTCCCCTATGGACTCCCATACTCCCAACAAGTAAAAGTCAAGAAAATATTGATGGAATACCTTGAAAAAGATCCATTCAAACGAGTCCATCACCTAAGGCAACTCTTTTCATGTTAAAGAAAAATAAGGATGGAGCAATGCGATTATGCATTGACTATCGAGCTTTGAATAAAGTCATAGTGAAAAAAATCAATGCCGTGCATAGATTATTTATTTGACCAATTGAAAGGAGCTAACATATTGTCAAAAATTTAACTTCGACAAGGATATCATTAAATCAAGATCAAATTTGAAGATGGCCTGGGTATATCTTTCTATTCCAAGAATGGACTTTTTGAATTCTTAGTCATATCATTTGGGCTGATACATGCCCTTGCTACATTTATGATCCTAATGAATAGAATTTTAAGACCTTATTTGAGTAGATTCATAGTTGACTTTTTAGACAAAATCCTTGTCTACAATAAAGATATAAGTACCCATTTGGATCATTTGGAAAAGGTTTTCAAGATTCTAAGAGAAAACAAGCTATATAGCAAAGAGTTTAAGTGTGAGTTTTCTTTTTACCAGAAATGAGATATCTCAGTCATATTATTTCTAAGAAAGGAGTAGATGTAGAACCAGAAATGGTCCAAGTTATTCTTAACTGTCCAATCCCCAAAATAATATTGGAACTTTAAAACTTTTTGGGGTCAATAGGATACTATAAAAGTTTGCATCAAACTTTGCCAAGATATAAGTCTTTCATATGAAGGGAAAACCTAAAGATATAAGTCCTTTATATGAAGGAAAAAATTGAAGGGAAGACCTAAAGGCCTTACTTGGGGTAAGAAACACGAAGAGAGTATCATACAACTAAAGAAAGACATTGCAATGGTCTCAGGACTACAAAGTGTAAATATGAATGAACCCCTTGTGCTTGAGATAGATGCAAGTGAGCTTCCCATTGGAATTGTGCTTAATCGAAATGGTCAACCAATTGCTTTCAAAATTCCAAAGATAAATCCACTCAACAAAATTATTGTACCCATGAAAATGAGCTTTATGCCATTGTGCATGTTGTTAAGAAATGGAAAAATGATTCAATACCAAAGTAGCCATAGTATTTGATCAAGCGAGTATCAAATGGTCTGTAATGCAAGTTGAATTATATGGTAGAAAAGCTGAATGGGTCGAGATACTTCATGAATTTTACTATGATCTCAGACATTGGAAAGGGAAGCTCAGTGTAGTTGCAGATGCATCAAGCACATGCCTATGTTGAACTCTCTGAGTTTCATACACATTCCTTATTGTTTGATCAAGGCATGAAAGGAAAGTATCAAGAACATCCAAGTTCTAAAGAATCTTGGAAGAAATCCCTTTATGAAGGTACAAATGTATCTAAGATGATAAGTTTAAGCATTATAGTAATAAAAATGAATAATTATTGTATAAAGGAGATTTTTTTGTACCTAATGATGAAAATTTGAGAAGAAATCTTTTGTTTGATGCTATGATGCCCCTTATGTAGTTTTTTTTTTTTTTTTTTTTTTTTTTTTTTTTAAATGGAGGTTCGGCCGAGGCCTACTCCCCCTGACTTTAATTTGAAAGAGAAACAACTGTACAATGAAGGGCATAGTACCCATGGGACCCCCCTTATCCCACAAGAACAGGGGCAGACAAGGTGGACGGCCCGAAGGCCCATACATCGACGCCCGAAGGCCGGATTTCGCGCCCGAAGGCCGGATTTCGCGCCCGAAGGCGGATTACAGGTATCCCGCAGCGTAGGGGGGTCGAACCCTCGCCCCCGCCTCAAGAGGCGAGGGACTCAACCACACGACCTGGCGTCTTGGGATGCCCCTTATGTAGTTCATCCAAGAATCAACAAGACTTATTAATTGGTCAAGAGGCAATTTCATCGGTCAAATGTACATAAAGATGTACAACTGCATGTACTTAAATGTGCCAATTGTCAAGTAAATAAAGTGGAGAAGTTTAAGATAGGTGGACTATTACATCCTTTGGAAAATCTCAATTGAAAATGGGAAAGTATTTCCATGGAATTTATTATAGGCTTACCTCAAACCTATGAAAGACATGATTCAATTTGGGTCATAATAGATGGCTTGCTTCATTCCTACTCGTGCTACCATTAAAACTCTAGAATTAGCAAATTTTTTTTGTTAAAGACCTCTATCCACTCTATGCTCTACCACAAGATATAGTATTAGATAGGGATAGAAAATTTACTATCCATTTTTGGAGAGCTATTTTTAGTCGATTATATATTAAGGGAAGCATGATTAGTATTGAACATCCACAATTGACTGGACAAATAGACAAGTCTATCAAATAATTGAAGATATGTTGAGAGCATATGTATTTTCAAATCAAACTGATTGGGAAGATGAGTTACTTTATTTGAGTTATTTTATAATAGTGTTAAGCATTTTGAAATCAATTTTGGTCCATTCATGTTGATATGTGGGTTCTAACCAAGATCCCCATATGTAGTTAGATAAAAAAAACAAGAAATTCCAAGCTGCTAAGGATTTCTTGGAAAACATGAACTTTAAGTCGAAGATAGCGAAAGAAGACTTGAGGGAAGGCCAAGATAGAACTAAAATGTATGTTGAACCTTAGAGGAAAGAAAATCTCCTTTCATGTTGGAGAAAATTTTATTTAAAATTTCCCAAGAAATTAGAAACACTAAAAATAGGACATTGTCCAAAATTATCTCCAAGATATTATGGCCCTTTCATAACCCTTAGAAAAGTTTGAACAATCCCCCTTATGAGTTAAAGCTTTCAAAAGATTGTCTGATTCACCTCGCGTTTAATGATAACATATTGAAAATGAAACTAGTTGAACAAGATAATCTTGTATCCGTAGATATGATAGTCCAACCTATTCCACTATAGATTATCCCACTTGCAATTGAGACAAAAAGATAAGAAGTTGTTTATATAAAGAGTTCCTAGTTGAATGGAGGGATGAGACAAAAGAAATTTCCACTTGCAAATGAGGTAGTTCTATCAACAACAGATTTCCCTCTTTTCAATGTGAATACATTAAAGTTAGAAAAAGGGAAAATTATAGAGAGTGAGTTTATGATCAATGATCTTGATCATGGAGCACGGAGGAATACTCCACATAATATACATCCACACATTTTTTAGTATGAAAATGTTCCAAGGAGGAAATAATGTTGCATAATGAGCCCTAGGCTAGCCTTTACATGTGCTAGAACCCTTAGGTTCTTTATTTATTTATTTTAGATCTCAATAGAACATATGCAACCCTTAGGCTTGATTTACCCTAAAGTTTGGGAACCTTGGTCTTGGGAGAAGCTTTTCCAAGTGCCACCTTTGTGTCTCCATGAGGTGCACCCCTTGGCCTAGAGATATATATGGGTGGAGTTGGATGGGAGGATACATAGTCACTCACTCTTGTGTGGAAGGAATGATCTTATTCCTTACAACATTCAAGGATATTGTAGAGATTGTTGAGGTAAAGGCTTAAACAATAGAGTTTGAAGAGCCAAGAGCCCCAACATTTTGAGTTCTTGGAGGCAAAGTCTTCAGCTCTAAAGTTTTTTGAGGCAAAGTCTTCGATTCTAGAGTTTGTGGGAGACCAAGGCTTCAATGCTAGAGCTCGTAGAGGCAAATGTTTCAAGACTAGTCTTTGTAGAGGCAAGCAAATTCAACATTAGAACTTTTGGAGGTGCACTTCAACACTAGAGTTTATTGAAGTTTAATGCTTCAATTATAGCTTTTGTGGGATGAAAATGCTTCAACACTAAGCAGATGTCAACATCTAGAATTATAAAAAAAATTTGATGTAGTAGTATTGAGAATACAAACACTAAGGTCTCATCCATAAACCTTCAATGAAGGTACACTATATGACATAAACTATATGATTTGGAAGTTCAATATTACATGTATCCTTGATTAATATGATCTTTTAGAGATGGGGGTGGGGATTTCTCTAGATACAAAGCTTCTACAAGTTTGAAGAAATAGCGAGGTAGATGCACTTTGTGTGTTGATTCAAACAAAGATCCAATGCTTGGAGGATCATTTGGATTCAAGGAAGTTTGATCAAGTAGAAATTGCTAATGCACTCATCACTTGGATTAGAAACTATGCGACCAAATTGTTGGTGTAGAGATACAAAAGTTCAGCTAGGAGCAAGCTCAAAGATGTCCCCAAGTTTTTCCACCAAAGTATGATGGAGTTCTAGTTTCTCTTAGCACTAAGGTGAGACATCAAGCTTTAGCTCTTGAGAAGTTATTCCTAATAGTGATGAAAGATTAGTTGTGGCTTTAAGTTGAAGAAGAAATTAGCAAAGGAGATTCTATGCTCTCTACCATGGAGAGGTGGCTCCTCAAGCAAAGGTGTGTAAGACAATAGTTATACAATATAACACAGGAGCAGTAGTAGAGAAGATATAAATATAGTAGAAAATCAACAATTTTCTACTAGCAACAAGTAAAAAGATTTGGTGTTGTCCACCCGTGTGCTCTCAAGGTAGAGCTTGAATGATGATCTAGACAAATCACCGAGAATAAATGATAAAGCTTACTATAATATTTATAACAACATAGGCCACATGATTTCATAAGTGCCTAATGCTAATCCTTTATAGTCTACCTCTATTGATGATAAATAAATTCTCAAAACACAATATTTCACAAGTGGCTTATGCTAATCCTTTGTATCCTACTTATCATTTTGGATCACATCGCAATCACTCTTTGCACCTATCTGTGGAGATCTACCAAAAAAACACAAAACCATATGCTTCATCAAAACAAACATATACAAGAGTATTTGGTGGCCATTTGTACTTTCACATAGACATTAACAACAACAATTGATAACAATCTCTTAGTAAAGGCCAATATGGTTGATATTGCCAAGGAAGAGAATAAAGAATGACAAAGAATATTGAGTATGATAAGGACCCATACTTGTGTTGGTGCATATGGCAAGCCTAGGAACTTGAGCATATGTCCTCCTAAAGCTCCCATTTTAATGTCACTAACTAGTGAACTTTGAGAGTCTAAAAATAATCAGTGCTTTATTCTATATATCAAATTGCAAAATGAATGTACACAAAATCTAAGTCACCAAATTTGGTATCTTAAAAAGTTTTTCTATCTCTAAGAAAAAATGCATAGTGGAGGGTCGATGGAAGAATAAGCCAATTCTTGATTTTGGCCACCGAAACAATGAGTGTGCAGAAGCCTGGGGATGCTCAAGGAAAATTTGGCCAAATGTAGGGAGGTTCTGAAATGTTTGGAAGAAATTTGGGGTGACTGCAGAGATGGGAGTGTTCGAGAAAAAGTGAGAGCTAGTGCAGAGAAGTTAGTGAGTGCAGAGAAGTTTAGGAGTGTTGAAGAAAAGTCAAGGCATGTGCATGGGAAAAAAATTAGGGTTGAGTGTAGAGAAGTTTGGGAGTGTTCAAGAAATTTTGGACATATCCAATTCTTTGTTTGGAGGATTCTGGGCAAATATGGTGGAATTTGGTGCGGATTATCAAAGATCGTTTCACCAATGCTTTCTTCCATACTTTTCTTACTAAGTCTAGGATTATTACTTTCATACTTATTTTCTTCTATTGGACTATCTTCTAAAATCATTGATGTGGTACCTTTCTTATCCATTGCTCCCTTTCATTTCATTGGGACTCCTAGTTGCTCTTTCATGTGCTGCAAATACGTTAATAGGCTAGAACACATCATGGGCATGCTTCAACCTCCACCAGGCTCTCTCTATCCTAGGGTCCCACTTAGTTCTTGTTGGGTGGCTTCTTATATGCTTATGCCTACTACTATCTTGTGACCTTTTTTAGCAACCCTTATCCATTGTGCTTATGTGTTCGGTTTGTTTGTCACTGAGTTTTTTGACTAGGACACCCCACCAACACCTAAGAGAAATCTGCCTCTCAATTGGAGTTTAATAATAAGAAATTGTTGATCATCCTGCCTAATGTGACAACATTGGACTCTTTTTTGTATGGTCTCTAAAAATAGTCAAAAAACCTTTTCCATATGGATTGAGTTTCCTACCCTCCCATTTTGATGTACACATTGTGTAAAAGGAATAGTGAAAAATTTTGGGAAAGTAATCAAAATAAAAGAAACTCCAAGAATGAATCCAAGGTGGAATTTTTAATTCCTCATGGAGAACCTTGAGTGGGAACTGGAGATAGAAATTGAGCTCATAGATGATTTAGCATTGATAGACCATGTACATGAGACCTCTTATAAGACCTTCCAAACTCATGCTGTTACTGCCAAAAGAAAGAGAATTTTGCCAAAAATTGCCTAGCTAGGAAGGACCAAAGTCCAAAGAGATACCCCTTGAGAAAATAGAAAACGAAGGCTTTACCACAATCACTTGATGAAACAATAATCTCCTTAACAAGGAACAATTTGATGTGCATCTTCCTATTTCTAAAAATGGTACAATTGTTTGAGGATAGATGAATCCTCAAAACCATAGATTGTGAAGAACACAAAAAGTTTTGGAGGATATAAATAGGCAAGACATGGAGATCGAGGCCTCCCTCCCTTGCCTATTTCTTTTATTTATCATCTCCTTAGAAATATAATTTTATTTATCATCTAGATAAAGAGAAGCTCAAGAATCTTTTCGTCTTTCCAATCATATTTCTTTTTTCTTGTTAAACTAACATACATACTACACATGCAAGTTTCATATACAAGCAAGTTAGAGTCTACCCTAAAAAACTTTAACAACACTTTCAAGGGCACCTAGCAAGGCATGGGACCTAACTAACTCATGGAAGGAAAGAGAGGCTATTCTCTCTCCTATTACCTAGTTATCCTGTACAAGGAATCCCTCATCATCGGCATAGGGTAGAGAGGGTTTACCATGGTGTTCAAGAAATAAAAAATGTATGCAATGAATTTAGATTTCTATGTTACTAGGCTTGTAGAAAAACGACCTAAGGTAGAGCACTCCATCTTCATGGGTTCCTTGATTCATCTCTCTTTGAAAAATTCAAAGCCTTGAGGCTTCCTTTGACTAAATTCTTAAAGAATATATATTTGTCATTGGCTCTCTTATTAGAATCTGACTTGTATCCACTAGGCTTCGTTGTGTCCTTGTCCCAAGAGAATTCGAGTAGACTTTAATTATTTTATATCTTTATAAGCTCAGGATGGGCCAATTTTTGTAGTATTGTAATTTCCTACTCTAAATAATGTGGCCACCCCTTCCTTGTGGGAAAATTTGAAATACGTCTTCTATTTTCTATCTAATTAATCAAATTTTAAAAAGAGAAAACTTTAACAAGAAGTAAATAACCCATGAAGGACAATATGTACAATCAAACCATCTAGAAAAATCATCTGAAAAAATCAATCTCTCCTTCTTGTCTTTTTAAGAAAACCATCATAGAGTCACCTTCATTCATACGATCACTTTCCAATTTCTCAAAGGTAAGCAAAAATGAGGAAAGAAGCCCACATACAAGTGCTTGGCCATAGTAATAGTAATAACATGACCTACTACCTAAGCTTCTACCCATTGGGTACCACTATTGGTGCAAGTCAAAATGTAATGTTTTAGTGAGTGCATTTTCAAGAAATATATAGAACCAAATCAAGTACCCATTTGGGAAATTTTTTTTAAAGGTAGGATGGGTTGAAGATGGAAATGATGCCACTATAGAGGCTCACCCACTCATTGACATAGACTCATCCATGTTGCCTTGTAGTATATGCCAACACTTGTATGCTTTTAATCGATCAATCCATGAAGAATAGACCTCTACCTTGCTGTAGTTCAAGATACTAAGAAGATGGGATGGATGGGCATCAAGCCATGTGGTTTAGTGTTATTCCAAATCTTCTCTCAAAAGAGGTTCTTGATCACTATCTAGTTCACCGAGTCCCACACAATCCATCAAAACTACAAGGGTTGAATCTTATTGCCAAGCATCACAATCGACTCCTCTTTTGTGGCAAGTGATGAGGTACACCTTCTATGGTAAGGGATGACGTACAACTTATGTGATAAGCGATGAGGTACACCTTTTGTGATCACCAAAGGGGTTTCACTAAGGTGGCCCCAGAGCCCTCCCAGGCAAGAGCTAGTTGATGCATCACCAACACTAAGGTGCCCCATAAATCACCAATACCAAGGACATCAATACAAAGGTCCTACTTCCAAGAAAAATGGCCCCCAAGGGAAGGAGACAAGAAGTTTCCCAATTACATGGAATGAGAATAGTCATTTGATAGATCATCAGGTTTACACACTCAAAGATATGACAGAATACTTATCTCAAGCTTAAATGATGTATTGATGAGTTTAATGACCATATAAATCATTGAGAATAAAGGATAAAGCTTAATATAATAGTTACAACAACATAGGCCAGATAACTTCATAAGTGGCTAATGCTAATCCTCTATACTCTACCTCTATTGATGATAAATAAAGTCTCAAGCCACAACATTTCACAAGCGGCTAATGCTAATCCTTTGTGTTCTACTTCTACCAATCTAGATTTGTATCTTGTTATGATCCCATCTGAAGGGGAGTTTCCAAGATCCTCGTAGCATAGCTTATCTTTTTGAATGGCATCGTAATCACTCTTTGTACCTATTTGTGGAGATCTACCAAAAAAACACAAAACTATATGCTTCATTAGAAAAAATATATACAAGAGTGTTTGGTGGCCATTCATACTTTCACATAGACATTAACAACAACAATTGATAACAATCTCTTGGTAAAGTCCAATATGGTTGATATTGCCAAGGAAGAAAATAGAGAATGACAAAGAATATCAAACTGTGATTATGACCCATCCTTGTGTTGGTGCATATGGAAAGCCTAAGATCTTGAGTATATACCTTGGACTCTATTGACTTTGAGAATCATTTGTATACAATCACATTTATCCCTAGCATGTGCCTCATTTACTTATTTGAGGAACATCTAACTATTTCACTTTTGTATAAAGGTTCTAAAACCTTAAAGTCCAAAATTAGGGGAACTTAAAAGGATCCAAAATCCACAAGTTCTATTTGAATTCACAATTTAAGTAGGTGGTTGAAAATACTATTAGTATCTTTTGGTAGAGTCCTTCAATACCAACCTACTAGATTTATGGGAAAATGAATTTATAAAGTCCAGTTGAAGAGTCACGAGATATGATTGAAATTTCATGCACTTAAAGAGTGCTCATTCATATTTCATCATATTTGTAGATATCCTCCAAAACCTCCAAGCATTTTACTTTACATATCAATACATATGCATGTAGTTTTATCATCATCTTTATGCTACTATGTACTACATATAATCTATCAAAATCTACTTGATTCTTAGAATCATTGAAGTGGATATATGGTCTCAAGCTCATAAACAATTAATGGATCATGAAGGTAACATTTTTTGGACTTCTGTATGCAAGGATTTAGCAAATGCAGCTCTTTGTATAGAGATATGTGTTATTCTTTATGATAGTGTATACACATTATCTTCTTCCTAAAATGTCGATATCACACCTTCAAATTCTTAAGTATATGTCTCTCATTCTAGAAACTCTAAATTGAATTTGTAACTTGGAATAACTCACTTACCTTCCTATTAGAATCTATGGAAAATGATTTTTTTAATTATCAAGGTGTGCAGCTTAAGGTGGCAACACTAGATAGGTTGTGACAATGATGATGTCACCCATGATATGGACATAACTTTGATCCATTCATCAAGATTTTAATGATTTGTCCAACCAAGGTCTGTGGCATCAATGTTGTTGGGTCAACTTTCCAACAAATATGAAAGGAGCGAGGCCATCTAATTTATAACTTCCCTACCTTCATTTTTAACTTGGATTCAAAAAAAAAGTCCCAAAAAAATAAAAATAGAATTCTTTATGTTGTGATCATGCCATCTTTTTTTTCGGTTTTGCATCACTTGTAGTAGAAAAAATCTTTCATACTTGTCAACTTCTAGATTAGATAGTGTATCCAAATGATGCCCCAAAGATTTATTAGGCAGGGCTCAATGTTGTACCGCTATTTTGAGATTGATGACTGTTAATTCCAAAGGTAAAATAGATTTGAGTCAAAATGCTAATTTAAAAGTAGTAAATCCTATTGCGAATGGTGAGCAATATCATACAATTGGAAGCTTGGCTTTTAGCATTCAAAGATTCTTGCTTCAAGACTTTACAATTTGAAAATGGGTGGGGTCAAATCTTGTTAACCAATTAATCCCTTTGTCTGTTTGTGTGGCTTGGAAAAATAGATATTTGTGAATGGTATCCTATTATTGTCTAAAATATTATAGTGATTTTCAAACATACAATGTGTGCATCAGGATTGTCATTATAATATCCTACAAACTTAGCATAGTGCAATCCTATGACATGACTAGGTGGAGCGTCATCAGTATGAGGGTCCTCTTCCTTACCTCCAGGAAAGCCATGTCCTCTTAAAGCTCCTATTTTAATGTCACTAACTACTGAAATTTGTAGAGTCTAAAAATAATCAGTGCTTTATTCCATAGATCAAAGTGCAAAATGAGTGTATACGATGAATTTGGTATCTTGAAAATTCTAGCTATCTCTAAGATAAATGCACAATGGAGGGTCGATGGAAGAATAAGTCAATTCTAGATTTAGGCCACCAAAAAAATGAGTGTGCAGAAGCCTGGGGATGTTTGATGAAAATCTGGGATGAATGTAGGGAGGTCAAAAATGTTTGGAAGAAATTTGGGGTGAGTGTAGAGAAGTTTGGGAGTGTTCGAGAAAAATTTAGAGTGAGTGCAAAGAAGTCAGGGATTTTTTGAGAAAAAGTCATGGTGAGTGCAGAGAAGTTTAGGAGTGTTGGAGAAAATTTTGAGGCAAATGCACAGAAGCTCACGAGTGCTTGGGAAAAATCTAGGGAAAGTGTAGAGAAGTTTGGGAGTGTTCAAGAAATTTCAAAGATATTCGATTCTTTATCTAGAGGATTCTGGGAAAATATGGTGGAATTTTCTGCAGACTATCAAAGATTGTTTCACTAATGTTTTCTTCTATAATTTTGTTACTAAGTCGAGGTTTATTACTTTCATACTTATTCTCTACTATTGGACTATCTTTTAGAATTATTGATGTGGTACCTTTTTTATTTGTTGCCCCTTTCCATTTCATTGGGACTCCTAGTTGCTCCTTCATGTGCTGCAAATACATTAGGTTAGAACACATCATGGGCATGCTTCAAGCTCTCTCTATCCTAGGGTCCCACTTATTTATTGTCGAGTGGCTTCTTATATGCTTCTACCTACTACTATCATATAACCTTGTTTAGCGATCCTTATCCCATCATGCTTTCCATTTATGTGTTCGATTTGTTTGTCACCAAGTTCATTGATTATCCCCAACAACACCCCAACAACACCCCAAGGGAAATCTATCTCACAAATACAGTTTAACAATTAGAAATGGTTGATTATCCTACTTAATGTGACGACATTAGACTCTTTTTTACAGGGTCTGTAAAAACTAGACAAAAAAATTTGCCATATGGATTGAGTTCCCTACCCTCTTCCTTTGATGGACACATTGTGTAAAAGGAATAGTGAAACAATTTGGGAAAATTTGTGATAGGCTATTAAGTACCCTTTTATGATAGGCAACGAGGTACGCCTTGCATGATAAGCAATATGATGGCCAAGTAGACCTCTTAGTGATCAAATATCACTCAAGGCACATCTCCCAAAACAAGTTTTGCACACATTTCATGCTAGGAAAATAGGGAAGATCATGAAAATGATAATTACTCACTCAATCCTTACTCATTTTTTATGTGATATATTTTTTTTGGAAGCTCTTGATGAGTCCTAAATGTATAGTAGGTGAAAATGCAAAAGAAGAAGAACGAGTGAAAACATGTTAGATAGCACATCAATATAGGTCAAATTGGATTCACACACCCAATATCAAGAAAAACACAATCATAGAATGCAAGAAAAAGCAAAGTCTTGAGTTTAAAAGAAGAGAGAGCTCACTACTTCACTTGAACAAAACTTTTTTACAAATGAGGGGCTTGGCCTTTTTATAGCGGTTCCCTCAAGGATAGTTCTTTCAAAAAAACTAAAACTCATAGGGAATTCTCCAAAAGAGGAATCATGCATAGCACAACTACTTTGATTCACACGTTTAAACAAAAACTTGAGGAGAGTGTAATAATTGTTGTGAGAAGATTTAAACACTACTTGGAAAGATGTCCTAATGATGAAAAACCATCCATTCTAAAAAGCGTGTCATTGTTCATTGAGGCATTGATGAATGCTCAATTAAGGGCCATGATTTATCATAGAAGATGCAATGATCTATATTCTTGTATAAGTTAAACTAAAGTTAAGAGAATACTAGAGGGATAGATCTAGTAACTGTGGGATGGGGTTTGCAGAATCATAGAGTTACCTCAACCAATGTGGCAATGGCTTTTCATCTTGGGTGATGACAAGTTGGTGACTTTCAGACTCATCATCTGAAGATGATGCTTCCTTCTCGTGTGTAGAATGGATAGCTCTTGGGGCACATTCATTGTGGATTGCCCCTTCGCTTCATGATAAAGTGGAAGCTCTCTTTTCATCCTCCACTCCATGTGGCTACTCCTCGTTAAAGTTCGTTGATATATTTTGGTAGTGACATGGGCAAACACACTTAGAACCTTGGAGGCACTTTTTTCCCTCTTTGGAGGTTTTTTCCCCTCAGCGTGTATATACACATGTAACCCTAGCATGTCACTTATCTTTGTACATCCACTTGGTAATACATGTTGATATATTTAGGTAGTGATGTGTGTGAACACACTAGGACTGTCGGGGCACTTTTTTCCCTCTTTAGGAGGTTTTTTTCCCTCGGCTTGTATATACACCTATTTTTCGTCGACGTCTATCTCCAACAATTGGTATCAGAGCAAGTTGTCGCTTCTTCTAGGGCGCCGTCGACACTCCTCCGTTTGCAGTCTCAGATTCGCACGAAATTTGGTTAGCATACTCGGGGTGTTTCTGAGATCAAAACAGCTTCGCTATCTGGTGCCGAAATCGCGATCTGAGCTCGTTTCGGCCTCCGAACGCACTATCGTAGTGCTTGTGCAAGCTATTTCGTCCTTTTAAGCCAAAGGTATATACCAATTTTTGTTCGCCAGTTTAAGCGTCTCGAAGTCTGCTACAGGTCTAGCAGAACTCGTCTGGGTAGTTCCGTTCAACTTTTTGAGATACACTCAATTTTTTGCATCAAGGTATTTTAGTCACCGGCCATGGCTGAAAGCAGTGATGTATTCCGTATGTTGGCTGTTGAGGATAAGTTGGATGGTACCAACTACCCATTATGGGCTTATATGATGCGACATGTACTGGTTGCAAAAGGATTGTGGAACATTGTGCAGGGTGTTGAAAGACGTCCTGTTACACCTGTAGCGACAGGTACTACAAATACAGGTGCTGGAGCTGATGAAGATGGTGTCGAAGATGATATTCCGCAGATTCCTGTTCGTGTTGCTGTTTCTGTTGCACCTATTGCAGAGCAGATTCGTTGGGATGGCAGAGATGCCCAGGCACATGCATTGATAGCTTTGTCTGTCAAACGTGCCATTATTCCTCACATTCGCTCTTGCAGAACAACAAAGGATGCTTGGGATACACTTACCACTTTGTACCAGGCTAGGAATGAGGCTCGTATTGCTTACCTCCGAAAACAGTTGGAGAGTGAGAACATGAATGAAGGTGATTCTATGGACAGTTTCTTAACGAAGATCAAAGATTTGAAGGAACAATTGATTTCTGCTGATGAGGTTATACCAGATAGCTCACTTATGCAGACCGTTCTGAATGGTCTTCCTGATTCATATCAGAGTTTTGCTTCTACTCTTCGGTTGATGATGAAAGGCAATCCAAATGCCTTGTCATTTGAGGAGTTAGTCTCTGTTCTATTGCAGGAAGATCAGTCCAGGCAGAACAGGTCCATTATGCGTGTTGCAGATCAAGCTTTCCTGGCTAGTCAGAAGGGCAAAGGAAAATGGAGCTCTTCTACTAGTAAGCAGAAATCTGCAAATGCTGCACAATCGAAGAACCAGGATAAAGATGAGAAGAAATCAGAAAAGCAGAAATTGTTTTGCAAGTACTGTAAAGGAAATGATCATATCATAAAGAACTGTCCAAAACTGGCTGCTAAAGAGGCAAAGAAGAAAGAGGCTGGAATGGTTGTTGCAGAGGCCTCTACACCAAAAACAGAGTCTGCAAATCTTGTGCAGGAAGAAGAATGGGCGTTTACTACTGTCTGAAGTTTTGACCCATCTTCTCATGATCAGTGCATGTCTGCAGTAGACTCAGATGTTCGGTACTTTGACAGTGGGGTGACCAAACATATTACCTCGCAGCGCAGTTTCTTCTCTTCACTCGAGCCTGCCCCTACAAGGAATACTGTCACATGCGCCAATAACTCCTCTTATCCTGTTATGGGAGTTGGTAAGATCATTCTGACTACTGCTGATGGTAGTTCTTTCACTTTGTAAGATGCTTTATTTGTGCCAGGGATCAAAAAGAACCTGTTATCAGTTTCTGCATTAGCCAAGATTGGCTTGGTTGTGAAATTCGTTGATGACAGGTGTACAGTCCATGATCTCTCAAATGGTGATGTGATTATTGCTTCTGGCATTTTATGTCGTGGGCTGTATAAGCTCATATACTATGAAAGATCTGTGAATGATTCGGCATGTGCAGTTCATGATTCTCAGGCTATGTCAGATGCAAAGCTTTGGCATGCACGCTTTGGTCATCTGAATTTTGCTAGTTTGCTACGCCTACAGAAATCTGAAATGGTGTCCTCTTTGCCCAAACTTGAGGCTCCTAGAAAACATGTTTGTGAAGGCTGTATTTTGGGCGAAATGCAGCGTTCTTCCTTTCCAAAAGATGGTCAGTTCGGGCTACGCAGAAATTGCTGCTTGTACATAGTGATGTCTGTGGTCCTATGCAGACATCCTCTTTTGGAAATTACCTTTACTTCGTGACTTTCATTGATGATTTTTCTAGGCATGCATGGGTATATCCACTCAAAGCAAAGTCCGAAGTGTTCATGTGCTTCAAACAGTTTTTGGTTTTGGCTGAAAATTTGTCAGCATGTAAAATGGGCACCCTACGTTCTCATCGAGGGGGGGAATATATGTCTTCAGATTTTAATGCATTTTTGGCTGAACATGGGATAAAACACCAGTGTACAGTGTCGTATACACCTCAACAGAATGGAGTTGCTGAATGAAAGAACAGGTCACTCATGGAGATGGCGAGGTGCATGCTCAAAAGTCAGGCTTTACCACATAGCTTCTGGCTTGAGGCTATCATGTGTGCAGCATATGTACTGAACAGGTGTCCCACTAAAGCGTTGCAGTCTATCACTCCATATGAGGCTTGGCATGACCGCAAGCCATCTGTTGCTCATCTGCGTGTTTTTGGTTGTTTGGCATATGCATTAGTGCCTGAACAACATCGCAGAAAATTGGATGATAAGGCAGTAAACTGTATTTTTGTTGGGTACAGTTCTGAAAGTAAAGGTTATCGTCTGTATCATCCACAAACTAAACGCATTCTGGTTAGCCGTGATGTTGTCTTTGTGGAAGATGCTATTCAGCCATTGCTTTCATGTACTAAGGAGACATCTGTTAGCTCCAAAGACATGTATGATACGTTGATGCCTCTTTTTATAGGTGGACAATCTAGTGCTGGTCCTAATGAGGCAACTTCTCAGCTCTTGTAGGTTTCATATGATGATGTAGATCATTCTATTTCTGATACAGATTTACATGATGCACTTATTGATGAGAGAGCTGATATTGAGCAGGCAAAAACTATGCCAAAATGGTTGGTGCAGACTTTGCGTGACAACAAATTAGATGCACCTTTGTCATATCGTACTCGTTCAGGCTCTTATAGTGCCTCCTTTGCATCAGATTGCTATGCTATGGCTGTGTCTAGTCTCTGTGATGAGAATGAGCCTGTTTCTTTTGATGAAGCACAGAATTCAGAAAATTGGATGGCTGCCATGTAATCTGAATATGATGCTATAATGAAGAATGGTACATGGTCTTTATGTGACTTGCCTCCTGGCAAGAAGGCCATTGGCACTAAGTGGGTATACAAGCTGAAGCGTAAACCTGATGGTACAGTTGACAGGTATAAGGCTAGGCTTGTTGCAAAGGGTTATGCGCAGGAAAGAGGCATTGATTTTGATGAGACCTTTGCACCTACATGCCGTATGACTACTGTTTGGAGCATTTGTGCACTTGCAGCCCATCATGGTTGGAATGTACATCAGTTGGACATTAAAACAACATTTCTGAATGGTGACTTACATGAAGAAGTGTATGTTTTTTAGCCCTGTGGCTTTGTGCAGAAAGGGCATGAATGTGCAAGTTAAAGAAGGCATTATATGGTTTAAAGCAAGCACCACGTGCTTGGTATGGGAAGATACATGCCTATCTGGTTGCACATGGTTTTGTGAACAGTCCAACTGAAAGCACCTTATATGTTAAGCGTGCTAATGATGTGCTTCTGATCATTGTTGTCTATGTTCATGACATGCTGCTCACTGGTCCTATTGAGAAGCATATTGTTGATTTCAAGGCTGATTTGCATGCCTCATTTGAGATGTCTGATTTGGGGAATTTGCATCACTATTTGGGCATTCAGTTTATGCAAGTTGATGGTGGAATGGCTTTGTGTCAAACGAAATATATTGACACATTATTGCAGCGTTTTGGCCTTGAAGACTGTAAGCCTATTGCTACTCCTATGGAGACAGGTTTATGATTGAGTCTTCATGATGTTGGAGATGCATTTGATGCTATTCTCTATCAGCAGGCTATTGGATGCTTGATTTACTTATGCATTACTCGGCCATATATTCAGTTTGCTGTCTCACAGATGAGAAGGTTTATGCATTGCCCGGGAGTCACGCATTGGAAGGCGGTTAAGCGCATCTTTCGCTACTTGAGTGGTACTCGGCTACTTGGGTTGTTTTATCCCAAGGGGGGATCACTACTGCCAGATTTGCATGCTTTTTCTGACTCAGATTGGGCTGGTTGCTATGACACTCGTGTGTCCACCAGTGGTTTTTGCTTCATGCTTGGTAGCTCATGTATATCTTGGTTGAGCAAGAAGCAGCCTACTGTGGCCACTTCCAGTTGTGAGGCTGAGTATAGGGCAGCTTTCACAGTGACTGTTGAGTGTGTGTGGCTCAGACGCCTTATGGCTGATTTGGGTGTTGGCCAGTCTTCTGCCACCACCATCTTCACTGACAATCAGAGCGCATTGGCAGTTGCGAGGAAACCTGTGTTCCATGCTCGCACTAAGCACATTGAGGTGCATTATCACTATGTCAGGGAGAGGTTCTCTGCTGGGGAGATCAGCTTGGCATATGTGCCCACGCAGGAGAACATTGCAGACCTTTTCACGAAGGCTCTGCCTAGGGAGAAGTTTGAAGCTTTCCGCAAAGCTTTGCGCTTACTTCCTTTTGTGGAGTGATTTCCACATAGCTTGGCACTTCCTTATGCATGAGTGCCAGCTCCTTGTTCACCACATCACTCCCAGGGGGGATTTGTTGATATATTTAGGTAGTGATGTGTGTGAACACACTAGGACCGCCGGGGCACTTTTTTCCCTCTTTAGGAGGTTTTTTTCCCCTGGCTTGTATATACGCCTATTGCCCTAATGGGCTACTTATCTTTGTACATTCTCTAGTAATACATTCAGTATTGTGTGTTTGTGCTCCAAGCTTCTTCTTCTTCCTTGTGTTGTTCGCGTGCTTCCACAGACGTCTATCTCCAACAATACATTCAGTATTGTGTGTTGTGCTCCAAGATTCTACTTCTTCCTTGTGCTATTCTCGTGCTTCCACAAACCTCAAACTCCAACAATTGGTATCAGAGCAGGTTGTGACTTCATCTACACCATCACCAACACTCTCTCGTCATAGTCTCAAAATCGCACGAAAATTTGTGAGCATACTCAAGGCAATTAGGAGCTCATTCGGACATCTAAACACACTATCATGGTGCTTGTGTAGGCAATTTGATCCTTTTGTGCCAAATATATATATAGGTTTTGGTTTGCCAGTATAAGCACCTCAAAGTCTGCTACAAGTTTAATAGAGCTCAAAAGGGTAGTTTTGATCCAATTTTTGAGATACAATCATTTTTTTATATCAGGGTATTTTAGTAAGTGGCCATGGCTGAAAGCAATGAAGTATTCCATATGTTGGCTGTTGATGATAGATTGGATGGTACTAATACCCATTATGGGAATATATGATGCATCATGTATTGATAGCAAAAGGATTGTGGAATATTGTGCAGGGTGTTGAAATATGTCCTATTACACGTGCAAATATAGTTATCAAAGGTGATGTAGATGGTGTTGAAGATGAGGAACTTCAACTTCTTGTTCATGTTTGTAGTTCCTATTGCACCTTCTATCAGCCAACTTTGTTGGGATGGTAGAGATGCTCAAGCACATGCATTGATAGCTTTGTCTATCAAACATGTGATTATTCCTCACATGTCATTATTCACTCTTGCAAAACAACAAGGGATGCTTGGGATACACTTATCACTATGTATTAGACAAGAAATGAGGCACGTGTTTCTTACCTCCAAAAATAGATGGAGAGTGAGAATAGGAATGAAGGAGATTCCATGGACAATTTTTTGAAAAAGATCAAAGATTTGAAGGAGTAGTTGATTTATGCTAATGAAGTCTTACATGATAGTTCACTTGTGCAGATGGTTCTCAATGGTCTTCTAGATTCATATCAGAGTTTTGCTTCTTCTCTTCAATTGATGATGAAAGACGATCCAAGTGCCTTAACATTCAAGGAATTAGTCTCTGTTTTGCTACAGGAAGATCAATCTAGACACAACAAGTCAATCATGCATGTTGCAGGTCAAGCTTTCTTAGCTATTGAGAAGGGCACAAGAAAATGGATCTCATCTACTAGCAAGCAGAAATATTTTAATGCTATACAATCAAAGAGGGAAGTCAAAGATGAGAAGAAATGAGAAAAGTAGAATTTATTTTGCAAGTTCTCTAAAGGAAATGATCATGTCATAAAGAGTCGCCCAAAACTAGCTGCAAAAGAGGTGAAGAAGAAAGAGGCTAGAATGGTTGTTGCAAAGGCCTTTACACCTAAAACAGAGTCTACTAATCTTTTATAGAATGAAGAATGGGCATTTACTACTGTTTGTATTGTTGACCCATCTTCTCATGAGTAGTGTATGTCTCTAGTAGACTTAGATCTTTGGTACTTTGATAATGGGGAAACCAAAAATATTACCTCATAGCATAGTTTCTTTAGTTCACTTGAGCCTGCTCCTATAGGGAATACTATCACATGCACCAATAACTCCTCTTATCATATAATAGGAATTGGTAAGATCATTCTAACTACTGATGATGGTAGTTCTTTTACATTGTCAGATGCTTTATATGTACCAGGGATCAAGAAAAATATGTTGTCAATTTCAACATTAGCCAATATTGGCTTGGTTGTCAAATTTGTTGATGATAGGTGTATAGTTCATGATCTTTCAAATGGTCATGTGATTATTGCTTCTAGCATTTCATGTCCTAGGCTGTATATGCTCATAGATTATGAGAAATATGTGTATGATTTAGCATGTGAAGTTCTAGATTCTCATGCTATCTCAAATGCAAAGCTTTGGCATGCATGCTTTGGTCATCTGAATTTTGCGATTTTACTACACCTATAGAAATCTGATATGGTGTCCTCTCTGCCCAAAATTGAGGCACCTTGTAAACATGTGTGTGAAAACTATATTTTGGGAAAAATGAAGCTTCCTCCTTCCCATAAGATGGTTCAACTTGAGCTACTTAGAAATTGCAATTTGTTCACAATGATGTTTGTGGTCCTATGTAGACACCTTCTTTTGGGAATGACCTTTACTTCATGAGTTTCATTGATTATTTTTTCATTGAATGACCTTTACTTGATTTTCCATTGAAAGCAAAGTCTCAAGTGTTTATGTGCTTCAAACAATTTCTAGTTTTGGCTGAAAATCTGTCAGCATGTAAATTAGGCACCCTTTGTTCTGATCGAAGGGGGGAATATATGTCTTCTGATTTTACTTCATTCCTGGCTAAGCATGGGATAAAATAGATTCTTGGGAAGGATTTGGTTAAAGAAAAGTTTTTACAAATTTGTGAGAAGCATGGATACTTAGAGACATTCAGGTAGCAAATTAAACATTCAGTCATGAAGGTTTGATGAGAGCAGATTCTACACAGGTATTTTGTTGGAGAGATCATTGATCTTGGATGATCTCGTATGATCTTGTAAGATCTTGATAGATCTTGTATGATCTTTCATGAGTCAGATGTCTATCCTTTGTTTGAAAAGTTCTTAGCATTGGAGGAAGTAAGTCAAAGATTCAGATTCTATCAGATTTGTGTTGCAGAGAAATAGAAGAAGATACTTGTTATGTTGCAGAAGGTTATGAATCCAAATGCTTTCAACAAGGTTTTTTTTATGTTAGGATCAACTAACCTTATTCTACAATATGGAAAGTTGAGGAAGAAACAGTGGAAAGCTATTAGCAACTATGCAGTGCTAAAAGGGTTCAGCGATTTTGTTTTAGATACAGGTATTGATCACTGAAGATCAAATTTATTGAAAGAAGGAAGACGTTCCAGATTTCATAAAGTCTGAAATATTTGAAGAATACTAGATACTAGTGTTAAATCATCCAGGGGGTGATGAAACATGAAGACTTATTTTTGGCCATATGTAAAAGAATGCAGAGTCATATCTATAGGTATTCCTATATTTCCTTTGTCAGTTTCTCTTTATGTTCCAGCTTTGAAAGAAGAAGGAAGAGGAAGAATGTTTGGAGAAAGTTCCTGTTAGATGTTCCTGTTCAGGAAAAGGTTCCAGAATTCTATTAAAGAAAAGCTTGATATTTCAAAAAGGTATGTTTTAGAGGTGCACACATTTATGTTTATACTAGATTCTGAAGGAAAGAGGTATGAAGGATTTACAGATTGAAGACATGATGACATCATAGATTTTTTGATAAGACTCATGAGTTGAGTTGACTTGAGTACAGTCAGAGATGAACCAACTAGTGTTCATAATACACTAAGGTGTGAGTTTTCAGTCACAGGTTAGAGGATTCAGTTCTTGATTATGTTTAGTGTATTTACATGACACAGGAGAAGTACGTTGAGAAACCTTTTATAAGGTAAATGCAAATATGTGGATCCTAGTGTACGTTTTTAGGTTTGAGAAGACAAGAGATAGCATGTTCAGAGTCATTTCTTGCTACATTTGTTGTCAAGCAAATGATTGCTTGATGAGTACACTATTGGATATCTAGTTTGCATATTTTCTCAAGTATTATGGTTCATATTTAGCAAGTTCAAGTGTTTGAAATTTGAAGGCAAGTCAAATTTAAATTTGAAGAAGACTTTTGAAGAAAAGGTTTGATGGACAATTTGGGAGTACAAGTTTGAAGCTTATGATAGTTTGCAGATGAATGAAGTTACGTATCCAGTTCATTTTGTACGATTGTGACATTGAAGGGGGGGTTGTTGGAAACAACATCACATGTGTCCAAAATTCCTAAGATTGGCCATAACAATTGATCTTTAGAAGCTATCTTCAAGAAACCATGTTGGGTGCCTTGGTTACATCATGTTCTTCTCATAGCAGCGACATGGGTTCGATCCCCAATTAGCACAAAATGCAAAAGTTTTTCTTTTACTCATGCTTTTCAGCTTTTCACGTACGACGACGGAATTTTGTGAGTTTTTTGAGATCGTAGCGATCGTTGTGTTATGCTTTTGATATTGCTTTATTTTTATGGAGGCTCTACTATAAAAGAAGCACTTTGGGAACACATTATTTATCCTTCACCTAGTTCAACACAAGCTTTGGAAGCTTTGTTACCTCAATAGAGGTGGTGCTTCTTAGCACATGGGGCAGCCATGGTGCTATTTTGGAGCATGTTGAGATGCGGCTATGGAGTTCTTCTTGGAGAAGAAGAGTGTGCTCACACTCTTGCTTATGGAGAAGATTTACTCGCAGCAGCTTGGTGGTGTGGATCGGCCATCCACATGATGTATTTGAAAATTGTCTTCTCCATGAAGATTTCGGGTTACTTCAAAGACATTGGATGGTGGTTAACATAAGATTTACATCTTATGTTAAGAATTCACGTACATGTTCTCTTTATGCACACAGGTACTACTTGGAGTTTATGGAGGCAGTGACATCCATATGAGGAGGAGTCCTATTCGGCATGGGTACAAGAGAATCAGTACATATATTCTTTATGCATATTTGGATGAGGTGTTTGAGAAGGTATGTTCATATGAGTTTGAGGATTTTTGGCAGCAAAATTGTTAGCATTCTTTGCTACTTTTGTAAGTATGTGATCTTTTCACAGACATGTTTGATTTAGGGTCTTCCATAACCTAAGTTCAGATGAGGGTTTGCTGATTATTAGTTTTGGAGTGATCCTTCCTCTTTTTGTCACTCATATTCACTCTTCTACAACCTATTAGGTCACACATCTCATATATATTCAGATTTTTGTCCATACATCTAAATATTTTTGTTACATTTGTACATTCACTCACCCATCTATTTCTGCTCACATAGAGTGGTTGAGAGTTTTTCTCCCACATTGTAAATTCAAACATTTGTATATATGATAGTGTGAGTAAGCAGTGGCTTACGTAACACTTTACACATGTTTTCTAAACTCTCTCTATCTTTGTCTCATCATTTGTATGATTAAATGTGGTATGTTCATGTTTTGTCAATATTGGAAGATTGTTGGAATCTGTGTTGTTGATCTTGGATCTATGGAACTTGGACTTGTGGTATTAATTATGGGCCTACTAAATTTCCAACATTGGCATGGTCACAAGCCATTTGTTTCTCATTTGAGTGTTTTTGTTTGTCTAGCATATCCATTAGTGCATGAATCACAATGGAAGAAATTGGATGATAGAGTAGTGAAATGTTTTTTTTTCTTGGGTATGGTTTTGAAAGCAAAGGCTGTCTTTTGTATCATCCACAGATTAAATGCATGTTGGTTAGCCATGATGTTGTTTTTGTGGAAGATGAAATTTAGCCATTACTTTCATGTACTAGGAAACCTTCAATTAGCTCTAGAGATGTGTATGACACTTTGCTTCCTCTTTTTACAGGTGGATAGTCAAGAGCTAGTCCGAATGAGGTACTTTCTCAACATTTATAGGTTCAACATGATGGTGTGAATCATTCCATTCCTGATGCAGACTTACATGATGCACTTGTTGATGAGAGGACTGATATAGAGGAGGCAAAAACTATGCCTAAATGGCTGGTGTAGACTTTGTGAGATAGCAAATTAGATGCACCTCTATCATGCTCTCATAGTGCTTCTTTTGCATCGAATTGCTATGCTATGGCTTCCTCTAGTCTTTGTGCTAAGATTGAGCCCATTTTTTTTATGAAGCAAAAAATTGGATGGCTACTATGCAATCAGAATATGATGCTATTATGAAGAATGCTACCTAGTCTTTATGTGATTTTCCTCCTAGAAAAAAGGCCAAGGCATTGATTTTGATGAGACCTTTGCACCCACTTGTGGAATGACCATCATTCATAGCATTTGTGCAATTGCAGCTCATCATGGTTTGAATGTATACCAATTGGACATCAAAAGAACATTTTTGAATGGTGACTTCCATGAAGAAGTGTATGTAATTCAGCCCCATGGTCTTGTGCAAAAAGGGCATGAAAAAAAAGTGTGCAAGTTGAAGAAGGCATTATAGGGTTTGAAGCAAACACCACATGCTTGGTATGAAAAAATACATGCCTACTTGATTGCACATGGTTTTGAGAACAATCCAACTAAAAGTACCTTATATGTTAAACATGCAAATGATGTGGTTCTGATCATTGTTTTCTATGTTGATGACATGCTACTCAATGGTCCTAATGATAAGCATATTGCTGATTTTAAGGCTGATCTCCATGCCTCTTTTGAGATGTGAGATTTGGGGTGTTCGCATCATTATTTGGGCATTCAATTTATGCAAGTTGACGGAGAAATAGCTCTATGTCAAACAAAATATATTGACACATTATTACAATGTCTTAGCCTTGAAGAATAAAAACTATTGCCACTCCTATGGAGATGGGTTTACAATTGAGTTTTCATGATGTTGGAGATGCATTTGATGTTGTTCTCTATCAGCAGGCTATTGGATGCTTGATTTACTTATGCATTACTCTACCTAATATTCAGTTTGTTGTCTCTCACATGAGTAGGTTTTATGCATTTCCTAGGTGGGAAGCATTGGTAGGTGGTTAAGCGCAACTTTCGCTAATCAAGTGGTACCCGACTACTTGGATTGTTTTATCCCAAGGGGGGATCATTGCCACTAGATTTACATGCTTTTTTTTTACTCTGATTGGGCTGGTTGTTATGACACTCATGTGTCAACTAGTGGTTTTTACTTCATGCATATCTTGTTTGAGCAAGAAGCAACCTACTGTGGTCACTTCTAGTTGTGAGGCTGAGTATAGGACAATTTTCATAGCAACTTTTGAGTGTGTGTGGCTCAAATGCCTTTTGGCTGATTTGGTTGTTGGTCAATCTTTTGCCATCAGTTTGGCATATGTATCCACACAGGAGAATGTTGCAAACCTTTTCATAAAGGTGCTACCTAGGGAGAAGTTTGAGGCTTGAGATCTCTTTACACATAGCTTGACACTTCCTTATACATGAGTGCCAGCTTCTTGTTCACCGCATCACTCCCAGGGGGATTTGTTGATATATTTTGGTAGTGATGTGTGGGAACACACTTAGGATGTCGAGGCACATTTTTTCCCTCTTTAGAAGGTTTTTTTCCCCTCGGCTTGTATATATGCTTGTAAACCTAATGGGTCAATTATCTTTGTAGATTCACTTGGTAATACATTCGGTATTGTGTGTTGTGCTCCAAGCTTCTTCTTCTTCCTTGTGTTGTTTGCATGCTTCTACAGACCCAAAATTCCAATAAACACCGCATCATGACTCGCCATGGGCTTCTTAGCCTTAGAGTCATAAAGCTTATAAGCATTCTTATCTTCATTGTACCCTAGGAAGATACATTTGATGCTTTTTGTTTGAAGCTTGTTTCTCTCCCTATCTGGAGTATGTACATAACATTCACTTTCGAATACTTTGAAATGGGAAATAGATGGATTTTTACCAGTGTAGGCCTCTTGTAGATTCTTTCCATCAAGTGCCTTAGTGTAGCTTTGATTCAAGATGTAGACAACAATGTTGATAACTTCTACCCAATATTTATTAGGCAAACCCTTTCCCTTCAACATGCACCTTGCCATCTTCATGATGGTTTGATTCCAATGTTCTGCAACACTGTTCAATTGAGGTCTATATGCCACTATGAGTTGATGCTTGATTCCTTTACTCTTGCAAAAATCTTCAAAATCTATTGATGTGAACTCACCACCACCGTTTGTCCTGAATTTCTTCATCTTCTTCCCTATTTCAGTTTCAACATGTTGAAGCCATTCTTTAAACTTACCAAAAGCTTGAGCCTTAAGAAGTACACCCACATCTTCCTACACAAGGCTTGTGTAGGCATTTTTTTGCACAAGTCAACATGCGCCAACTATAGAGGATAACTTGCTATGTTCTTGCTTTCTTGTGGAAATGCCTCCCTCTGTTGTTTGCCCATCATGCAAGCTTCACATGGTTCCTTCATTTTTGCAATCGATGGCAGGTGTGCAAGCATTACCATACAATGTATCTCTTTTAGTATAGGATATTCAATGTGGCCAAATCTCTCATGCCATAACTTAGTTCTACTCACACTAGTGGCTGTAAGAGTAGACAACTCATACAGGTTGTTCCTCCTTATGCTAGTCCCAACAACATTGTTGTTACTGTCCATAATCTTAGCTCCTGCTTTAATGAAAGATACGTGATGACCTAATCAAATATAGAAGCTATTGAAATTAGATTTTATTTGATTTGTGGAACATACAACATATTTGAAAGCTTTTTGATTTCCTCATTAAAGTTAATGATAGAAACCATACATTTGCCCTCTACAAGACATCTTGCATTGTTGCTTACTTTTACTGTGATGGGTTCCTTTAGAGACTATAAGGAACTGTAATGGTCTTTTTTGCTCATCATGTGATGAAATGCACCATTGTCCAACACCCATGAGTCATCCATTCTTGAATCTTCAGTCGAGGAGCATACCTCCTCTATTGTAACAAATAACTCAAGCTCTATTTCTACAGTGTTGGAAGACTCCTTCCCCTAGCCACCATTTGAAGAACCATTATTCTCTTTTGCCTTCTTAATGTGACAGTCTTGGAGTTTGTAGCCTTTCTTCTTGCAGTGGATACAATCTCCCTTTCCACCATATTCAAAAGTGCTAAGCCACAATGTATTTTGTCAAAAAAAAAGAGAATTTAACACCTTGTAGGCCTCTCTATCACTTGTATAGATCTAGCTATTATATAAAAAAAAGTGATTAGCAAGGCAGATTGGTTGTCTGTATTCAAAGTAACTTGAATCAAATGAAAAATGAAGGTGAAACATGTTAGGCTAGAGTTATATGATGTTGTGATGGTGTTGCATCAAAAGGTGTACCAAGAGATATCAATAAACCATGAATTTTCTGTACAATTTGTGAGCGCCTTTGCATTTGAGAATTGCACTATTGCACAGACATCAACAAATCCACCTATGTATTAGGTGGCATGGGTTGTAGCTACAAACACATATGTTGAGAGATGTAGGAAGATGGGTACACTACAATCTTGCTTCTAGTCCAGAATCCTTTATGAATGATGAGCCACTGAATGAAAAAGTGTTTAATAGCCATGTGAAAGGCCTAGATAACTGTAAAACTATATTTCAATTGATCGGGAGTCCATTGAAGTTTCTATCTATTAAGTGTGTCCACAGTAGCAGTGATGGCTATCCTTCTTTCTTGTTCTAAGTGTACATAGATTAGCTACTTCAACAAGCTCAATCTCTTTATATGTATTGCATCTGGAGGTTACACAAAGGATGAACTACTTTTTTTGCTAGGCTTTTGCCATCTAGAGGTTATAGAGAAGATGGCGAGTGCCTCCATGCTATCTGAAGCCAACCTAATAGTCCAATATTTTACATGTTAGCTATTCACATGTTAGTTATTTCTTGTTAGCTGTTACATGTAACTTGTTAGATATAATTATTTGTTTCCTTATAGCTATTAGTGATTTTATTAGCTATTAGTGATAACTTGTTAGCTATTAGTTATAACTTATTAGCTACTTGATAGTTAGCTAATTATCAATTAGTTACATGTTAGATACTTCTTATTAGTTGTTAATTTTAACTTACTGATTAGCTACATGTTAGCTACTTCTTCTTAGCTATTAATTATAACTTATTGATTAGCTACATGTTAGCTACTTCTTCTCAGCTATTTGATTTCTTGTTACATGTCAATTTGATGATTGTTATCAATTATTTCTGTTAGGTGTTAGCTTCTTCTTGACAGCTATTAGTGATTTCTTGTTAGCTATTGGCAATTAGTGATTTCTTGTTAGTTGTTAGTTATGGCTTGGTATCTACTTGTTAGTTATCTACTTGATAGTTAGCTACAATTACCGATTATTTATCTACTTACCAATCAGCTAAGAGTGTGCTACTTCCTATTAAATGTTAGATATAACTTATCGATTAGCTACATGTTAGCTACTTCATGTTAGCTATTAAAAATTAGTGGTTTCTTGTTAGTTATAACTTGCTAGTTACTTACTTTTTACTTAGTTACTTGATAGTTAGCTACTTACTAATTATCAGCTAGCCATTATCTACTTTGTGTTAGATGTTAGTTGTAGCTTACCAATTTCTAGTTAGGTCTTAGTTGTAAAATGTTCCATACACCTATTGAAACACAACTTGTAACCATTACTTGCTGGTTGTAACACCTTGGTTGTTATTTTCCACACCATGTACACTTATAGAATTTTAGGAAACGGTTACTTAGGAAACCAATATATAATTATCTAGTAGTCAATTCATGTACTACATAGTGCCAATCTAAAAAATGGTCTATCGTCACATTGGTACTATGAATCCCAAGGCATACTACCATAAAGGGCCTCATAGAAATCACCATTAATGGTAAATAAGTATAAAAAATTGTGGACTAGTGACACGGGTATTTTAATGCATCTTACAAGATGGGAATAAATATAAGCTGGTAATCTTGTTTCTAACAAACTATATATATTTTCTTCTAGTCTCTCATAAAATAAACCCACCACATAATATGTTCATAAAGTGATTAGTTTGTTCCAAGCATCCACTAGAGCCTTTGGAGTGAACTGTTTACCTTATGTGCACTTTAACAAATAGAAAATTTATGCCTTCATCATTGCCCTCTTCTATGTTGACTACAAAATTGTCATCCACTACCAACACATCTGATAGATAGTTACCATCACCTTTAGATGTAAAATTGGAAACCAATGAGTCATTTGCTTTATTTGATTCATTAATAGGAGTCAAAGAATGGTATGCCCAATTTTAAATGTGGTGTTTGTTGATGCATCTTTTCCACTGACCTCTGACACTAATGTATTGTCCATCTAGCCTTGAATAGCCACAAATCAAATGCAAGGACAAAAATTTAGATATTCTCTTACAATCTCAAGCCTTCTTCTTGCTCACTTTGTCAATCTTCAATTCCTAGAAGGCTCGTGTGACACCTCTCCCTTTTGACCCTAACAAATGTCCTCTAAGAAATTCCACAACATCTTTCTTTAGGATGCTATGATCACACTCAATTTCACTTAACCGGCCAATCAAATCATAGAAGACTTTCCTACTTACTCCCAATAGTTACTTACTAATTTGCTGATGAATATGCATCACTATTTAGAATCATCATCAATAAGGTCTTCAAAATTCTTTCTCATACTTTGAAGTTTATTTCAAAGATTGATGACAAGTGTATATGTTACATGATCTTTTCTTTTTCCCATTGCATCAAAAAGATGCCCAATATAAATCCTTCAACAGCCTATTTAGTGCCTCGATTTTATCTTCACAACATAGGTGTCTAGTTTCATTGTTAAAATACTAATGCCATCCAAGTTTCTTGAACAATTAGCATAACCCTCCACATTAGTGTCTGATCTTGACATTATCGTGTCTCTATGTTTCCATTTTTTTCCTTCCAATAAAATCTTAATGCTTGCAGATAACTATCCACTATTTGCATTGTATTAACTTCCATTAGTTTGCTTGTCCAAGAATACCTTGCATCAACACATTACAAATGAGGAAGAAACCATAAATACAATAACATCCGCGAGTCATCAGTCTACTTTATTATATTGATTTTATGTTGCATATGCTCATTTGATATCAATATGCACTCCATCGCCTATGTATGTAGGCTTGTTATATCCCTTTTAAACTTGCAACAATTATCCGAAACATTTTATGTTACATACAATGAATGAAAAATATGAAACTAAATGAACATTGTGAAAGCACTTTGAAACCTGCAACAATCATCCACAACCTCATATGTTACTCATATCTAATGTCCATACTTTTTTTTGAGAGAATAAGAAAAAAGTATATTAATGAATGAATTGTACAAAATGTGCAGCAGGAAAGACCCCACACATCACCATAAAATCATTGGCATCAATCTTTACAACAATTATTATTCTATGATAGTAATGCCCAATCTTTACAAAAGATTATTTTGTGGGTAACTACATGAACCGATTGCTTCATCAATTAAGCAACAAATACAAACAGAAGTCTTGGCATACATTTTGTAAACACAACTCTATCAAGATGTTGAAATATCACAAAGGCGATTGAATTCCTCTTTTTGATAAATCTAAAACTACCATTTCAATGGCAAAAACACTTTAAAAAAAAGTAATACCATACATCCAATAATAGCCCATACAATCTATCATCATCACCTGCTATCATTGCTTCATCAATTAAGCAACAAATTCAAACAAAAATCTTGGCATACTTTTTGTAATCTTGACTCTATCAAGATGTTGATGACATTTAAAAAAGGTGATTGGATTCCCATTTCTAATCACTCGAAAACTACCATTTCATTGGCAAGTGCATTAAAAAAAAAGTAATACCATACATCCAATAATAGCCCATACAATATATCATCATCACCTGATATCAAGTATTGGAAAGTTACTAAGATGTTATGAATCATATGAGTTGACAAAACCAATTCATTACATTTCTCAATGGAAGCAGTGCAAAGTCAAGCACTTCAACAATTACTGCCTTGCAATTTATGTAGTCTTCTCTTGACCTTCAATTAAAGCAACAATTCCAGTAGCAAAAATGCATGAGAATCACACTGAGGAAAAGAGAGATTTTTATGCAGTTGAGATACATTAAGCAACAAGAGCCTAGAAATCTAGATAAAATAGTTTCAAAATTTTCAACATAACTATCCATCTCTTTCACAACTTTCAATGGGAAACTTTTTTAGTATGAAGGTCAAGGCAATGCCGCACTCGATTGCTAATTAATAGCATAATAAGATCACACACTTCAAACTCGTAGTAGATGTTTTTGAGCAAGAAAAGGAAACAAAGCTCCACCAAAACATAGTGCTTATTTGATGATGATGAATGTGCACCTCATGATAAATTCTTTGGCCACACAAGGATGAATACTCCTAGTGAAATTCATTTCTCTTTCTTTCATGCCTTTCTCCAGATCTTGTTGTTGCATTCCTCCCTCATATCATATCTGATTTATTTTTTTTCCTCCCCTCAGCCAAAAAGTTTACCTCATCTATAGAGCTTTGATCTCCTTCCTTTTCTTCCTCTCACCTAAACTGATGTTTTTTCTCTATCTCTTGAACTTCCTCCTTCAAAAAAAATCTTTTTCAATACTCCCCCACTCAAGATGTAGCCCCTAGAAAAACGCCCAATGATGATGTCATTTACCATCAATTCTCCACTATAGAACATGAGTACCCTTGCCCACACCACTAGTGCCTTTACTTTCCTCTTTTAGTAAGTCATTTGTATATGTTACCGTTAGTGTCCATGTGAAAGGCCAAACGGCCATTGGACACTTATTTGTATATGTTCTTTAATAAAACATATAGTGGCCTGGTCAGCCACAGACTCGAAGTTTGACTGCATTTGCAAGACCTAAGAAGTCTGTCTTCGTGCTCCCTGTGTACTGTGTTTTTTGCGTATTCTGCAGCCCATATGCAAAGTACTGTGTGCGGCCTTAGGAGCTCAATTTTCTACGTAGAGCATATCATCGTGGAGCTCTCGAGAAGGAGACACACTGTGGTGCATCACCATCGAAATACTTCACTGGTATCAGAGCAGTTCGAGGCAAAAGCTTTGTTCCTTTTGTGCGAGTGAAGTGAGCAATCCCCCCCCCCCCCAAGGCTTACGACTAAGGCGACGACCAAGGCATAGACCTCGGCATTTCTCTTCACACAGGTCCAAGAACATCAAGAAGAGTGTTATTTGTACTTCTTCGACAATAAATAACAACCTTTGGGGCTGCGTTTTCATCCGCACTCATAAAGCTATAGTTTTCTCAAGAGGTTTTCAGTTTTGGTGGGAGCAGCCACTTCAAATTTATGCAGGTTTTTTGAGCCTAAAACATCAGAGTTGACAGACACTTGCAGGTGTTATTGGCTAGTTTTTGGGCTATGCATTCAACCTTTTAGTGTCATTTTACTGCATATATTGAGCACATACACACCATGTACACTTCTGTGGATACTGCTTATGTATGTCCATGTGATCATTGATATAGCAGTTACATTCTTTGCATAAAACCTTTTACGTTTGATAAAGAGGGTTGTGGTGAGGTTTTCTTAACTAAGAGACACCCTGATGTCAGGGTCTCTTCGGTGATGTAGGTGGAAGACTTACCCAGCCTCGCCATAGGAGATGTATGATAGTTGTTCATAAGTGCTCGATAAGCCTAGTTGGCTTCTCTTGGGTAACTGATTATATGCAGTGGAATCAGTGATTCACTATGCAAGCAAACATGTCAATACTTGTAGTTTTATGATATTTTGACACTGGTCATACGCTCATTTTGCAGAGGATACTCTAGCAAAATTTTTCTAGATTTCTGGTTTTGTCACTTATACAGTGGTCGATTTACTCCTTGATGCACTTATTCATTGGTGTTCGGACTCTTCTAGCTCTATTATCATTCTATTTAGTTCTCTACCATCATGGCATCAGAGGTCTCAGGAGGAGCTATAACTTGCAGGGCAAAGACCATTTTGAGATCCGAAAATTTGATGGCACAAACTTTGCTCTATGGAAGAATCAGATTAAAGATGTGCTAATTCAAAGGAGGCAATGTAAGCTAGTAAATGGAATTTAAAAGAAGCCTGCTGACATGGAGATCTTACAGATGAGATCTATATGGAAGAACCAAAGGGTTACGTAGTTCCTAGCAAGGAAAGTCTAGTTTGTAAGCTTAAGAAGAGCTTGTATGGACTTAAACAGTCCCCTAGACAATGGTACCAAAAGTTTGATGTCTTTATGAAGTCTCAAGGCTATTCTCGAAGCAATGAGGATCATTGTCTCTTCAAAAAGAGATGCTCAGATGGCAGCTTGATATGCTTGATACTTTATGTCGATGATATGTTGATTGCTGGGAAGTCCTCTTATGATTTGTCAATTCTCAAAAAGAAGTTGAGTCAGACATTTGATATCAAGGATTTGGGGGATGTCAAACATATTCTTGGCATGCGCATTACTCGTGATAGGAGCAAAAGATGAGTACATGTCCAAATTGAGTACATATCCAAAGTACTTCACAGGTTCAATATGCAGGGTGGAAAGGCATTGAGTACACCTTTACCCACATATGTGAAATTGAGCAAGGATGATTGCCCCAACTCAGATGAGGAAAAGGAATTTGTTAGCAGTCGGTGTGGACGGACTATTCTTTGTAATTTCTACTTTGTAATAACGGAGATGTCAAGAGTTTCTAGAATACGGAGGTTTGGAACAGTGTGAAGTTCATTCCTATATTTTGAGGATATGCGGAAACGGGTTCTCCCGGACTCCGAAATTGACAATTATGGAACCAAGGATACGTAGTGTAGCGCATGAAGTGGAAGATACAGAGCGGAGCACCATTGTAACTACAACGCTATAATAAAATACTCTATTTATTTCTGAATCAGATAACCATTATCCTTTGTCGTTAAGATTCTGAGTTGTCTATGAAATGTCTATCTGTGCTAAGTCATATCGGAGCGATGGAACAAAAATGCATGTTTATGGATAGAAATATTTGTGAATCCCCATTCCTGAACCTATTCTTTGTGTACTATTAGTCTTATGGCGAACAAAGGACAAACATTTGCCGACCACGATGGGATGGGGTTCTAGTTAAGGAAGTGTTATCACAAGTTTCATGCCGTTGCGGAGTGGAAGAGAGTATCACGCAACACATTATCGTCATGAACCTTTAGAAGAATTTGTCCAGTAGATTGTAGAAGGTTTAAAGGATCTTCCTCTTTCGGAAGCAGTGAACATTCCAGAGGAATTGGCATACTGGGTAGAACAAGGAGTCATCCCCCCTCGATTATTATAGGATTGGGTAGTGGAGTGGAAGGAGGAGAAGCTAGCGAAAATAGCGTGGCACAGGGAAGGTGAAAAAAACAACCAGCAACACCTCTCACAGGAAGGAAAATACCCTGAGGAAGAAGGTTCCAGTGGTGAAAGTCATTCCCACCCCTAGGCTTGGATCTAGCTCTCATTTCGGTGTCGCAATTCGAATTGTGGGATCTGATGGCTCAGCACCATCAACTGCCACGATTGAATTACACACATTTTGATGGTAAAGTAGGGGAAGATCCTGATGTGCATATACAAAAGTTTGAAAACCAGTATAATTGCAATCACAGGCATCTGTAGGATGATGATCATAAATTACAGGTATTTCAGGCCACCTTGGCTGGAAATGCGGTTAAATGGCTCATTGAATTCCCTTCTGATCATTTTAGTACATACGATGCATTGAAAGAAGCATTCCTAACACGATTTCATACGGCCAAAAGTATTTCAGAATTATACACTACTTTGCAATATATGGTCGAGAAGAGCTTGATAGACCTTTACACAAAAGAATTTAGATATATTATGTGGCAATTTCCAGATGACAGTTATCCCTCAGAAGAATTACTTCTCGAGTTTTTTTGTGGATGGTTTACAACCACTGATAAAGAAAAAAATCTATGTTTTTACACTGGATTAGAGCCATAATCTGGACCAAGTTATTGAATTAGCCACTCGAATGGACAGAAAAATGTGATTGGCAAATATGGGGATGGTCAAAAGTGAAATCGAAGGGAAACAACCCCTGAACTCGGTTCAACAGCTGTACTGCTTGCGTTGTCGAAACCCAGGACATATCATAGCAGATTGTGCCTTAAATTAGGTATATTGCCCAATATGGAACATGCATAACCATAGTCTAGAGAATTGCATATCCAATTCAAAGAACACATTGGTAGCTTTTGCACAAGTTGAGACCCAAAAGTGGAAAGGGGACATCAAAGAGTTTAAACAATCTGTTCAGCTCGGACCGTGGCAAGATAGCCAAGATGTATGCAACACAGGAGTTTCACCGTACTCAAAATTACAAACGAATGTGGACTCTAGCAGACGTTACAGGCAAAATTTTAAGGATTTCAGTAGAGGAAGGTGATTTCATCAGCCTGATCCGAACAATTCCGGTAATGGACCCATCCAATGTCAGTTTTGTTTATAGTTTGGACACCATAGGTGGGAATGCAAGGAAGCCAAAGAATACGATCAAAGGAAGAAGGAGGCGAAACTAAAAGCTCCAATGGCTAGCATGATCTCCATAGAATACGCCAAACCAGAAATTGCAATCGTCACTCGTTCGCAAAACGAATATTCCACCATACCGGAACCCTCTATACTAATTCCGAAAAAATAGAAATAACAACTAAAATAAGTTGTACGATGGGCTCGGGAGTACCCACCCCATTTTGTTAATCCAAAAACAATTCCTTTGATAGTAGATGACCGAATGCAGCAGTCTCGGGGATGTCACACGGTGGAGTCTTTGGGCACTCCTGTTGCGGAGGCTTCTTACAATTCTCCGCAAGTGGTGGACTCCAGAATTTTGGATTTGCAGAAAAGGACACACTTTGGTCAGAACGAAAATAGAATGCAGGTTAACTCTGATATGCGGATAGATAACGACAAAACACCTCAGGAGGAAACTAGTGGATTATTGCAGGACTTACATTTGAAATTATCATTAGGGGCTTTGTTGAAGCTAGTGCCCACTTTTCGTAAGCACTTATTACAACAACTATAGTCGACATACCATACAACAACCAGTCTAGAATTAAAAGTCTCAATGGTAAAGGACACTCCAGAAAAGTTTGTAGACTATGTCGTACCTACCATTACATTTTACCATCATAATTGCGCTATTTTGAATGTATTAATCGATGGAGGATCGAGTATCAACATAGCTTCTATAGCAACATGTAGGCAAATGGGGTGGCACCAGTTTGAGCCAGCCCCATTTTTTGTTCGAATGGCGGATCAATCTCGTGTCCAATCGATAGGACTAATTAAGGATATTCCTATCCGGATTGCACAGGTATTATTTAAAATTACGTTTATTATTTTGGAACTCAAGGGGCAGAATCTAGATTACAATTTATTTCTAGGACAACCATGGCTTCGAACCAAAGTTCGACAGAACTGGGATGAGAAAACTATCACTTTTCGGAAGGGACATTCCAAATTTACGATTTCGTTGGATGACGAACAGTACTTCCTCCCACAACACAAACCAACTTGGGCGGAACCCCCTCATATGTTAGAAGGCTTAGAAGAGGATGAAGAAACTAAATTTTTGGAGGCTAATAAAGACTTGCTATCTGTGGGAGTGGTCAATGTCAACTCAGTTTTCAGCATGGAAGTGGATAGTTTGACAACTACATTAGATCCCGGAGTGTTGGACAATACTAAACTCCATTACAGAAATTTTCTCTCAAGGACCCTATGGAGATGCGCAGCATTCAGGTTGAGGAAGATGCTCTGGAAGTGATCAATTTGGGAAGTGAGGAGGACCCGAAGCCAATTCGCATCTGTTCGGAATCAGCTCTGGAATTTCGGTTTGTCCTGATTGCATTGTTAAAGCAATACAGTGATGTGCTTGCCTGGTCATATTCAGATATGCAAGGACTAGGTCCAAAATTATAGCATCACCGCATTTTACTCAAACCAGATGCCACTCCCGTAATGCAACATCATTATCACATGAATCCCCATTTCGCGGAACAGGTTAAACACGAATTGGATTGCCTCCTTAAGGTAGGTTATATTGTGCCTATCGAAAATCCGGAATGGGTGTCGCCAATAGTGATCGTCCCGAAGAAGAACAAACAACTGCGAATCTGTGTGGATTACCGAAAATTGAATGATGCCACAGTTCTTTATCCATTCCCATTACCCTTTTTGGACAGTATGCTGGACGAAGTCATAGGGCGAGAAATGTATTCTTTTCTGGATGGATTCAGTGGCTACAATCAAGTGCGCATGGTTGAGGTAGATATACCTAAGACAACATTTATTACCAATTGGGGCATCTTTGCCTGTACCGTCATGTGGTTTGGACTCCGGAATGCTCCTAGTACCTTTCAGTGCTATCTTCGTGCCTTACTTAACATCTTTTATGCATATAATTTTGGATGATTTCTTTGTCTCTGGCAGGATGGTGTCGCATTTGGAACATTTACAATTATGTTTCGAATCCTGTCGCAATGTACGCCTCTGCTTAAATCCATTGAAGTCAACTTTCGCGGTGAAATGTGCCAAATTGCTCGGACACATTATTTCGAAAAAAGGAATTGTGATTGATCCCGATAAAGTTAAAGTTATCCGAGATGCACCAGCTCCGAAGAATCCAAAGGAAGTGCTCAGGTTTCTCGGGCAAATCCGTTGGCATGGTAGACATTTAAGAGGACTCGCACATATTGCTATTCTGCTCAATAAGTTAGCACATGTACCATCAAAGGATTTTCTCTGGACCGATGAAGCACAACTGGCATTTGAACGACTCCGAAAAATGCTTGTAAGCGCTCCAATCTTAAAATCTCCAGACTGGACATTGCCCTTTCATGTTTTCATGGACGCCTCAGATCGTGCAAAAGGCAGCGTTCTCATGCAAAAGGAAGATCGGAGAAAAGGCAGCGTTCTCATGGAGAAACTTTATCACAAAGACCCAATGGGAGTTTGGCTTCATTGTGTACCCCCACACGAAGTACAAGCTGTTATTTCGGAAGCACATGCAGGTGAAGCCCGTGGTCATTTCGGTAATCTTATTACGGTCCTAAAAATTCAACAGTCTGGACTTTGGTGGCCCACTATGTATGCTGATGTGCAAGCGCCGGTTCTGAATTGTGATCCTTGTCAATGAACCGGTGAACCTAGGGATGCTCATCACTTTCCTCTCCAGTCGATTTTGTCGTTGGAACCTTTTCAAAAGTGGGGACTAGATTTCATTGGACCAATTAAACCCCCAACGACGAATACCAGTGCCCTATATATACTTACATGTATGGACTACTGCACCCGATGGGCGCAAGCGTGGGCAACTAAACACACCACTGCAACCGTTGTGGCTAAGAAGCTCCAAAATGACATATTTCCGCGGTATGGTCTTCCATTGGAATTAGTTTCCGACCATGGAACGCATTTTCTGAATCAATTGATTGTGGAGCTCACAACAAGATTTCATATTAAGCATCGGTTTAGTTCCCCATACTACCCTCAAGCTAATGGTTTAGCCGAAAGCACGAACAAGGTGCTACTATAGATGCTCCAAAAAATGCTATTGGATACTACTGATCAATGGAAGATTATTCTTCCCATGGTGCTCTGGGCCTATCGCACCTCTTATAAAGTTTGGGTGGGAAGCACTCCCTTTAAGTTGTTGTATGGGCAGGAGGCTATTCTTCCATTTAAACTTGCAGTCCCAGGTTTCCGGATAGCAGTATAGAAGCGTTTGATATCGAACGAATCTTTTCCGTACCGCATGGATCAACTGCGCCAATTGGATGAAGTTCACTATACAAGTTTTCTTTTGCTTCAGGAAGTACAACAGCGGCAGAAGCCATGGCATGACCGGAATTTGCGGACTTGGTGGTGATTTAGTTTTGTATTCTCATTCGAAGATGAAATGCAAGATGGGAAAAAATTCCCTATCAGTCTGTTGTTGGTAGTCTCATGTATGCTATGGTAGCTACAAGACCAAACATTGCATTTGCAGTGGGAGTTGTGAGCTGATATATGTCTAATCCTAGAAAGAAACATTGGGAAGCAGTCAAGATGATTTTAAGATATCTGAGTGGCACTAAGGACAAGTGTCTATGCTTAGGTAGAGGGAAATCATCCATTATTGGTTACACAGATTCTGATTATGCTGGTTGTGTAGACAATCATAAGTCTACATCAGGGTACATTTTTCATTTTGCTAGAGGTGCTATCTCTTGGAGATCTCTCATCTTCAAGAATGTACAGTTGTTTCCACGATAGAAGCAGAGTATCAGTGAGGCATGTAAGGAAGCATTTTGGCTTTCTTGTCTCACTTGTGATATCAGTTTACCTCAGCATGTACCTCGTTTGCTTAGTGATAGTCACAATGCCATTGCTTTGGCTAAGAATCTGGTCTATCATGCAAAGACCAAGCACATTGAGGTGAAGTATCACTTCATAAGAGATTGCTTAGCCGTTGGGCACATTATTCTTGAGAAGGTCCACACTCATGATAATGCTACAGAAGCTTTGACTAAAGCTCTACCACAAGATAGCTTCCGACATGGTTGTCACTTGATGGGGGTTACTTGATTCATCATCTTACACATTCACCTGTATACTGTGTAACATGCCCATCAGGTAGGAGGTATAGTTTGTATACTTACACTCAGGTATTCCTTATCATTCTTTATTTTTCTCCCGTAGTTACTTTGGCCATATTGGCCTTTAGTGGGATTGTTATCGTTGATGTCCATGTGAAAGGCCAAATGGCCATTGGACACTTATTTGTATATGTTCTTTAATAAAACATATAGTGGCCTAGTCAGCCACATACTTGAAGATTGACCACATTTGCAAGACCTAAGAAGTCTGTCTTCATGCTCCTTGTGTACTGGTTTTTTGCGTATTCTGCAGCCCTTGTGCGAAGTACTGTGTGCGGCCTTAGGAGCTCGGTTTTCTACCTAGAGCATATCATCGTGGAGCTCTCAAGAAGGAGAGCGCACTGTGGTGCATCACCATCGAAATAGGAGCTCGGTTTTCTACCTAGAGCATGTCATCGTGGAGCTCTCGAGAAGGAGAGCGCACTGTGGTGCATCGCCATCAAAATACTAACATATTTATTTATAACAATATCACATGTTTTAGATAGCTAAGAAGTGTCAGCTTTTTCAACTAATCAACAATGTCCTAGACTTCATGTTTTGTAAACATTAACATGCTTTCACCCTATATTCGTTCATGTAAATTTGTAACCATGTAATAGGATCATCTTCCTCTAATGATATTCCCTCTGGTCTAACCACTATGATGTTTGGGAGAGCCAAATACCTGGGTTCGCCTAGTCCAATAGTAGACTTCAATAGGTATTTCTACACCAAATTTTACATGTGCATAACTTATAACTTGGGCACCACTGAAATGAACTTTACTTGCACTTTTGGACACTATGCACAAGAACAATTGCCCTACCAACCTAGGGTAATGGATGAAAAAATCTTGGATTTTCTTGGGGCTTTATGTGTCAAATTTTGCATGTCATCTTGTTAGTACTTGGGCAACTAAAATGTGAGCTCATTTTCAAATTTGAGCACTTTCCACAAGAGAAACCTCTCTACATAACCCCTTCGGCCAAAACAATCATGAGTGCACAAACTTGCTAAAATGAAAATTTTCCTCACCATTGCCTCTTGGCACATGTAGAGTCATACACACAAAAAAACTTGAAAAAATAACTCCTTGCACAAAAACAATTGATTTGCATTTTTTTCACTTTTTGTCTTGTTTGAGCTCCATTTTAGCCCTCTCACCTTTCAAATCACTTGTACTAGCATTAGACCTATCATTCCCTACCTTTTAGTAGCAAAACATGCATGAAATGACCACTTACTCCTCTTTGCATACATGTGATTGCTCTGTCACCCACCTCCTTCATGACTTGAAAAAGGCTATATTTGTGTATACTTTAGCCCACTTTTTCCTTCCTCTAGCTTCTCCAACTCAAGAGCTACTAGTGCAACCCTTGTATGTTGTAGAAAATGAAGAAAACAGGAAGAAAAAGTGTAGAAAAGAGTAGAAATGTGAATAACAAGAGGGAAACAAGCTTTAATGGAAAGCATTGAAAAATCCTAACCCTAAAATCTGATTTTTACTTATTTCTACTAGCCTACCTATCTACCTAAGTATCTAGAGTGAAAACGTTGATGGAGAAGTACCTAGACACATGCAGAGAAACATCAAATGCAAATACCTCATGTTAAAGCTTGCCATCATGTGCATTTGACAAGAACTCTCTCTAGCAATGGTGCCAAAGGTGTAATGCCACATTGCCATAGAACACAAGCACACACAATGAAGAAGAATATTGTTCTCATGGAGCATCCAATCCGTAGGTATGAAGACTTGCATGTGATGAGATAGAATCACATGCACCCACAACAAGATAAAGGCAAGCATGTATATGGGCACACACATAAACACTCACAAGTAGGCAAGAGATAGAATGCTCCAGCTCACTATATTGGAAAAGTAAAATAATAAAACTCAGAAGAGTTCTCAACTCTCTAAGCTCACTCCAAGCAAGTAATCCTAATAAATCAGAGCTCTTTTACTTTTATAGTTTTTTTAAGATCTCTATCCACTCTAGTGTCGAGCCTAACTTTAGAAATAATATCTAGAAGCTATTTGGAGGCCGAAACATTGTCAAAAAAGTACAAAAATTGGTTTGAATATTCAAATCATTCTCATGAAGATTGAATAATGTTCATCTTTTACAATGTGCAACAATTACTGCTAAAAATAGGATTCTATGTCACAAATGCGCATTTTTACATCTATTTTTGGTTTGAAAAATGGGGAAAACTCTAATATTAGGGATTTGCGATAAAAAAATGTAGAATCTTTCCTCTTCTATTTCCATGCTTGTGTTGCCATTTTATTGTATTATATCATTTTATTAAGCTTTGGCTACCTTAATCGATGATTTTTAGGTCAACTTTTGAGCTTCCTCCAACAGTGCCCTATAAAGTTTTGTTGCTATAGTCGATGGTCTCTTAAGTACCCGAATCCACTCGGTATTTTGAATTGATTTTTCTGATGGCTTTGGATTCTTCTGTTTAATGGGTTTGGATCTAGCTTTCCTTTCAAGTGTTGTTTTCTTCCTAGGGTTTTCTAATGAGCTATTTCTAGTGGATGAAATCATGTGGGTGTAACCATAAGGAGCACATTTGCGAATCCAAATTTGTGATTTCCCTTGATGAACTTGTAGTAGAGCGTTTTTAACCCATACTTGTTTGCATTTTAGAGTTGAAAAATAAGTTGGAGGAGCCTTCATTGCCTTTCTTTTTGCTCATAGTTGAGGAGATGGGATTAACCTTCACTTTTTCTTTAATGGGAGATGTCTCCACAATGTGCATTGAATTTTGTTGTTCTATCATTCACCTTTGCTCTCTTTTTGGTTGAGTTTGATCCTCATAGTCACTCTTACTAGAAACATGCAATTTGTGAGGTATACTCAGGCAAGTTGGTGCACATGAAAAATGATGATGAGGAGATAAAAGTAATGAAACATGCTTATTTTCTTTTTTGATTATCACACATCCTAATGCAAAGTTTACTGAGATTAGGTGATTTTGCAACCAAATCCTCTTTGTAGTATAGTTTTCTCTTCCATATTTTTTTTAGTCAATTACTAAAAACTCTTTTAAAGAGTCTATCCCTTCTAAGTTTATGAGTATGGTTGTTTCTCCTTGACAAGCTAGCTCTTTTCCATCAACTCATGTTACATGAATATTGGTTTGATATACGAATTCCTACAAGATCATGCTAAATCAAAATTTATCGTGCTTTTAGATGTGCATGTGTCTATGAGGGCCAATGTTTTTATTGATAAATTTGCTCATAACATTTTGCATACCCGATGGTTTTTCGTCCATTTTCTTGTCATCACAAATGCTCAATATGAAAATTTGGATAGTAGAAATTTCCATCAATTGTTTATGATGAAGGATCCTTTTCCTAGATTCATGTTGAGATTCTTAAGTATTCCTTCCTCTTTGGCTTTTGATACTTAACAATGTTAATTATTGCCAAAATTTCATCAATTAATGGCTCTAGATACCTTTTGACACAACATCCACTAATATAGTTGGGCAAGATTTCATCTTCCAAGGTTTCCAGTTGGATGACTCCCCCTATGGGGATCTTGTTAACACCAAATGGTCCATGGCATCTTTTTTGAAGCTTCATGGCATGTTGTTTTTATTTATGTGTGTGTTTGTATCCCTTTTGTTGTAGGTGTGTGTACTTCCATCTTGTTGCATATGATTTTCATACCACTAATTGGTTTCTCCATGGATTTCAACATTTCTTTATCGTGTTTGTGTGCAGACTATGACAATGTGAGCTTACACTTTTGGCACCATTGTCGAGGAGAGATATTGTCAGACACATATGATAGTAAGGTTTCACATGAGGTATATGCTTTTGCTGCTTTTGTGCTTGTGAATTCGGTGCATATCCTTCATTCTTCATCCTTAGATAGTCAGTTAGGTAATTAGTTAGCTAGAAATAGAGCAAAGGGAGGTATTAGGGTTAGGTTTTCTATAAATTTTTCTAAGTTATCCATTAGAATTACACCTTCTTCTTCATCTTCACCTTCTCCGTTACTAAAACTCTTCTTCTTCTTCTTCTTCTTCACCTTCTCTATTACCAAAACTTCCTTAGTTTAGTGTGGATTGCATGGTTCATAATAGGAATTGAAAATCAAGATATAGGACCTTTGAGGTGAGCTTTTCACAACTGCAGAATCAGATTTTTCAAGACAATGCTTGGTGTAGAGATATGAGTAAATCCTAAGTGTCATGGTTTAATTTTTTCACTTTCCAATGATCTTGAATATTGAATAGCCAAGCCCATAAGGTGATAGAAGAGAAAGAGGAGTGCATACCATCAAAGTTAAATTTTGACTCACCAAATACTAGTACCATGACATTTGGATTGATTCAAGTGTCACTGACATTTGATTCTCTGAGTATCACTAACACTTGGTCGAGTGTCACCAACACCATTCTTGGTGCATGAAACTTGCAAGGTATTTGTTGTATAATTAATGGGTACAAAGGCTAAATATACGGATTTGAAATTCTAAACTATGATGTATATTAGCCTTGGTTGAGCCCTACCCCTTGGCACATGCTTGAATCTTTGGATTGGACCCTTGGTCTTAACCCTTATGATATTTATTCATATGAGCTCCCATTATAATGGTTGCAAAACTTAGGCTTGATTTATCCTAATATAATGGTTGCAAACCTTAGGCTTGATTTATCCTAAGGTTTGGGAACCTTAGCCTTGAGAGAATCTGCTCTATGAGCTGCCTAGGGTGTACCTGAGAGAAGAATCCTCATTTGTTTTAGAAGTATTGTGATAGACCTTGGGAAACTAGAAGGCACATGATGACCCTTGGCAATCCCTTGGCCTAGAGGTATATATATATATAGGTGTAGCATTGGATGGTGGATACATATTCTCTCTGACGTAAGGTGGTCCTTTAGGTGGTCTTTCTAGTTAGCTTTGGTAGTTAGATTTCTTGGTAGGATTTTCTAGACACACAACAATGGTATCAAGATCAGGTTAGTTCCTTCTTCTTGTGCATTAGAATTCTCCAAGAGCTTTAGCTTGATCTGATTAATGCTTGAGCCGAGAGTCTATATATTGTGTGCAAGTTTGAAAATCATGGATGCTTTCTCTTAGAGATAAAATAGAGTCGTGTGTCCTCCCAATTATAGGATTCATAGGAACAACTTCTTAATCCTACATTCATCCATAATAGTTTGTGTTGGTGCAAGTCGATCACCAATTGATGTTTTTAATGAAGGATTGAAGTCAAAGATTGAAGAAAAGATTAGCCTATGAAGCTTGAAGATAGTGCACATTCAGGAAATGAAGACTTGTATACATATGTACATTGAACTTATAGTTAGCTCACATATACCTTTAATTTTGATCATGAACTTGTACATATATGCCTATATATACAAGAAGAATGTCAGGATATGTATGAGAGAGTATGAAAGTTGATGTATTATTCATTTAGATGATTGAGAAGAGAAGTAGATATCTCTCATCAACTGATGTAAATTTTTCTGGAATAGAAGAAAAGTTGTGCCCGATATTTCTCTGAGTTCTCCTTCTATGCTTGATCATTTCAAGAATCCTTTTGTAGATGTCTAATTCCATAGTTAATACATCTATCGCTAAAATTTGAGAGCCTAATTGTAAACAGACTAAGAGAATTATGAGTAGGAACATTTGTATGTGTAAAAGTGTTGAGTCTCTTTTGAAACAGGTGCAATTTCGATGGTAAAAAAATTGATCAGTTCTCAGTGCACAGTGTAAAGTTTTGCACAAATCAGGAGTCTAAATCTAAGTTGGAAGTTAAGCCATCTATGGCTAAAAGCATTTTCTTAAACGGCTTCTAATTTGGGAGAACTGTGTGTTAGAAGTTGTAGGTGTCAAAATCGATTATACTGAAGAACAATTTCAGACATAGGTGAACTGTTTAATTCATTTCTCAAGATCCACTGAGTCTTTTGAAATTATTTAACTTGTAGAAGGTGTGAAGATATTAAGCGACATCTTGTGCAAAGTTTTATCAAAAAATTTACACATTTGATTAGTCAATGAGTGAATTATGTGCAGCAGACTTTCTGAGTAGTGACTCTCTTCACAGTTAGTTCAAAATTTTGAGAATCTGGAATTGATACTCCAAATTAGTAAATGTTTTGAGTTATTCTTGATATAGAGGTGCTCTAACATCAATCCTAACTTGTTCTTTTGGAGATTAACACTCTCCATCAGTGGTATCAGAGTAGGAACCATCAAAATAGAAGAAAGAAGGACCCCGACTGTTGTAGTCATACAAAAATCAACACTTGAAGGTTCAAAAGGTGAAAGTTTAAAGAGAAAGCTTTGAGAAGGAGATTTGAATCTATCAAGAAGATCAAAAGGAACTTCATTCAAAGTAAAGGTACACTTATTACTCATAAATTTTAAAGAATTCAATACACAGGTGAAGAAAGGATGGAAGATTCTCTTCAGATAGAGAAATTGGATAGAGAAAACTATCCAGCTTGGTCAATGAGAATGGAAGCTCATCTCATGAGGAAAGACCTGATAGGTTACATCACAGGTGAGGAAGAAAAACCACAATTCAGATATCCTAGTGTTTCAACTAGGGATGAACTCTCATATTTGAAGACTTGGATGAAGAAGGATGCTCAAGCAAGAAGCATCATCTACATGGGAGTCAATGACTACTTGCTACCTCATATTAGAGGTCTTGAAAGTGCAAGTGATATATGGAATGCTTTGGAAAATCATTTCCAAAACACTACAAATTCAAGGAAGGCATCCTTATGGGCAGAGTTTACCACATTCAAGAAGAAGGCCTCTCAATCCATTTCTGTTTATGTAACAAGGATGAAGGACATTGCAGATGCATTAGGACCAATTGATGAAGATATTGAGGAGGATAAATTGGTAAGGCAAATTCTCACAGGTTCGAGAGGAGATGAGAAATGGAAGCCATTCATTTTGTCTACTAAACTGTCACTAGATCATTTCACTCCTGATTTAAATCAGTTGCTAGGACACATGCTAACTTTTGAGCAGGATGTCAAAGGTGATGGTGATAAGAGTGCAGGTCAAGCAATGTATTCAAAGGATGAGAAGAAGAATAGCAAAGGCAAGCAACAAGTAAATGAAGAAGAAGGTACAACTAGCCAAGCCCACTTCCTAAGAGGAAGAGGAGGTGGTAAAGGTAGAGGAAGAGACACAAGCAATAAAGATGGAGCCAAAGCTTGCTGGATTTGTCGTAAGACAAATCATTTAGCTCATGATTGTTGGCATAATAATCAGAATAATGGAGGATATAATCAAAACTTTAATTCAAGAGGAAGAGGTGGAAGAAATCAAAGATGTAACTTTAGAAGTAGAGGTAGTAGAGGTTACTTTGGAAGAAATGCAGGTAGAGGATTCCAAAGTCAATTCTACAACAATATCTACTAAATTATGCTTCAGATCAGAAGGAGGATTCAAATTTAATCATGAATGCAACTTGTGAAAGACAAAGTGAAGATCAAAGAGTCCTCTACATTGACTTAGGGTGTAACAATCACTTGAGTGGTAACATAGCTTTGATGACTCACTTGGAGAATAAGGTAATTAATCATGTGGTTCAAACAGGTGATAATACAAAGCATAATGTGAAGTCAATTGGATCATTTAAGGCCAAGGATGGAAGTACTCTTCTGAGTAAGGTCTTGTATGTTCTTACAATTCCAAACAATCTGATAAGTGTAGGGCAAATTGTTGAAAAAGGTTATGAAGTAAGGTTTACTAATGATAGAGTTTTTGTGGAAGACCCTAGCAATGGGTATAACCAAATTGTTTCAGGGAAGAAAGAAGGAAGACTCTTCACATTGAAGATTCAAGGTAATGTTGGTCATGCCTTGTTTACTTATGGAGGACATAAGATCTCTGAGTTAGATCTTTGGCATAAAAGGCTTGAACATTTCAATGAAAGAGGTATTAAGGATATGGTTAAAAATGGTTCAGTGCTTGGATTGCCTAATGTTGCAAGTCAACATATGACATACAGATGTGAGGCATGTCAATTAGGTAAGGCTCATAAGCAATCATATTCTAAGCATGGTTTCATGTATTCAAAGAATCTTGAATTGGTACACACAGATGTGTGGGGACCATCAAAGGATTTCAGTATAAATGGTTCAAGATATTATGTGATTTATGTTGATGATGCTACCAGATGGATCACCATATATGTGATCAAAGATAAATCAGAGGTATTCAATACATTTAAACATTATCATGTGTATGTAGAAAGAATCATAGGTCAAAAGTTGAAGAGACTAAGGTCAGATGGAGGGGAAGAGTATTTCTCTAATGAGTTTAGTGATTACTTATGGAATGCACGTATAAAAAAGGAAGTTACTTGCAGGTACTCTCCTCAACAAAATGGTGTAGTAGAGAGAAGGAATAGAACTCTTGTTGAGTTTGCGAACAATGATGAAGGAGAAAAGTTTTCCAAACTATTTGTGGGCTGAGGCTGTAAATACAGCTACATATTTGGTCAATATGTTACCATGTAAAGCCTTGTAGGGTAAGGCACCATATGAAGCTTGGTGGGGTAAGAGACCTACCTTGGATCATTGCAAAGTATTTGGATGTTTAGCTTATGCATATGTGCCATCTTAGTTGAGACATAAATTGGAACCTAAAGCTGAAAAGTATGTATTCATTGGTTATGATGATAAGAAGATGGGTTATAGGTTGTGGATTCCATCTACAAAGCAATTCCTTGTGTCAAAGGATGTCACATTTGATGAGCAAGGTACTTGGTATGCAGGCACAATTAATACTCATGCAGGTGATGAAGGAGTTTTGGATCAGAAGAAAGGTAAATCAAGGGTTCAAATATTTGATGAAGAAGAGAACAATGAAATACAAGTTGAAGTTGAAGAAGTGCCAAGGTTTGATCCAGAAATGTGATGAACCAGAAACTTCAAGAAGTGGAGAACTCAGAAGGTCATCAAGACACAAATGGCAACCTACAAGGTATAGTTATGACACTTCTTTTTTGACTACTAAAGACTATGCTTACATGGTGAAAGCAGATGAAGACCCTTCTACATATGAAGAGGCAAAAGGTAAGGAAAATTGGGAGAAAGCTATGCAAGAAGAGTATGATGCATTGATGGAGAATGAGACATGGGATTTGGTTCCTAAACCAAATAGTCAGAAGATCATTGGATGCAAATGGGTCTACAAGACAAAGAGGTATGCAGATGGAAGTGTGTCTAGGTATAAAGCTAGACTTGTTGTGAAAGGGTATGCTTAGACATATGGTATAGATTATGATGAGACCTATAGTCCTGTGGCAAAGATGACAACCATTAGGAGACTCATAGCCATTGTTGCATGTAAAGGTTGGAGACTATGTCAATTAGATGTGAAAACTGCTTTTCTAAATGGTTATATTTTAGGTGATGTTTTCATGGAACAACCACAAGAGTTCAAAGATAGAAGGTTTCCAGATTATGTATGTAAGCTCAAGAGAGCTTTGTATGGCTTGAAGCAGGCCCCAAGGGCATGGAATTATAGACTTGTGAAGTTCTTGAAGGAACTTGGTTTTCAAGTATCTAAAGCAGATAGTAGCTTGCTTGTCAAAGCAAGTGGTGATGGGTTCATTTACATGTGCATATATGTTGATGACATAATTCTTACAGGTGCAAATGAGAAGGGAATTCAAAGTCTCAAGAAACAAATGGAGAAAGAGTTCAAGATCAGTGACTTGGGAGATTTGTCATATTTTTTGGGCATGGAGATTTCATATACTCAACATGGAGTATATGTAACTCAAGAAAGGTATTTGAAGAACTTATTAATCAAGTTTAAAATGGAAGATTGCAAGGTAGCACCTAATCCAATGACAGTGAATCATAAGTTGAGTAGATATGGAGGAGAAGAATTCAAGGACATGAAGCTTTATCAGAGTTTGGTAGGTAGCTTAATTTATGCTACATTAACAAGGCCTGATTTGTCATATGCAGTTGAATTATTGTCTCAATTCATGCATTGTCCTAGGAAAGAACATTGGGTTGGAGGACAAAGAGTGTTGAGGTATATTAAAGGTACACTCAAGGAAGGTTTGTATTATGGTTTCACATCAGATACAAACATCAAGATATATAGTGATACAGATTGGGCAGGTAATCCTGATGATAGGAGATCAACATATGGATACTTGTGTTATGTGGGAGATAAGTTAATCTCTTGGTGTTCTAAGAAACAACACATAGTTGCTTTATCATCTAAAGAGGCAGAGTATAAAGGTATGGTTGAAGCTACAAAGGAAGTCATATGGTTGAAAACTCTCATGAAGAGTTTTGACATCATTTAGAGTACACCCACTATTCATGGAGATAACATGAGCTCATTGTATCTTGCCACTAACGTTGTTTTTCATGCCAAGACTAAATACATTGAGATTCAATATCACTTCTTAAGAGAGAAGGTGACTGATAAAGAGATTGAAGTCATGCATACTTCAACAAAAGATCAGATTGCAAATATGCTAACCAAAAGCTTGGATGGACCAAAGCTACAGAGATTCAAAGACATGGCAGGTATAAAGAAGATAGAGAAAACCTCAATTGATGATTGAGGGGGAGAGAAAACCTCAATTGATGATTGAGGGGGAGCTGTTGGTGCAAGTAAATCACCAATTGATGTTTTGAATGAAGGATTGAAGTCAAAGATTGAAGAAAAGATTAGCGTATGAAGCTTGAAGATAGTGCACATTTACGAAATGAAGACTTGTATACATATGTACATTGAGCTTATAGTTAGCTCACATATACCTTTAGTTTTGATCATTAACTTGTACAAAGAGTGCTTCCTTGTCAGCTTAGTGTAGTATGTGAGTTCCCTTCCTCTCTACACCCATCAGATATGTAAAGAGTGCTTCCTTGTTAGCTTATGTATGTTGACTGTTGATATGTCACCTTGTATATGAGATTAAGCAGTGGAAGCTCATCAATCTATGAACTTAATACTCTCCTGATCTCTCCATAAAGAGCGATTGATTTCTGTTGTTGAAGTCTTGCTAGACAACTCAGTTGTGGAGAATATTATGAATGGTCTTCCAGATTCATATCAGATTTTTGCTTCTAATCTTTGGTCGATGATGAAATCCAATCCAAATGCCTGATTATTTGAGGATTTAGTCTCTATTTTTCTGCAAGAAGATCAATCTAGGCAGAAAATGTCCATCATACGTGTAGCAAATCAAGCTTTCTTAGCTATTCAGAAGGGCAAAGTTAAATGGAGCTTATTACTAGTAAGCAAAAAATTGCTCATTCTACATAGTAAAAAACGGAAGGCAAATAAGAAAACAAAAAAGCAAAATGTGTTTTGGAAATACTATAAAGGAAATGATCATGTCATAAAGAGTTGTACAAAATTGGTTGCAAAAGAGGCAAAGAAAAAAGAGGCCAAAATGGTTATTGTAGAGGCCTCTACACATAAAACAAAGTCTGCTAATCTTGTGCAGAATGAAGAATGGGCATTTACTACTATTTGTAGTTATGACTCATCTTCTCATGAACATTGTATGTCTGCAATAGAGTCAGATGTTTTGTACTTTGATAGTGGGGCAACCAAACATATTACCTTGTAGTGTAGTTTCTTCACTTCACCTGAGCCTGCCCCTTTAGGGAATACTATCACATGCAACAAATCCTCTTATCGCATCATGGGAGTTGGTAAGGTAATTCTGACTACTACTTGTCGTAGCTCTTTTACATTTTTAGATGCTTTTTTTGTGTTCAATTGGTAATACATTCAAGTGTGTTGTGCTCCAAGCTTCTTCTTCTTCTTCCTTGTGTTGTCTATGTGCTTTCGCAGACCTCAAACTCCAACAAAATTGCCAATGAGCTATCTAGATATTCATAGTTGTCTTTCTCAAAGTTAAGGAATGAATGACATGTCATTTGGAAACTTAGATTACTTAGAACAAGAAATGGGCTAATAAGTTGTCCTTCCGCATGCTCTACTAATATGCAAGGACCACTGATGAGCAAAGAATTTATTTCTAAAATTAAGAATGAGTAATGTACCTCTTTAAAATCTATTTGTACCAATGCTCATGGATCTGTGGTCTATTTAGATGGATCAAATTGCAATGTCATAAGATTGTAGTCATACAACATATCTACTCCATAGAAGAAGCCCCCATGAAGTTCATAGAAGGTCATTACCTTGACAAACAATCCACCATGTATGTGACAGTCTCAACCATAGCAATGATATAGGAGAGTTAGAGTTTTAGAACTAGGCGGATGCTAAGGAGTTAGTCACAAATCCTTGTGGAAAATCCATCTTAAATATCATACTTTATGGATAGAGTTCCTATGGACTCCAAGGTCAAGGAATTCTACCTTGTCATAGGAATTGACTTAGCTCTTTGGACTTTAGGAGCTCCAAGTGTTTCAAGATCTAGTTCTATCATTGTCCAAAAGATGAAGGATCCAAAGAATGAGCTTTTGATGACAAATATAGATAGAAAAAAAAGAGTACTAGAAAGTGTGTAAGGAGGAGGAAACTAAACATGTATACCTAGGACAACATGTCTTCTCTCCATAGAAGCAAGAGCAAAAGAATCAAGAAATGAAAGCAATGGAGACTAACAAGAGAAAAGGAATTAGTCAGGGAGCAATCCCACATGCCTAGTAATTTTAGATATCACAAATAGAGTTGGTTCGGAGGAAGAAACCATAATCCTCAATTTAGACCTCCAAATGGGCAAAGATCTCCTAGTCCACAAGCTATACAAGAAAACGTTCTTTCATTTTCACTTATAAGCAATCACATGTGTAGGCCATGTCTTGCATTGATCTAGGCTTTTCATTGGCACCTAAGCTTCTTGTGTCTGGTTTCTTCTCTTCTTCCATTACAACTTTACACATCTATAAATGTGTATCCTCGTGCATCCATGAAGAATCTCTTATGGGATGCATAGGTTCCATCTCTTCTGGCATCATATGGATAGTATTCCATTGCAGGGGTGGTACATCTATATGCGAGTAGTCCTTGAGATTGGATTTGGTAGCTACTCCTAAGTGATGTAGGTATAAAAAATCATTTCCCCAATCCTACACTATCTTCAATTGCCTCATGAATGGTCTACCTAAAATCATCTCATTGAAATAACTCTTTCCAAACTCACATATTTCAAAGGTGTGCTCAAACTCTACACCACATGTTATGAGGGTTATCCCTTCTAGAAATCCTAGGGGTTCTTGATATGTCCTTCTACTATTTGAAGCGTCATTCTTGTTTGTCTTAAACTTGGCTTGCCCCAATGTTTCCATAGGGAGGTGGTGGCAATGGAAACTCTTGCTCCTCAATCTAAGATTGCCTTCATTGTATAGCCATGATAGATGATAAGTAGATACATATTGACTTCTTCTCCTCTTCCCATATCTCTTATCTTATCTATACATATCTCAGGTACCATCTTTCTGAGTTATGGTGTGCAAGTGGAAATATCAACTTTTGGAAGTTGGTTTGTTATATGCTTTCACAAGTCAGGTTTGATTCTTAGTAGCTCCTCTAAACTGAGACGACACTACAATTTAGTGTTTTAACATCATCTATGTTTCTATGAAGAATTGATTCATCATTTTTGAACTTAACAGTGGGGGCTCTCATCTAAATAGACTTAGATTCCCAAGGGCTTCTGAAGTGTGGAAACTCTTGTAAGGAATTGGATTCACAGTCTAGACTTTTGCTTGACTGCAGTTCTTCTTTCTACCCATATATAGAGGGAATGTCTTCAAGGAATTGATCATGAAGATCATCCACTTCTTGGATTGGGAGAGGATTCTCTCTCTCTTGGACCCATTTCTCCTCTTGTATCTCTCTTAAGAATTGGGAGTAATGATTTATTGAGGAAGGTTTTCTATCATCCGTAGAATTAGGAACATAGGCTTCCTATGGAGTTAAGATTATCCTTTCACTTCCATTATTTTGAGCTATGGTGTAGCTAAAGTCTTGGGCTTAGATACCAACTTCTCTAATCTCTCAAAAATTCCTTCAAAATGTAACTTTGGTTTGACTGAGTTTATCTAATTGAAAAGATAGCTTGCATCAAACATAACCTAAGCTAGTTCTACAATTTTTGCACAAAGCTTTGTCCTTTCAATCTCGGGGTCCACTCTGGATAACATTTATCTAATACATTTACCCCTTCTTGAAGTCAAGACTAGTAGGCCTTGAACATCATGTCGAGGTCTTCTAGAGTACGATATGCTAAGATTGCATGCACTAGATTATGGTGGGATGAATGGTGGGTTTGAGAGTGCGGTTGAGATGCAATTTCTACTATTTTTGTTTTTGTTTCTCTAAAGCTTTCTTCCAAGTCACTTAGTTTCCTAGCCCTTTGTCTCTTGATTCTCTCTCAGCTATTTTTCCAAGATGCCTTTCTCTTTCTACACGTGCTCTCTAACTCACCAAGCTCTGACTTTTTTTCCTAATCCAAATCTAGAGCCTATGCTCTAGTAACTACATGTACTAGAGAGATATTCATCACACTTCTGTTGGGTTCAACCACCAAGACAATAACATTGATTGGAGTGATCTTTTACATGTTGGTTGGATTTTTTAGACAATCTCTAAGGATATCGACTTTTCCACAATCACAATATAACCTTGAATCACTATGGATTGAGGTTGTCCTAGTGGAGGAAGTGAAGAATCACACATAAAGTGGTTTCCTTGGTATCTATAGCATGGTCCCCTCAAAGCTTGAGGCCTCCCCTCAATTGGGGCCTAAAATTTGGGTTTGTATACATTATATTGGAAAACTCATGTGTAGAGTCAAAGCTTTAAGCATTAGGATCAGTATCTAACATAATAAGGGATGATGGAACTATGGCTCTATTTAACTTATCCTCTTATTGCAATATATTTGACTAAAATGCAATGGCTAGGGTTGGTGGATTCTAGACCTAACATGGGTTCATGTCTCCGTTGTGTCTGATAGTGTGGTTGGTATGGCTTTTGTGGCCTATTATATGATTGTGGTTGGTATTGGCTTTGATATCTACTTGGTTGTTGATAGGGATGCTGGTTGTTTTTCCTAACTGTCTGTAAAAATATTGTAGGGAAAATCTTGTACAATATGATTAATGTATTTTCTCTCAATGGTGCAATATTCAATGTTTGGATTTCTTGAATTCTAAGTTAGCAATGGGCATACATTGGCCATGCGGTCTCCTCCACAAGTGCAACATTGCTTCGCTTAGACCATTCTAGGGGTTTGTCTAGACTCTTAGCTTCCAAGCCACTTGTTCTGCTAATTCATCTATTGAGTTTGTGGGTTTGGAAGTGAATCTGGTACAATAGTCTCAATCCTTATAGAGTTTACAAAGTTCTAACTCATCACCTAAAATTGTCCTAAATATCGATGCACATTCGTATGCATTGCTTGTTAGATCACCAAGCTTTTGCTATGCTTGAGGTGAATTTACTCTATTTCAAAAACATCATTTGGATGATGTCGTAGATACATCTCTTGTGGATCACTTATGTGCACTCATTTATTGTATCAAGTGTTTGATCACTTATGATCACTTACCCTTGTAATTTCCAAAGTATTTACTCTTGTAAAAGGTTGAAGTAAATTCTCAATATCTATGATTCTTGGTTGGTAAGATTACCAAATCAAATCAAGTCAGAAATCATCTTGAAATTTGATTAGCATCTTTTTCTAGATTGTAGGAAAGTAACATTCATCTCTACAACAAACAATCTCATCGGTATTTGAATTCAAGTTCATGAAGATTGAGTCATAAAAAACTACCAAGGAGTCTATATAATTACTCATAAAATTGTACATTATGTTGGATGATAGTTGAAGCAATATACATATACTTTGGTGATCATCTTGGTTCTTATTCATCTTCCTTAGTTCCAGTCATCTTGAAGATTTTGGTTCTCTCTCTACAAAGCTCTAAATTGAGTGATTCAGCACTCATTAGAAAGATATTATTAGCTGCTTATAGGATGTAAATTTTTAATCGTTTTTCTCATTAATCTAAGATAAATGTGCTTTCAAAGGTCTCGAGGTCATTTTTTGCATATTCCTAAAACGTCAGGGGTATGCCCAATAAGTGTTAAGCTTATTGCTCTCTCATTGCTTGATGTAAATTAGGGAATTTCTACATTTTATCTACATTTACTTGTGTATAACATTTCCTCAAAAGGAATTGTTCCAATTGTAATTGTGTTGGTTGCTCTGAGTATTTGAAGTTGAAGCATCCATCCAAAACTAGAAAGTTTGTGAGCTAGTCAAAGTGCAACTCTATTTGTTTTATACCAATTGATTCTCATTCATGTTCCAAAGTACCTATTGGATTTTATTGCACCAATCACAAGCCTACAAGATCTGTTTGACATTTCCAAAGAGCTAGGGAAGGTTCTATGTTGGTTTGTTGGACCATCTTCATCACTTGCCAACTCAAGTTTCCACCTTTTCCAAGCTTCTCCTATTTCTTTCCGTGGTATCAGAGCACTTCAAGATGGGAGATGAATTTCCTTCAATGATTGAGAAGTTTGATAGAAATAACTATGTTGCTTGTAAAATCAAAATGGAAGCCTATTTGCAAGGTAGAAATCTCTATTTCCCCCATTTGGTAAATGCTTTGGCACTTATCATAGGTCTTAATGGAATTTCCTCTCTTCTAATAGGATACTTCGTTCATTGACATGTATCACATATTTGGACATATGTGGCTGCATCTTGATATAGAGTTGGCCACCACATTCCAGCAAAGAGAATCAGTTTTACAATTTTATCTACAGAAAAATGTCCTCCAGCGGCTCTTGTATGAGCCATCTCTAAGAGTAAAACATACTCGTCTTCATGGATGCACATTCTTAAGTGATTGTCCCTTCCTCTCTTGAAAAGTTGTTTGACTATGAGTACATAATCTTTGCTTTGCTCCTCGAGGGCACGTTTTCTTGCCAAATTGGCTCCTTCTGGGTACTCCTGTGTTTTCAAGAATTTTACCAGAGGCATACTCCACCTTGGTGCTACTATAGAGTAACATAGAGTGGAGTTCTCTTCAGGCATTCTTTCTTGACAAGTGGGGCATGTAGATAGGTAGTTATGTGTATCCCTCTGCATGGTTGGCCAATATATGGCTAATCTTGTAAGTGCTTGCCAGGTTCCATTAACACTTCGATGAGTTTTCCATTGATTCACGTGTGCTTTTTGAAGCTACATCTCTTGCTCCTCTTCTTCCACACATCTCATGAGTAGTCCACTTGGTTCTTGGTGCTATAGGCCTCCAGCTATGATGTGGATATTTTTAGTCTTCCATAGCTCCTAGCTTTTGTTTAAATTGATCCTATGTTGAGGTCCATGCATGAGTATGGGAATCAATTTTTCTGCCCATTGTGGACATACTTCGAGGTTGAAAAGATAAGTATCCGAAAGATCATATGGCATTCTTGTGGGAGGTTCTCCATGTGTCATTCTCGATAGTTGATCCGCATGGATGTGCATATTCCCTTTCTTGACTACTACTTCAAAATCAAATTCCATTAACAATAGAAACCATCGCACTAGTCGTCTGGTATTGCAAGGCTTATTGACTAGGTATAGTAGAGCTTGATGATCAATGAAGAATTTGAATTTGTTTGCCAACAAGTAGTGTCTAAATTTCTTTACAACATATACCATTCCTAAGACTTCTCGCTTTGTAGTGGTATAATTACACTCTGCTTGGTATAATTGTCTACTATCATAGGTTATAGGGTGATCTAGCTTTCCTATAACTGTTGGTTGTGCTAAGATGCAATCAATGGAAAACTTGGAGGCATCTACATGAATATGAAATGGTATATTCCAACCTGGTACTCTCAGGATTGGCACTGAACTCAAGCGACTCTTCAATTTAGTGAATGTCTTTTTACATTCTTCTGTCCAGGTAAACTGGGTCAATAATCCATAAAGGGGCCTCGCAATTATGGCATACATGTGAATGAATCTACGATAGTATCCACCATGTCCCATAAATGCTTGCACTTCCTTAGCGGTCTATGGTCTTGGTAAATCTAGAATTACTCTGATTTTGTCTTCATCAGTGGAAATTCCATTCTTAGAGACAATGTGCCCTAAGATCTTTCCTTGTCGAACCATGAAGACAAATTTTTCCAGATTAAGGCATACTCTATAATGCATTTGGCAAATATTTTTCTTAGTTCTGGGATGTGTTCTGATCTTATAGCTGAATAGGTACATAAATCATCCACGTATACCTCCATACTTTTTCTCAAGAATTCCTTGAACACATGGCACATCAATCTTTGGAAAGTGTCTGGGGCATTAGTTAGACCAAAAGCCATAACCCGAAATGCATAGACTCCCCATTCGGTTGCAAAGGTTGTCTTATGTTGGTCTTCAAGAGCAATGGCTACTCGATTATATCCTGAGAAGCCATCAAGGAAGCTATAGACTTCCTCTCCTGCTACCCTTTCCAACAGATGATATGTGATAGGTAATGGGTAACTATCACGTATGGTGGTGGCATTTACCTTTTTAAAATTAATGCATACCCTTAACTTGCCATTCTTCTTCAATACTACCACCAATGGTGATACCCATTCCGTATGTTCAATTTCATAAATGAAGCCCGCATCCAACAATGTGTCTATCTCTTCCTTAATCTTTGCTGAATAAACATCGTTATAAGTGTATGGTCTTTGTTTGGGGGGCTTGGCTTCTGTCGTCATAGGGATTCTATGAGCGCGAATAGAAGGATCCACACCTTTTAAATCCTTATATGTCCATGCAAAGACATCTCTATACTCTCTTATAAGTTGTATTAAATCTAGTTCTTCCTCAAGTGAGACATCTTGTCCTATGAAAGTGCGTCTCTCTTCTCCTTCCTCAATAGCTGCTACAATCTTCTTGGTCAGTTCTTTATTGTCGTATGCAATCCCTGGTTGCGCTTCTTGTTTTGGCATCTGAATAGCAATCTTCCTTTCTTATACTTCATACTTCTTGAAATGCTCAGGTACCTCGAATTGGTCTTGAGGTATGTTTTCTTCTTTTCCATTTTCCTTTTCTAGTTCATTTTCTTCCCTTTGTGTCATTCCTTGATTTGACTCATTCGTCACGATGCTTACTCCTTGATTTTCATTTTCTTCCTCAATAGGTTCCCATTCCATTTCTATGCTCTCATAATCTTCCTTCCATTCTTTTTCAATTACCTCTCCTTCATCTGCATCTTAGAGGATGACCAAGTATAATCTTACATCATATCCTTCCTCATCGATGAATTCATAGTTGTTACTTCTTCATTTATGCATACGTCAAGAGTGGCTAAAATCTCCATCCAACCATGGGGTCTGAATTATTCATCTAAAAATATTTGAGGCATATAAGCAGGATCTTCTACAGGTCTAGATACTCCTTGTCTTAGTTGCCATCCTTGCCTCCTTTCTTCTTCCCTTTTAGCTGCCTGGCATATCCATAGATGAGTATCTTATTTCATCCATGTTTGGCTACTCGATCCTACACTATAAATGGATAGATTGTCATCTTCCTTATGTATCAGGTTCCATTGCATAGGAGGGACATCTTGATACGTATAAGTAAGGATGTTTATTCTATTTGTTGTTCCCGCATGCTGCAAGTATACGATGTCTTTAGCCCAATCTTGCACTACCTTAAGTTGTCTCATGAAAGGCCTTCCAAGTATCATCTCATAATTTCTAGCCTTTTCAAATTGACATATTGCTAGGGTATGCTCAAATTCGACTCCACAAGTGGTAAATACTACATTGTCCAATAATCCTAAGGGTCATTCCATGTGCCCGTCTGCCATTTGAATCTTCATCCTAGTGGGTCGTAGGGCTAGTTTTCCCCATTTCTCCCATATTTCTTTAGTAGCAATTCCCACTCCAGCTCCCAAATCTAATATGGCTTTTGTGGTATATCCCCTATAAGATATAGGGAGGCACGTGTTTCCTTCATCTCCCTCACTGAAATCTCCAACCTTTTTGACTGGGATTTTAACCGTGGCAACTTCATCTCGCATCTCATTTTTTTCTGACCTTGTCTCTAACTGGCTGGTGAGCTTCTCTCTCAATTGCGGCTTCACCTTTAAGAGTTCTTCCAAGGTTAGAGTACAAGGTATTTTTACTTTTTTGAGGTGTTGTATTATGTTAGAGGTTTGAACTGATCGGTTTTGCTCCTTTCTCCTTATTGAGGGAACATGATATTATTCAGAGTTATGCTCATACTCTCCCATATAGTTTGGTAACACATTCACATTGTCTTCTTCATCTTTGTTGTCATCAAGTTGCGATAATCCTTCTAGGTTTAATTCAGGCATTGACAACTCAAGCTCGCCTATAGCTTCTAACTCCTCAAAATGTGGTTCAATTCCTTTTGTTTTCTTCCATCTATCTTCTTGGACTCTTGCCCACAAATCTCTAGGCCATTCTGTGTCCACTTCAGGGATAACCGATCCTTCTTTTTTACTTTCACAGAAATTTTCTTCCTAGTTTTCATTTTTCTTCCCTTCCCTAGGATGACTAGGTGCCACACATCTTGAAATTCTTTTTCGAGAATTCTTGTGCTGGGTAGGGGCTGAACTGGTTTTTCTAAGGTCTGTTGAGCCACTTCAATTAACTTCTTACATATCTCCAATCTTTCTTTCTCTAAGTCACCTCTTGGGTATTCTCTTTCATGTTGTTCAATGGTTGGGCCTGCCTTTATTTATGCTTGATATGCTTCAATCCACATGACTAACTCTTCTAGCATTGGATCGGCCAGAACTGATCCTGCTCCTTGTTTTTTATGCTTTTCTGTCTCCTTGTTAGGGTTTCCTTTAGGCTCTTGTTTTTCCTCCTAGCTTTATTTATTGTTCTTATTCTCCAACTTTTGTTGCAGTCTCTTATCTTTTATCTTTTCTCTACGATTCTTCCATCTTTGGGTTCGTTTACTTTTAGCACTTTTCTCAAACTCTTCAAAATCTGCAATTACTTGAGGTGTGGGTATGTTCAATTCTTTGTCAGGGTGATCATTTTCTTTGGGTTTATCTGGGGTCTCTCTAGCTTTTGCCCTCATTATTGCGTTCAATGGCACAATGTATTCCTTATCACTCCCTGATGACTCTATCACTTCTATCACATTGATCTACACATTGGAATTGACTTTATTGGGATTCTTGGGGCAATCTCTAAAAATATCTTCTTTACCATAATCACTATAGTGACCCTCCCAAACTCTCTGAGGTGGTGGTGGGTTAGGTAATGTATACTCCTTGATAAATTGATCACCTCCGCATCTATAACATGGTCCTCTATGGGCAAGTGGCCTACTCATTGGCCATGGGGGTATGGGTGCTCTAGGAGCAGTGTACATTATTGACACATAGTCCTGATCATATCCGTAGGAGCTATCATATCCTTCAGATCCATATGTATATGGTTCATAAGATTGTCCTTACTCAGCCATAGTGTTCTCATAAGTGGAATAATTTCCTTGACTAAGGTCATAAGATGGGTCATAAGTCTCAGTACTAGTCAATGGGGTGGCTGGTACTATTGCTCTTTTAGGATTCTCTTCAATTTGAGCGATTTTCACTGGAACAACATTCTGAGGGTGAGGTGGTTGTTGTCCTAGCACTGGTTGAGGTTGATAATTCCTTTGTCCTTGGACATTCAGTTTCTTAGCCACTAGCTCGGCTATCTCTTCTACATTATTCCTAGGATTTGAAGTACTGTTGACACTATCCTCACTCTTAACACTGCCTTGAGGTATTTTTAAGTCTTCTGCCAGATTGTCCTTTGGGTCGATACACTCCTTCATGCATTCTTGTAAACTTTGGACTCTTTTCACATATACTAAGGAACTTAATGACCCATTCACTAATCCTTCCAAGAATAATGAGACCATTTTGTTTTGAGTGGGCCTCTCTTTTGTAGGACATCTATCCACATATTGCTTGAATCATCTTGCTACTAATCTCACTGATTCTGTAGGTGCTTGTTTGAAACTATGGATTAATGATGAAGAGTTGTTTTTTATTTCAGTCTTGGTGGACTCCGCAATCAATTCCTTATATACTTGTTCCATGTTTTGATACCATGCTACGGCCATGTCAATAAGGATTAGGCCAAATGATTCATATTGGATCAAGAACTCTTCTACTTGTTCAACTCTTATCACTTGCTTGAATTCAACAATATGGTTGTATGGATCACTAGAACCATCATAGTGACTCCTCATGCATTTGGAAACTTGAATGGGTCTCAGTCTTCTTCCAGGTTTAGGCGGTCTTGGCATTACTGGGAGAATCTGTCATCCTATTGGTATGCATGCTTCTCTTCCTACTGGTGGTCTCTCATGAACAGCGATCCTATTTCTTGGTTCTGCATTTGTAGGAGGTCAATACTTAGGATTATTACCAGATGTAGCAAACTGAACTTGGGGTCTAATCGTAATGCTCTGTTATTGTGTCTATCCTGAATGCTGATAAGATGAATGTAGGTGAGTGTCGTGGGGGTTTTGAGAAGTAGTGACTTGATCTCTAGGTGGGAATACAGTAATGTTCTGATATTTCAACTTAGATCTCTCCAATTCAGTCAAGGGCCAGTATCTTCTCTGATTCTTGTCCAAATACGTAATATGAGTGGGGTTTTTGGGATCTTGTAACTCATAAATGGTGGCTGGATTGGTCACTTCTTCCCATAATAAAGAGTTGGTTTTAAGCAAATGCTCCATTCCATGCACCAAATAGACATCCATTAAGGAGTCTTCTTCGGGAATTAGGTCCCCTCTCCAAATCCTAATTGCTATGGAATTCCCTCTAGGGGTTGACACTTGCTCTTCTCGTTCCTCTTCGTTAGGGTGTTGGCCATTATCTTCCTCCCTTTGCTCATTGATGCTCTCTGGGTGTTTAGTGATTGCATACATAATCCCCCTTTTGTCAATGTAAAATCCTTCCACATACTTGACTGTTGGTCTAGGCACTATGTGAGCATCTCTGGCTTTCCTCAGCCTTGCCACTGATATGTTTAATCCATCTATGTAGATGGGTAAGTCATGTTGATTGGTGCTCACATATTCTAAAGAGGTTCGGTACTCTCCCTCAATGATAGACATTAGGCCAGCTATTGGTACAGAACTATGCATGTCCTCTGAGGCCATAATGGTTTCCTCTTCAGACTCACTCGAGGTTTCAGAATAATGGGAATGAATAGTCGGCTCGACTACACTCCCTATAGATGAGACTACACTTGTTCGACTTCGTAGGACTCTTCTCAATCTCAAGTTCATTCACTAATAGCTCTAATTGAGTTTAGACAGCCCTTGGCTCCCATTGCTCTCCTTAAAATCTATAGATTTATATGTATTTTGTCCTCAATTTGGAATCTCCTGGATGAGGTATCACATAAGGTTTATGGCACGACACACGACACTTGGTAAGTATCGTGACACTTAGTCAGTGAATGACACTCGAGACTTGCTCAGTCAACAACACTCGACACTTGGTGAGTATCACGACACTTGAGGTCCAGCGACACACGACACTTGCTAAGCATCGCAACACTGGATGCCCAACGATACACGACACTTGCTCAGTCAATGACACTCGACACTTGGTGAGTATCGCACCACATGATCTTCAAGTGACACACGACACTTGGTGGGTATCTTGACACTTGATCTTCAAGCTACACATGATACTTAGTGAGTATCGCGACACTTAAGGTGCAGTGACACATGACACCTGATGAGTATTGCGACACTTGAGGTCCAGTGACACACGAAACCTGGTGAGTATCCTGGCACTTGAGGTCTAGCGACACACGACACCTAGTGAGATGTCGTGACACTTGGTCTCTATCAAATATCACGACACACAGGAATCGAAGTATCACGACACTTGAACTCAACCGATCACGACATTTGGATCTTTCTCACACATAAGCAATTATTTCACAAAAGTAGGTTTATGAATGTGCTCTTAGTATGTATTTCCCTTTCTCTAAGTGTCTGAATCACAAAATTCTTATCCCAAGCCTCAATATCTTCCGTACGACACCTGTCGAAGGTCGTTTTCCTCTCTCCCTTGATTGAACTTGAAGTTTCTAGAGCAAAGACTTAGTAGGCTCACCTCCTAAGTTGCCCTCAAGACCCTTTCAACAATTTCTTGCACTGTTTAGCTCCACACACCACGATCTCACTCTCGCGACACCTGTAGTTCATGCTCTCATGAAACTTGTGTTCAGACAAGTGATTTGAAATGACTTGTTTTTGGTTTTTTATACCTTTGAAAAGTACCTAAGCTGAAAAGGCTGAAGGGAAAGACTTGAAAATTAACCCTATCTTCCTATCCTTACTCGCTTACTTCCTCCTACCTACTCTAACTTCTCTCTCTAACTCACTTTCCTAAACTAAACTAAGAACTCACTACATAGTACACACACTCCAAAGGTGAGAAGTAGTAAGTGTGGATGAAAGTGACTTACCAAAGAAGAGAAATCCATAACTCCTCTACTCACGTCAATGCGAAGAGCTTTCACCATCACACGAATGCGTCGGTTTGATTCGACACTCCCCGGCAACGGCACCAAAAAACGTGAGTACCTAAATATTGACTCAAGACCTTGAGGAGAAAGATATTATACCTCAATCCCCTACAAGTGCATATAGTGGGGATTCACGCTTTAATTATCAATCCAAGGAGTATCAAGACCTAGCTGAGTGTATGAGGACATGCATTCAAATGATGGTCAATGCAATTGTGAACTAACAAGGTGCAAACAAGTATAAACTATCACATTCAAGCTTTCATGGTGAGCTATGGTGTCACGACACTTAGATCAGTAGCCAACCGTAAATCGAGCTTTTCTCTCATGTTCAAACTCAGAATATAGTGAATACAAACTTATTTTGAATCTCTCCAGAAGACGCATCCAATGATGGTCTTTTCACCCAATTCGAGCACTCCTACTTCAAGTTATGAACAAAATACTAAGTCGTAGGAATGACCTACCTATGCTTCAGCACTTCCTACACTTCGCACACACCTTACCAATAGCAAACAAGCACTACCATGGATAGACAACACTTCAAAGCACTCTTTTCAAGCATCACACATGCATGAAAACTCACAAGGAAGACGATACAGAGAGGAGAAGACACAAATTCGAAATTCTGTGCTCTTGATTCTCACAATGGCAAAAGTCCTTACAAAGATTCTCAAAATGACTTATATACTTGTGCCCTGGAAATGGTCCTTTCACACAAGGGACCGGCACTTTATTGACTAAAAGACTAATTTCCTACTAATTTACAAAGTTAATGATACAAATATCTATGGGTATGCATCTAGAGGACTCCTCTAGTGCATTTACATCAGAAAATATATTACAAAGTGACTATGGTACAAAAATAAAGTGTCCAAATCGGACAAATTTTGGGGCCCTTCTTTTTCTTTGCATGTTTGCTTTTCTTTGATCTGCAACAGGATCAAAGTGTTCTAGGGTTGCCAAACATATCAAAACAACACAATGATCAATAGATGTGATGAGTCTCATATTGGGAATGCACAAAGACAACCATTTGACCACAAAGGCTACATCCACAACAACTTATTGGACTTAGTACATGGAGATGTATGGGGGACAAGTCAAGAACCTTCAATGGCATGATCAAGTTATTATGTTTCATTTATTGATGAACATAGTAGATGGACCATTCTCTACTTTATCAAGAGTAAGAATGAAGTGTTTGATTGCTTCAAAAAGTATCTAGCACGTGGAGAATCACACAGGTAGAACATTGAAGAAACTGAGATCTGAATGAGTGGGAGGATACTTCTCCAAGGAATTTGATGAGTTCTTTTAGGATAAAGGCATTAAGAGAGATGTGAATACCAGGTACTCTCCTTAATTAAATGGAATTGTAGAGAGAAGAAACAAGACTTTGGTTGGATTAACCAAAACAATGCTTGAAGAGAAGAATTTGGCACACTATTTGTGGGTAGAAGCTATTTCAATTGTTGTGTACCTTGTCAACAAATTTCCATCCAAATAACTTCAAGGTATGACTCCTTATGAAGCATGTCATGGAAGAAAACTTGGTCTAGAATATTGCAAGGTATTTGGTTGTTTAGCTCATGTTCATATACCTTCACAAATCAGAGATAAGCTAGATGAAAGCACTCTTGGAGTTTGAGGTTTGCAGAAGCACATGAACCACACAAGGAAGAAGAAGAAGCTTGGGACACAACAAGTGGTAATGGACTTCTATATGCTTAGTCCTGGCATGAAAGATAGGATTAGTAGCTAAATGCAAAGAACTCATGTTGTCTCCAAATATATATGGAGTGCCAAAGTCTAAGCCTAAATATGTATATAGGGTCTTGATCCACATTGCTTCCTGAGTTGCATTTGCCAATCCTCTGTATTCAGCTTCAGTTGAAGAGAGTGCTACTGTAGGTTGTTTCTTGGAAGACCAAGAAACGAGCTTTGTACCTACAAAAGATAGATATCCAGATGTACTTCTTCTATCATCTTTTGATCCTACCCAATCTGCATTAGTGAATAGCTTTACACTTAAATCAGATGCGTAAGGATAATATAGGCCTTCATTAATTGTTCCCTTTAGGTACTTCAAAATCCTTTTGGCTGCATCCATGTGAGGTTTCCTAGGATTGTGCATAAATTGGCTAAGCACACTTACTCCATAGCAGATATCAACCCTAGTTAGGGTTGCATAATTCAAGCTTCCAATTAGCCTTTGATAGCTTGTAATGTCTTCAATAGGTTCCCCTTCATGAGCACTTAACTTGTGATTGACCTCCGTAGGAGTACCTGCAACCTTAGCATCCTGCATCTTGAACTTTGCAATCATGTCTTTAACATACTTCCTTTGAGTAAGAAAGATCCCTTTATCCGTGTAGACAACTTCTAATCCAAGAAAATAAGTGAGAAATCCAAGATCACTTATCTTGAATTCTTCCTTCATTTGGGCTTTGATCTTCTTGATTCCATCTGCATCATTACCTGTAAGAATAATATCATCTACATACACACATAGATATATAAATTCAGAGTTATTCCTCTTAATAAAGAGTGAAGAATCAGCCTTGCTCATCTTGAATCCTTTGTCCTGCAAGAATGTAACCAATCTAGCTCTAGGAGCTTTCTTGAGACCATAGAGAGATTTCTTGAGTTTGCAAACATATTAAGGATGTAAACTATCAACAAATCCAAGAGGTTGTGCCATGTAAACCTCCTCTGAAATCCAACCATTTAAGAATGCATTTTTTACATCCAACTGATAAATGTTCCAATTCCTTGAAGCAGCTATACTTACGAGAATTGTGATTGTTGGCATCTTTGCCATAGGAGAGAAGGTCTCCTCATAATCAATCCCTTGGGTCTGAGCAAACTCTTTAGCTACAAGTCTTGCTTTGTACCTATTTATTGATCCATCAGAATTCTTTTTTACCTTATAAATCCATCTAGATCCAATGATCTTCATGGATTGGTTCTTGGGAACTAGGTCCCAAGTCTGATTTTCTTGAAGTGCTTGTATCTCTTCCTCAATTGCTTCTTTCCATTCTGATTTCTTATTTTCTTCTTCAAAGGTTGATGGCTCCTTTGAGTTGAGATCCTGAGCAATATAGATTGAGTGTTTAGTGACTAAAGAGGTGTCATATCCATACCTTTCTGGCTTCTTCTTTTCCCTAGTTGATCTCCTTATTGTTTGTTGAGAGGATTCCGCAATATCCCTCAATTCCTGCATCTTCTCTTTACCTTTGTTGCTCCATACCTTGAAGTTCCTTCTTGGTGTCTTCTGATCATCATCAGAGTCACTTGAATCTTCATGTTGTTGATCATTTGCCTTTTTAATTGTAGGAAAGTCTTCCTCTAGCCTAAAGTTTTTAGGTGCCTTCAATCCAATTGCCTTGTTTGGTGCTTTCCAAATCTTCTTAGATTTCTCTTTTGTTCATTCTCCTCCTCTTCCACTTGAATTTTATATGCAATCTCTTGTTCCTTTGGGTTTGCACTTTTGTATTGACTTTCTAGGAGGTCTTCTTCTGTGCTATACCATTGATCTTTTGGAGGGGTCTCCTGAACCTCCTGAATTGCACAATTATGTCTAATGCTAGGCTCAACGATTAATCCCAATGATCATGAGTCCATTTCAATAGACTCATAATCTTTGGGTATAATGGCTCATTAGAGAATGAGCATCCACAATATCCAGTATTTGAGTCCATGAATGTGAATCAAATTCCTCTTCAATGAACATTTGGTTGACATAGGCAAGATCATCTAGCTCTTGCATGTTCTTATTGAGGAAGCCAACCTCATTGTTGCTTGCTCGTTCTCCCTCTCTCACAACATCTCAACATAGCTAGAGATATGTATCATCATTCGTCCGATCAAAATCATTAGAGTTGGCACTATGAATGAAAGTGGAATCATCCTCGCCATTCTCGTTGTGGATGGGATTCCATCGCAAAGGGGGAATATCTCTATGAGAGAATTCATGCAAGTTTACTCTATCGGTTACTCTAACGTGTTCCAAGTATAGAGAATTATGACCCTCATCTTGCACTATCTTCAACTATGTCATGAAAGAACGAGTTTGTTGGAGTTTGAGGTCTATGGAATCACTTGAACAACACAAGGAAGAAGAAGAAGCTTGGAGCACAACACACAATACTAAATGTATTACCACTAGAATCTATAAAGATCAGTCAGCTCTTAGGGCAATAGGTGTATATACAAGTTGAGGGAAAAAACCTCCTAAAGAGGGAAAAAAGTGCCCCCATGATCCTAGTGTGTTCGCACACATCACTACCTAAATATATCAGCAAATCCCACCTGGGAGTGATGTGGTGAACAAGGAGCTGACACTCATGTATAAGGAAGTGCCAAGCTATGTGGAATCAATCAACAAAAGGAAGTAAGCCCAAAGCTTTGCAGAAAGCTTCAAACTTCTCCCTAGGCAAAGCCTTCGTGAAAAGGTGTGCAATGTTCTCCTGTGTGGGCACATATGCCAAGCTCATCTCTCCAACAAAGAACCTCTCCCTGATATAATGATAATGCACCTCAATGTGCTTAGTGCGAACATGGAACACAGGGTTCCTCGCAACTATCAATGTGCTCTGACTATCAGTGAAGATGGTGGTGGCAGAAGACTGACCAACACCCAAATCAACCATAAGGTGTCTGACTCACACAATAAATAGTAGTTGTGAAAGCTACCCTATACTCAGCCTCACAACTGGAAGTGACCACATTAGGCTTCTTCTTGCTCAACCAAGATATACATGAGCTACCAAGCATGAAGCAAAAGCCACTAGTGGACACATGAATGTCATAGCAACTAGCCCAGTCAGAGTCAAAAAAAGCATGTAAATCTGGTGGTAGTGATCCCCCCTTGGGATAAAACAATCCAAGTAGTCAGGTACCACTCAAGTAGTGAAAGATGCACTTAACCACCTACCAATGCTTGACACCTGGGTAATGCATAAACTTGCTCATTTGTGAGATAGCAAATTGAATATCTGGTTGAGTAATGCATAAGTAAATCAAGCATCCAATAGCCTACTAATAGAGAACAACATTAAATGCATTTCAAGCATCATGAAGACTCAATCGTAAACCTATCTCCATAGGAGTGGCAATAGGCCTGCAGTCTTTAAGGCCAAAATCCTACAATAATGTGTCAATATACTTCGTTTGACACAAAGCTAGTCTACCATTAGCTTGCATACATTGAAGCCCAAATAATTATGCAAATGCCCCAAATCAGACATCTCAAATGAGGCATGCAAATCAGCCTTAAAATTGGCAATATGCTTCTCATGAGGACCAGTGAGCAGCATGTCATCAATATACACAACAATGATCAGAAGCACATCATTTGCATGCTTAACATCTAAGGTTCTCTCAGTTGGACTATTCTCAAAACCATGTGCAATCAGATAGGCATGTATCTTTTCATACCAAGCACATGGTGCTTGCTTTAAACCATATCATGCCTTCCTCAATCTGCACACTTGGTTTTCATGCCCTTTCTGCACAAAGACATGGGGATGAAAAACATACACTTCTTCATGCAAGTCACCATTCAAAAATGTTGTTTTAATGTCCAACTCATGTACATTCCAACCATGATGAGTGCACAAATGCTATGAATAGTAGTCATTCATCATGTAGATGCAAAGGTCTCATCAAAATCAATGCCTCTTTCCTATGCATAACCCTTTGCAACAAGCCTAGCCTTATACCTGTCAACTATTCCATCAAGCTTATGCTTCAACTTGTATACCCACTTAGTGCTAATGGCCTTCTTGCGAAAAGGCAAGTTACATAAAGACTAGGTACCATTTTTCATGATAGCATCATATTCTCATTGCTTAGAAGCCATCCAATTTTCAAAATTTTGTGCTTCATCAAATGAAACAAGCTCATTCTCATCATAGAGACTAGAGGCAACCAAACATAGCAAACTGATGCAAAGAGGCACTATGAGAGCTTGACCGAGTATGATATGACAGAGGTGCATCTAATTTCTTGTCATGCAAAGTCTACACCAACCATTTTGGCATAGTTTTTGCCTCCTCAATCTCAGTTCTCTCATCAACAAGTGCATCATGTAAGTTTGCATCACAAATGGTATGATCTACATCATCACATGAAACCTGCAAAGGTTGAGAAGTTGCCTCATTAGGACTAGCACTAGATTGTCCACCTCTAAAAAGAGGAAGCAAAGTATCACACATGCCTTTGGCGCTAACAGATGTCTCCTTAGTAGATGAAAGTAATGGTTGAATAGCATCTTCCACAAAAACAACATCACGTCTAACCATAATGCATTTATTCTATGGATGATATAGACAATAGCCTTTGTGTTCAGAACTGTACCCAACAAAAATACATTTCATTGCTTTATCATCCAATTTCCTGTGTTGTTGTTCAGGCACTAATGCATATGCCACACAACCAAAAACATGCAAGTGAGCAACAGATGGCTTGCAACCATGCCAAGCCTCATATGGAGTGATAGACTGCAATGTTTTAGTGGGACACCTGTTAAGTACATATGCTACACACATAATAGCCTTAAGCCAAAAATTATGGGGTAAAGCCTGACTCTTGACCATACACCTCACAATCTCAATGAGTGACCTATTCTTTCATTTAGCAAATCCATTCTGTTGAGGTGTATATGGCACTTTACACTAGTGTTTTATCCCACGTTTAGCCAAAAATGTATTAAAGTCAGAAGACATATATTCCCCCCTCAATCAGAACGGAGGGTGCCCATTTTACATGCTGACAGATTTTCAGTCAAAACCAAAAAATTTTTGAAGCACATAAACACTTCGGACTTTGCTTTCAATGGATATACCCATGCATGCCTGGAAAAATCATCAATGAAAGTCACGAAGTAAAGATAGTTTCCAAAAGAGGGTGTCTGCATAGGACCACAGACATCATTGTGGACAAGCTGCAATTTTTTAGTAGCTCGAACTGAACCATCTTTTGGAAAGAAGGAACATTGCATTTTGCCCAAAATACAATCTTCACAAACATGTTTACTGGGTGCCTCAATTTTGGGCAAAGAGGACACCATTTCAGATTTCGGCACAACATGGTGAAACTATTTTGATCTCCTAATTACCTTGAGTATGCACGCCAAATTTCGTGCAATTCTGAGACTGTGACCGAAGAGATGTTGACAATGTCCTAGATGAAGCGACGACCTGTTTTGATACCAATTGTTGGAGTTTGAGGTCTACGGAAACACTCAAACAACACAAGGAAGAAGAAGAAGCTTGGAGCACAACACGCAATACTAAATGTATTACCACTAGAAGGGACAAAGATCACTCAACCATTAGGGCAATAGGCACATATACAAGCGGGGCGAAAAAACCTCCTAAAGAGGGAAAAAAGTGCCCTGGTGGTCCTAGTGTGTTCACACACATCACTACCTAAACATATCAATAGAGTTAAGGGTAACTCATAAGTGTTGGCTTTATCAAACTGACAAATAGCCACAATATGCTCAAACTTGACACCACACACGGTGAAAAATAGATCTTTGAGAAGACCAATTGGCCTTTCCATATGTTCATCTACCAATTGCAATTTCATGCATGTTGACCTTCATGCTAGTTTTCCCTATTTCTTGCATATCGCCATGGTTACTATGCATATGCATGTGCTTGAATCTATTTTGGATTTGGAGGTTACTCCATTTTATTCAATGGGAAGAATTGTATTTCCCTTGTTGCATTCATTGAAGTCTCCCATTTTGTCTACAAGAGCTGGGATGATACTAGAAGTGACTTTAGCTTTAGCATGTGGGGTCCATGAAGTGGTTCCATTCATTTTTTTGTCATGAGATGGTTTCCTAGAGGGATTCTTATGATCTTTTTTATTTGAATCTACCCTCTTCCTCTGAAAGAGCTCTTTCTAATATCTTCTAAGCTACTTCAATCATTTTCTTAGTAGATCTCTAACTTTTCTCTTTCTAAATCTGTCCTAGGGTATCATTTGTCATGGTTCTTGATGTTAGGTTCTCTATGGATTCATTAGGTCCTCTATGGATTCACTAGTGGTAGGTTTGAAGTAGTAGCTTGAGATTTGGGTCAACCATGGAGGACACCATGGATTTAGCCTGACTTCTCATTTGGTTTTCTCAATTTGTGTCTTGTCTATTTTAGCTTCATCTTGGGCTTGCTTCACTTTATTTTTGAACTCTTCAATTTACTCTTTCATTCTCTTGGCTTGTGTCTCGTGTTGTATTTTTCTTGATGTTTCTTTTTCTTTCTCACTTGTGGATAAGTATGCTCCTTTATCTTTGGCTTGGGTGTTGGGCTTCATGTTTACTTGAATTTCTTGCACTTTCATTTGATCATTTTTGGTCAGTTGAGCCTTTATGGTCACTTGATGAAACTCTCTTGATGCATGATCCTCTATAGTAGAACTAGATGTCCCTACATTTATTGGTGTGTTTTGTTGAGTTCTCTTTGAGTGGTAAAAATAGTCCATGAATAGATGATCTATCACAACCCAAGACAGCGAGGATATTCTTGTAAGAGGATTCTTGGCACATTTGGTTCTTGGTTAGGCACTGCATACAATGATTACTGAGTTGTCGCTAAATGGGGTTCTACATATCCTAAAGCCCTAAGACTATAGGCACTTTGGATATAGCATGGGTTAGCATGACTTAAGGATGGCTAGAAATCAGGTTTATCGTCTATTGGTCTCCGGAATTCTTGGAGCGTACACTAATGGTCTAGGTTGCATTTGATGGGATGGTCTTAATGAATGGTAAGCTTGGTTAACTGCAAGAGTGGATGGGACATAGAAATTCGGAAGATAAAGCTTTAATTTTTGTTGTGAATACTCCAGTTTCTTAGACTTTAAGGTAGATAGTGCAGAAATCCAAGAAGAGTGCTTAAGTATGGCCTATAAATATTTGGAGATGCATCATTGGGTAGTTCCTCTACCCCTTGGGGTGGCGATGGAGGTGGTGCCTCTTGATACTTACAATATAGCCAATCTATGGAATCTTCAAAAGTTTGAATTCCCCAATCATAGGTGTTTACAAGCATATTTCCCAATTCCTCTTTGGTGGGGTTTCCTAAGACCCCGATCGTGGCTATGGCTCTTCCTTGTCCCTTGATTTTGGCATAGTGACGGTGAGGCTTGTTATCGTTAGTGTCCATGTGAAAGGCCAAATGGCCACTGGAAACTTTTGTATATGCTCTTTAATAAAACATATAGTGGCCTGGCCAGCCACATACTATAAATTCAACTGCATTTGTAACATCTAAGAAGTCTATGTTCGTGCTCCCTATGTACTGTGTTTTTTCCATAACCTGTCGTTGTGTGGAGTACCATGTGTGGCACTTGGAGCTCAGTTTTCTACTCCGAGTATATCATCGGGGAGCCCTCACAAAGGAGAGCATACTGCGGTGTATCACCATCAAAATACTTCACTAGTATCAGAGCATTTCGATGCAAAAAGCTTTGTTCCTTTTGTGTGAGCGAAGCCAGCACCTGCCCACCCACCCAAGGCTTTCTCCAAGGTGATGAACAAGGCATAGACCTTAGCATACCTTGTCATCCGAGTCACCAAAGTCACGGTTGGTATCGTTGGCTATGCACAAGGGAGGACCTCAATGATCAAGGAAGATAGAGGTTCCCCGTACTTCTCGGGAGGTCACCCATCCCAGTATTGTTCCCCTTGGAGCTTGCTTAACCATGGCAATATCTTGCCTACACTCTTGTGGTGTTTGAAGAAGGGGAAAGACTAAGGTTAACATACCTTGAACATGTTTTGGTCCCTCAAAGCTTCATTCTTTGTTTTCAAGGTTTGTTTTTGAAGCAATTTTTGTTGGAGTTAGACGTCTACGGAAGCACGCAAACAGCACAAGGAAGAAGAAGAAGCTTGGAGCACAAACACACAATACTGAATGTATTACTAGAGAATGTACAAAGATAAGTAGCCCATTAGGGCAATAGAGGTATATACAAGCCGGGGGGAAAAAACCTCCTAAAGAGGGAAAAAAGTGCCCCGGCGGTCCTAGTGTGTTCACACACATCACTACCTAAATATATCAACAAATCCCCCTTGGGAGTGATGCGGTGAACAAGGAGCTGGCACTCATGTATAAGGAAGTGCCAAGCTATGTGGAAATCACTCCACAAAAGGAAGTAAGCCCAAAGCTTTGCGGAAAGCTTCAAACTTCTCCCTAGGCAGAGCCTTTGTGAAAAGGTCTGCAATGTTCTCCTGCGTGGGCACATATGCCAAGCTAATCTCCCCAACAGAGAACCTCTCCCTGACATAGTGATAATGCACCTCAATGTGCTTAGTGCGAGCATGGAACACAGGGTTCCTCGCAACTGCTAATGCGCTCTGACTATCAGTGAAGATGGTGGTGGTAGAAGATTGACCAACACCCAAATCAGCCATAAGGCATCTGAGCCACACACACTCAACAGTAGTTGTAAAAGCTGCCCTATACTCAGCCCCACAACTGGAAAAGGCCACAGTAGGCTGCTTCTTGCTCAACCAAGATATACATGAGCTACCAAGCATGAAGCAAAAGCCACTAGTGGACACACGAGTGTCATAGCAACCAGCCCAATCAGAGTCTGAAAAATCATGCAAATCTAGCGGTAATGATCCCCCCTTGGGATAAAACAACCCAAGTATCCGAGTACCACTCAAGTAGCGAAAGATGCACTTAACCACCTGGCAATGCTTGACTCCTGGACAATGCATAAATCTGCTCATCTGTGAGACAGCAAACTGAATATCTGGCCGAGTAATGCATAAGTAAATCAAGCATGCAACAGCCTGCTGATAGAGAACAACATCAAATGCATCTCCAACATCATGAAGACTCAATCATAAACCTATCTCCATAGGAGTGGCAATAGGCTTACAATCTTCAAGGCCAAAACACTGCAATAATGTGTCAATATATTTCGTTTGACACAAAGCCATTCCACCATTAACTTGCATAAACTGAATGCCCAAATAGTGATGCAAATGCCCCAAATCAGACATCTCAAATGAGGCATGCAAATCAGCCTTGAAATCAGCAATATGCTTCTCAATAGGACCACTGAGCAGCATGTCGTCAACATAGACAACAATGATCAGAAGCACATCATTAGCACACTTAACATATAAGGTGCTTCAGTTGGACTGTTCTCAAAACCATGTGCAACCAGATAGGCATGTATCTTCTCATACCAAGCACGTGGTGCTTGCTTTAAACCATATAATGCCTTTTTTAACTTGCACACCTGGTTTTCATGCCCTTTTTGCACAAAGCCACGGGGCTGAAAAACATACACTTCTTCATGCAAGTCACCATTCAGAAATGTTGTTTTAATGTCCAACTGATGTACATTCCAACCATGATGGGCTGCAAGTGCACAAATGCTCCGAATAGTAGTCATACGGCATGTAGGTGCAAAGGTCTTATCAAAATCAATGCCTCTTTCCTGCGCATAACCCTTTGCAACAAGCCTAGCCTTATACCTGTCAACTGTACCATCACGTTTACGCTTCAGCTTGTATACCCACTTAGTGCCAATGGCCTTCTTGCCAGGAGGCAAGTCACATAAAGACCATGTACCATTCTTCATTATAGCATCATATTCAGATTGCATAGCAGCCATCCAATTTTCTGAATTATGTGCTTCATCAAAAGAAACAGGCTCATTCTCATCATAGAGACTAGACGCAGCCATAACATAGCAATCTGATGCAAAGGAGGCACTATGAGAGCCTGAACGTGTACGATATGACAAAGGTGTATCTAATTTGCTGTCATGCAAAGTCTGCACCAGCCATTTTGGCATAGTTTTTGCCTGCTCAATATCAACTCTCTCATCAACAAGTGCATCAGAAATGGAATGATCTGCATCATCATATGAAACCTGCAAAGGCTGAGAAGTTGCCTCATTAGGACCAGCACTAGACTGTCCACCTATAAAAAGAGGCATCAAAGTATCATACATGTCTTTGGAGATAACAGATGTCTCCTTAGTACATGAAAGCAATGGCTGAATAGCATCTTCCACAAATACAACATCACGGCTAGCCAAAATGCATTTAGTCTGTGGATGATACAGACGATAGCCTTTACTTTCAGAAATGTACCCTACAAAAATACATTTTACTACCTTATCATCCAATTTTTTGCGATGTTGTTCAGGCACTAGTGCATATGCCAAACAACCAAAAACACGCAGATGAGCAACAGATGGCTTGCGGTCATTCCAAGCCTCATATGGAGTGATAGATTGCAACGCTTTAGTGGGACACCTGTTCAGTACATATGCTGCACACATGACAGCCTCAAGCCATAAACTATGTGGTAAAGCCTCACTCTTGACCATGCACCTCGCCATCTCCATGAGTGACATGTTCTTTCGTTCAGCAACTCCATTCTGTTGAGGTGAATACGGCACTGTACAGTGGTGTTTTATCCCACGTTCAGCTAGAAATGCATTAAATTCAGAAGACATATATTCCCCCCCTTGATCAGAACGGAGGGTGCCCATTTTACATGCTAACAGATTTTCAGCCAAAACCAAAAACTGTTTAAAGCACATGAACACTTCGGACTTTGCTTTGAGTGGATATACCCATGAATGCCTAGAAAAATCATCAATAAAAAGTCATGAAGTAAAGGTAATTTCCAAAAGAGTGTGCTTGCATAGGACCACAAACATCACTATGTACAAGCTGCAATTTCTATGTAGCCCAAACTGAACCATCTTTTGGAAAGGAGGAACGCTACATTTTGCCCAAAATACAGCCTTCACAAACATGTTTTCCAGGTGCCTCTAGTTTGGGCAAAGAGGACACCATTTCAGATTTCTGTAGGTATAGCAAACTAGCAAAATTCAGATGACCAAAGCATGCATGCCAAAGCTTTGCATCTGACATATCTTGAGAATCATTTACTGCACATGCCAAATCATTTACAAATCTTTCATAGTCTATGAGCTTATACAACCCACGACATAAAATGCCAGAAGCAATAATCACATTGCCATTTGATAGATCATGAACTGTACACCTGTCATCAACAAATTTCACAACCAAGCCAATCTTGGTTAATGCAAAAACTGATAACAGGTTCTTTTTTATCCCTGGCACAAATAAAGCATCTGACAAAGTGAAAGAACTACCATCAGCAGTAGTCAAAATGATCTTACCAACTCCCATAACAGGATAAGAGGAGTTGTTGGTGCATGTAACAGTATTCCCTGTAGGGGCAGGCTCGAGTGAAGAGAAGAAACTGTGTTGTGAGGTAATATGTTTGGTTGCCCCACTGTCAAAATACCAAACACCTGAGTCTACTACATACATGCACTGCTCATGAGAAGATGGTTCAAAACTGTAGACAGTAGTAAATGCCCATTCTTCTTCCTGCACAAGATTTGCAGACTCTGTTTTTGGTGTAGAGGCATCTGCAACAACCATTCCAACGTCTTTCATCTTTGCCTCTTTAGCAGCCAATTTTGGACAGTTCTTTATGATATGATCATTCCCTTTACAATACTTACAAAACAATTTCTGCTTTTCTGATTTTTTCTCATCTTTATCTTCCTTCTTCGAATATGTAGAATTAGCAGATTTCTGCTTACTAATTGAAGAGCTCCATTTTCCTTTGCCCTTCTAACTAGCCAGGAAAGCTTGATCTGCAACTCGCATAATGGACCTATTTTGCCTGGACTGATCTTCTTGCAACAGAACAGAGACTAACTCCTCAAATGATAAGGCATTTGGATTTCCTTTCATCATCAACCGAAAAGTAGAAGCAAAACTCTGATATGAATCAGGAAGACCATTCAGAACGGTCTGCACAAGTGAGCTATCTGGTATAACCTCATCAGTAGAAATCAATTGTTTCTTCAAGTCTTTGATGTTCGTTAGGAAACTGTCCATAGAATCACCTTCATTCATGTGCTCACTCTCCAACTATTTTCGGAGTAAGCAACACGAGCCTCATTCCTAGCTTGGTACAATGTGGTAAGTGTATCCCAAGCATCCTTAGCTGTTCTGCAAGAGCGAATATGAGGAATAATGGCATGTTTGACAGACAAAGCTATCAATGCATGTGCCTGGGCATCTCTGCCATCCCAACGAATTTGCTCTGCAGTAGGTGCAGGAGAAACAACAGCACAAACATGAATCTGTCGAATATCATCTTCTACACCATCTTCATCAGCTCCAACACCTATATTTGCAGTACCTGTAGTCAGAGGTGTAACAAGACATCTTTCAACACCCTGCACAATGTTCCACAATCCTTTTGCAACCAATACATGTCGCATCATATAAGCCCACAATGGGTAGTTAGTACCATCCAACTTATCCTTAACAGCCAACATACGAAATACATCACTGCTTGATGTAGAAAATTGACAGTATCTCAAAAAGTTGAACAGAACTGCCTAGACGAGTTCTGCTAGACCTGTAGCAGACTTCGAGACGCTTAAACTGGCGAACAAAAACTAGTATATAGCTTTGGCACAAAAAGATGAAATAGCTTGCACAAGCGCTGTGATAGTGCGTTCAGAGGCCGAAACGAGCTCAGATCGCGATTTTGGCACGACACAGCAAAGCTGTTTTGATCTCTGAAACACCTTGAGTATGCTCACCAAATTTCGTGCGAATCTGAGACTGCAAATGGAGGAGTGTTGACGACCCCCTAGATGAAGCAATGACCTTCTCTGATACCAATTGTTGGAGTTAGACGTCTGCGGAAGCACGCAAACAGCACAAGGAAGAAGACGAAGCTTGGAGCACAAACACACAATATTGAATGTATTACTAGAGAATGTACAAAGATAAGTAGCACATTAGGGCAATAGGCGTATATACAAGCCGGGGGAAAAAAACCTTCTAAAGAGGGAAAAAAGTGCCCCGGTGGTCCTAGTGTGTTCACACACATCACTACCTATATATATCAGCAATTTTGGGGTGACTTTTGGAGCCATTTTGGAGTACTTTTATGCATAGTTCTCTTTGCACATGTCCAAGAATGTGAAGAAGATTGTTTTTTACTTCTCCAACAATAAACATTCACCTTTGGGGTTGTGTTTTCAGCCACACTACAGGTTTCTCAAAAGTTTTTCAGTTGTGGTGGGAGTAGTTGCTACAAATTTATGCAAGTTTTGAAGCCTAAACAACAGAGTTGACAAGCATTTTTTGGGTTGTGCATTCAGCCTTTCAGTGTCATTTTACTGCATATATTGAGCACATACACACTATGTACACTTTTGTGGATACCGCTTATGTACATCCATGTGGCCATTGATATAGCGGTTATGTTTTCACATAAAGCCTTTTATGTTTGATAAAGAGGGTTGTGGTGAGGCTTTCTTAACTGAGAGATGCCTAGATGTCGGGGTCTCTTCAGTGATGCAGGTGGAAGACTTACCCAGCCTCACCATAGGAGATGTGGTTGTGCAATTTATTGATGGTTCAAAGTTTACTATGCATAATGTATGCCATGTACCTCAGTTATCATGCAGTTTGGTGTCAATTAGTCAACTTGATGACCTCGGCTACAAGGTGGTCTTCTATGCTATGAAAGGGCAATATGGTTATTGCAAAATGAAGCAAAGTTGGCTCACATTCTCGTTTATTTGTATCACAAAAAGAACACTTGTTACTTGTTACTGAACAACCTATGGCTTGTATTTGGCATGTCCATTTGGGCCATATATCATGTAGTGGAATGGAAAATATTTCTCGTTATGGCTACTTACCTGTGTTATCTTTCCTTGATTTTTCATTTTGTGAGCATTGTCAATATGGAAAGCAAACTAGGAATGTGCACAAGATGCACATTGACTCTTCAATTCAGCCTTTAGATCTCGTTCATACAGATGTGTGTGGTCCTATGCCCACAAGGTCATTAGGTGGCTCTTTTTACTTCGTCACTTTCATAGATGATGCTACTAGAAAAGTCTGTATATCCTATCAAAGCAAAGGATGAAGTATTCCATACTTTTAGAAAATGGCTTGCTTTAGTTGAGACTAAAAAAGGAACTAAGCTTAAGGCTTTACATTCAGATAATGGGGGTGAGTATACCTTAGATGAATTCAAGCTTTTCTATCAGTCTAGAGGAATTTGTAGAGATTTTATAGCTCCTTATACCCTAGTACATACTGATGTAGCTGAAAGGATGAATAGAACTATTCAAGATAGAGTAGTTTGTATGTTGCATCCTGCAAACCTTTCACAAGGCTTTTGGGCAGAATCAGTATTGACTACAGTTCATGTGATTAACCTTTCACCTAGTATTACCAAAGGTTTGAAAATGGCACAAGAGTTACGGACAGGGAAGTCACCATATTATGATGATCTTCGAGTTCTTGGGTGTGAAGCATATGCTCATATACCCAAGAATCTTAGAGAAAAGTTGGATCATAAGTCAAAGAAATGATTTTTCTTGGATATGGTCAAGAAGGACAATTTGGACATCGCTTATGGGACCCTGAAACACGATCAGTGATCAAAAGTAGTGATTTCATTTTCAATGAGTCTAAGATGCATAAACAACCCATTAAGGAGGTTGAAGTGAGAAGAATGGTGTTTGAGGATACTAGTCCTCTAGTTAGCATGCATAAAAATGTTGCACATAGGGATGTTCAAGAGAATGTCCAATCAGATCACTCTGTAAATGTTCCTATTCAGCAATCATTGAGACACTCTACACATGTGTCACATCCACCTGATAGATATGTTCTAGGTTTGGGTTTTGTTATGCTAACAGATGTTGGTGAGCCTTCTTGCTATAAAGAGGTTGTGCAGACAATGAATCATGCCAAGTGGGAGCGTGCCATGAAAAGCGAGTTGGATTCTATTCAAAAGAATGGTACTTGGGATTTAGTACCTTTGCCAAAGTGTAGGAAAGCATTACCATGTAAATGGGTATATAAGTTGAAACTCACATATGATAGTGCTTCTCCAAAGTATAAAGCACGACTTGTTGCAAAGATTTTAAGCAACAACATGGTGTTGATTTCAAGGAAATCTTCTCTCGAGTGGTCAAGATAACTACCTTGTGAATGTTGCTTGGATTCGTTGCAATGGAGGACTTAGAGCTAGTCCAAATGGATGTGAAAACTGCTTTCTTGCATGGAGAACTTACAGATGAGATCTATATGGAACAACCAGAGGTTTATGTGGTTCATGGCAAAGAAATTCTATTTTGTAAGCTCAAGAAGAGTGTATATGTACTTAAACAGTCCCCTAGACAATGGTACCAAAAGTTTGATGCTTTTATGAAGTCTCAAGGCTATTCTCGAAGTAATGAGGATCATTGTCTCTACACAAAGAGATGCTTACATGACAGCTTGATATGCTTGATACTTTATGTCGATGATATGTTGATTACTGAGAGGTCCTCTTATGACTTGTCAATTCTCAAAAAGAAGTTGAGTGAGACATTTGATATGAAGGATTGGGGGATGCCAAACATATTCTTGGCATGCGTATTACTCGTGATAGAAGTAAAAGATGCATATACTTGTCTCAAAGTGAGTACATATCCAAAGTACTCCACAGGTTCAATATGTAGGGTGGAAAGGCATTGAGTACACCTTTACCCACGTATGTGAAATTGAGCAAGGATGATTGCCTCAAATCAGATGAGGAAAAGGAATTCATGACCAAAATTCCTTATCATTTTGTTGTTGGTGGTCTCATGTATGCTATGGTAGCTACGAGACCAGACATTGCATTTGCAATGATAGTTGTGAGCAGATACATGTCTAATCTTGGCAAGAAACATTGGGAAGCGATCAAAATGATTTTGAGATATCTGAGTGGCACTAAGGAAAAGTGTCTATGCTTAGGTAGAGGAAAAGCATCCATTATTGGTTACACAGATTTTGATTATGTTGGTTGTGTAGACAATTGTAAGTCTACATCAAAGTACATATTTCATTTTGCTGGAGGGCTATCTCTTGGAGATCTCATCTTCAAGAATGTATAGCTATTTCCACCACAAAACTAGAGTATGTCTTAGCAAGGGAGGCATGTAATGAAGCATTGTGGCTTTCTCATCTTACTTGTGATATGGGTCTACCTCAGCATGTACCTTGTTTGCTCAGTGATAGTCACAGTGCCATTGATTTGGTTAAGAATCCAGTCTATCATGCAAAGACCAGGCACATTGAGGTGAGGTATGCCTTCATTAGAGATTGCTTAGCCACTGAGTGCATTATTCTTGAGAAGGTTCATACTCGAGATAATGTTGCAGATGCTTTGACTAAAGCTCTACAACATGATATCTTTCGACATTGTTGTCACTTGATGGGGGTTACTTGATTCATGATCTTACACAATCACTTGTATACTATGTAACATGCCCATTAGGTGGGAGGTATAGCTTGTATACTTACACTCAGCTATTCTTTATCATTCTTCATGTTTTGTCCCATAGTTACGTTGTCCATATTGGCCTTTAGTGGGAGATTGTTATTGTTAGTGTCCATGTGAAAGGCGATATGGCCAACGGACACTTTTGTATATGTTCTTTAATAAAACATATAGTGGTTGGGTCAGCCATAGACTATAAGTTCGATCGCATTTGTAACATCTAAGAAGTCTGTGTTTGTGTTCCATGTGTACTATGTTTTTTGCATAACTTGTAGCCACTGTGCTGAGTACCATGTGTGGCGCTCAGATCTTGGTTTCCTACTTTGAGTATATCATCGTGGAGCTCTCGTGAAGGAGAGCACACTATGGTGCATTGCCATCAGAATACTTCAAGGCCTAAATCATCATCCATTTTGATGCATTTCTTCATAGAGTCCATCATGAGTCGAGACTCATGCAAAAGATGTTGGCCCTTAATTTTACATTGTTTAGGCCATCTAAAAATAGGGTTGTCATATTTTCATAAGAATGAAGCTGAAGGCAATATTCCATGCGATGTCCAAATCTCTACACTGCTTCTATATTTAATCAGCTGGAATTTGCTTGAAGTGCAAGAGCTCTTTGAGAGGGTCATGTCTCATGCCACTGAGCATAAACTCATTGATTAATGATCACAAGTTCTCATCAATGCTTTTGAATTTCTCTTATTTGAGCATTTGAAACCATGCATGTGGCAGGTCTCTTCTGAATGAGCCTGATGTGTGGAATCAAGTGACGAAGTCCTCTACCCTTTTTCCTCAAATTATTTGATAGAAATTAAATGCATGGTGCCTAGGATCACCCATTCTATCAAAACCATTTTTGCTACTTAATGTTTGGTATGATGCTCCGGAAGGGTCTACTAGATTTGGAGGTTCCTGTGCCAAGTTTGCAAACATGTATGGCACACCATTTTCAAAAAGTGATTTCCCTTAGAATGAGTACAAATGATGGTAGATCATGGAGAGAAGAGAATCATTCCACCCTCCCACATCTACATATATTGTGTCTCCCAAGATTGGACTTTTCATTTCATGGATTTTACTTCGACTATTCCTTGTTCTAAACAATGTGGAAAACACTAGGAATTTTCAATTGACTTTGAGACATAGTAAAACTCCTCAAAACGGTTCACTTGGTGGATTTTCTAGGCTAGCATCATTTGAGTAGTGTTGGGTAAGTCTTAAGCTCCAAATGCCATGGACTTATTACCAAAAGGACAAGAGAAGAAGGATTTCATGATTCGTTAAAGAATTCTCAAGTTATTCCAAGAGGAATAGAGGTAAAACAGTCTTTTCATAAGGCCTTGCATGTGCTTTTGATGGCCAAATTTTACTAGAAAAGCTCTTGTCACCTTGCACCCACCCCAAGGCCAACTTTAAAAAACCATATATGAAAATAGAAATAAGATTCTTAAGAAAAATATTTGGAACCATTTGGGATTCGAAATGAGCTTTTTGAGGAGCTTTATAGCTCAAAATATGGATTTTTTGACCAAAACTTTTTATGACATCAAGCTCACAGGGCTCAAAACAATGAAACATGCTCTCAGGGACTTCCTTTAATAGGAAAATTTTAGGATTTTAGGGACATTGTTGGATGTTTTGAGGCTCTAATGAAACCCTTTTGCCCCATATTAATGTCTCATCCTCCTCAGTCAAGAGTGTGTCCAAAAATTCACTAAAAAAACCTTACTTGTCAGACACGATATCCCTAGAAGTCAGTTTTAGCAAATGGTGGAATTTTGAAGTCTTCCCTTATGCTTTGCACTTCTTTAGGATCCCTAATGATTTCTATGGTTTAAATTCTTTTTCATCCTCAAAAAATAAAATGGTTGTAGAAAATGATGTCTCTAGATAAACCCTATTCAAGGACATCATTTTTTGCAAGACAATACAAATTCACTTGTTTTTTACTCTAACCACTTCTTGAATTTATCTATGTCTCTAGACAAACTCTATTCAAGGACATCATTTTTTGAAAGACAATACAAATTCACTTTTTTTTTACTCTAACCACTTCTTGAATTTATCCCCAACTCTTGGAACTTCATTTTTTGCTTATTATACCTTCAAAAACCTACTTATAAATCCAACCATGCCTTTGCGCTATACCTAGGGCAAGGACATTGTTGTTTGCAAATCTTGGTTTTTTCTATTAACGATATGATTGCTCCTACATGCTCTACACTAATTTGTATCCGCATGAGTGCATCTTCATTTTGTATCTAGGAGGCACTCCATTTCTATTTTATTTCCATTTTATATTGTATTTCCTTTTTATTTGGGTATCTTACCATTTGCTTCTACCATTGTATTCATTCTCCTTTCAGGGGAATTATTCCACATGAGATGTACTTTGGAGAGCCCCTAGCCCCAAATCTATATAAGGAAGGTCTCTTCCCCCATTTGTACTTAGTTGGAAGCTTGAGAAGCCTACTCCATGCTCTTGGCAAGCTCATTTCTAATCCACATGAGTTTACCCATTTCATGGTCTACTCATTTTGAGTCTCACACACACTCTTTCTTTTGTGAGTGCACTCTTCTTTTCATTTTGCTTCCACGCGTGTACTCTCTACATGGTATCAGAGCACCATGTGGAGGTCTTGGTGGTGCATTTGGAGATGATTTTGGTGGTGGTGATGGTGCTTTACATCGGTGGTATGCTTTCTCCTCACTAAGAGAAGCCTTTTGTCATCAATTTTGTAGGAATCATTTTGCCCATTTGCCCACCCTCCCACCCCTCTTCATCAGTCTCCCACCCTTTACCCCCATCTTTCCCACTCTCCCACCCTTGCTCTTGGATTCGTGGATGATCATCATAGCCCAAATCATTTTTAGCACATATGATGCATCTCATCTTTTAAAGTGTTTATAGCCACTTTTGTGAATCTCTTTAGTTGTTCTCAGCGAAGCATCATTCTTTTGTGGTCTGCGCATCTGCTCCATAAGTACATCGACCATTACTCTGTGTATTTTTTACCTCAGCTCTGCGGTGTAAACCAGATTGGAATTTTTGTATTGGTTGCACGATCTTCTCAGAGCAAGCGAATACTTCTCTGTCATGCGTAAATTTCTCTGTCTATAACGATATGTGTTCTGTGCATGTCATATGACTCTCATGCCATCCTCTCTCGACTAGAGAAACGAGATGATCAATGAATGGTATCATAGGGGATTCGTCAATTTTGTTTTCATGGCTACTTTTTGATGTTTTCCATGTTACTTCGATTGATGCTGATGAAGACCTCTTGTTCCTGATTATGAGTAGCATCAACGATCTCGTTATCAGACACCAATACTGTGTAGAAGAAGTTGCTAACATCGGAATTCTGAATCATGGAGAATAATGCTTCCTGTCTGATATATAGAACGGAAACCTCTAGCCTCTAATTGTGCGCCCAGCAACAACCTGCTCTAGGCAGTATAACTTCCAGAAAGCATTGGTGGCTTCGATTCTAGCTTTTGAGGTATGGTGCTCTGAGTCACTACAAGAAGTTCTGGCTGCTCCAGAATCAGTTGGAGAAGCTCGCAGAGCAGAGCGCTTTTCCTTGCTACTCGTCCATCTTTCCCCGGGGAAGTAACTCACCCCATTGCTCTCAATCTACCACCAAAGAAAGCCACTTCAGTTAATGTCCTCTCATACTGTACGCAGGTAGCCGATCGAATACACTAGCTGATAACCCGCAGGCGAAGAGAAGATTCCTAGTGAGAGACAACGTATACAAAGACGTGTTCTTTCAGTACATCATACATAGCACAACGCAGAGAGAGAGAGAGACAGAGAGAGAGAGAGAGAGAGAGGGTCCCTAAACGTTTTAAGCTAGTCACAAAACTTCAACGACTCCATAAGAATGTTGTTTTTTTTTCTTAAACAAATCGAGACTAAAGGTTGGAGTACTCAACTTTTAAGGAAGCGCACGCATTTTGGCACACTAAATCTTAAGGGGTTCTTTCCAACATTCGTTGGCCCTACTTGCCTTGAATTTTGCAACAACCAAGTGCTCATTATTGGCACTACCTTTGTATTTTTCAAGGGTTCAACCCTCACTTTGCTCACACTTTTGAGGATTCCCCTTTGTACTCTCCCTTAGTCAAGGGTTAATTTGTACTTTCCCAAGGGTTTCAACCCCAACATTGGCACCCATTGTACTCACTAAAGGAATCACTTCATATGTTCTCAAGGGATGAACCCTACCCTTTGACTCTACTTGAGCACTTCATTTGGTACCAAACTTGGCACATCAACCCTGGATGAACCCTACCCTTTGACTCTACTTGAGCACTTCATTTGGTATCAAACTTGGCACATCAACCCTCTTTGTTGTGCTTCTCTCACCCAATGCACTAAGTGCCTCATAACCATTGTAACTCAAATATAAAAAGAAAGAATAGTGTGTGTGTGTGTATGCACTTGTGGGTTGGAGGCTAGTCTAAGCCCATCCACAAGCTCTCTCAAAATTTCTAAGCCTACTCTAAGGCTCAATTGGTGCGCAACGGGCTAATCTAAGTCTTCTCCTATCGTGCTGCCTCGTCTCATTTCTCCAAAGTATCCAACATGTAGGGCTATTCCAAGCCCCCCCCCCAAAAAAAAAGGATTTTCAATATGGTGCCAAGCCTTTCAATTTCTTTCCACAGTTTGTGATTATTTTCAAGTAATTTCTTAGCACCCAAGTGTCTTTGAAAGTGTTTTTAAACACTTGACACTAACTCTTGCAAAGCACACACTTCTCCATGAGTTCAAGTTCACTCAAACTTTGAAATGTCAAAGAGTGAAGCTAGCACTTCATCTATGGCCAATTTTTTTACCTTCCTTCATACCCTTATTCATGCCCAAGGATGAAAGATTATATGGGCAAAACCATAACCTTCGAAAAGATGTAATGAGAGCATATATGTACACCAATCTCCTTCACGATGTAGTAGACGAGTCCGAACCCGAACGCAATGAGGCCACCAACCTAGAATCTTGGCATATCTAGAATGTTAAAGATAAAAGGGCCTTAGGCCAACTTCTACTTGCCTATGATGAACTGACCAAAGGGCACATCACGGCATGTAAAACATCCAAAGAAGCCTGAGACACTTTATTGGCCTGTTAGTCGGCCGTCGGATTGGGACAGGTGTAACGGAAATCTTTGTAAAACACGCGTGAAAGGTTGTTACGCGCATATTTGTAAATCTTATATAAAGCAATGAAAAGAAGTGCTCGAGAGCGCGGGGGATTTTGGCCCATTTTCGTGTTATCACCAGACTGTTCATCTGGTTGTCTGTCTGAGTGTTGCTGTAGTGTGTCTTGCCTAAGTTTTGCGTACCCTGTTGTACTCTGTGTTGTTATCTGGCAATCTCGGTTACACTGTGAATCTAGTTCCATTCAGTAAGTCGTTGAATCGTTGTCTAAAATAGTTACTGTGGATCGTTGTGACGAATTGTTCTGTTAAGATGTATGACTTAATGCTCTCCTCCTTGTCGAGCTACTAAGTACTGATAAATTTGTGTGACTGTAGTAATCTTTCCCTAATAACATTGTGCAGAAGTAGTGTTGTTTTCGATCTTCACTTGTACGGTGAGAATTACCTATAGTTAAGGGTAATTCCAATGTGTTTTAGTCTTCATAACTGTAAGTTGAAACCGTAGGTACCTTCTGTGATCCGATTGCTTGACTGTGAGCACTGTCTTGGTGAAGGTTGGACTACTGTACTGTTGCAGCAGCATATTAGTCTGAAGTAATTCGGTACCAAGGTACAGATCAGTCTGGTACAGTCTAGTTGCTACTGGTAGCTAAGCTAAGACTGTGTCGATACTGTGTAAGGACAGTAGATTCAGATAGAATTGTCCATAGCATTTTATTGCTGTAACTGAATCAGTTATTTTGGGAACTAAGTACAAGGCCTCTGTCTAACAGACCCCTACCACTCCCAAGAACCCACGATTCGTTTGATATGTGCTGACAGTTAGAACAACGCATTAATTCAACACTGGCCTTAACATTGGCCGTTCTGGTCCTCAGTTAACAGTTAGATGCTTAACGCATTTCTGACAGATAGTCTCGCGTTTTAAGCATTTAACACTTGGTGCCGTCTGTGGGAAAGTGGCATCAAGATCGCCATTCGGCTGTCGGAATCGAACATCAAGATTACCGTTTGTTTGTCGAAAGTAGCAACAGAATCAGATTGTTGCAAACTTGTTGTGGAAACGTGCTTATAAATTTTTAGTAGATAGTGATACTACGCGATTAGTACAAAAGATGATACATGCCGGTTACTCGATCCGGTGAAACGTATCCCAAGAACTGTCAGTCTGGAGTACTTAATTTACTAAAGAAAACTCCGGGAGGTAGAAGTACAACTAGGTCTGACCCAGTTGTCAAGAAAGCCAAGAACGTTAGAAGTGATTCCGGTCATATTCCGGTGGAACGTGTTACGCCTCTAGTACATTCCGGTACTATTTCGGCACAGTCGGTCGAAGATATAGTAACTCCAAAATCTACCAGAACGCAGCCTGAAGTTAGTTTAACAATCTTGGATAAATATTCAAATTTGTTTACGACTAGAAACACTTTAGCCAAAGAAATTTGCAAAGGCGAAAAAACACCTTATTTTGGCGAAAATTCGGCACATTTCGGTGATATTTCGGTAACAAAATCACAGTTTTCCGGCGACGGTTTACCATTTTTTGGTGAATCTTCAGCCCAGCCACTGCTTTTTGGAGTAAGTTCCCCTACACTCGACATCAAGAAGGAAGGAAATTTGTTCAAAACCGAGATTCGAAACATACTGGACAAGATTATCGAACCAAAAGCGCACAGACCAGCAATACAGACTCCAATAGTTCGGATATTCAGCCTCTAGATACAGGAGAAAGTCATCATACAACCATCAGCACGATGAACGGGCAACAACAACAACAACAACAGTAGCAACAACAACAGCTATGTCCACCCAGGCCGCCTCCAACAGGATTAACGTACACTAAATTCGGTGGATTCCCAGGTGATGACCCAGATGCTCATGTACGCACATTTGAGATAAGTTACGCAGTACTTAACCATCCACCGGATCCGGCGTATAAAGCTATTGTCTTTCAATATACATTGGTCAATGAAGCTGCTAGATGGCTTACAGAATACGATATTAATCACTTCGGCATCTATGAAGCAGTACGAGATGCCTTTTTGCAGAGATTCAGGCTAAAGAAGAATCCAGCCGAAATTTTTGACTATCTGCAAAACAACAGACAGAAGGTAAATCAAACAGTACAGGAATATGCTACACTATTCAGGACTCATTTAAGGCAGTTACCACCAGCACATGCCAACCTACCGGATGACGTTATTACTCAATGGTTTATCAATGGCTTGACTCCACAACTTAAACAGATTATGATCATACGCTGTGTAGGAGTTATGACGCTCGACGCAGTGATTGCCATGGCTTTACAGCTAGAAAACAAGGTTGGAGGATTTACAGAAGATCTGGAGTGGTTAAAAACAAATAGAAATGTCACCGAAGATATGACCAGACAAGTATAGTGCATCACATGCAAGAATTCAGGCCATACTAGTGCCACTTGTGCACTTAATCAGTTATTCTGCGCTATATGCAACACTATCGGACACACCACCAAAAACTGCGCATACAACATCAAAGTGCAGGGAACCGCAACTGTCAATGCTATTATACAGGAACTAGGACAACCAGCCAATCATTATGTACCTCCGCAAATGAGGAACAATCAGCAACAAGGATATCGAAATTACAGAGGACAGAGAAACAACAGCTACAACGCAAACCGCTGGCAGGCCGGACCAGCACCGGAAAATCCCAATCTGCCACCACCGCGCTGTCATTTCTGTGGTGAATTTGATCACATTAGAAGATTTTGTAAGGATGCAGCTGAATATGATCAGAGGAAGAAGGAACGTCAAAATCCAATGGCTAATATGGTAAAAATCACACCAGTGGAAACGCAAGCTGCAGTAATTCAGACCCGCTCCGATAAACAACTGCAGCCAGCAGCAGAATTATTTGAACCAGGTATACGCGAACAACAAGGGATGTACAACAAGGATAGTCAATGGACCACCACAGAACCTCCAGTCTTTCGAGATCCTATTCCGGCGTCTCAGACTCCGATAATTGAAGAAGGAACACAACAACAGGCTTCCAATTCCACAGCAGGCCCATCATCTTCAGCAGATGCATCAACTTCAAAACCGGTGGAGCATGCAACCCAATCACAACAGGCCGGGGAAATTTTATCTAAAGCATCTATCACTCTGCCTCTGGGCCAACTACTTGCATTAGTACCGGGAGTTTGGCAACAATTCCAACAGCAGTTCAGCCCTGTGCCTTCTTGTATTCCAGCAACGGCAACAGTGCAACCGGAACCTGATTCTACGGTCGATCGTTCAGTTCCTTTAATTACGGTATGGTATAAAAATCATAAAATCACACAGGTACTAATTGATGGAGGATCTGGTGTCAACATTGCTACTGCTGCACTATGTAAAAAGTTAGGGTGGACCAACATCGAACCAGTTCAGTTTTTTGTCAAAATGGCCGACCAGTCAAGGGTCCATCCCGTAGGACTTGTACGAAATGTACCCATAACTTTACAAGGTACCACATTTAAGATGACCTTTGTCATACTAGAATTACCGGAATCCACCCTTGATTATAATCTCCTTTTCGGCCGACCTTGGCTGAAGCATGCTAAGGTGATACAAGATTGGTCTGCACAGGAACTCACTTTCAAAGACAACAATCGTAAATATGTTGTAAAATTAGATGCTATACAGCCTTGCGAACTACATGCTAGACCAAATTTTGCAGAACCAGTTCATATGTTAGATGGTCTGTCGGATGATGAAGAAGAAGAATTTTAAAAAAATAATATTGATTTGATCTCCCTAGGAACCATTGATCTACAATCTGTTGTAGATAATTGGAACCCTGCAGTTTGTACGGTAATGACTGTAACAGAAGAAGATAAGAAGGAAGATACTGCTGCTATAGATGACGCTCAACTCCAACAACTTTTTAAGTCAACTGACGATACAGAGAAGCGCCGACAATTGTATGTCCGAGAAGATCAACTGATCACTTATAATTTAGGCGATGAAGATCATCCGAGTCCCGTGAAGATAAAGCAAAACTTACCGGAAACATTTCAAGAAGGCTTAATCCAGCTACTCTGAGAATTCTCCGACGTCTTTGCATGGGATTACAAAGATATGAAAGGATTGGACCCGCGCATCTATCAGCACAGAGTCATGCTGAAGCCGAAAGCAAAACCGAACAAATAACCCAGCTACCGAAATGAATCCAAACTATGCATCACAGGTAAAGGCAGAACTTGATAGGCTACTTAAAGTCGGATTTATTGTACCAATAGAACATGCTGAATGGATCTCACCAATTGTTATTGTCCCGAAAAAGAATAAGTAGTTGCGAATATGTGTAGATTACCAGAAACTGAACGCAGCTACAGTGCCTGATCCTTTTCCGATTCCTTTTCTTGACACAATGCTTGATAGAGTAGCAGGACATGAGATGTATTCATTCCTAGATGGGTACAGTGGATATAATCAAGTTAGAATGGCTGAACAGGATATACCAAAGACTGCCTTCATTACCAACTGGGGTGTTTTCACCTGCACTGTTATGTGGTTTGGATTAAGAAATGCCCCAAGTACATTCCAAAGGTGTATGCAGGAAATATTTTTTCCTTATCTTACCTCTTTTATGCAAGTCTATCTTAACGATTTTTCAATTTTCGGTAAGATGATAGCACACATGTTCCATTTACGGTGCTGCTTTGAAAAATGCAGAGAATACAGACTCTATTTGAACCCAAACAAATCCGTGTTTGCGGTTTCATGTGGCAAGCTACTTGGTCACATTGTATCTGCACAAGGTATACAGGTAGATCCAGACAAAATTTCAGCTGTATTAGAAGCTCCGGTGCCCACTACACCGAAGGAAGTTATGCGCTTCATGGGCCAAGTAAGATGGCATGGATGACACTTACGATGGCTTGCTCACTTGGCAATACCACTGAACAGATTAATCACCAAGAATCCTCGACAGTTTGAGTGGACTCAGGAATGTCAGATGACATTTGATCGTCTAAAGTGTTTATTAATACAGGTTCCAATCTTACAACCTCCCGACTGGGATCGCCCATTTCATGTATTTGTTGATGCTTCAGATATAGCAATAGGAAGCGTTTTGATGCAGCAAATTGATAAGTGGTTCAGACCAGTGTACTATGCAAGTCGAAGATTAGCCCCTGATGAGAAGAATTACTCGGTAACAGAAAGAGAATTCTAGGTCTAGTATATTATGTCAAGAAATTCAGACATTACTTGTTGGGCCGTAAATTTACTTTTCATATAGATCATGCTGCACTTGTCTATCTAGTTCGCCAACAACATCTAGGTGGTCGATTAGCACGATGGGTTCTGCTTTTACAGGAGTTTGACTACGAAGTCATTCATCGGCCAGGCAGTTCACATGCCTTAGCAGATTTCCTCTCCCGCTTAGATTCCGGTGAAGCTCCGGTAGGCATAGATGACACAACTCCGGCGATTTATGTCTCTGAACCAACAAATGATGAAATTACAGACCCACCTATGCCATCTACATATTATGATCAAATCTTAACCCTCCTCACTGATGGATGCCTTCCATCTCAGACTTCTACGGCAGTACACAGGAAAATTGCAGTCTTTAGCCGCCGATTTCGATTAATTGTTGGGGAATTATACTATGTGGATAATACTGGAATTTTACTTCGTTGTATTCCGCCACATGAAGTTAACTTAGTTATTTCCTTGGCTCACTCAATTCCTTCCGGTGGTCACTTTGCTGCAGACTTAACACACCGGAAAATTCTTCAAAGTGGTCTCTGGTGGCCTGCTATGTACAGAGATGTATCACAGTTTGTCAAACAATGTGATAGTTGTCAGAGATCTGGACAGCCCCTGCAACGTCATCTTTTCCCTTTGCAACCCATCTTACCATTGGAACCTTTCCAGAAGTGGGGTCTAGCTTTCATCGGACCGATTACACCTCCAACAGTCCTCAATAACAATCGTTATATACTGACCTGTACAGACTATGCAACCAGATGGGCAGAAGCCTGGGCTTTACGATCTGCTACAGCTGTTGCGGTAACAAAGTGTCTGCTAACCGATGTCTTCCCACGTTTTGGTTTACCACTGGAACTTGTTTCAGACCAAGGCACTCATTTTGTAAACAATTTAATGAAGGCACTTACACAGTCGTTCCAGGTCACACATAAGTTTAGTTCTCCTTATTATCCTCGTGCTAATGGTTTGGTCGAAAGTACAAACAAAACTTTGCTGAATATGCTTCGGAAATTGATTATGGAAGCACCGGAAAGATGGGATCAACTGTTGCCTGCAGTATTATGGGCATACCAGACTACATACAAGGTAACAACAGGATTAACACCTTTCAAACTAGCTTATGGATTAGAAGCAATAGCACCAATGGAGATAGTTATACCAAGTTTACGAGTCGTAATCGCTCAGAAACTGCTACCGGAAGACTCACTGTCATTTCGGTTGGAGACACTCAGAGGACTAGACGAGCATCGCTGGCACAACTTTTTAACTATGCAGGAAGTACAACTAAGATAGGCTCGAACGCATGATCGACACTTGAAAACTCTAGTTTTTACGGTGGGACAACTTGTCTTTTTTTATAATGCAAAGTCGAATCGGTCTGCTGGTAAATTCAAATTACGATGATATGGCCCTTACCGGATTTCAGAACAAGTAGGCCTAGCAACTTTTCGGTTGACTACGTTGACCGAAAACCCTCTTCCAAAAGTCATCAACGGTTCGAAACTGCGGCCGTATCAACACGCCTCTAACCCGCACTGAAACGTTTTTCGGTGGGCCGCGTCGTTTGGCGCTCGCTTTTCTTTTCTTTTCTTTTATTTTGTGTGCTTAATAATATGATTCTGTAATATTTGCGTCTTGATTCCTAATTATGTCATAAGCCGCCCTGCTCTTTCCAGCTACTAAGACATGCACACCCAAGTTAAAGAAGCTATCATCTCAATGTCGCATGATGATTAGTGATTTTTAATTACAATCCACTACAGCGCATCTACTTAACCTTCTCTAGTTTGCCGAAAAAACGCTATTGTGCTTGTGTGATTGTGCTCTGTGTTCACCGTGTGCTCTGTGTGCCTGTGTTCTGTGTCTTCGTGTGCGCCATGGAAGCCCTGGCTAATTATGCCGCTTTTCGTGACGGTCTCCCTACCGAGGTAGGAGATTACTTGCGCATACGTGGGTTGGCAAACTTCGCTGAACTGCCTTGGCATTCAGTGGAGTCCCACCCATTCTTCGCCAGCATCATCTCCGCCATCGCCAACACACCAGCCAATGAGCAAAGATGGGCTATCACTTCCTTAACCTCCCGAACACTTATCACATTCCAAGCCTTTGCAGAAGCTTTTAGACTCCCGTCGCAAGGCCGAGAAAATGGCCCAAGCCTGACAATCGCCCAAATGGTCGAGCTATTTCCTAGATACTTGTCTAACGAGTATGCGATCCTCTGCCGACCAGAACCAAAACGATCAGCCCTCCAATTTTTAGTAGCCATACTCAACCTCCAAAAATGCACATATGGAATATCTCGCCCCTTCTACTCTGCCATAAAATTAGCCGCACACGAACCAGTGAACTTCGCCTCTTTCTTCTTCCACCACATCCACCGAGAATGCGTCGCCATCATAAAGCAGGTAAACAAAGGAGGCACACCGAGATCCAGACTACCACACATCATTTCATTCCTCTTTCCGGCCATCCTTGCAGCACAACCTCCACCGCAAGGACTAGTTCTGCGACATGAAGATTCAATGCAGCTGTGGGACGACGAAGAAGAAGACGAAGAGGAATTAAACGAAGAAAAAGAATAAGGATTAGCTCTTCTGAAAGTGAAGCACAAGAATCTGCAGGAGGGAACAAAGAGGGCGACAAAGAAGAGGATAAGCAAGAAGAAGAAACATTCCACAACACCACAACATCCATGCAAAACGAATCATCTGCACAATCGTCCCAAGAACAACAACAGGAAAAACATACAGAAGCCGACACATCATCAACCAAAGAAGAATCACAACAGGAGTCTCAAGAAGAACAACAGATAGATGAAGAACAAGCTGCTAAGGAAGCACTGGACAGACTGCTAAAGGCAATAGAATCCACAATCGTAGAGCAGGAACAACAAGCCGCCAATCAGGAAACAAATCAAACCATCCTTCCCACTCCCCCACCGGAACCTCCCATCATCCCCATCCAGCCCATTCACCCTGTCGAAACCGCCGAGTCCTCATCCTCCTCCCTCAACTACTCTCCACCAAACTCCCAACAGCTCCTCAAACGCATCCTCTTCCCAACCACAACCCCAGCTACCCCTCCTCGCCATTCCAATACTGTCCGAACTGGCCAATATGGGCCAAGTTCTTATTAATTTATCACAGCAACTGCCCATCCACATGAAAGCAGCCACCGACAGTATCCGGAGCGAACTACAGCATAGAATTGATATTCTAGAAGCTGACATCAGCCCCCTACAGGAAGAAGTGCTAATCACTAAAGCCGAAAACCAATCTTTGCAAAAACAATTGAATGAATTACAGGCAAAACTCACCGAACAGGAGATGCTGATCAATCAGAGAGATGCGGCAATGGCAGCACTTACAGAAAAAGAAGAACTACTGCAAATTGCCAATGAAGAAATCAACCAAATGAAGCAGGACATACAAGACAAAGAAGACGCCCAAATCGCATTGGGCAATCTACTAGAAGAAACCAGAAAGCAATTACAAGAACTGGTGCAGCAGAGTCAAGAACAGCAGTTGCGGCATAAAAGAATAGAAGAAGAGCTTCTGCGGACAAATGAAAATCTAGCAGATACAAATAATATGCTAAAACATTACTTAACCAAGGAGAAACAGACACAGAAAGTGATTACAGATCTCAGACATGAAAGAGAATCATATGTAAGAACAGTGAATTTTCAAGTTCAGGAGATCGAGCGGCGCGAAAACCAATTGTCAAACATAAAAGAAAGAGTACAGAAGATGGAACAACAACTCGAGGAAATGAAGACGTCAAGAGATGTTGCATTGGCCAATGACTTTTATCTGCAAGAGGCCTTTCTGCAAACGCAAGCAGAAATTTTGTTAACCGAAGCCATATCCATAAGTTCTGTTAGAATAGATGCCCAGGTACTAGAACCCGATACATTAAAACAATTATTAAAAACCCTTAAGAAAAAGATCGTCCGTAAATTTAGATTAGCCCGAAACATGTACTTAGAAGGAATAGTCGATGAGCAGTAATTTTGTAAAAACTTGCGGGTTCGAGTCCACCGTGCGTGCCAGTGTTAGTCGGCCGCCGGATTGGGACAGGTGTAACGGAAATCTTTGTAAAACACGCGCGAAAGGTTGTTACGCGCATATTTGTAAATCTTATATAAAGCAATGAAAAGAAGTGCTCGAGAGCACGGGGGATTTTGGCCCATTTTCGTGTTATCACCAGAATGTTCGTCTGGTTGTCTGTCTGAGTGTTGCTGTAGTGTGTCTTGCCTAAGTGCTACGTACCCTGTTGTACTCTATGTTGTTATCTGGCAATCTCGGTTACACTGTGAATCTAGTTCCATTCAGTAAGTCGTTGAATCGTTGTCTGAAATAGTTACTGTGGATCGTTATGACGAATTGTTCTGTTAAGATATACGACTTAATGCTCTCCTCCTTGTTGCGCTACTAAGTACTGATAAATCTGTGTGACTGTAGTAATCTTTCCCTAATAACATTGTGCAGAAGTAGTGTTGTTTTCGATCTACACTTGTACAGTGAGAATTACCTATAGTTAAGGGTAATTCCAGTGTGTGTTAGTCTTCATAACTGTAAGTTGAAACCGTAGATACCTTCTGTGATCCGGTTGCTTGACTGTGAGCGTTGTCTTGGTGAAGGTTGGACTACTGTACTGTTGCAGCAGCATATTAGTCTGAAGTAATTCGGTACAGTCTAGTTGCTACTGGTAGCTGAGCTAAGACCGTGTCGACACTGTCTAAGGACAGTAGATTCAGATAGAACTGTCCATAGCATTTTATTGCTGTAACTGAATCAGTTATTTTGGGAACTAAGTACAGGGCCTCTGTCTAACAGACCCCTACCACTCCCAAGAACCCACGATTCGTTTGATACGTGCTGACAGTTAGAACAACGCATTAATTCAACACTGGCCTTAACATTGGCCGTTCTAGTCCTCAGTTAACGCTTAGATGCTTAATGCGTTTCTGACAGATAGTCTTGCGTTTTAAGCATTTTACAGGCCTTATACAAAGATAAAACACCGTCGAGGATCTATGATTTAGAAGTAGAATTCCATAATCTAACTATTCATCCGCAAGATACAATAACAAAAGTCATCACTCAGTTTGAAGACTACCAACAAAAGTTAGCACTTTGTGCCCAACAGATTTCCAATGAAGATATGGCCATCAAGCTACTTAACAAACTACCTAGGTCGCATGAGACCTTTGTAACAACCTTGTGCGATTGAGGGCAAGTCCTAACTTGGGAAGAAGTCCATCATCTTCTGCTCCTTCATGACTTGCGAGCTAAGTCAACCTCCTCCCAAGAGATTGCAATGAAGGCCAAAGGGCCCTTTAACAAAGGCAAAAATACTAGTCATCATACGAGCAATGGACCCAAGCTAGGATCAACTACTTCCTCCAAGAAGTATACTTGTAACTTCTGTGGAAAAATAGGTCATTTAGAGAAATTCTGCTATAAGAAGAAACAAACCTTGAAGGTTTCTAGTTCCAAGCATTCATCCAAACCTTCACAACACAGGTCACATTGCTCTAGCGAAGAACTCTTTATCTCTACTGAGACAAGTGCTCTAGTTACATTTAGCTCCCCTCATGAATGGATCTTTGATAGTGAAGCGACCTTGTACATGTGTAAAGATAAAGATTCTTTTCAAGAACTTGAAGAGCACACAGGTGAAGTGTACCTTGGAAATAATAAAAGTCTACCTATTGAATGGAAAGGCAAAGTACAGATCACAAATGCTCAAGGGGAATGCAAATCACTTTCAAATGTGTTATTTGTTCCCAATTTATGCATGAACTTATTATCAGTAAAAGCAATTATAGATCATAACAAACAAGTGTTGTTTGATAACACCTCTATCAAAGTCATTGATCCTCATATGAAAGACATAATCGCCCAAGGCATTGAAGAGAAGGGCTAATATAAATTATCTTGTTTTATATCCAAGGAATCACTATCTAGTTTGTGGCACCAAAGATATGGCCACACCTCTTATTTACCAAGAATTCCTTCATCCCAGATAGTGAAAAGATTGCCCAAGCTTGGGCAACTCAATGATGTCTGTCAGTCTTGCACTCAAGGCAAGCAACATAGGGCTCCCATTCCAAAGGAAGCATCGACAAGAGCTAGGAACCCTTTAGCCCTTATACACATGGACCTTTGTGGACCCATGAACACCTCGTCTCTCAGTGGATCACTCTACTTCTTTCTTTTAATAGATGACCACTCCCGATACATTTGGGTGTATTTATTGAAATCAAAGGCATGCACTTTTACTAAGTTTTGATCACCCAAGTGGAGAATGAAGCTTCCAAGTTTGTTAAGACCATCCAATCAAATGGAGGTGGTAAATTCATAAATCACGACTTTGACAACTTCCTCAAACAAAAAGGGATCAAATGACAAGTTACTCAAGTGTACACTCCATCCCAAAATGGAGTAGATGAGAGGAAGATCCGAAGTGTGATCGAAATGGCGAGAAATATGCTTCATAACAAAGACTTACCCTACAAGTTTTGGGCAGAAGCAGTGCATACTGCTGTTCACATACTTAACCGAGGCTTCACCAGTGCATTGCACAAGAAGACACCATTTGAAGCATACTATGGAAGAAAGCCTAATGTGCATTACTTTTGAGTATTTGGCAGTGAAGCATTTGTCCATGTACCAAAAGAAGATTGCAATAAGTTGCAATACAAGTCTAAGAAGCACATCTTCATAGGTTATAGTGAGCAATCAAAAATGTATCGCTTATATGATCTTGAAAACCACTCCATCATAATATCTAAGGATGTAGTATTCAATGAAGCTTCCACATCCAACAAGAATCCAACAACAAGTCTAGTCCAACCATCTACACTACAAAGGGGGACTTTGTCTTTTCCAAACCCAACTCAGAAGCAATTACTTCAAGTTAAATAAGAAGATCTCAAAGACTTATTGACAAGAGATAGCAAGAACAAAGTCATTATGTCAATTATGCATTGATGCATTAGATTCAACAAATCCCAGAACCTTATAACTACAAAGAAGCTCAAGGACAACCTGAGTGGGAAGAAGCTATGCAAATGGAAATGGATGCAATAGAGAAGAACAAGACTTGGACTCTTGTTCCTAAACCCACAAATCATCAAGTTATAGGAGTCAAGTGGCTCTACAAGGTCAAATACAAATAAGATGGAACTTAGATAAGTACAAAGCAAGACTCGTAGCTAAGGGATACAAGCAACAACATGGCATTGACTATGAAGAAACCTTTGCTCCTACTGCAAGATTCACAACCATAAGAATCATCTTAGCACTAAGTGCTCACTTTAAGTGGTCAATTTACCAAATGGACATCAAAAGTGCATTCCTCAATGGAGATCTTTAAGAAGAAGTATATGTTGAACAACATGAAGGATTCAAGATCCAAGGAAAGGAAGACCAAGTTACAAACTTCACAAAGCACTTTATGGACTCATGCAAGCTCCCAGGGCCTGGTATGAAAGATTCATAAGTTCTTTGAAGCTAAAGGATTTCACAAAAGCAATGTTGATGCTAACCTCTACATCTATCAAAAGGAGTCCTTAATTGCCATCATCATCCTCTATGTAGATGACTTGATATTGATAGGTTTAGATGACGCATCCGATTTCATCATCACATAGCTTCACCTTGAGTACTCTATGACAGATCTTGGCCTACTTCACTACTTCTTAGGTATGTAAGTTTGGCAAACCAAAGAAGGCATCTTCCTATCACAAAAGAAGCACTACTTTGATCTACTTTCCAGATATAACATGGACCAATGTCACTCAGTATCTACACCACTTGATCCAAACATCAAGCTCACACTAGAGGATTCATCATGACTTGTGGATGTGCATACTTATCGATAGCTTGTTGACTCATTACTCTACCTTGCCAACACTAGACCAGATATTGCCTATGCAGTTGGTATACTAAGTCAGTTTGAACATCAGCCTCGTCAGACACATTGGGATGTTGCTCAGAGACTCCTTTGCTACCTTGCCCTCACCTGACATCATGGTCTTTGGTATAGAGGGGGCATTGAACTCGCTAGATATTCAAATTTAGATTGGGCTGGTGATCCAGATTCTTGATGGTCTACTTCTGGATACATATTCTTGCTTGGCTCAAGACCTATCTCGTGGGCAAGTAAGAACCAACCTACCATTGCTTTGTCATCCATCGAGGCCGAGTACTGAGCATCCAGCTTCGCAGCATGTGAGACCATCTGGCTTCGATGTTGATTATCTGATATTGGTTGTGTCTCAAGAGATTGCTCTGGATTAGTGTACCTCTCAGGAGAACCTGGCAAACATGTTTATGAAGGCTTTACTTCTAATACCGCTCCAATGCTTGATGGACCTCTGTAGCATTCAACCGATCCAAAGTGGAGCTACAGAGGGTGTTGACGACATGATTTCTCCTACATCATCTACATTTTGTATCCGCATGAGTACATCTCCATTTTGTATCTAGGAGGCACTCCATTTCTAGTTTATTTCCATTTTATATTGTATTTCATTTGTATTTGGGTATTTTGCCATTTGCTTCTACCATTGTATTCATTCTCCTTTTAGGGGAATTATCCCACAACTTATCCTTAAGATTAAGGCCTTAATGCTAAGTCCTCTATCTAGTCACATGGCGTAGATATGCATTATTAGATATCGTTGCAAGTGGTATATGCCAAGGATGTCATTTTTTTCAATGTGTGTATTTTTCACTCTTTTTCACATGCAAAGAAACCTTATGCTTACCGTATGTGTTTCTTCACTTCAAGACCTTAAATCACTAAAAATAGGCTAGTTTTGCTAAGCGTCTTCCCTATTGAGACCCCAAATTTAAGCACATTGAAATTTTCATATCTAAATTGAACTTAAATTCTCTCAATGTAAATATACTTAGAATCCTTTCTTACACTTTGTGTGCTTCAACCAAGCGTCAAATCTCAAGGAACACCCTACTTTACATTTTTTGACTTCCCTACTAAGTCTTAGGGCAGGGATGTTGATGTTTGCAACTCTATGCTAAACTTTCTTTTTTCAAGGTTAATGCACTTGGTCAAAAGGGGACAAATATTGTTGTAAAATTGGTGACACATGTATAGGGTTTTGCTACTTTAAAAATTATACTTCCTTATGTTTTAGATTTTACTATGGTTATTGAATATTTAAACTTGGAGAATGGATCCCTTTACAAATCTTTGAGGGACCTTTAATTTCGTTTGAAATTAATGTAAGATTTGATTCAGTAGTGCACAAATTCAAGTAATATCATCTATCAACCTTATTTACATGCAAACATGGATGTAAAACGTGGTTTTAAGGCCAACTAAGGCCCAACCACATAAATGCAAGAGAAGCTTCTAAAATCGTTTGGGAGTGGCGTCTCCAACATTTCTATGGTTGGGACTTATTGTGGTAAGATCATACTATTTTGTTATCTATGCATCATTGGATGAACTTTATTACCAATGCTTATGATACTAGTGAGAAAATGTATAAAACAACCTAAGTTTGTAATTTTATAACATAAAACAACATGAAAAGTGATAATAGACATCAACATCGAAGTAGAAATGGTCAAGTCAAGGTAAAAAAAACTCTCATGTATGAAGGGATTTATTACAAGTATTAGCTTTGATCACTCCTGTTCCTTCTATAACTATATGCCCTTGGGTTGTATAGTAACCCTCTTGGCATGGATGGCACTGAATCCTCAAGCCTAGAAATGAAAAATGCTTAAGCTGCCTCTTGTAAAGTTTCTAGAGCTAGAGCTACAATCCTTAATCCCACATGATATCTCTACAACTCCTCCTTTACCACCCTTGTAGATGGTCTCCTTGGTATCAAAAGCTCAACTATCTTTTTATACCGTCTAATCTCTGTAAATGCACGTGTATACCTTCTTCTTCATTGTGGTGCTCTTTCTGATGGTGTTGGAGGTCTTTGTTGGATATTTTGTTGTAGTCCAAGTTGTGGTGGTCTATAATGGGGTTTAAGGACTTTCTTTTTATGTTTCACATGTCTTGATCTTTCTCCTTGTTTCATTTATTGATTTGGATTTGCTTCACCTCTTCATCATTGGGTATGGCTATGTGATTCACTAGTAATTTCTTTCCACCTACATTCACCCTATGATTTGATGGGATCCGTTGGGTTTACCATGGTGCCTCTACTTGAATCGCTTCTCTTGAATCCTATGGAGCTTGTGGAGGAATTCTATGTTGTTGTGAATCATCCTTTGAAGACTCCTAAAAAGGGTCTAAATAATTAACTTTGTGGAACAATGAGGTAAGGTGCTAGATAGAAAGCCCTACAATGAAACCAATACCTAGAGGCATCCTTAAGTCTTATTGGAACTTGATATCCCTAAAAAGTTGCCTCAAGAAAAGAAAAGAAGATAGGAAGAAGATTCCCTAATACTATGGGTGATCTAAAGAGCATTACTTCATATAATGATTAGAGGTACCATGTCCTTCTCTATCATATCAACTATGAGAGGAAGGATTTTTGGACCTATGTACACTCCTTAATGGCCCAAATATTAAAGATGATAGAGTGGATTATTCAATAAGGGGTAGCAAATTGACTAGTTATGACTTGAAAGGAATAATTTTTAGGAAAAAGTAAAAGAAGGGCAAAAATGGTCTTTATCACTTGCGAAAGAGAAAGAAATAAACCTTCATATGAATACTCAATTGGATTCCCCTAGCATGCTTGTGGTCAAAGGAAGACATGGATTCACTAGCTGATGGGGGGAGAATGGGTAGTAATATGATACTTTTCTAGTACATCAAGATCTTCAAATCTACAATGACACCTTTACTCCTCAAACTTTGGGAAGAAGCAACCTCATCAATTTAGACCATTACTAGCAAACCTGAATGGATATATGGAAGGGCATGAAGTATCTCTCAATATGGAGAAGTCCTGATTGGGTCATGCAAGGAATGGGGTAAATATCAAATATACTCTTGAAATTTCTTTCTTGTCCCTTTTTTTGAAATAAACAACAATCTAGGGTGAATCATAAAGCAAAATATTGAAATAAGGAAAGATAAAATAATCTCCCTCCTAAAGAATGAAGATAAACTCTACTTAGGGTTTTCTCTAGATAGTAACAATGCCATGATAAAGGATGTGTAAGAGAACACCCTAGAAATGTAGGGTTTCATAGAAGATTGTGTATTATCTGTAGACCAAAGGTAAAATATCAAATATACTCTTGAAAGTTTCTTTCTTAAATAAACAACAATCTAGGGTGAATCATAAAGCAGAACATTGAAATAAGGAAAGATAAAAGAATATCCCTCCTAAAGAATGAAGATAAACTACTTAAGGTTTTCTCTAGATAGTAACAATGCCATGACAAAGGATATGTAAGAGATCACCCTATAAATGTAGGGTTTCATAGAGGATTGTGTATTATCTGGAGACCAAACATCAACCATCAAAAGCTGATGAGGCCATGACCCTCTTTGCATCACTTTGGAACGCCATCCAAGGATGAGGCCCTGCTGTGCATCACTTTGGAGTACCATAGAAAATTTGGATATGTAAAAAACATGGGCAACTTTTTCTTAAACCTTATGGTTCTCCCAAGAAAAAAGTTCTGTTGGTGCCTCTCTACAAATAAATAAAAAATTGACAAAATAAACTTGTGTGTCTCTCTCCATTTCTTAAATTTGTTTCACGTGTGAGAAAGCGCATCCCACTTATTTATCTCAGATTTCCTAACGTCTTTTTGTTCTCATTGTTTTTTTTTAATTTGTTTTTAATTTTTTAAAATGGAAGTTCCGTGAAGGCCTACTCCTCCAGGCTTTAACTTTGAAATTGCAACTGTACAAGGATAATACCCATGGAACCCCTCTTATCCCACAAGAGAAAAGATTTATATAGCTGGGTTAAACTACGGTCACATCTACTGCGGAAGGGTATAGTACCCATGAAACCCCCCTTATCCCACAAGAGAAAAGGTTTACATAGGTGGGTTAAACTGCGGTCACATCTACCGTGGAACAAAACAACGGTAGCACATCAGCCACTAAGGTACAATATTTCAAGATAAACATGTCTCTTACATGATGCCGATGGAGGTTGAACTCTCGCCTCTGCCTCAAGAGGCAAGACGTCCAACCACCTAACCAAGGGGCCTGGGACTTTTCGTTCTCACCGTTGCTTTTTCCATAATCTACTTTTATTTATTGAATGAAGAATTGGAGAGCTTTCTCTTTTCCGAAAATCTCTCTACCTTTCCCATTTTTTCTCTTCTTTTTTTGGTTCTCTCTCCTTTGATGTGACAGATAACAATGTCACTGGCTCATTGCTCTATAGGGTGACACTAAAGAGGAAGTAGGAAAGAGGAATTGCATGTAGAATTTTATTGCTCTCTCTCTTCTTTTTCTCATTGTTTCTCTCTCCGCTGATGCGAACAAGTACAATCAATCCTTTACAGGGCGAGTCCTGGGCGACGCGATGAGACCTCTTCTTTTCAAGAGACTGTGTTAGGACTGGGTTGACTTTGGACTGCTCAGAAGTTCCCCCACACTCCATTCGACTTGAAAGTTGAGAGCCGCCTCCATGAGATTTGGGTGGTCCGAGTCCCGACTCCTGACCGACCGGGGAGTCGGGACTTGGGAGAGGAGAGAGAATGACAGAGAGAGAGGGAGAGAGAGATAGGGAGGGCACATGCATGTTTTCTTGGGCCACCGGATTACACTTTTTGGATCACCCAACGGAATTAGGGGCACATGTATATTAGATCAGGTGAACTTTGGTCACCCGAATTACGGGCACATGCATAGCAATAATCTAACTTCCGGTGAGCAGAATTAAGAGCACATGAATTATTTTCACTTTAAAATGCTTAATAAAGATTTACAATCAATCTCCTTTATTTGATCTATAACATTGTCCCAAGTTATAACTTTAATCTTTCATATCTCTGGACTCGCTTATAAGAAATGCCAATAATCTAAAGACTCTTCATAATCTCTGGACTCGCTTATAAGAAATGCCAATAATCTAAAGACTCTTCTAAATGTGATTATTTGTCTTCATCACAAGAACCGTACGCAAAGAAGTACAAACCTTTCAAATAAGTTTGAGTCAGCGTTTAAGTCCTCCAAATAAGTTCGAGCATAACTTATGATGACATCGTCATCATAATTGAGCATAACTGGGCAATGGTGCATGTATGCAAAACAAGGGAACTTTCTCTCGAACAACAGCACATAACTTTATCATGAGTTGTCTAAGACCAATTCTAGTGAGTAGAAAAACTATTGTTACATATTTACTTCAAAAGAGATTATCTATATCTGATACTCTCAGATCAACCATGTGATTCTTTTGACAGAAGGTGGAATGTTTTCACAATGAACGATACTAACTAATGGTGCGCACATACCCGATCATGAAGCAAACCATTTTATGTAGATACTCCAAATACTAAAAATCAAAAAGTACGTCTAATCGACAATATCATTTGTTCTTTTTATGCATTAAAAATGCATAACGCTCAAACAGTCCATTGAAATGCTAAAGACTTTTTTCCAATATGTGGATGCGCCATATCTAATTAATTTTGTCCGCAAAAACCATGAGATAAGAAATCCATATTCAGTCTATCGATAGACTCGATCTTCATCCAGAAAGATAAACAACCATTTGGTTCACGCAAATGTTACAGTAGTAATTTTCACAAGTTCCGCACTGAGCGCAATGTATTCTATCCAGGCAAAAATGCATTAATTAACTATGTAGAGAATTTTTTAAAGCCATGGGGTGCCAGTCCGTTCGGGTCACCCGATTGCTAACCTGACATGTAGGATTGAGAAGGTACACGTCTTATGATGATCTGGCAAAAAGTTCATAATCTACCGGACTTCGGGTCGCAGTACTATTCATGTGCCCGTAAGAGACTGACTCGGGGCGGCCTGGGTGGGGTGTGAATCGTGATGGACTGTGTTGGTGTCTCCTTTGATGAAAGGATCTTCGATTGGCCTTTTTATCCTGCTTGTACTATATATATATGTTTTTCCAGCTCAGCTGCGGTCTCGTGCTATGTCGACCCACCTGACAGCCGGTGCCTCCCACAAGGGCCATTCGTCCTACATTTTTCGTCTTGGGAGTGTATGAGCCTTTGCGAGCTGGACAGAGGGAGAGAGCATGGAAGTAGAGAAGGATCCGTGACAGGCAGGTGCCTTACTTTCGAAGTGCTTCAGTGTGGTACGTAGACAAACTCGTTCAGGTATTCGAGTAATCGAATGGCGGGCAATCCCCATGAAAGATGTAGAATTAGAAGGGCGCAGTCTTGTTGAGAGCTCGATTCTGAAGGCCGAGGGAATTGGCTTCTTTGGCACAGCTACTGTCTTGTTGAGAGCTCGATTCTGAAGGCCGAGGGAATTGGCTTCTTTGGCACAGCTACTGCGTACCCACAGTCTTTGAGGAATCTCAAAAACTGAGTCCTCGCAGTGTGCTCTAGAGCTTGATTCTGAAGGCTGACAGAATCGGCCTCCTTGCCCCAGCTACTGCCTACCGACAATGTTTGAGGGGGCTAAAAAATTAAGTTTTCTTGGCACTGGAAGGCGGGCACGTAGCATCTTTGATAGGTTTAATGGTCAAGTTGTACCTTCTTTCTACTCGGTTCATTCTACAGGCTGATCTCGCGAAGGTTGCCGCCGGTCACTTATTGGACTTAGGAGGGAAAGCATGAACAGATATTCTGTAACTATAGTCCCTCCTCTTGACTAGAAAACTAGAGGACGTGAGCTACTTTTGATGCATGGAAATTAAAAGGCGTCTCTTTCGGTCCTCGTCTGTATTCGATTCTTACAGTGCTGCTGTAGCGAGAAGGTTCGCATCTTGAAACAAACGCTCTCTATTTCATGTCTAGAAGGGGAATAGTACAATTTAAACCTTTGGAATCCAGACTTGAGGACACTATCTCTAACAATCTAGTGCATGCTTTGTTTTCTGATCAATCTTTGCTACTTCTTCGATTTGGTTCAGAATCAATTTTACAATCAAGAGGGAATTTATCTCAGCACATCACCAATCCTGCACATGTGAACCGCAAGGATGTCGTGCTCATGTAGATTCCTTTGTGTTCATGAATACACTGTTTCATGATCCAGAATGGACAACCGTGAACAAGAATAAATATACGTGAGCAGGATATCCATACTGTTTACATATGCATTCTTCCAAGTAATCATACACTACGTCTTACAGCAGGATTAATGAGAAAAAGGGGTTAAGTGTTTTTTTTTTCTCGGTGGGGGGGGGGGGAGCAGCAAGGATTATTGAGAATTCCTTAGGTACTCATGCGATTCAAAGTTAGTGAGAAGAGCTCTGGATCGTCTTACCAAAGCCACGAGTAGGTGTCCCAGTTACCGCTCGTTCACTCATTTTAAACCTTCATTTGATGAAATAATGCCAAAGCTTTCTTCAAAAAAGCCAGTTTTGCTTGCGTATTGAAAACAAGAACTCCAAAACACAGCAGATGGACTGTAGTGAACGAAAAGGATTCCTTGGTGAAAGGAGCGAACTAAGGCCCATTCATGATTTAAACATAACGAAGCCAATGTTTAACCATTGGATTAGTTATAGTGATCAACCTAGTCGAGGATTGAATGATGACCTAGTCTGTAACATAGTTGAGAAATGATTTGAAGTGTTTCTCTCTGACAATTTTACTTTTCCATCTATAAACATAACTACATTCTGCATTTAAATCAGTTAATCCATGGAATGTTTATATTCTCAAGTATGATTACATACTGGATTTATAGACCAGTTCACTTATGTCCAAGAAATGCTTGTGATGGCTGACTAAAGTTTTGGATCAAGCATGCCTGTTTATGAAGAGCATTTGGACACCAAATAATCACTTTACGACAATCAAGTGTCTCTTTAATAAGAGTTGATGAGATAAGGTCCGAGTTTCTTTTATGACAGAATAAGAGAGGATGTGGAGCAATAGAGACTTCCACATCACAAAAACGGAGACATGGAGGCCAGAGTTCATATTTATGCCAGAGTAAGAGAGGATGTGGATCAGTGAGAGTTTCAGATCACAAAAATGGAGGCATGGAGGCCAGAGTTCAGTTATTTGCTATCGGTAGTAGTCTTAGATCTTGCCCAGATTTTATCATTTGGAGACTAATACAATCTGGAGTCAACAAACTCATCAGGGTACGTCAGCCAATATCATTCTAAGATTCTAGCTTTTCCGGGTGTTGAGCAGCCAGATGGAAGATATTGGCGGAATAGTAATTCTGAAAGGCAATCATTGCCCTTGAGGATGCAATCCAGTTCTGCCAATGATAGGTGTACCATCATGGAAGGATTTCCTTTTGAAAGAGGCAGTACTTGTCCAAGATTCAACAGCATGGAAGAGGATTTGTACCTCCATCAAGGGGTGCATCCTAACCACGTCACTGGTAATCACCTGACTCAAGGTAAACTACCTGCTCAACAAAGGATTCCTCATGTAGATAAACAGTTTTACCCAATAACAAACCCAATAGCGAATCATCAGATTGGTGTTTCGCAAAGCCATAATGGAGCAACCTCTTTGAACATGATGAATGGACTAGATCCTCACAGAGCTACATATGGAGGATCTATGATTGATTACAACAATGCACTACAGACTCAGAATTATTACTATGAAGGGAATCATATGGGACCATTAGCATACCCTATACATTCTTCTTCCATAAGCTCCCATGGACATCCATATAGCAGATTACAAGAATATAATAGGTATTCAACGAATGGCTCTTATCCCTTCCATTTTCAGTCAAGTGATGGTTCTGCCACCTTTTCCAATCCCTTGCAACAGTTTAGGGGGCTTCCATATGCTCATCACAGGGATTTTCCCATCTTTACATCCTCAAAATGTGCATGCTGCACTGACCATTTCCAAACACATCTCCCACCACATTTTGTTCAAACCGTTGACCATTATCCTTTTGCTGAAGTGGCCTCACATTACACCGCATCCGGTTATCAACATCTGCAGACTCATCCTCATCTACATGATCATATGTTTGATGGAAAATTTCGCCCATTTTCATCTCATAGTAGTCTTCGGAGCTTTCGGTCAAGGCGGAGAACAACAGATTCTGTTTGTCAAGCTCATGCTGCTGCCTTGGCAAGGAAAGAGAATTGCCCTCCCCTACCTGGACGTGGTGCTCCACCTTATGTTCTATGCCAGCAATGTGGTAAAGTTCTCCATATTCCTGCTCGATTTCATTTTGATGGTGCTGTTTTAAAGCTGAGATGTGGTGCCTGTCGAAGTATATCGAAGTTTTGTAACATTGTACACCCATGCTACCAAGAACTTTTCAGGGGTGCCAAAGCAACAGTCTGTTTGAAAGGAGCTAACAATAGTAACTATCTGAACAGAAACAATTCATTATTGAGAGTTGCAAACGTGGGAAAATGGGAACCAGACTTCATTGCACAAGAACCTATGGCTGAAAAACACAATGAGGATCTCAAAGCAGGCTGTGTAGGGGGGGTGCAACATGAAAGGGAGGTCAAGAAGAACATCATGGAAAATTGGTCTCCTAATGAGGTGCAGCATTGCAGTCCTATGCCGAAAAGATTTCTTGAAGGTGTTAAGGAGAACGGGCAGGGGGAACAAAGCTATTTTGTTTTGGACACACTTCAGGAATCTCATTATGATTCATCACATTTCAGTGCATCAAAGTCTTGTCTGACAAAAGACACTGCTAATCCTGTGTCTCATGATGAAGAGTCATGCAACACTTCTGAGTTAATCTCACAGTGTTCAATGCATGTGGAAGGTGCAGAAACAAAGGTCTCTGTTGATGCACTTGACTTGCTAAGTGAGCAAGGTGAGAACAGTCTAAGGCTAACATCAGAAGAATTAGAAGGTCTGATGTTAGAGTGCATTCGAGGGAGCTCCTACACTGACATGAAACAAGAAATAGAAGCTGGTGGTGGTTTACAAAACAGTGGATTTCGACAAGATAATCATGATGTGCCACTAAGCTCAGACAATAATAATGGAAAAGGGAGTAGTTTGGCAACTGAAGAGCATTTTAGTCACCTTGAACTGAATGAAGAGGTGGGATTTGAGGACAATGCAAAGCAAACATTGGCAGATTGTAATTCCATGGAAGAAATCCATGGACAAAAAAGTCAAGGAACAAAAAAATGTGATAAGACATTGTCCTTGATTGAGAGGACAAGTTCTGCACCTGATCCAGTTTCAACTTTCTATGAGCATCTCACATATGATTCTGCATCTGAACTCAGGAAAGCAGTCAGTAATACTGGTGAAGGAGGGAAAACATTAAATGTACCACCGACCCAGATTGTCTGTAAAGGGATCAAATTTCTGCCAAGCTTTTTAAGAAAAAGCCTCAGCCTTGGAAGCACAGGGCATACTCGTAATAGGTATATGAGTGTGGTAGTTAATGGTGTGGTGATACCTCGTGATGCTGTTAGAAGTGCAGAGAAGCAGGCTGGAACAATCAGTCCTGGAGTATACTGGTCAGTAGTGAATCAGCCAATTGTTACTTTACTGTGTTTCTTTTGGAGAGGGAAAACTGAAACAGGTAAAAGAAAATGAAACAGTGGAACAAAAAAAAAAGAAACTAGAAAGGGGCTTTTCGGACACTGACTTCTGTATGTATGTCTCTTTTGAGCTTTTTGTTTTCTGCTCTTCCCTTTTAAAAACTTTTTTTTTTTGATCATCAAAGTCTTTCCTTTTTGTTGTAAGCTTGGATTTTCTTCATCGTATGAAAGTCATAAATATTCTGCTATGGTTCGGTTTGTGTTTCTTCATAATATTCAAGATGATTGAAGTACTGTTATACAATTCATGCATGTACATGGTCTATGCTTAGAAGCTAGCATTGGAAACTTCTCCATATCAATGGCCTAACTAAATCAATATGAAAATGCAGGTATGATTATGAGGCAGGATTTTGGGGAGTCATGGGTGGGCCATGCCTAGGCATCATCCCAGTAAGTTTGTTTATCTCCACCTTCACCTGTCTACAGATGGTATGATGAAGAATAGAGAAACAAAATAACATTCTGAGCTGTTGTTTAGTATCAGTTCAAACCTTGTCCATGACGTTGACCATGCATATATTACCCTAAAGCTTGGCAATAACTTCAAAAACTAGGGTCAAGGAAAAAGATGCTCTCTAATATGTGCTGTTAGATTGTCCATGCTAAACAATGATTGTCTCGATCAGGCTATGGGGAAAGACCCACTGCTTAGTCAATATTAAATTCAATAAACATCACATGTTGCTACAAAACTGACAATGCACTTCAAATACTGATCCTGCTTTTACATGAGAAGTGAATGCTACCAAAACGAAAGGAAGAAAATTCTGGCACGTCCTTGTTTCATTTAATATGTTCGTTCAAATGATGCAATGATGCTAAAAGGATAAATATGTGTCACAGGCAAATGCCCTTTTCGTGGAAGGAATGCACACAAACACACACACATACATACATGCATGCATACATACCTACCTACATACATACATACATACATACATACATACATACATACATACATACATACATACATACATACATACATACATACAATACATACATACATACATACATACATACATACATACATACATACATACATACATACATACATACATACATACATACATACATACATACATACATACATACATACATACATACATACATACATACATACATACATACATACATACATACATACATACATACATACATACATACATACATACATACATACATACATACATACATACATACATACATACATACATACTACATACATACATACATACATACATACATACATACATACATACATACATACATACATACATACATACATACATACATACATACATACATACATACATACATACATACATACATACATACATACATACATACATACATACATACATACATACATACATACATACATACATACATACATACATACATACATACATACATACATACATACATACATACATACATACATACATACATACATACATAACATACATACATACATACATACATACATACATACATACATACATACATACATACATACATACATACATACATACATACATACATACATACATACATACATACATACATACATACATACATACATACATACATACATACATACATACATACATACATACATACATACATACATACATACATACATACATACATACATACATACATACATACATACATACATACATACATACATACATACATACATACATATATATATATATATATATATATTGTAAGAGTCGTCCTAAAATGTCTCTCTAAAGAAGGCTTGAAAATAAGAAACATATGAATGTTGTGTGTGTGCAACTCACCTCCCATCCTTTATATCCTCTTGCACCTACAATATCAATGATATGGAATGCTCTAGTGTGGACATGTGGCCATCATGCACAATCATTCCCATTACCCTTTAGATATCCCTTGAGCTAGGGACCTTGGATGTGCGTAGCCCTTGTCCCACACACACATATGATGGTCTCTATAGACCAATGTTTAACACTCTCTCCCCCCTTCTAAAGATCATTGTCCTCAATGATCAATGAGGGAAAGTACTTCTGAACCAGAGTTTCTTATTTTCAAGTAGAGTTTGTAAGCGGTAAACCTCTCCAAGCTACTAGATACTCCTGGATGTCAGAGTTTCTCGACTGGTCCCATTTACCTCCTTGTAGGAATATTGAGCATAAGATCGAATTAGTTATGCCATTTGGTTTGTCTAATGCACCCGCTACTTTTATGATGTTAATGATTGATATTACATCCGTTCATTGGAAAATTTGTTATGGATTTTGTAGATGACGTATTAATGTATAGTAGGCTTGTACATGAGCATGAGGATCACTTAAGATTGGTGTTAAATAAACTAAAGGAAAATCAATTGTTTGTAATTCCAGATAAGACTCAGTTATTTCTTTCATAGATAGAGTATTTAGGGCATGTGGTATCAACCGATGGGGTTCAAATAGATCCCAAGAAGATCTAAGTTATTTTAGCATTGCCTAGTCCTCAAGATGAGGGGAAGCTATAGTCATTTCTAGGACTTTCTGGTTTCTATCAGAAATTCATTTCATCTTAGTCGATAAGAAGCATCTATGACGAATTTGCTTCAAGGCAAAGTACCTTTTGCATGGAAGCAATAGCAACAAGAAAGTTTTGATACTGTGAAGCAAGCCGTTTCAGAGGCTCCAATACTCAAAGGGGTAGATCTACAAAAACCATTTGAGTTGTAGATGGTCGAATTTTTAGGTGAGAAAAGTCGATTTCTATCATGCCTTGGGTCGATTTGGTGTTCTCGGAGAAGTCGATTTTTGTTATTCATCGTGAGTCAATTTGGTGCGTTCAAGTGTATTTTACATCATTGTTTGGAGTTAAGGGATGATTTTCATCAATATAGCAGCAATGTTCAGAATCCTTACACTAGGGGTCGACGTTTGGGTTAGTTTTGAAGGTCGATTTGAAGCAGCGCTTATTGTTTGAGCCTAGGGTTGACTTTCAAAAGGCAACCCCTCGGCAAATCATCCAACGAAACCTTCGAAGGAAGGTTGTCTACTCTATTTGGTCCAGATAGCTCAGCTGATCAAGTTGATTGGCTTAATTTTATGGTAGCGCTCCGAGGACTTCAAGGGGGATGTGGTTGTGCAAATCGAATTTAGATGTTTGTTCGAGTCGAATTTACATAGTGGCTTCCGTTGATCAAGTCGACTTCAATAATGGTTAATAGAATCACTGTGAATCAAAGTTCAACACAACAACATATCAACAAGGGGAGAATTCAACAAGAAGGATAGGGACAGCCAATTGATTGGACAATCACTAAAAGGTAACATGAAATTCAATGAGCAGCAATAACCTTGACTTAGATGACTATATCAACAACTTACAAGGCTCGACTCAAGAAGAAGAAGAAGAGAAAGGACAAAAAAAAAAAAAGAAAAAAAAAGAAGAGAGAGAAGAAGGTACTTTATTTCTCGCCAAGGACGGAGAATGCCTAAGTGGAAGGCAACGTGTAAGGGGTACTTTGATATGCCCTGAAAATAATGTAGTGTAAGGGGTACTTTGATATGCCCTGAAAATAATGTATTGTATGTTTTTTCTTTTTCGAGATACAAACGGCAAGTACAAGAAAAGTTACCTCAATTTCGAGCAAGATGAGAAGCAGAAGAAGCAAAGAGCACTAAGATGAAGAAAAGGGGATCCATCTCATCAGTTCATGGAGGCAGAATTCCCAATCTCCTAAGTTGCCTAATTTCCCACTTCATCAATTTCCTAAGTTGCCTAATTTCCCATTTCACCAATTTCCTAAATTGCCTAATTTCCCGTTTCACCAATTTCCTAAGCTGCCTAATTTCCCATCACCAATTTCCTAAGTTGCCTAATTTCGCATTTCACCGATTCCCTAAGTTGTCTAAGTTCCTAAGTTTGCCAATTTCTCCGAGAAGTTGTCTATTTTTTAGTCGACTATTTTCCCGGCCCAAGTGACCATTTTTTTTAGTCTCATTTCAAAAGTTGTCATTTTTTACAAGTTTAGTCCACTTATTTCAAAAGTTGACCATTTTTATAAATTTAGTCGACTTATCTCAAAAGTTTTTATAAATTTAGTCTACTTACTTCAAAAGTTGCCCATTTTTTGTAAAGTAGTCTACTTTTTAAGAAAATGGTCTACTTTCTACTATTTCACTTGAAAAAGAGACTAAATTTCCTAGATTTGCACATGGACTAAATTTTTAGCCACTTGCACGCCGAATACCAGAATTTGGAAGATAGTGACGGTGCAAGGAAAATGGACCACGAAGGAAGTTTCTAGAGTATCAAAACTGTCACTGAGCTTGCCAAAAAAGAAACTAATTTTGTCCCTTTTGCTACCCTTCAGTTCCTATCAGTCCTAGAAAAACTATATAAAGAGACCTCTCCATCAAAGAAGGGACAAGCTCAGAGAGAGACTAGAGGGAGGAATGCACAGCTGAAGCATTGCCTTCACTTTGTGTGTGTAGAGCTCTTAGCTTACCACTAGTACTTCATTTGGTAGAATTGGAATCATGTTAGCTTGGCACTGTGAGTGAATAACGGTGGGCACGCAGTGATTGGCCATTCTTCTCTTGAGTAGCTAGTTGGAAGACTAGAGTTTTGGGAATGTATGTTTATAGAATCAAAGTCCAGCAATTGAAGTGAAGGTGTATTCTTATGTCTCTTGCTGATTGCCCAAAGTTTTATGATCATTGTTTTGAGCTGCGTATACTCATAATTTCAACATCTTTCTCTCGTTTCATTGTGTGTCACTATATGTGCTATTTTTTCCCTCTTGAGTCTTCAAATTGCAACCCACAGTGCATATTGCACTTAAGAGGACACACCACATTGAGCAAATAGATCAAGAAATTGATCTACAGAGAAGATACTTTTCTTTTAGCTCCTTAGATTGTCTTGATCATGTGCACCTACATAGCCTCTTTCTAAGGCTCTCCCATGGTCAAGGTAGGAGTACTAGAGGAAAAGGGCTGACTCATCTTAGTCCATGAGAATCTTTGGCCTTGGGAGCCTATGCCTCTATGACCACCTCATACACTAGAGCCATCTCCTTTCTCACTAATGGTCGGATTGTTTTTCTAAGTCCCAAGGCAAACTTGTCGACTCAGAGAAACTCTAGAATAGAGTTCGGTACTTTAGGAGTACCTCCCTATACTTGTCCGCATAATCCTGAATTGTCTAGCTTTTTTGACAGGTGAAAAACCAAATATCTAGTGCCCTAGACCTCTGATCAGGTGGCAAAAAGTTATTATAGAACAAGATTTCAAATTGTTTTCAAGTAGTGGGTTTTTTCTTATCCTGTTTAATTTTACGTCACCATCTATGGGGCAACGTCCATGAGATTATAGTTAGCATGTTGAATCTTATGCCTATCGTCCACGATATGGCATAAGTGGAAGCACTGCTCCTACTTGCTAAGCCATAGATCAATAGCATCGGCAGTTTGTGCACTAGTGGAACCATGATATCGTGGAGTCTTAAGGTCCTTAAGCGTCCATCTTGATTCTCTCACTAGGGCACCCTTACCAGAGATTTTCAGAGTTTGATGCTCACCTAGAGGTTCTAACTCCATCCAGGAATCTTACTCTAAGGCATTGCTTCATTCTTCTTGGAGCTACGAACTTGCTCCAAATTGTTTGAAGCGTACTCTTTGAATGGGAAATCCTAGTGCTCATGGTTTTTGTGGTGTCTACCCCATGGTCAACCATGTGCATGTCTTCCTTATGAGGTGATGAAGGTCTTGAATTCATGACTATGAAAGTGTAAGTTCCTTTTTATGTTTTGTTTGTTTTTTCTTTTTTTTTAAAAAAATGTTTTTATCTATGTGTTTTTATGTACATCTAGAGTAAAAAGTGAGAGAAGAAACCAGCAAATCATAAGCCTTTGCATAAGAGAACAACAAAATCAACAAACACTATTAGTATGCTCTCTATTTTTATGCATCAAACAACTATGGATGCAAATTTTAAAAATTTCAAAAACATTTGGGAAGGAAATCGACAATCTGAAAAAATTTAACGAAGTGCTCTACATGCACGTCAAGACAAGTGTGCTAGTAGGTACACAACATACAACCAAAACAACCAAAGAGCACTACACGCCCTGCACAATGATCAATGTGCTTGCTTGCAACACAGATAAATTTTATAAGAACACGGGATGTTCTCACTTTCTCCTCGCCGTGCTTGCAAGAAACTATACTACCATCCTACTTTTACTTAAAAGTGAAGAGACCGACAAGCATATGGGCCGTAGTTGGTTTGTAACTCTTTCCAAACAACTTTTATGGTTCAGTGCTTTTGGTTCCGCACAAATGTTCAAAACAACGTATGGAATCTCAACTAAAAAAAAACAATAGCCTTCCGTTTTTTCGATAGCAGCTTGCCTTAGAAGTCGGTGAGCTCTCTCTCACAAGCCCACTCCAAAGTGATGTAGGTGGTAAATGTAGCCAAATGATGTCTTCTAGTACTAAATCGATAGCTCTCTAAGTCAAGATTCCATAACAAGTGGAATCACTCCATTTGAATACGTATTGAAAAAAATATTCCCAAAAAGGTGAGAGTAGGTGCTCTAAACATGCCTTATTAGAGGGGGTATGTGAAGAATAGCTTGCTCTTTGCTTCTCCCTATGGTCTACCGTCTCTCTCACAAAAAATGCATGTAAGGCTCCTAGAAATCCCATATATTGGAGTCAGATCGATTAATCTACACTCATATAGCTCCTTGAGGTCCTTCTTGTCTCATCCAAAGGCAAGAGAGAGCCTCTCCTTGCCTCCTTGTCTTGGGCAGCTCGTATGGGCGTGTGGGCATCTTGGAACCTCCTCGAGAAGGTGCGTATGCCTTGGAACATGTACCTGTTTGAGCTTTTCTCTCTTGGGCACCGTGCACGTGGGAGTTCCCTTCGGGGGGACTTGTTGCTCCTCTGAGCGAGGCTCCTCACCCTTCTTTTTTTTGCTGAAGTTTAAAAACTTCTCTGCACTTCTTCCTCGTCGACGGCAACCTCCAAGACCGAAGATGATGATGGATTCGAGTAAGCGACAACCGAAGAAGAATTTGCAAAAGAAATCCCCAATAATGATCTAATGCTCTTGATACCAAGTGTAAGAGTCGGTCCTAGAAGCTCTCTCCAAAGAAGGCTTGAAAATAAGAAACATATGAATGTTGCTTATGGAACTCACCTCCCATCCTTTATATCCTCTTGCATAATAGCAATGATATAGAATGCTCTAGTGTGGACATGTGGCCATCATGCACACTCATTCCTATTACCCGTTAGGTACCTTAGGATATCCCCCGAGCTAGGGACCTTTGCTGTGCATAGCCCTTGTCCCACACATACATGTGATGGTCTCTATAGACCAATGTCTAACATATATACATACATACATACATACATACATATGCATGCATGCATACATACATTGATACATACATACATACACATATACATATGTATGTACATACGTACGTACGTACGTACATACATACATACATACATACATACATACATACATACATACATACATACATACATACATACATACATACATACATACATATGCTATGTGGTCTACTTTGTCAGGGACATTCGAGTGGGTGTGAACCCACCCTTTTGCTAGGATCTAAATGGGCTCTCACATTAGTGCCATGTGGCAGCATCTGAGAAGCCATCTATATGCCTTTCATATAGGGAGAAGAGAGAGATATATGTGATGATAGATACGTGGCTGGGAGGATTCTTTATTGAGCATCTCCGTGAGCAATTGTGGATCAATTCCTTGATCTATTTGCTCGATGTGGTGTGTTTGGTTAAGTGCAATATGCACTGTGGGTTGTAATTTGAAGACTCGACACGGAAAAAATAGCACATATAGTGACTCACAATGAAACGAGAGAAAGATGCTGAAATTATGAGTATACACAGCTCAAAAAGATGATCATAGAAACTTTGGGCAATCAGTACGAGACATAACAATACACCTTCACTCTAATTGTTTGACTTCGATTCTATACATTCTCAAACTCTAGTCTTCCAACTAGCTACTCAAGAGAAGAATGGCCAAAAGAATGGCCAATTACTGCTTGCCCACTGTTACTCACTCAGTGCCAAGCTAGCTGATTCCAATTCTACCAAGTGAAGTACTAGTGGTAAGCTAAGAGCTCTACACACACAAAGTGAAGGCAATGCTTGAGCTGTGCATTCCTTCCTCTAGTCTCTCTCTCCGAGCTTCCCCGTCTTTGATGGAGAGGTCTCCTTATATAGTTTTTTTGGGAGTAATAGGAATTGAAGGGTAGCAAAAGGGACAAAATTAGTTTCTTCCTTGGCAGGCTCACTGACAATTTTGGTACTCTAGAAACTTCCTTCTTGGTCCACTTTTCTTGCGCCGTCACTATCTTCCAAATTCTGGTAGTCGGCGCCGTCCACTGTCCATGATCCTCCGCGTGCAAATGATTGAAAATTTAGTCCATGTGTAGAGAAATTTAGCCGCTTTTTCAAGTGAAATAGTAGACTAAATCAGAAGTGGACCATTTCTTAAAAAATAGACTATTTTACAAAAAATGGACAACCTTTGGAATAAGTAGACTAAATTTGTAAAAGTGGTCAACTTTTGAGATAAGTTGACGGAATTTATAAAAATATTCATGGGAAACTAAGAGCTGAGAAAAATAGTCGACTGAAAAAGCAGACAACTTCTTGGAGAAATTGGCCAACTTAGGAATTTAGATTAGGGAATTGGTGAAATCGAAAATTAGGCAACTTAGGAAATTGGTGAAATGGGAAATTAGGAAGCTTAGGAAATTGGTGAAATAAGAAATTAGGCAACTTAGGAAATTGGTGAAATAAGAAATTAAGCAGCTTAGGAAATTGGTGAAATGGGAAATTGGGCAGCTTAGGAAATTGGTGAAATGGGAAATTGGGCAGCTTAGGAAATTGGTAAAATGGGAAATTAGGCAATTGATGAAGTGGGAAATTAGACCACTTAGGAGATTGGTGAAGTGGAAAATTAGGCAACTTAGGAGATGGGGAATTTTGCCTCCTTCATGAACTGATGAGTTGGATTCCCTTTTCTTCATCTTCATGCTCTTTGCTTCTTCTCCTTCTCATCTTGCTCGAAGTCGAGGTAACTTTTCTTGTACTTGCCTTCTGCATCTTGAAAAGCAAAACATAAAATACATTATTTAAGGGGCGTATCAGGGTACCCCGCTACAGGTTGCCCGCCACTTAGACTTTCTCCGTCCTCGGAGAAAAATAAAGTACCTTCTCCTCTCTTTTTTTTTTTCCTTTCTCTTCTTTTTCTTCTTGAGTTGAGCCTTGCTGATATAGTCAACTGAGTCAAGGCTATTGCTTCTCATTTAATTTCATGTTACCTTTTAGTGATTGTCCAATCAGTTGGCTGGTCCTATCCTTCTTGTTGAATTCTCCCCTTGTTGACATGTTGTTGCATTATAGACTTCAAAAGGAAGAGCCCCTCCTCTCTTTAATAAGCTTTGAGTAGAAGTATCTTATTTCTAGTTGCTGTACTGAAGACTTATACAGTGATTCTAGTAGCCATTATTGAAGTCGACTTGATCAACTGAAGCCACTATCTGAATTGACTTGAACAACCATCTGAATTCGATTTGCACAACCATAGCCCCCTTGAAGTCCTCAGAGCGCTACCATAGAATTAGGCCAATCATGTGATCAACTGAGGCATCTGGATCAAATAGCGTAGACAGCCTTCCTTAGGATGATTTGCCCACAGGTTTCCTTTTGAAAGTCGATCCTAGGCTCAAACAATAAGCGCTGCCTCAAATCGACCTTCAAAATTGACCCAAACATTGACCCCTAGCGTGAACACCAAATCAACGCAAGGCATGAATAAAAATCGACACACCAAATCGACCCAAGGCATGAATAAAAATCGATTGTACAAGTGTAGTAACCTTGTATAGAAAATGAAATGAAATAAAAAGTACTCGCTACACAAAGCTATATAGGGCTAGAAAAGGCTGGGGAGACGTGGCTCTGACTCTGCAGATAATGGCCACCTAATACATGGGGGATCTATAATGTGAGTGAGTAAAATACCCTAGCTATTGGTGATGGGTGGAGGTGGGTGTAGTATGTGGTACATCGGTGGTGGTCTGAGTTGTTGGGGTGAAGCCCTAAATGACCCCTTTATAGTGTATACATGTGTATAGGCCTATTTATAAAGGCTAAGTCACTTATTCTTTATTTTTTGGCCCAAGTTCAATGTGAACTTGGCCAACCCTAAAAAGGGTTCTATATAACATAACTTAATAACACTTTTGGCTCACTCACTTTTATAGCATCCACCTCCAAAGCTGGTCGACTCTCTCTCTCTCTCTCTCCCCCTCTCAGCCGTGCCTTCATTTTCTGCCAAGCACCTCCATCTTTGAGGCACATAAGCGCGTTCTCTACCCCTCAGCACCACATCTCAACCCTAACAACTGGTATTAGAGCTGATTTAGGGTTTCAGAGCTGTTGCGCAGGTGCTGTATAGCAAAGAAAACCCCACTTTTCACGATAATCTTCGATTTCATCGCGAAGAAAGTTTCTCCGAGGCCAAGAGGATCACTTTGGGTGTATCAAAAGCCCAAAACAGCTGTTTTCAGGTGTTTTACAGGTCTAAACAGGTGTTTTACAAGTCTAAACAAGTGTTTCACAAGTCATAACAGCAATACACAGGTCTAGGACCTTATGTTTTGATTTGTGGCAAAAGAAATTGCTTATGTACAGCAATTTGTGGCATTTTTATGAGAGTTTCAGAAATTTCTGAAGCAAAATTTTGGGCTTTTGCTCCTATTTGGTTCTAAAGACTGCGTTATAGCCTTATGTATGCACATTGAGGTCAAAAGAAGTCAAAATTGTTGATTTTTGGCACAAATTAGCTTGCAGGAATTTTTTGCAAAATTTTTTAGAAAATTTCAGATTTTGATTTTGTTCTCCAATCGGCTCGATTTTGCTCCGTTTTGCTCCTACAAGTGTTTGAAGCTATTGTGCACTATTTCTAGAGGTGGTACGCTGTTTTTGGTGCATTTTGCTCAAAATTTCAACACATTAACCTCGTATTTGTGAAATCATGGTATCGTCGTCCTCAGATATGAAGAATCTCTTTGAGATTCGTCACTTTGAGGGCATAGGATTTAATTTGGAAGGAGTGAATTCAAAGAATTCTCTTCCTCAAAGATTATACAGGACATTGGAAGCAAGAAAGCCAGAAGGCATGTCAGATGATGCATGGCATAATCTGAATAGGAAGGCCGTCACTTACATAAATATGGCTGTATCTGATAACATTTTTGTAGACCTCAAGGGCATTACTAGAGCTTCAGAGTTGTAGGCCAAGCTTAAGGCCACCTATGAGAACACCACACCTATTAACGAGGTACATCTCATGAGGAAACTAGTTGGCATGGAGTTGGATGAGTCCAAGTGTGCTGCAGAACACTTGTCTCATTTTACAGGTACTCTATCAAAGTTGCAAGATTTAGGGATGCCTCCCTTCGATGATAAGCTGAAAGCTATCTTTTTGCTTATGACACTTCCTGATTCTTAGGAGACCTTGATTCTTGAGAGACCTTGGTGGTCTCATTATCAAATAACCTTACTTTTGATGGTGTGAGGGGTTCTATATTGAATGAAGAAATCAGGAGAAAAGCAAGTGGTGAAGGAGGCACTTCTGCAAACATGGTCAGAGGAAGATCAGAGAAAAAGGGCTCTCATTCACAGAGGAGTAAGAGCAAAAGCAAAGAAAGGGGCAGCTCCAGCAAGAAGCAGGGTGGTAGGAAAGGCCATAAGAAGCAGGGTATGACATGTTATTAGTGTAGTAGGAAAGGCCATAAGAAACCTGACTTCCGATTCTATAAGGAAGGGCTTGAGAGGAAGAAGAATGCTGGAGACAAAAGAAAGGACAAGAAGGAAGACAAGAGGGATGGATAGGACAGCGAGAAAGAAAAGGAGAAGGCCAATGTGGCCTCTAGTGTTGTGATTGAGGAGCTTTCAGATATGGAAGATATTCTATATGCTACTATATGAGCTGATGATGCTCATGCACATGATGTCTCTTGCAATGTTCATGTACAGGACATGTCGATCACTAAAAGTGATCTAATTGATGCTTTATTGACTATAAATGATGCATTATCCTAGACATGGATTGTTGATTCTGGTACCTTATTTCATGTGACTCCTGTCAAGGAGTGTTTTGTTACTTATCATGCAGGCAGCCATGGTCATGTATACCTAGGGAATAATCATGCATGTCCTATTGAAGGTATTGGTACTGTGCATCTTTCAACAGATGGCACAAATGAGCTGGTCCTGCATAATGTGAGATATGTACGAGGAATCAAGAAGAGTTTGCTCTTTGTTGGGCAGATGGATATGCATGGTTACAGTGTTTTATTTGAAAGAGGCTCATGGAAGATGACCAAAGGGTCACGGCTGATTGTCTTTCAACATATGGCACAAGTGAGCTGGTCCTGCATAATGTGAAATATGTACGAGGAATCAAGAAGAGTTTGCTCTTTGTTGGGCAGATGGATATGCATGGTTACAGTGGTTTATTTGAAAGAGGCTCATGAAAGATGACCAAAGGGTCACGGCTGGTCCTGCATAATGTGAGATATGTACGAGGAATCAAGAAGAGTTTGCTCTTTGTTGGGCAGATGGATATGCATGGTTACAATGTTTTATTTGAAAGAGGCTCATGGAAGATGACCAAAGGGTCATTTGTGCCATCTTTCAACAGATGGCACAAATGAGCTGGTCCTGCATAATGTGAGATATGTACGAGGAATCAAGAAGAGTTTGCTCTTTGTTCGGCAGATGGATATGCATGGTTACAGTGTTTTATTTGAAAGAGGCTCATGGAAGATGACCAAAGGGTCACGGCTGATTGTAAAAGGTACAAAAAGGGGAACTTTGTATTGCTTGCATGGAAAGGCCTTGTCTGGCAAATTCATTGCATTGGCTGAGATTAATTCTTATATGGAATTGTGGCATAGAAGACTTGGCCATATGAGCCAAAAGGGTCTATTCAAACTTTGTAACTTGAAGAAGCTTGATGTTAAAGGCACCAAGCTAGACTTTTGTAATGATTGTCAATATGGAAAGCAAGTGAAAAGTTCTCATTATTCTGGTGTGTCTCGTAAGTCTTGTATATTAGATCTTGTCCATTCTGATGTATGTAGCATGCCCACCAAATCTATGGGGGGTGCGTCATACTTTATTTCTTTTGTTGATGACTTTTCTAGGAAAATTTGGGTGCAGCTGCTGAAATCAAAATATGAAGCATTTGCTGCATTTAAAAGATTTCATGCATTTGTGACTACCCAAACTGATAAAAAGTTGAAATGCTTATGTAGGGATAATGGAGGTGAGTTCACAAGTGCTGAATTCAAATTTTTTTGTGAAAATTTGGGCATAAAGAGGGAGCTTACTGCTCCATACAGTCCCTCTTCTAATGGTGTGGCTGAAAGGTATAATCGGATTCTTTGTGAGAGGGTGAGATGCATGCTATCCGTAGCTAATCTCCCTCATGGTTTTTGGGGAGAGGCTTTTAAAACTGCAGTACATATATGCAATCGATCCCCTCACTCTTCCTTGAAAGGTAACATCCGTGAAGAGGTTTGGTATGGCAAACCTGCCTCATATGATCACTTACGCGTCTTTGGTTGTGAAGCTTTTGTAAACATAAGACCTGAGTTGAGGAGTAAGCTTGATGCTAAATCCATTAAAGGCCTCTTCATGGGTTATGGTGAAGAAGGTGAAATGGGTTATAGGATATGGTTACCTAAGCTCAAGAGGGTCATACGCAGCCGGGATGATGTTTTTAATGAGGCAAGGATTCTACAAAATAATGTTGCCTCGAAACATGACCATAAAAAGGTCGCATTTCAGCAAGACCAGCCATATGTTAGGCCTATTTCAGACCTTCAGGATGCACCACATATGGCTGAAAATATAGATCATCCAGTGGTTATTGAGCCAGATGATGTTGGACAGCAAGAAGAGGCTCCTGAAGGGCATATGCAGCCACCTATTCATGCTGAAAACAGGGCTGGAAATGATGTACAGCAGCCCATTAACAATGAAGAAGTTGATGTACGTCCTGATGTAGATCCATTGCCTGATAATGTAGATCATTGGATAAGAAGATCTACACGTCTTAGGAGGCCATTGAATAGATATGATCCCTCCATACATTATATCATGTTATCAGATGAGGGTGAGCCTCTTACTTATAAAGAGGCAAAGCTATGTGAGCACAAGAACAAGTGGGAGTTAGCCATGCATGAAGAGATAAAGGCCTTGCATGCAAATGATACTTGGGATTTGGTTGAGTTACCCAAAGGAAGGAAGGCCATTCCTAACAAGTGGGTGTACAAAATCAAAAGTGTTGATGGCAAACCCAAGTATAAGGCAAGGCTGGTTGCTAAGGGATATGCCCAAAAAGAGGGCATTGATTTCCAAGAAGTGTTCTCTCCAGTGGTTTAAATTACCACATTACGAGTGTTATTTGCTCTCACAGCTGCCTTGGATTTGGAACTATTCCAAATGGATGTCAAAACAGCCTTTTTTCATGGTGATTTAGACGAAGAGCTGTACATGAAACAGCCAGAAGGATATGCCATTCTTGGAAAAGAGCATCTGGTATGCAAACTGAAAAGGAGCTTATATGGGCTCAAACAGGCCCCAAGACAATTGTATAAGAAGTTTGATGCATTTATGCTCAAACATGGGTTTAAAAGAAGCCATGCAGATCACTGTTTGTATACCAAAAAGGATGAAGATGGCAGCCCAATCATTCTTGTACTATATGTAGATGATATGCTGCTGGCTGGGAAGAAAAAGAGCACACGGAATGCTCTAAAACAGCAGCTGAATTCTGCATTCTCAATGAAAGACCTTGGGGAAGCTGAGCATATTCTTGGTATGCGAATAAAAAGTGATAGACAACAACATACTTTGCAGGTATCCCAAGAAAAGTACATTGAAAAAGTGCTGGACAGATTTTATGTGGCTAATGCTAAGCCTCTTGGAGTGCCATTGCAGCCACATGTGAAGCTTTCCAAGGATGACTGTCCCAAAGATGATGATGCAGCCAATTACATGAAGAGTGTTCCATATGCATCAGCTTGTGGTTCACTTATGTATGCTATGGTTGCTACTCGACCATACATTGCTCATGCAGTGGGAGTTGTGAGCAGATTCATGGCTAATCCTTGTAGAGCTCATTGGGAGGAAGTCATCTATCTTGAGATATTTGAAAGGAACTAAAAACAAATGCTTCAGTTATGGAAAGGACCCATTAGAGCTGAAGGGATTCTGTGATTCCGACATGGCAGGTCATATGATACACGGAAATCCACAAGTGGTTATATTTTCACTCTTGCAGGTGGTGCTGTATCATGGTGCAGTAGACTGCAAAAGATTGTTGCTTTGTCTACTATTGAGGTTGAATATATTTCAGCCACTGAAGCTTCCAAGGAAGCAATATGGTTAGCACGTCTTTGCAGTGAGTTTGGTTTGCCTGCCTATGCTTGGTTGTGATAGCCAGAGTGCCATATGTTTGGCGAAGAATGCCATGTTCCATGCACACACAAAACATAGTGATGTGCGATATCACTTCATTTGAGAGGTGCTTGAGGATGACCTTATCACATTGGTTAAGGTCCATACATCACAAATTCTTGCAGATGTTCTCACTAAGTGCTTACCCAAAGCACAACATCAGTTATATATACAGATGGTGGGAGTCACTTAGCTTAAAGGTGTCATTTATGTTTTTAAGTGGGAGGTTGTTGGATAAAGCCCTAAATGACCCCTTCATAGTGTATACATGTGTATAGGCCTATTAATAAAGGTTAAGTCACTTATTCTTTATTTTTTGGCCCAAGTTCAATGTGAACTTGGCCAACCCTAAAAAGGGTTCTATATAACATAACTTAATAACACTTTTGGCTCACTCACTTTTAGAGCAGCCACCTCCAAAGCTGGTCGACTCTCTCTCTCTCTCTCTCTCTCTCTCTCTCTCTCCCTCTCTCAGCTGCCCCTTCATTTTTTGCCGAGCGCCTCCATCTTTGAGGCACATATGCGCGTTCTCTACCCCCATCACCACATCTCAACCCTAACATGGGTGCCTCCTGAAGGAAGACAACCCAGGGGGTGGTGGTATGTCTATGCTCCATCATGCGGTCGTAGGCTATCCCGACACGTGAGATATCCTCCGGAGATAGTAGTGGTCAATGATATCCAACCATGCGTGGTCGGCGTCGTGCTCTTTGTGCTGTTGTGTGGTGGAGCGTGAGCCCTATAGATGGACCTCTATGATGTAGCTGAGCTCGTTGAAATAACTGAGTAATGATCTGTGGGGTATTCACCTGTGTCTAATGTTTGGGTTGTAGTGACCGCTCTCGCCTCTCGTATGGTGCTGTGAGGAAGCATCCCAAGTGCCGCTGTCTCCCATAGTCATGCACAACTGGAGCGACTCCTCTATCTGGAACTGTGCTCGTAGGTCTAAGTACGCTGGCCATCTGATAACAAAATGCTCCTCACTCTCTACCTCTGACTGCCATACTGGGCACCACGCGGACTCCCCTGGACCGACCCCTCTCAATCTCGAGCTGATGTGATGAAGCCCGGAGCTTCCCAATGACGACTCGAAGGTGGTGGGGTAAGTATGTCTGCATGTATCTCGGAATCTCGATGAAGCCCTCGTTCGATATATGTAGAAAATGCTCACGGTAATAGAGCATTTTCGGTGGCAATGTATCCCTAGGGCTCACCCATGTCCTCTGTATGTATGTATGCCATATCTCCTCACGAATCACCCTATTCCTCTCTTGATGAGAGAGCGAGTAGGTGGGTGCCTGTAAGTCATACTGTAGTGGTGGTAGCCTATCTATGTCGACCATGGTGGGCAAGCCAGTCTTGTGTCTGTGCATACCATGAGGAGGTGTGGCCTTCTAATGCCATATCACATGATGCTTGGAAAGCATGATAAGCAATGCGCTCTGTATCCATGCTCTGAAGTCTGTGTAATAGGCATATTGTCTGGAATAGTGCCTCAACTAGCATCAGTGGTGCAGCGAGCTCTGATCTAATGTGGTACTGTAGGCGTGCTGCGGATAAGTCTGGCAATCATGAGGATATGTGGCCTCTCCAATGCTGTCCATACTGATGTAGCTGATCCAGGCCCCCATATGGCTGCCCCATACATGAGCGCTGGCGTAACCAAAGTGTTGAAGAGCCACCCCTTTGTGTGGGGCTCCTGAAAATATGCTTGGTGGCACTGTCTCTCCATCAAAGCTAGTGCTGCATACCCATGTGTGATGCGGTCACGGGCTGCCTCAGACATAGAGAACACCCTGGATGCTGCTGTAAATGTCACTCCTAAGTAAACATATGATCTGACCACCTCGATCGGTCCACCTGCTGCTGTGAACAAACTATGTCTGCATACCTGTGCTGATGTATGAAAGATCATGACTTTGGTTTTACCAAGGTTCACAGATAACCCTATGTGTCTGCAAAAGTCATATATATATATATATATATATATATATATATATATATATATATATATATATATATATATATATATATATATAGAGAGAGAGAGAGAGAGAGAGAGAGAGAGAGAGAGAGAGAGAGAGAGAGAGAGAGAGAGAGAGAGAGAGAGAGAGAGAGAGAGAGAGAGAGAGAGAGAGAGAGAGAGAGAGAGAGAGAGAGAGAGAGAGAGAGAGAGAGAGAGAGAGAGAGAGAGAGAGAGAGAGAGAGAGAGAGAGAGAGAGAGAGAGATGCTTAACCTAGATTTGTCTTGAGAGGCGCTTTTCTTGCAGCCTTGCATTAAAGAGTTCAACTCGTCTCTCTCTAGGGATTGTGCTGGTGGAAACACAGGAATTCTCATAAATGGGAGGGAACTCCACAAGAAAGATCTTGATCTGCTCGCAAGTAGAGGGCTGCCAAAAACTCCTGGCAAAGCATATTTGGTTGACATAAATGGGCTTGTTGTGGAAGAATCATCAGGAAAAGTGTTTGAACGCCTTGGGAGGCTTGCCCCTACGTATGTGAGCAATGTTTTTTAATAAATTTTGTATCCTCTGCATAGAATATATCTCTGACCTGGCAAATTCCATTTAGAGGCTGGCATGCGGTATGCACGTTTGCATATATTCTTATTTTTCACTTAAATAATTCAGTCAATACGTTGTCTTAGGGTCATACCCAAAGCAGCTGTCAAGATCTGTGCTTTATTTTGTAGAGTGCTTTAGATTACATTCTTTTTAGTGGGTAAAGTACCATCTACAGGCTGCCTAAAGCATATGCCATTCTTTCTCATTGTAATTCAGAGCCATCAAGTTTGATTCTCTATTTGCATTGATGCATCTGCATTGGCTTATCTGGCAGGAAAGACGCCCACATATAAACTATGCATGAGAATGCATTAACCCTCAAAATGTTTGTACTGTTAAGCGTTTATAGCAGCCAGAATCCAGATGCATGGACCTAATTGTACGCACAAATATACACAGATTTGCATGCTTAAAATTTCTATGCATTTGTGTGTGTGCATATATATTTTCCAGCATCGATGTGCATGCCTTCATAGCACTCTTACAAAACTGGATATTAGTAGTCTTGAATCAATGTTATTTAAACATAAATGAGAAGTTTCTCAACTGGAATTTCATATGATGTTATTTTGATCTGTAGAGTTCAAAAGAAAGGCCATGGCAGAGGGATGTTTCAACCTTCTGTCCTATAATGATTGTTTTGAATTGAGGTGCTCTGAACTTAAACTGATTAAATAGTGGATTTAAACTGATGCACAATGGAAGTACCACTGGATGGAATCGGACTATCGTCATCAACTTGAGGATGTTATGCCTAACTGACATCAAGTACCAAGTTATACTTTCGGTCTCCATATATCCGTAGAGTTCCTTGATGTAAATACGTAAGCTGAACGTATACAAGATGTACACTTACATTCAGATAGACTAGGCTTTTGGAGCTGAAAATTCAGAATTGGATGGCATAGATAGGCTTTTATTTATTTATGTCCATGCATGCATTTATATCATGCTTTTCTATCTTGGATTTTTTTTGTTAAGCAAAACGAACATTTTGATTTTATTTTTTGATATACAAGTGTCCTCTGATCAAACACTATCCATAATAATGATTGTTGTTTGCATCTCTAGATAAAGTTTGGGATATTCCATTCCCATACTCCCATTCGGCATAAAAGTTTCCAGCAAGATCTGTAGCATCAGAAAATCCCAATATCTGGATGATGTTTGAGTGATAATACAGTTACACACACACACACACACACACACACACACACACACACACACACACACACACACACACACACACACACACACACACACACACACAAACACACACATACATACACATACATATATACATATACAAATACACGCATACATAAATACATACATATACATATATGTATACACATATACATATGCACATACATATACATATACACATACATATACATATACATAAATGCATGTATGTATATGTATATGCATGTGTGTGTGTATGTATATGTATATGTATATGTACATGTATGTGTTTATGTACATGTGTATTTGTATATGTATATTTGCATATGTATATGTATTTTATATATGTATGTATAATTTTTATAGCTTTACATATTTTTTAGATTTACTTGTATGTGTGTATGTATGTGTAAATGTTGATAGTTCGCATTCTAGGAAACCATAAATTGTAATCGTATGGTTGTATTATAAACGCTTTAATAAGAATGACTACACATTTTGCTTCCCTTCATGATTGCCAATGATGTAGCATAACCGATGGTGGTGGTGTTTTTGGGTGTTTAAAGGTAAAAGGAAAAACACTGTATTTTCAGATCTACTGGTCAATTTATATTCTGAATGGCTGGGTTGGGATTGCCGTTCTCTGCTTCCAGTAATATTGGTACCTTTTTAAGAGTATTTCTGGACATATATCATAAAGTAATGGTAATAATCTTTAATGTGATTGTTTTGAGAGCAATATTAATTTTTCTTTGTATGGAAATATATGATAGATTCGTAGAGCTTCAAGCAATCAAACTTGTCACCTCAGTGGATTTCATGTGAAATATGGATGGAAGAGTAACAGTCCTTGATGATTAGGCAGATCGTGGAGCATGCACATTTTTAATAAACAAATGTGGGGCTGGTTCTCCATGGTGTTCTACATAAAATACACATACTATGCATTTTTTTCTTTTCTTTGTACAACCGTGGTGGTGTGTTTCATGCTCTAGGGTTCTCTTCTTGTTCAACAGGAAAATGTGTGCTCCCTCTGAAAAGGCTTATGTGCGACTATGTTTATGGATAGACCTCTTCTGGAGGTTTTGAGGATTCTTGCACAGTTTATATTGCGGTCTTACAGCTAGTATTTTCTCCCATGCCATACTGCTGTACTACTGCAAACATTGTTTCATGTTTGTGAGGGTAAGTTGGTGTGCTCGCATGATAGTTTTGAAGCCTCTGGTCTTTTGGTCCCTTAGCATCATGTGTATCGTGCAGTACAAATTTTTTTCCTCATCGGCTGCAGTCTGAGAAAAGAATAGGATTGAGCATCGGCATTGGAGACCACTGGATTATGGCTTTGATTCTACCTGAGCCTGAAAATATGCGTATCTGCGGTCAAAACCCTCAGGTATAATTTATATGGAGCTAAGGCGAGCCCTATAACGCAAAAACTGAGGTCCGCTTAGTCCTTGAACATTCCATGGAAGAACCCTCATGGACACAAGGCAAACCAAGATGCTGCAGCAGCAGTGACGTGGGCAAGCTTTGAGGCTTCTTCGGATGGGGAGTAATCCAAGTCCAAATGTCCCCGATAGGGAGCAAACTCCTTCGGTAACACCCTGCACAAGCCAAGTGGACCTGATGCCAATGCCTGCTCTTGGCCAAGCTCCTCCTCATGAATGAACAAATATCGAGGTGTAGTCCGAGAGTCCGCAATCACATGTAAAATAAGCTGGCTCTCCTCCCTACCATGAATGAAGAGAAACTGAGCCGAGTCCCAAACCTTGATGAACAAGTCAGTGAGATCAAGCTACCCAAGGTGGTGGGAGAACTCGATGACCTATGCTGAGACAAAATGCAGTGCCTTCCCAAGATACCAATCAGATTGTGAGGCCTCGCAAAGAGGAAACGAAAATGCCATTGCCGACTCCATGGCTTTCTGATTGGGAGATGCAAGGGCCACCACATAGACTTGAATAGGGGTGGCGAGCAAGTCCTCTTGTCTACCAAAGAGCCTCAAGAACTCTCAGCCAAAGCTCTCCCCCCCACATATGGAGTCAAAGATTACCAAACCTCGAGGAATAGTAGTCAAGAGAGACGTACCCAATGAGAGAGGGGAATGTGGGGAAGACTCGCTGTCGTGGACCGTCCGACTCACTAGGAAGTCACTGTCAAGGGATTCTCGAGGACAAAGAGTCAAAGAACCTGGTGGTCCAATAGGTCGTGGTTAAGTGGACGGCCAAGGAGAGGATACCGAAGGAGCAAGGGCCGAGGTCGAAGGCCCTGGAGGAGGCACCAAAGTAGTGGCACTAGCCAAGGGCATCGGAACCATGCAAGGGTCCAAAGGACAGTCCTCTTGAAGGGTGTTGAAATGGTTCCCCGTGGGAACAGATCCCTCTCGGTCCACCGGACAGGACTGGCGACCAAATTGCCATCAATGCCTAGGCTGCTGCCAACCTGTGCCCGGTGAGGAAGGGGTAGTTGTGGCAGTTGGAACATTAGAATGCGGAGGAGACCCACCCCGAACTGCCGACAAGGGGTCAGGGGAAGCCGAGGAAGGGGTTGGAGGAGGAGATTCCTGATCAGGTGATTGCAAAACCTCTTGCCCCGAAGTCTGCCAGGTCTGCTGCCTAGTCCGTGAGGGGCATGCCTTAGCAAGGTGAACAACTTTGTGGCAAGCAAAACACTGATTTGGAAGGCCTGAATACTGGACCCTCCGAATCAACCATCCACCTGAAAGTAGGGGAAGCTCAATCTCCAATGGCAGCTGTGTAGAGTCGGAAATGACAATCCTCACTGAGGGGATGCCGGTCGCCTTAGCCATGACCCAAGGGGTCAGATACAAACAAGCTTGCCAACCTCAGCAAGCAAGCTACTCTGAAGGTCCCTAAGCTCGCCATGGCTGGGGCATAGATCGGTGATTTTGCAGACCACTGTTGAAGCTTGAAGTCGTTCAACTTCAGATGCTAAGCTCGCTCTACCCTCATCGGTAAGGGAGAGTCAGATGGGTGACGGAGTGAAGTCAGGTGAGTGGGCTTCACAAGAGTCCCTTTGAGGGGTGGATTCCGTGTTCATCTGTGCCTGATGCATGTAGGGAAGGGATGAGAGGGGGAGGCCAGAGAAAAAAAAATTCCTTACTTGCTTAGAGCAAAGCTAAAATCTTTCCTTTCAGTTTTCAGCACAAGGCCGATGCTCAAAGCCTAATGAGAAGGGGGAAGGGGGGGGAGAGGCAACGTGGGGGGGAGGCAAGTGGGAGGTCGAGGGGGGGCGGTAGCCGGGGGGTGGCAGAGGAAGGCAGGGGTGAAGGGCACGGGGGGGGGGGGGGGGGGGGGGGGTTTGCTGGGCAGATCGGGGGAGGGGCAGGGAAGAACAGACACAGAGGGGGGGTGCGGAGCATGCACACGCCAGTTAGGGCAGTGGCCTTGTTGGTAGTTGCTTTTCCTTAGTTGTTTTTTGACAAACTTACTGATGTTTGGACCTGTGCAATGCTTAAGATATGGTTACACTCCTCCTTCTGTAGGAAATTGGAATGCAAGGTTAGTTTTTCTGGTTAGTCTGTGTAAGTCAAAATAGGATCTATTTGGGGAAAAAGGGTTGTTTGTATGTTGTGGTCCATGATCGTTTTAAGTGCGAAATTGGGAGGCTGTATTTGCCATTGCTTTCTCGAGTTGATGATTACCTGTTTGCAGGTTTAGAGTATATTATTGGTACCAGAGAATCCTTTTTGTTACATGGTTGGCGATGGCTTGTATAACACAGCAGTCAAGTAGAATGTATTTTATTCAGTTCAGAAAAATATTACAAAGTTGACGTAGCTTGTCTTTTTACACTACTTCTTATGTTATGTGAGTTATGTTATTGTAAAATTCATCATATCAAGTTCTTTAAGGCACAACACTTTTGGTTTATTCATTTATGCCCTTTAAAGCTGTTTCTCCATTGAAATGTTGCTTTGCTGATAAAGTCTTGCCTATGAGTGGCTCAATCGCCACAAGATAGGTTCTCTAACAATGGTTCATTTGGGGAGTTATGATAGTGCATGTCCTGTTCACGTACATAAAGCAGAGTTTATGTATTGTTTGCAGGATATGAAGTTATGTGTATATAGATGGTGTCGTAGTGTGTTACATATGTACAAGATGATTAGAACGTACTGGTCAATTCTGCACAGCTGTGTGTTGGAAAGGAATGGAAAATGTGTGCTTATGTCTACACCTATGGTGTACGATTCAATGATGTTTTCACTGCTCTTATATTCTGTTCTGATAAGTGGGTCTTCTACACCTATCTTTGGAACTAAGGAAGTCTTTTCAAAGGAAGAATGATACGTCATGGATGTGATATGGAACTCATGCAATGGTGGCTTTTTGATGTTTTGCTATGGAATAATACGATGGCACTTGTTTTATAATATGATGGATGAATGTAGAATATTTTGGTTAAAGTAATGAAGGGCAAGTTAGTCACACTCTTGATGGATTGAAGGGATGGATTACTGCTATGTTTTGTTCCTGTTGATAGTCTGCATGTTTTTGATATAATGAGATGATATGTATGGTTTAGGAAGATTCTCAATGTGTGTATTTTGTGTTTACCATGGCAGTGTATTATATATTTTGTAATGATTTGCAGACCTTGCTTAGTCCTCTGCATACATGTACATAATCATGGGTTTGCAGTATTGATCATATAGTAAGGAACACTGGATATAATGAATGTATATCTGTGATTGGAATGATATTATGAATAGTGGCGTAAAAAATATGCTATATATTCCCATCTCGTAGTATAATAGCTGATCCCTGGATGGATTTCTTCTATTCACATGCTTCAGGAGTTGATAATGACCCTTTTTGGTTAATGGATACTTTGAATATGAAAAATAGAAATTGCTACGACCTATAATCTAACTCAAGATAACGATTTCTGGATGCTGATTTGATTGGATTTCTGTATATTTTGCACATTGCTTGATTCCCACACTAGAAATAAGGCATATACTTGGGATAAATAGTGTGGTTACATCTAGACAACAAAAATGATTCTGGTTTACCTTGGTTATAAGTTGCTTACCGAAAAAATGTTGGAGACATTTGCAGAAGCACATGAACAGCATACGAAAGAAGAAGCTTGGAGAAAAACACAATACTCAAATGTATTACCAAGTGAATGCACAAAGAGAAGTGAAAGCAAAAACCACTAGTGGACACACAACTAATCTAGTATGAGTAAAAAAAAAGCATGTAAATATGGTGGATCCCCCCCTTGAAATTTAACAATCCAAGTAGTCAGGTACCACTCAAGTAGCGAAAGATGTGCTTAACATCCTTCCAATGTTTGACACTTAAGCAATGCATAAACTTGCTCATATGAGAGACGAGAAACTTGCTCATAAACTTAAGCAATGCATAAACTTGCTCATTCTATAGCATGCTGATAGAGAACAACATCAAATGCATTTCAAACATCATGAAGATTCAATCGTAAACCTGTTTCCATGAGAGATGCAATAGGTTTGCAATCTTCAAGAACAAAATGTTGCAATAATATGTCAGATATATTTTATTTGACACAAGGCTATTCCCCTTCAACTTGCATAAACTACATGCCCAAATAATGATGCAAATGCCCAAATCTGATATCTCAAAAGAAGCATGAAAATTAGGCTTAGATTCAGCAATATGCTTCACATTAAAACCAGTGAGCAGCATATCATCAACATATACAACAATGATCAGAAGTACATTTGCAAGCTTAATATATAAGGGCTTCTTAGTTGGACTATCCTCAAAACCTTGTGCTAACAACTAGGCATGTATCTTCTCATACAAGCATACGATGCTTACTTCAAACCATATAATGCCTTTTTCAACTTGCACGCTTTGTTTTCATGCCCTTTTTGAACAAAACCATGGGGTTGAAATACATAAATGTCTTCATGTAAATTACCATTCAGAAAGGCAGTTTTAATGTCGAATTGATGTACATTCCAACCATGATGAGCGGTAAGTGCAGAAATGCTAAGCATAACCTTTGATAACAAGCCTAATTTTGCAGGTATCAACTATTCCATGAGGCTTACGCTTCAACTTGTATACCCATGTAGTGCTAATGGCCTTTTTGCTTTGAAGCAAATCACATAAAG
>CM035432.1:150599241-150601741 GCA_020310875.1 Ceratopteris richardii
TCAGTCCATTGAGCATAGGCATGTAGCTAAGTGAATCAGCCACTACATTAAACTTTCCCTTGCTATACTTAAGCTCATAATCAAACTCTTGAGGGGTCTCTGCCCATCGGGCGTTACGACCTTTAAGGTCCATTTGATTAGAGAGCCACTTAATGCTCTCTTGATCAAATACTATCGTAACTTTGGCACCATATAGATAGTGACACCGCTTCTTCAAAGCATTGACAATTGCATACAACTCCTTCTCATAGACGGAGTAATTCTTCTGAGCTCATTCTAGTTTCTTACTCTCAAAAGCTACTGGTCTACTATCCTGAACTAAAACCGCTCCTATGGCAAAATCACTCGCATCGGTCTCAACCACAAAGGGTTTATTGGGATCTGCTATAATGTAAAAGTGGAGTTGTAGCAATTGCTACTTTCAATTTCTACATACTTTGCTTTTGTTCGTCTCCCTATGAAAGGCTTTCCCTTTCCCTTTAAGCTGTTCCGTCATCGGGGCAACAATTTTGGCATAATTCTTAATGAATCTTCGATAGAAACCTGATAAACCTAGGAAGATCTGCAGCTCTTCCAGGTTCCTTGGATGTGGCCATTCCATAATAGCCCTCACTTTTTTAGGATCCGTCTGAATTCCATTCTGGAAGACTATATGCCCAAGGTATCTAACCTCTGTTTTGAAAAATTCACACTTTCACTCCTTAGCAAAGAGTGAATTTTCCCTTAGCACTTGAAATACCTTTCTTAATTGTTGCAAGTGCTCCTGTTCTGATGCACTATAGATCAGAATGTCATCTAGGAAGTCTACTACAAAGTGTTCTAGATAAGGCCATAATACACTATTCATTAGCTTCATGAAAGTGGTAGGAGCATTGGTGAGAACAAAAGGCATCACCAAAAACTCATAATGCCCATATCTAGTCCTAAATGCAGTCTTATGGACATCCTCTACCCTAATCCTAATCTGATGATATCTTGATCTAAGGTCAAGCTTGGTAAAATACCTAGCTTGATGTAACTGATCAAATAGGTCTTCCAATCTAGGCATTGAAAACCTATTCTTGATAGTTATCTTATTAAGTGCTCTTTAGTCTATACATAATCTCATAGAGCCGTCTTTCTTCTTAACTTGGAGCATTGGTGATGCCCAGGTGAGTTACTAGGTCTAATGAAGCCCTTATCCAAGTAGTCTTGTAACTGCCTCTCAACCTCCTCATGGTGAGAAACACTAAGCCTATAAGGTGGCTTACAAATAGGGTTATGTTAGTAAGTACCTCAATAGCGTGGTCAATGTCCCCTCTCTCAGGTGGTAGCCCTCTAGGTAAGTTAGTGGGAAAAACATCTCTAAACTCAAACATAAGATCTTTAAAACTTTTAACCACACACTCTTGCAAGGAAGAATACTATAAAGTCTTGTCCATATCTACATTTCTTGCATGAAAATATACATAAGATGAAATGTCTATATAATGCTCAATGTCCTGACTTTACAATAAAAAGATCTCTTGTACATGCTGAAAATGACAAAGACTATACAGCTCTAAAGATGAAATGAGAGGTGCACTAGGTACATCTCTCTCCCTGTATACAAAATTTACTTCCATTTCTTTCAAACTCAAGTGTGTTGTTTTGATAGCTGCATTTAAGTGTGTCTCCCAACCCCCATAGCCACTCTCTACCTAACACAAGATCTGTCCTCTCCATATTCATAATTTGGAAGTCCATGTGATCTGTATAATCCTGCATCTTGATTTCCAAATTGGATACCATAGTATCCCATATCCTCTTGTCTTCCCCTTGCATCATACATACTATGTATTTATGTGCATTGGGCTGTTGGGGAATCTTTAGCTTCTTGACCAGAGCATGTTTATAACGTTATGAGTGGGAGAATCATCTATCATGACTTGCACCCTGGTCTTGTACACACTACCATGAAGTTTAACTAAGTCATGTGGTCCAAACTGAGGTGATCACAATGATTGAGTCAAACAACAGGTGTGTTCTATATCCTCGTGCATCACGTCCACTCCCTTGCAGCTAGAGCTTCCATGAATAGGAAGTGTCTGCACTAGGTGGACCGCCTTTTTGCCCTTTCAGGGGCCTTTCTACTCTTTGGTCCTCTCTTCTTTTCTTCCCCCTTCTTGAGTGGACAATTCCACTCTGAATGGCTAGGAGACAAACACCTAAAGCAAAGGTTCTCTCTTTTTGGCCTCTCAAACTGCTTTGTAGGTAAACTAGGCCCTTGTGATCTCTGTTTTTTAATGAAAATTTTGTTTTTCCCCAATGGAATCTTCTTTTTGAATTTAGTCGTGCTAAGAGGCTTGAGGGGCTGATCCGTCTCCATAGGAGTATATTGAGGACGATTATGGTCCTCATAGATATGTGCATACTTGATTGCTGACTCAAACGTCTTAGGTGCATTCCTTCTTACCTCTCTCTTGATGGCTTTATCTAAGCCTCTTACAAACCCTCTCGTTTTCTGAAAATCATCTAAGCT
>CM035432.1:150606741-150676741 GCA_020310875.1 Ceratopteris richardii
TCGGACTGGGAATAGTTGGATTCTGTACCTTGCTGCCAATTGTCGTCAGGTTGTTCAGGATGAAAGAACTTCACCCTGTCAAGTTCTTCACATACAATTGTCGCCAGGTGCCAATTCACTATAAAAGTTTCTGAGTCAGCGAAGTTGCTATTGGACCCAACAAATACACAATACTGATGAAATGGCTCCCTCCATTCACGCCAGTGTGATGCCTGCAAACTTTCAATCGACAGAAGTTCCGAGAACGGAAACATTAATCCACTTTGCGCGTTCAGGACGGAAGACACTAATCTGGAACACAATCCTATAATGTCATGCATGACTCTGGACTTGAGTCGAGCGGTTAATTGAGCATCACTTTCATACCGAGGAATCGGTATTGGGCAGCAACGAAGTAGGGGGAGGCGCCAGCTGCGATCAACTTGCAAATTTGTAGAGGCAACAACATCGCCCGTGCCTGCTAGCAACCAGTCCTGTCCTATGCGATGTCTCCAATAAACATGTCGGAGCTGCAAATTTTCACTGCACACTAGTGTCCATTCCACCAACAAGATTAAAGCTGAAGTACGCATCCGCTTATTTCTGGAACTAGGAGTTTGTCGTCGCTGTTCCTCCAAAAGTTGGATGCGAATGCATATGAGCCATACTTGCGTCCAGTCAGATACAAACAGACGCAAGAGCTGATAGACTTCGATAATGATGGCCGCAATAAGCAAGAGAGATGTGATAAGTTGGGCTTCTTTCACCAGACTGCTTTGCTGCTCTAGGTCCTTCCTCATAAGAGGGAGAAAAATAAATATTGCAGAGACCATCAACACAACAAAGGTGAGGATCCTGAAGATCACACCTATTCCTGTGTATGCGGTGCCCCCCGCCTTCGTGTAAATGCTGTCAAACAGAAACCGTAGTTCCATGTCCAAGACGGAGAGAATGTCCTTCTCCGGGTTGGAACTTAAGCTGAAGAAAGGGAGCTCAGGTGAGTCCCGAAAGAAGAGATTGCGGATTTTCAAAGTCCGCCATTCGTACATATACAGATTTGTGAGGCGTCGGCGGTAGAGCTTGAATAGTGCAAATGCTAGGCACAAATGAACCCGTCGACTGAGCGTTCGATCCCTGCAATTCGAAACTACATCCTCCAAGGTTACAAAAGACGGAGTCTGATTAGCAGCTTCTGTGAATGCGTCCAGAAGAGAATCAGAATCGGAATTTGCTTCGCCATTATTAATGAGAAGCTGCCGATACCACTCATGTTCGCCTGATACGATGTAGAAGAAACGCTCACGACGATCTTGGGATTGGACGTCACCGACTCCTTTGACGGGAAGACTAAGCCAGGGCTCCAGGCGCATGAACTTGTAGAGGGGAAGGACCGATTCTACGATAGCTGAGTTTGAAGCGCATCGAAGAGCCAGTGTGCGTTCTGCATACTTGATGGGCCCTGCGAGCATGAGGCAGCTGCTAAGGAGAGCGTAATGCCAGGATTGGACAGAATTGGCGACGACAAAGATAGCGGTAATTACCTGCAGCATCATGAACACGCCGTGACGAAGCCAGAGCTCGGCGTCCTCAATGGCGTATGCGGAGATATTGTCAGGCGCACCCGTATGCAGCAGCAAAATGGGCGCCCAGATTGCGTAGACCTGATTGCCGGTGGCCACGGCGTCCTGCGCCATGGCTCCCAACGCCAAAGTCGAAAAGTAATCCGACCAGTTGTAAGCAACCCATGCTGTGGCCCTTAGCCATATGCTCCATTTACGAGACCCCCCTGTCGCCAGAAGCATGAGTTGCAGAATCATACTCAGTAGAACGGTCAATGGAATCCACCATCTCTTGAAGAAGTCCTGAATCAATTGCTGCTCGAAACCCACAAGCAGGGACGATGATGGCTGTGTGGAGTTGACCATAGCTACTCAACGGAAGCTATCTAGAGAGCCATTCGAAGTGCCGTTTCGGCCAAGCTTCAGCGGAGCTGCGTCATCTTCAACTCGATGGGGCTTCTCCTTCGTTGCTTCTTAGTTAAATGAGGTTACAGGTTGCTGGCGGTGTACATGCTGCATGTCGCACATGATGTGAGCTCGGACACGGCCAAATGTGCCGAGGTCTAACATTGTTTACGCTCAAAAAATCATTTTTCTACATTTCGTTGTCGTTGTTCAGGTAGGGCGGATGTACTATACATTGCACGTTCAGCGTCAACGATTTTCCGACCTGCAGATCAGCAGCAAGCTACAGCTGGGGGAGGAAGGTCTAACGTTGTTGATGTTTTTACATTTTCGTTGTCGTTTTTCAGATTGCACGTGCCGCTTCGGACATTTTCCGACCTTCATATCAGCAAATTACAATATAATTGGCTGATTATTTTTTTCAGAACATCAGCAAATTACAAGATAGTCATTGAGTAATTTTTCAGAACCTATTTTTTAATCACGTTTTTTTCCTTCAAAAACCACATAGAGCAAACATCAACGTTCTTTCCCATGTGAACGTATGGATGGCAGCAGTGCATACATCAGCTCTGTTGTTGACCTAAACCCTAAAACAGACAGATTGACCATTTGCTTTTCATATGAAAAGTCTGACTCTACTGATAAAATATCTGACCTGGTATTGCTGGTTGAAGGTTCCACATCAGCCAAAATATTCTTTTCACATTGAACGGTTGCAATTCTTTTGGACATGAAAGACAAGAAAATATTGTCATTTGGTATTTTTCTATTCACATTGATATGTCTCTATGTCATTCCATGGGGCACTTGAGACTAAAGTGTTTCAATCTTCCCCTTCAACAACAAAAAGAGTTTCAATGTCCCTTGATGGGACTAATATCGGAGATCATAATTTTTTTTTTTTGTTAACGGAACATGCCAATCATTCGTTGGTTGAATGACACATGCCAATTATTGAATGTACTCATGATTTAAGTTTTTTTTTTCTATTATTTGAATTTTCAAATGTAAGAATTGGAGCTTCTTTGCCAAACTTCACTCTCGAGAGCATAACGTCTACTATTCTTGGGAGAGAAAGATCAAGTTTTCAACGTTGAACAGTGGAGCAATGAATTCCAAGACCTCTTCAAGATTGTGTGAGGTGAAGAGCATTGATTACATATGTTCCTAGGTAGATACTGAAGAAAGAAGAGTGTGTGCTAGTTGGCATGGCTCCTCTTTGTTGTGGTTAGCTTGAGTAAGAAAAACATCACAACATTATTGATGTATTTTCAAGATCAAGATGAAAGTGGTTGACCTATAAATAGCCTGATGTGAAGGAAAAGTGGGGGATATGAGGGGTCCTCAAAGTGCGCGCATTGTTCCTCCTTATTTCAAGCACAATGGAATCCAAAAAAAAGTGTTACTTGGAAATTCTTTGCAAAATGTGACTCTTTGGAATAGAAACTTTTACTATTCTTGTTAGAGAGAGAGAGTGTGTCCAACTTTCAACAATGGAGTGATGATGTATGATGTGTTATTACACTGAGAGAGAGAGAGATTTAAAAGATGTGCATGTGTGGGGAGAGAGAGAGAGAGAGAGAGAGAGAGAGAGAGAGAGAGAGAGAGAGAGAGAGATTGATTTAAAAGATGTTGTGCATGTGTGGCTTTTGTCGTTCTGTTGGCTATGAAAAATGCCTACGTATATTTCTTAGATAGAGGGAAAGGGAGGGAGGGAGAGAGAAAGAGAGAGGACATTTGAAAAACTTTTGAGTGAAGCTTTGCACCTCACGAGTCACATTATGTGTGACCTTGCTAACCTTTGGTTGCAAGTAACATCAGCGAGTCTTTGCTTGCAAGTCACGATACGAACTAAAGTAACATGAAAAAGTCTTTGCTTGCATGTTCTTCAAGGCATATGGATGGCTTAAAGAGCTCAAAGTGATAGAGTGAAGATGCTTTCAAAGTGATAGTTTGGGAGAGTGAAGATGCTTTCAAAGTGATAGTTTGGGAGAGTGAAGATGCTCTCAAAGTTCCTCCCATGCTTGACGTTTGTCATAGAGGGTGCTTTGTCTTTCATTTTGCAAGCTTTTACTTCCTTAAGAATCCTTATTGTGGAATGTAAACACCTTGATTTATCTCTTCCATTTTTGGCCTATACATAATGAAGCCATGTTCCATCTCAAATACATTCGCAACAATGGCTTGAATGCCCACAATTCACATGGTACCTATAGTTGTTGCACATAAAATTTGGCTTATATTCTAGATGGATGTAAAAATAGCATTTCTTAGTGGATAACTTAAGAAGAAGGTATACGTATCTTGACCACCAGCTTTTGAGGTATACCATTCAGAGAACAAGTTTTTAAACTCAAAAAGGCATTGTATGGCCTGAAGCAAACCCCAACACTGGTAATAGTGAATTGATAACTTTTTCAAAAACATAGACTTTCAAAGAATTAATTTTGATGAGAGTTTATATGTTATGAAAAAAGAATTGTATCTCGTTCTCATCATGTTATATGTAGATGATTTGACCATTACTAGAACCAAATCATTAAATTATGATGGGCTACAAAATCAGTAACACACCTATGTAAGTTAATCTTATCCTCTCAATGGATGATGATACACCTCATATAATTGCCAACGAGTACAAAATACCTATTTGGAGTTTGTGAGCAAAGTCACTTTTTAACAAAAATTTATAAAAGTTGTAATAAAGTAAATCTATGATCTAAGGGTCTCACCAGTTTAGACGGATTTGAAATCGGACATTGTTTGGTCATCCGTATGTGTGACCAAAGATCTCGAGTCTAGAATTACTTGAAGGCCATTTACTCTTTCTTGTAACCAAGTAATCCACTTAGCCTAGTGGTTAAGACTCAAGGATGTGAAAGAGGAGGTCTTGGGTTCAAACCCCATGGGGTACATGGGGAGAGTGTTTTGCCCAAAGAGCTCTAGAACCTTCTAGAAGCATCCACTTGAGTTGACTCTGGCTAACTGGGACACTTTGCGTACATGCGGGTACATGGCTGACACATGGATGGTTAGTATCCACCTGCCCAAGCAGGGAGTCCCCTGGAGAGAGCTATATATAGAGCCATATAGTTGGGAGGAGAGTCATTCATTCATGAGGATTTCCTGTGGCTACGCTGTCGCATTGGTATCAGAGCTTCCATGGTGACCTTGGACTGAGCTTCATCATCTTCCTCGTCAAATTTCTTGGCATGTCTTTTGTTCGCGGGTGTCTTGAAGCACTATCCCGAATTCGTCTTGGCGGGCATAGTTTAAAGAGGAGATTATCAAAAGTGGAACTTGCTGCTATGATTGCGCACGGGATTCGAACCAGTAACCTATGCTTAGGGAAGGGGCTCGCTTATCCAAGAAGCCAAGCCACTTGCGTGTCCTCTCATTGCAAGGAATACGGGCGTATAGCGACGGTTAAGGTGACACAATTTCGTCGCTATAAAATTGCAAAATATGTCGTTATGAGCGTCGCGCACGGACTATCGATTAAACGACGAAGTGAACGATGCATTTTGCGACTTGTACTCCGACGGGATCTGCGACGCTCGCTTGGAGCATCGCCAACACGACGGTTCCAAAAAGCGTCGCTTAAACGATGCTTTTTATGTCGCATAAGCGACACTCTTTTGATGTCGCTTATGCGACGCAACTCTACATGTAGCATCGCTTACATGACGATCTGTTGACGGAAAAAAATTAAAACGTTGGAGGTTCTTCGATCGGCATTTTCATGCATTTAATCGAAGAGCTCTCCAACGTTCGCAATTGCGCTGCATTTACGAGCTAAAGCAAATATATGTAGGTCTCTGTTTCTCTCTTTCTACATCTTTCTCTCTTTGTTGACTCTCTCTCTCTCTCTCTTTGTTGACTCTCTCTCTCTTGTTCTCCTAATTGTTGACTTTGTTCTTGAAATGTTATGGAAGTTCAAGTTTGCCAACATCTATATATCTACATCTTAAGAATACAACATGAACGAAAGAAAGGAGAAAATAACACTACATACATGCAATTTTGCATCGGTATATTTATTGCGATATTATTGGTTAAGATTTCAATCATCCATGATTTACTAGAGTGGTTCATAATTCATGAGTAGTTGCTTACATGGATATAGGTGACATGATATTTGGAGAACTCCAACGAGAATTTTTAAAAATATTGAAAAAAAAAAACAACATATTGGGTGTCATTAGCTAGTATGAATATGATGTTTGATATTCAAGAATTCTCTTCATTAATTCACCCTTGGAATCATCGACATGCACAATAGCGAAAGGTACAAGAACTCTCTTCATTTATTCACCTTGGGATCTATTGTCGAACTCCTCGTCTAGCTCATCAGGTTCGGCAGCCTCTGCGTGTGAGAGACGAGGATCCATATGGGGTGGTAGGCGTGGGCGAAATTTGTAATGCCAACTCCGATCAAGAACATGTAGAGGAAGAGGAAATGGACGAAAACTGTGGTGATAGGGTTCTTCCATCTACAAATATCAGAAAACCACCTCCCAACGGTGATCATACCCGACAGAACACCAAGATCCTGAACCAGTTAGCCTTGCTCTTGCGCATGCTCCGCAGATTGCTATCCACATCATTGTCAACTGCATCCTTGACAGTGAACTCGTGAATGCTGGTGTCAATATCTTTCATATCTTTCATATCTTTCATATCTTCATCCATTGGTGTCAATATTCTACCCACAAAATGCCTTCATTCATAAAAAATGTTATTATGAAAGTATTATTGTGATTAATACACACGTAGCATATGATCTCATTACATAAACTTGTAATTAATATTTTCCAACAAACTTTAAAATTACTATTACAAGTCTCATCGCCAGCGGAGAAATCTGTCATGGGAGCTGGACGTAAGTTCGAAACATACAAAGGCCTTCATTCTCCTTCCTCTTTGGCTAGCCGTTCGCCTTCATCACCGCTCCCGTTCTTGAACCTTCGGACGGAGGAGCTTGCTGCTGTGATTTTTGGTTGTGACCATGCGACTTACAATGAATGCGTCACACAGCTTCTGTTTGGTATACTTTATCTATCCTCTTACTTTCTATCATAGATATACGTCTCTCCCTTTAAACCATAATGCATCATATCAAGGTTTGGATTTCTTATTTTGAGATTCCATTGTGCTTTGATAGTATGTTTTTCCACGTCCTGGTCATATGGACACCATCTCCTTCTGTGCCCTTATTTCTCTCTCTCTCTCTCTCTCTCTCCTCCTCTCTAGTCTCTCTCTCCCTCTCTCTCTCTCTCCTCCTCCCTCCATATATTATTGCATGTTCATGTGTGTGCATGTTTTTGGTATGGCTTTCGTGCGAACGCAGAGAAGAATGCTGAATCTAAAGCTTACTTGGAATCCTGGGCTTGGTTTTATTTTACGGACGTCCTTATGCATGATCAATAGCTTGATCATTAGCTTTTGTGCATGTCGAGGCCTTCGAGCTTCTCATATCATCTATGTAAAGAATGTCCGACCAGGGATGCCACTATTTTTTATTAATTACATTGATAAAAAGTTGCATGGTATTTTTGAGGCAGATAGTTATGGAGAGATGAACATCAATCCATATGCCTGGACTGATGGGAAGCAGAAGACATGTTTTTCAGCTCAGGTTCTTTGCTTAGATTTAATAATCTTTGATATTGCATTAGATCACTGTCTGAGGTGTAATGAGGTTTTGTTTACATGTAGGCACGCGGACGGGTGAGATGTCAGTGTGCACCATTTACAGAAAGCATATATATAAGGGAGCATTAGCAGCAAAACTCGTTGTGTGGACATATATGTTTACAACGTGGGTCCATCAATAAAGGAGAAGAATATACAAGGTAGCATTAGCAGCAAATTATGTGAATTATTCACAAGAGAAAAACCTATTTGAGTTAATTCATGTGCGGACAGATAAGCTTATATCTCTTTTCATGAGAAAATCGTTGAGTGTCAGTAGATAGGTTGTGGGTTTACAATGTGGGCCCATCAACAAAGGAGAAGCATATACAAGGGAGCATTAACAGCGAATTATGTGAATTATTCACAAGAGAAAAACCTATTTGAGTTAATTCATGTGCGGACAGATAAGCTTATATCTCTTTTCATGAGAAACTTGTTGAGTGTTAGTAGACAGGTTGTGGATTTACAATGTGGGCCCATCAACAAAGGAGAAGCATATACAAGGGAGCATTAGCAGTGAATTATGTGAATTATTCACAGGAGAAAAACCTATTTGAGTTAAATCATGTGCAGATAGATAAGCTTATATCTCTTTTCATGAGAAACTCGTTGAGTGTCAGTAGACAGGTTGTAGGTTTACAAGGTGGGTCCATCAACAAAGGAGAAGCATATACAAGGGAGCATTAACAGCGAATTATGTCAATTATTCACAGGAGAAAAACTTATTTGAGTTAAATCATGTGCAGACACATGGGCTTGGTTTTATTTTACGGACATCCTTATGCATGAACAATAGTTTGATCATTAGCTTTTGTGCATGTCCAGACCTTCGAGATTCTCATATCATGTATGTAAAGAATGTCCGACCAGGGATGCCACTATTTTTGTTTAATTACATTGATAAAAAGTTGCATGGTATTTTTGAGGCATTAGCTATGGGATTATGAACATCACTCCATATGCGTGGACTGATGGAAAGCAGAAGACACGTTTTTCAGATCAAGTTCTTTGCTTAGATTTAATAATCTCTGATATTACATTAGATCATTGTCTGAGGTGTAATGAGGTTTTGTTTACATGTAGGCACGCGTACGGGTGAGATGTCAGTGTGCACCATTGACAGAAAGCATATACAAGGGAGCATTAGCAACAAATTATGTGAATTATTCACAGGAGAAAATCCTATTTGAGTTAATTCATGTGCGGACAGATAAGCTTATATCTCTTTTCATGAGAAACTCCTTGAGTGTCAGTAGATAGGTTGTGGGTTTACAACATGGGTCCATCAACAAAGGAGAAGAATATACAAGGGAGCATTAGCAGCGAATTATGTGAATTATTCACAGGAGAAAATCCTATTTGACTTAATTCATGTGCAGACAGATAAGCTTATATCTCTTTTCATGAGAAACTCGTTGAGTGTCAGTAGACAGGTTGTGGGTTTACAACCTGGGTCCATCAACAAAGGAGAAGAATATACAAGGGAGCATTAGCAGTGAATTGTGTGAATTATTCACATGAGAAAATCCTATTTGAGTTAAATCATGTGCAGACAGATAAGCTTATATCTCTTTTCATGAGAAACTCGTTGAGTGTCAATAGACAGGTTGTGGGTTTACAATGTGGGTCCATCAACAAAGGAGAAGCATATACAAGGGAGAAAATTTTCCAGCTCAGGTTATTTGCTAAGCTAAGAAAATTTTCTTGGTAACCATAGTCAAGGATATCACTATGACATGGATTGATAAAAGTTCTTGGAATGAGTTCCTCTTTTCCTAATAGGACTAATCGGATCTGTCTTTCCAAAGTGAGAACTCTCTGAGAAGACAATATACCATCATCTACATCAATATGAACTTCTTCAAGAGGTTTTTTATATGTTCTGATTTCATCTGCTAAGTACATGTCTTTCAAGCCAACATTGAACCATGTTTGGAAAAGCCATTCATGCAGAACATTTTAAAGGTATGTGTGTGTGTGTATGTGTCTATGTGTGTATGTGTATGCATGTATGTTTGCATATGTGTGTGTATGCTTTATGTATGCATATGTGTGTGTATGCATTATGTATGTGTATGTATGCATGTGCATTATGTATGCATATGCATTATGTATGTGTATGTATGCATGTGCATTATGTATGCATATGCATTATGTATGTGTATGTGTATATATGCATGTGCATTATGTATGCATATGTGTGTGTATGCATGTAAGTATGTATGTATGTATGCATATGCATATGTATGCATGTATGTGTATGTGTGTGCATGTCTCTCTATGTGTGTGTATGTGTGTGTGTATGTGTGTGTATGTGTGTGTGTATGTGTGTGTATGTGTGTATGTGTGTGTATGTGTGTATGTGTGTATGTGTGTGTATGTGTATGTGTATATGTGTGTGCATGTGTATGCATTATGTATGTGTATGTCTGCATGTGCATTATGTATGCATATGTGTGTGTATGTATATATGTGTGTGTGCATGTATATGTGTGTGTGTATGTATGTATATGTGTGTGTATGCAACATTATGTGTGTATGTGTGTATATGTGTGTGTATTTGTGTGTGTATGTGTGTGTGTATGTGTATGTGTGTGTGTGTGTGTCTATGTGTGTATATGTGTGTGTGTATGCATATGTATGTGTGTGTGTATGTGTCTATGTGTGTATGTGTATGCATGTATGTATGCATATGTGTGTGTATGTGTGTGTATGCTTTATGTATGCATATGTGTGTGTATGCATTATGTATGTGTATGTATGCATGTGCATTATGTATGTGTATGTATGCATGTGCATTATGTATGCATATGCATTATGTATGTGTATGTATGCATGTGCATTATGTATGCATATGTGTGTGTAAGCATGTAAGTATGTATGTATGTATGCATATGCATATGCATATGTATGCATGTATGTGTATGTGTGTGCATGTCTCTCTATGTGTGTGTGTATGTGTGTGTGTGTATGTGTGTGTGTATGTGTGTATATGTGTGTATGTGTGTGTGTATGTGTGTGTGTATGTGTGTGTATGTGTATGTGTATATGTGTGTGCATGTGTATGCATTATGTATGTGTATGTCTGCATGTGCATTATGTATGCATATGTGTGTGTGCATATATATGTGTGTGTATGTATGTATATGTGTGGGTATGCAACATTATGTGTGTGTATATGTGTGTGTATTTGTGTGTGTATGTGTGTGTGTATGTGTATGTGTGTGTGTCTATGTGTGTATATGTGTGTGTATGCATATGTATGTGTGTGTATGTGTCTATGTGTGTATGTGTATGCATGTATGTATGCATATGTGTGTGTATGTGCGTGTATGCTTTATGTATGCATATGTGTGTGTATGCATTATGTATGTGTATGTATGCATGTGCATTATGTATGCATATGTGTGTGTATGCATGTAAGTATGTATGTATGTATGCATATGCATATGCATATGTATGCATGTATGTGTATGTGTGTGCATGTCTCTCTATGTGTGTGTGTGTGTATGTGTGTGTATGTGTGTATGTGTGTGTATGTGTATGTGTATATGTGTGTGCATGTGTATGCATTATGTATGTGTATGTCTGCATGTGCATTATGTATGCACATGTGTGTGTATGTATATATGTGTGTGTGCATGTATATGTGTGTGTGTATGTATGTATGTATATGTGTGTGTATGCAACATTATGTGTGTATGTGTGTACATGTGTGTGTATTTGTGTGTGTATGTGTGTGTATATGTGTATGTGTGTGTGTGTGTCCATGTGTGTATATGTGTGTGTATGCATATGTATGTGTGTGTGTGTGCGCATACCCTCTCTCTCTCTCTCTCTCGTTCTCTTGCTCTCGTCCAGATCTTGGCACAAATGTGCCGCGAGAAATCGAAATTTTTTTTGAACATTCCAGAGAGTCGCTTACGCGACGCTCCCGAAAAATGCCGTATATGCGACGCTCTTCAGTTTGCCCACGTCGCACATACCGTCGCTAGCAAGCGACTCTATTTGCGACGCAAAGCATTAGCGTCGTATAAGCGACGCAAGCTTGGAGTCTACGACGTACCCCGCCTAAAAATCAAAATTTCGAAAAAACTGCCGTCGCTTATGTGACGCTAGCTTTGAATAAGCAACGGTCCCTGTTTTTTTTCCGATTCGACAGCGTCGCTACGCCCCCCTATTTCTTGTAGTGTCTCCTGGAGGAGAAGCTTATCTTAATCGTAGTTCAACATTGTAAAAGTCTGTTACAACAGAGAAAAAGTGAAGTTCTTAGTTGCATAGGTGTCGAACTTGTGACGTCCACACAGAAGTGCTTCCTTCTATCCAAGAAACCTCATCGATAGCATAACCTTATGTCATCTAGGATCTGAATAGATTACTCATGCGTGGTTAGCTCCTAAATCAGAACCATAAGTATTGAAGCAAAAGGAAATCGCGGACGAAAGGAATGGATCCTCCGACCTAGTGCACACAAGAGTTCATGTATGCCACAACATCACGTTCATACGGTGAACAAGTCGATTGCACAAATGGATTCTGTATTGTAGCAGTATCAAAGGCAAGGAATAAAACATTTAAGAAGAAGCCGTGGGCATGCAGGTATCGAACCTAGTACCCCCAAGTTCGCTGTGAAGCATCTTCACCACTATAGTAAAGACGTTCGGTGATATTGTCTTTTGCATATTATTCTTGTTCGAATTTTGTTTAATCTTTGCTAATCCCGAGTCGAGATCCATTTTGCGTATTCTCTCGAGCTTGGTATCATCCCCAACCAAACCCGACTGCATATCCTTGGTGATCAAAGCTGAAGAGAGCTAAAGTTTTTGGCAAGGATCGAAGGAAGGACAAGCGAAGACCTGGAGGATCAAGCTACATCATTATTCTAGCACTCTTTGCTAGAATCGAGTCTATTACAAAGCACAAATTAAACAGGGAAGTTTTCTTGTGAAGCATCGTACCTTTAAATTTTATCACACACACCACATACGTTAGGGAATCTAAGTAAGTTTGTATACGGAGTGTGTGTGATGTGTTAAACTTAAACTTCGAGTTAAGTTATCTATTTAAAGTTTAATTCAATCTGGGTTCTTGGGATGGTTAAGGGTCTGTAAACAGAGGCCCTATTTGTATTTTCTCAAATCTACAAATTAAGAATATACTACTTCACCGAATTAATGCGCTAACTTGGATTATTTTCCCAATACTATTTTGAATACGTTCTTCAACACACTTCCACACTAGACAGTTACTGTATACTTCTTCACTTATCGCGTAATCAATTACTTAATACTTCATTAACTTCACTAAATGATTTAACTTAATCAATAGAATTAACAACAGACTCAGATTACACAAAGTTTTCAGCAACAGCGCTTTGCTTCTGGCTGTCGCCCAGACGAACAGTCCGGTGACTACATCTTCTGCTTCACGCGACTTTTTTCATTAATCTCTCAAAGGTTACAACTTTGCGCTATGCCTTTACATCAGGCACGTGACTTTTCAGAATATATATTAAAAAATTTATGAGTTCCTTTCCGGCGGCTTACATTGGCATGCACGGTGGACTCGAACCCAAAATTGTAATTACACAGTCACGGCTCATCTATGATGCCCTGAATACACATAGTGCGAGCTAGTTTGAAGGTATGTGTAATCTTGTGCTTTAGGGAATCGAGCATATCTTTCAAAATTGCATGTTCGATAAGTTGTGCATCAGTCTTAACAGAACTGGCAGCTATGATCTGACTGATAAGTACTTCCATCTACGTCTGCAAAAACGATTCTTGTAGATAAAATTCGTTGGCCAGAGCAGCGTCTCGTCGCAGCTTTATTTCCGCTATGTCTGCATCAATGCGCGAGAGCCTGTCCGCCTGAACTCCTAACTGTTTTTCTCTTCTTTCAAGTTCCTGAACTTGAAACTGCATCGTCTTGTAAAAGTCTTCTCTCTCTTTTTGCACACCTGCAAGTTCCTTCTTCAACTGTATGGTCTTGGCAATCTCTTTAGTAAACTCTTGATCTCTCTGGAACAATCTCTCGGTGACATTATGCAGTTCAGCTTCTGCTTTAAGCACATTGGCTGCTAACGTCTGCGAGGTCTCTTCTAAGACACTGAGTGCATCCCGCATACTATGGAGCTCATTGCCTAATGCTGTCATGGCATCTGTTTTGTCTTCAACTTCTTGCCTCAATTTGGTAATTGCGGTATCCCGTTGAGCAATGATATTATCTTTTTCTGCTAACTGTTCTTGGAGTTGTTGGATTTGAGTCTGCAATGAATGATTCTCGGCTTTGACTGAGACTACTTCTTCTTGGAGAGAGGCAATGTCTACTTCGAGAAGGTCAACCTTACTCTGCAACTCCTGTTGAATTGTTTGAGTTGCCATCTTCATCTGGAGGGGCAATTGCTGGGAGAATTGGATGAGGAGTTTGCCCATGGATGCCAATTCAGTGAACATTACGGTTGGAGGAAAAGAAGGAGGAGGTTGTGACGATGAGGCAATGAGGAGATGAGGTGATAATGGTGGAGAGTAGTCAGGAGAGGATAGGATATTGGTTGATGCCTCACGAAGGGCAGTTGAAGGCGCAGCGGGAGAAACTTCAACAGCATCAGGAATGTTGGTTGGAGGAGGTAGAGGGATAAGAGAAGTCAGAACTAAAACTATTCTGGTCTCATTCTGGGGTACCAACAGGGTGACTTCGATAATTGCCGCTTCATTACCAGTTGATGAATTGGCTACATCTGCTTGGGCGTCTACGGTTGGTGAAGAAGGAGATTGGCATTCTATAGCAACAGTAGCTTCTGCTATCTCCTTCATAGCCTCAGCATCCAGTTGATGAGATTCCTCTTGCTGTGAGACTTCAGCTACATCTTCCATAATAACGTCTCTATCCGGCTGTTGACTAGGAGAAGGCAGAACAGAGTCTACGTGTAAGGAAGTGGCGGTGTCATGAAAGAGTTCAACTTCTTGGATTGCGGTGGAACCCTGCACCTGGCTTTGCGATGGGCTAATTTGTCTGCGTTTGTGTTGGAAGAAATGTAGTAAATCTTCATCATCATCGTCCTCCAGTATCTGTAGATTCCTCGTGTAACAGAATATTATTGGTTGGAGGGGGTTGCGCAGCTTGGATCACCGGAAGGAGAAGGGTAAGGAGATGCGATAATCGAGTGCGAGGAATCTCATGCTTGGCTAATTGTTTTGTAACTGCTAAGCATTCACACTGAATGCGCTAGAAGAAAAAGGATGTGAAATTGACCCCCTCTCGTGAGGCAGTATCAATCATTGAATAAAAAGGCCTGGAAATGCCATACGTGCGTTTTTGCAGGTTTAAGGCTGCTACAAGAAATTGCAGCGCGGTGCGCTCTGGTTGGGGTCGGAAAACAATGGCAAACTCATTAGATAAGTGCCGTGGAAAAAGTTCTTTCATAGTTGCCATCGGAAGGAGTGGTCCATCGACCAACCCTTCCTGAGGGAGACGGAATCCCTCAGCAACAGTGTTGAGTGTTCTCTGCTGCATAAATGACTGGTGTTGTATCATCAATTCCCTCCGGAGGCTCACTAGAATCCAACCGAGAGAGAAAGTCAGCAAGAGCATGAGCTGACCCTGGTCGATGTATGACGGAGTAATCAAATTCTTGAAGCAGCAAGACCCATCGTGCTAGCCGTTCTCCCAAATGCTATTGGCGCACCAGATACACCATTGCGGCATGGTCTACGTGGAAGGTGAAGCGTCTGCCCAACAGATAATGTCAAAATTTTTTCACAGAATATACTAAGCCAAGACACTCTCGTTCAGTAACTGAATAGTTACGATCTGCCGGAACCAATCTGCGGCTCGCATAATATATCGAACGAAACCATTTATCCGCCTGCTGCATCAGCACGCTGCCAATGGCACTGTCAGATGCATCCACAAAGACATGAAATGGAAAGTCCCAATTCGGTGCTTGTAAAATGGGGGCCTGAGTTAACAATGATTTCAGTCTGTCAAAAGAAAGTTGACACTATTCGGTCCATTCGAACTGACGCGGAATACTGGTTATCAATCGATTAAGTGGTATTGCCAGATGAGCAAGCCAACGCAGATGCCACCCATGCCATCGGATTTGGCCCAAAAACAGCATCACGTCTTTAGGTGTCTTAGGAGCAGGAGCCTCCAGTACGGCCTTTACTTTGGTTGCAAGTAACATGAGGGAGTCTTTGCTTGCAAGTCACGATACGAACTAAAGTAACATGAAAAAGTATTTGCTTGCACGTTCTTCAAGGCATATGGATGGCTTAAAGAGCTCAAAGTGATAGTTTTGGAGAGTGAAGTATATATAGCTCTCTTCAGGGGACTCCCTACTTGGGGAGGTGGATACTAACCATCCATGTGTCAGCCATGTACCCGCATGTATGCAAAGTGTCCCAATTAGCATTAACTCAAATGGATGCGTCTTAAAGGTTCTAGAGCTCTTTGAACCCCATGGGGTTTGAACCCAAGACCTCCTCTTTCACATCCTTGAGTCTTAACCACCAGGCTAAGTGGATTACTTGGTTACAAAAGTAAATGACCTTCTAGTAAGTCTAGACTCAAGATCTTTGGTCACACATACGGATGACCAAACAGTGTCCGATTTCAAATCCGTCTGAACCGGTGAGACCCTTAGATCATAGATTTATTTTATTACAACTTTTATAGATTTTTGTTAAAAAGTGACTTTGCTCACAAACTCCAAATAGGTATTTTGTACTCGTTGGAAATTATATGAGGTGTATCATCATCCATTGAGAGGATAAGATTAACTTACATAGGTGTGTTACTGATTTTGTAGCCTATCATAATTTAAGGATTTGGTTCTAGTAATGGTCAAATCATCTACATATTTCTAGTAATGGTCAAATCATCTACATATAACATGATGAGAACGAGATACAATTCTTTTTTCATAACATATAAACTCGCATCAAAATTAATTATTTGAAAGTCTATGTTTTTGAAAAAGTTATCAATTCACTATTACCAGTGTTGGGGTTTGCTTCAGGCCATACAATGTCTTTTTTATTTTAAAAACTTGTTCTCTGAATGGTATACCTCAAAAGTTGGTGGTCATGATACGTATACCTTCTTCTTAAGTTATCTATTAAGAAATGCTATTTTTACATCCATCTAGAATATAAGCCAAATTTTATGTGCAACAACTATAGGTACCATGTGAATTGTGGGCGTTCAAGCTATTATTGCGAATGTATTTGAGATGGAACATGGCTTCATTATGCATAGGCCAGAAATGGAAGAGATAAATCAAGGCCTTTACATTCCACAATAAGGATTCTTAAGGAAGTAAAAGCTTGCAAAATGAAAGATAAAGCACCCTCTATGACAAACGTCAAGCATGGGAGGAACTTTGAGAGCATCTTAAACTCCCCCAAACTATCACTTTGAAAGCATATGTGTATCTCTATGTGTATATGTGTGTATGTGCATGTATATGTGTATATGTAGGTATGTGCATGTGTGTGTGCATGTGTATATATGTTTTAATACTTTAATTATATAATTCATTCATATGTGTGTACCTAAGTGTATATGTATGTGTGTGTATATGTATGTATGTGCATGTGTATGTGTGTGTATATGTATGTATGTGCATGTGCATGTATAAGTGTATATGTGTGTATGAGTATGTGCATGTGCATGTGTATGTGTGTGTATATGTATATGCATGTTGTTGAAGATACAACATATATTTCTTGGATCCACTCTATTTTCATCATCATTTGTACCTTTTTCTACATTTTATTCACTTAATAAAGCACTCTTGTATAGGTGTGTGTGAGTGCCACACTAGAGAATAAGTGGGATTCATTCTCCTTTCAGTCTAGAAATCCCACATAGCATGCTTTTTTGCCATTTTGTATATAAAGAGGTCTCCACCTCTTCTTTTGGGAGAGCTTCTTGAGAAGTAATGAGACTATGCTAGTTTGTAGATAGACTCTTGCTCTCTCGTCATCATGATGTGCATGCGTGCTTGTTCTCTTCTTGTCTAACGCTTGTGACACGTTGATGTATGATTACATCGTTATTATGCTTGTGATTACGATTAGGTGCATCATTCGCGATGCTTATGTTGTATCTTCTTGTTGATAACATTGTTAATCATACATTGACAAAGTGCCATTATGTCTGCTGAGTGCTTCTACGCAAACATTTGGGTCTCATGAGATGCTTCCTGGTTTGACAAGTATGAGTTGTGATGCTACAACGTCAACAACTTTTGGCATCGTTTCCGGGGAGCATTCTCTTGTCACTTACGTGATGGTTTTTGGCGTGAAAGAGACGTGTACGCAAGTTTTTCATGACGATTTGTTGAGTTCTTCATTTTGTGACGCTCTTGTGAGCATTTGCGGCTTGCAAGATTCATAATAACTTGTTGAGATGAGCCACTTTTGGTGTGATGAGGATCCCCTTTTTGGGTGACTAATCCATCATGTGTGGTGATTCTTCAAGTCACGAGTAGGATAGGAGTAGTTTTTAGAAATATTTTTGTCAATTGTTGATTTTTTCCATTAACATTGTTGATTTTCCATTAATTATGTGTAAGTAAACATAGATTGGGGTTCTTCTACAATTTTCAAGGGGCTTTTGGCATGTCATCTTCATCAACAAGCTTTGGGAAGAAGGAGTCACAAGGAGTGTGCTACACTTGAAATACAAAGGTATGACCTTGTGGTTTTTATGCACAGATACATACACCTTTTGGGGGGCTGATGTGGTGAGGATGTACTCTCATTTTTCCTTGGGCAACCGAAAAAGCTACTTTCTGCTAAGATAATGCTATCTCCTTTCTTTCTCTCATGGACAATCTAGAAGGTACGTATAGAAGTCTGCCCTTGAAGGACTCGATGGATAAGCGTTGTTCTCAATCGCAATAGGAACTCAACTTAGAACACAGATTTAGGGTCCCAAATATCTAGTTGCACAAGGCCCATTCATAGGACAACATTCATTCCTCATGGCTCTGGCGTAAAAAATGATAGTTCAGCTTACGATGGATGATTAGGAGAGAGAATTATGTGAGGAAATGTTAGGAGAACTTGTGGAATGTACGAGCTGCAGAACACCTAAGATTCAGATTCAGAGAAGAGATGACTACTGGTGCATATTCAGGTTCCAAGTGCCACAATTAACATTGTATACACAATGGCTCCTAGACATGGGAAGAATTCAGTGATAGGATGTATAACAAGAAGCACAAGAGGAATGTCGAGCATGGAAACAAGACGGCATGTAATTTTTATCAGCTCACTGAAGCCATAAGCATTAGGAACGGGAGAACCATGTGTGCACGAGCATTGTAAGCAGAGAAGAATCACGATAAAGATTTGAGAACTAGGCTACAAAGTGGGGACAATAGGAAGTTGAAGTAGCCTAGGAAACATGCGAGAATATTTAGTAGGAACTCAGAACTGTTGTGCATCAGCTGGTATCGAAGGAGTCTGCATAATTCTTGGTAATCGTTGAACTGAGATGAGTTAAACTAAATGAGTTGGCTAGTGTCCTCAAGAGATTGTGAAGGATTCCTCTGATAGGCACAGACCCAACATGCACACTTGTTTATCGTCGGGTCTTGCTTCACTTGGAAGCGGTGCAATACAAAGGGGGAATGCTGCATGAATGGCTGTTGTGGAAGCATTGACGGAAGCATCAGCTATAGAGAGTGTCGCTGCTATAGAGTGTGTCATTTGAGGTTTAAGCATGTCGGCTAAGCTTTTTTTGTAGCAAAGATAGAACGACTTGAACCTTCGATTAAACAAATTTTGGATTTCTAATAAATGCTTTCTCAAACCATAGATGTTGCAGATGCTCTGGCTGGAATGGTTGTAAAGCAAAGGTTGTAGATATAAGTCAGGCTGATTCAGAGCATTTTAAAAGTATCACTTTTGAGAAAGCAAGAAGATCCAATTTGTGGGTGTCTGCTGCCTTATCAGTTGACATGGCACCATTCTCAGTTATGACAAGGCAAGCATGCAGTCTTGCTAGTATGGTTTCCAATAAGGATTCTGTCAAAGGAAGGTGCTATGTGTGAAGTGTTTGTGGGGATGCAGGTATGAAGAAGAGCAAGTGTAGGAACTCGCACTAAGGTGTTAAGCATAGGATCTAGTCTCATAGTTGCAGTCAGCCTCATGGCAGCAAGGCACCTGGACCACATATGAGTATTGATAAGGTCCCTATTTGGCATGGTTATGGGAATGGGCTTTTAGCATGCATGCTTTGCTTATCTAATTTTTTCTAGTTTGCTATGCATGTAGAAATCCCAAATAGTGTCCTCTTTAACTTGAGGCACCTGGTAAATATGTCTCTGAAGGCTATATTTTGGGCAAAATGCAGCATCCCTCCTTCCCAAAAGATGGTTCAATTCGAGCTACTTAGAAATTGTAGCTTGTTCATAGTGATGTTTGTGGTCCTATGCGCAGACACTTTCGTTTGGGAACTACCTTTCCTTCATGACTTTCATTGATGATTTTTTCAGTCACGCATGGGTGTATCCACTAAAAGAAAAGTTTGAAGAGTTTATGTGCTTCAAATAATTTTTTGTTCTAGCTGAAAATCTATCAGCATGTAAAATGGGTACCCTCCGTTCTAATCGAGGGGGGAATATATGTCGTCTTACTTTAATGCATTTATGGCTGAATGTGGGATGAAACATCATTGTATAGTGCCATATACACCTCAAAAGAATGGATTTTCTGAAAGGAAGAACATGTCACTCATGGAGATGGCGAGGTGTATGGTCAAGAGTCACGCTTTACCACATAGTTTGTGGCTTGAGGTTGTTATGTGTGCAACATATGTCCTTAATAGGTGTTCCACTAAAGCATTGTAGTCTATCACTCCATATGAGGCTTGACATGGTTGCAATCCATCTGTTGCTCACCTGTGTGTCTTTGGTTGTCTAGAATATGCATTAGTGCCTGCACAACAACACAAGAAAGTGGATGATAAAGCAATGAAATTTATTTCTTTTGGGTACATTCTAAAAGACAAGGATATCATCTGAATCATCCATAGACTAAATACATTTTGGTTAGCCATGATGTTGTTTTTGTGGGAAATGCTATTCAATGATGTTCATGTACTAAGGAGATATCATTTAGCTCCAAAGATGTGTATGATACTTTACTTCCTCTTTTTATAGGTGGATAGTCTAGCACTAGTCCAAATGAGGCAATTTCTCATCCTTTACACCTTTCACATGGTGATGCAGATCATTCCATTTCTGATGCAAATCATTCCATTTCTGATGCACAATTACATGATGCACTTATTGATGAGAGAACTGATATAGAGGAGGCAAAACCATGCCTAAATGGCTAGTGCAGACTTTGCGAGATAGCAAATTAGATGCACCTCTATCAAATCCTACTTGTTCAGGCTCTCATAGTGGTTCTTTTGTATCAAATTGCTATGCTATGGCTACCTCTAGTATTTGTGATGAGAATGAGCCTGTTTGGTTTGATGAAGCACAAAATTGAGAAAATTGGATGCCTGCTATGCAATCAAAATATGATATTATGAAGAATGGTACCTAGTCTTTATGTGACATGCCCCGTGGCAAGAAGTTCATTGTCACTAAGTTGAAATGTAAGCCTAATGGAACAGTTGACAGGTATAAGGCTAGGCTTGTTGCAAAAGGTTATGCTCAAGAAAGAGGCATTGATTTTGATGAGACCTTTGCTCCTACATGCCGAACGACTAGCATATGTGCACTTGCAGCTCATCATGGTTGGAATGTACATCATTTGGACACTAAAACTGCATTTCCAAATGGCGACTTGCATGAAGAAGTGTATGTTTTTCAGCCCCAAGGTCTTGTGTAGAAAGGGCATGAAAACAAAGTGTGCACGTTGAAAAAGGAATTATATGGTTTGAAGTAAGCACCATGTGCTTGGTATGAAAAGATACATGCCTACTTGATTGCACATGATTTTGAGAACATTCCAACTCAGAGCACCTGATATGTTGAGTGTGCAAATGATGCGCTTCAGATCATTGTTGTCTATGTTGATGACATGCTACTCACAAGTCCTATTGAGAAGCATATTGCTGATTTTGATGATTTTCATGCCTCATTTGAGATGTCATATTTGGGGCATTTGCATCATTCTTTGGGCATTCAATATATGCAACTTGATGGTGGAATAGCTTTATGCCAAAAAAAATATATTCTCTCGTCCAATTCCAAACAATCGACACCAACGAACTTCTGCAAAATCAACGAAAAGAGAAATTAGAAACCCTAAAGCATAGAGAAACACAAATGCTAACAGTACGCGCAGCACTTACCAAGATGTGAGATCTAAGCCGAGAGAGAGTGTGTGTCTGTAGAGAGAGAGATCCGTGTGTAGGTGTGTGTGTGCACAAGACAATGCAGTTTTGCGCACGCAAGTTCGACAGTAGACCGACAGTACTCAAACACGTGTAGAACTGTGAAGTTTTGCTCTGGGTTTCGCGGTATGTTTAAAATTCGTCATCGGTATAGGCGCCGATATGGACGTCGGTATACGCGTCGGTAGATGCCAGTAAATTACCGACGCTTATACCGACACTTATATCGACGCCTATACCGACACTTATACCGGTGGCTGCGGGCCACACTGACGATCCGTTTAAAACGGTCATACCGATGGTCACTTGACCGTCGATATCTCTTAGTCAGATTTTCCGAGGGCTATACCGATGCCGAATATGACCATCGGTATATGCAGCGTCGGTATGCCCCTCATATGTTGTAGTGCATCCTACTACAAACTCCTACATTTACTAAAGTAAATTACATATGAACAACGAGATTCCTATGTATTACATAAAATTAAAAAGTAGACCACTTGTGCATGGATTGTATGCGTTTCAAGCTCTAGAAATACTCATTTACCTCTTTATACCTCATCTTGAAAAACACTTCCCAAGGTCCAATCCTAATTAGGACTCTTTACTCAAGAGGCAAAACTTTGCTCTTAACTCATGAGATAATCACTAAAACTTTGGTCAAAGTCTTCCTACTTTAATGAATAGTTCCAACTGCAATGAGCTAGACAAACTTGTTCCAAGTTTGATCACTTATTTTTTATTAGAAATACTGACAAAGAACAACTATTTATCGTAATGAGCTACACAAACTTGTTCCAAGTTTGATCAATTCTTTTGGATTGGAAATAGTGACAATGAATAATTATTTATCGTAAGATATCTTTCTCAATCTATGCAATTCATTAGCTTATGCTAGGGATTTTCTAGAGATCTTCGCTTCAATTTAAGTCTAAGTTTCTACTAATTTCTTTTCAAAGTTCATACTTAATAAATCTCTTGAAGATTGATATATCTTTGACTATAGAAACCATAAGACTTAAGTACCACTACATGTGGTTTGGGGCTTATTTTAGAACTACTTGACTTACCTTTCATACTGTAATCTTGTTTATTCTTGATGATTTTTCTTGTTCTTAGTTAGTTTAAGTGTTTAACCTCAATCCTTAAGTGGATTTAATACAACTAGAATGTAAATGGTTGCTATCTCTTTCAAGTTTACTTCGAGATCAACTCTAAACCTTCCTAGAATAAGTCCATTATCAATATACTTACCTTTATGATTACACTAATAAGATACTTTCTTCATGATTGCCGATTATTCTTTTTCATGTGTGGAGAATATTGTTAATGCATACAAGTATCACATGTCTTCATGGTGCATCGAAGATAAAAAAAAAACAATCACTGGTGAATTATGCATGTGCATGTGCACGTGCACCCAACTATGTCCATCCTATCTAATGTACTCATTCCTTCACCTAAATATCATGCTCTAGGTAGGCATTGTTGGAGTTTGAGGTCTGCAAAAGCACGCGAACAACACAAGGAAGAAGAATAATCTTGGAGCACAACACACTATGCTGAATGTATTACCAAGAGAATGTACAAAGTAAGTGACATGTTCGGTTTATAGGCGTATATACAAGTCAAGGGGGAAAACCTCCCAAAGAGGGAAAAAAATGCTCTAGCAATCCTAGTGTGTTCACACACATCACTACCTAAATATATCAACAAATCCCCCCTGGGAGTGATGCAGTGAAGAAGGAGCTAGCACTCATGTATAAGGAAGTGCCAAGCTATGTGGAATCAATCCACAGAAGCAAGTAAGCCCAAAGCTTTGTGGAAAGATTCAAACTTCTCCCTAAGTAGATCCTTTGTCAAAAGGTCTGCAATGTTCTCGTGTGTGTGCACATATGCCAAACTGACCTCTCTAGTAGAGAACCTCTCCCTCACATAATGATAGTGCACCTCAATGTGCTTAGTGCGAGCATGGAAAATAGGGTTCCTCACAATTTCCAACATGCTCTCACTGTTAGTGAAGATGGTGGTGGTAGAAGACTGACCAACATCGAAATCAGCCATATGGCATCTGAGCCATACACACTCAAGAGTCACTCTAAAAGCTAACCTATACTCAGCCTCACAACTAGAAGTGGCCACAATAGGTTGCTTCTTGCTCAACCAAGATATGCATGAGCTACCAATTATGAAGGAAAAACCACTGGTGGACACATGAGTGTCATAGCAATCAACCTAGTCATTGTCAAAAAAAGCATGTAAATTTGGTGGTGGTGATCCCCCCTTGGGATAAAAAGATCCAACTAGCTGGGTACCTCTCAAATAGCGAAAGATGCGCTTAACCTCTTGCAATGCTTGACACCTATAAAATGCATAAACTTGCTCAACTGTGAGACAACAAACTGAATATCTCGCCAAGTAATACATAAGTAAATCAAGCATCCAACTCCGTGCTGATAGAGAACAACATCAAATGCATCTCGAGCATCATGAAGACTCAATCGTAAACTTGTCTCCATAGGATTGGCAATAAGTTTGCAATCTTCAAGGCCAGAATGATGCTATAATGTGTCTATATATTTTGTTTGACATAGAGCTATTCCACCATCAAGTTGCATATATTGAATGCCCAAAGAATGATGCAAATGCCCCAAATATGACATCTCAAATGAGGCATGAAAATCATCAAAATCAGCAATATGCTTCTCAATAGGACTAGTGAGTAGCATGTCACCAACATAGACAACAATGATCTGAAGCGCATCATTTGCACACTCAACATATAAGGTGCTCTAAGTTTGAATGTTCTCAAAACCATGTGCAATCAAGTAGGCATGTATCTTTTCATACCAAGGACATGGTGCTTACTTCAAACCATATAATTCCTTTTTCAATGTGCACACTTTGTTTTCATGCCCTTTCTACACAAAACCATGGGGCTGAAAAACATACACTTCTTCATGCAAGTCGCCATTTGGAAATGCAGTTTTAATTTCCAAATGATGTACATTTCAACCATGATGAGCTGCAAGTGCACATATGCTAGTCGTTTGGCATGTAGGAGCAAAGGTCTCATCAAAATCAATGCCTCTTTCTTGAGCATAACCTTTTGCAACAAGCCTAGCCTTATACCTGTCAACTGTTCCATTAGGCTTACATTTCAACTTGGTGACAATGAACTTCTTGCCACGGGGCATGTCACATAAAGGCTAGGTACCATTCTTCATAATATCATATTTTGATTGCATAGCAGGCATCCAATTTTCTCAATTTTGTGCTTCATCAAACCAAACAGGCTCATTCTCATCACAAATACTAGAGGTAGCCATAGCATAGCAATTTGATACAAAAGAAACACTATGAGATCCTGAACAAGTTGGATTTAATAGAGGTGCATCTAATTTGCTATCTCGCAAAGTCTGCACTAGCCATTTAGGCATGGTTTTGCCTCCTCTATATCAGTTCTCTCATCAATAAGTGCATCATGTAATTGTGCATCAGAAATGGAATGATTTGCATCAGAAATGGAATGATCTGCATCACCATGTGAAAGGTGTAAAGAATGAGAAATTGCCTCATTTGGACAAGTGCTAGACTATCCACATCATATTTTGATTGCATAGCAGGCATCCAATTTTCTCAATTTTGTGCTTCATCAAACGAAACAGGCTCATTCTCATCACAAATACTAGAGGTAGCCATAGCATAGCAATTTGATACAAAAGAAACACTATGAGAGCCTGAACAAGTAGGATTTGATAGAGGTGCATATAATTTGCTATCTTGCAAAGTCTGCACTAGCCATTTAGGCATGGTTTTGCCTCCTCTATATCAGTTCTCTCATCGATAAGTGCATCATGTAATGTGCATCAGAAATGGAATGATTTGCATCAGAAATGGAATGATGTGCATCACCATGTGAAAGGTGTAAAGGATGAGAAATTGCCTCATTTGGACTAGTGCTAGACTATCCACCTATAAAAAGAGGAAGCAAAGTATCATACACATCTTTGAAGTTAAATGATATCTCCTTAGTACATGAACATCATTGAATAGCATTTCCCACAAAAACAACATCATGGCTAACCAAAATGCATTTAGTCTATGGATGATTCAGATGATAGCCTTGTCTTTTAGACCTGTACCCAAAAAAAATAAATTTCATTGCTTTATCATCCAATTTCTTGTGTTATTGTGCAGGCACTAATGCATATTCTAGACAACCAAATACACACAGGTGAGCAACATATGGATTGCAACCATGCCAAGCCTCATATGGAGTGATAGACTGCAATGCTTTAGTGGGACACCTATTAAGGACATATGTTGCACACATAACAACCTCAAGCCACAAACTATGTGGTAAAGCCTGACTCTTGACCATACACCTCGCCATCTCCATGAGTAACATGTTCTTCCTTTCAGAAAATCCATTCTTTTGAGGTGTATATGGCACTATACAATGATGTTTCATCCCACATTCAGCCATAAATGCATTAAAGTAAGATGACATATATCCCCCCCTCGATTAGAACGGAGGGTGCCCATTTTACATGCTGATAGATTTTCAGTTAGAACCAAAAATTATTTGAAGCACATAAACTCTTCATACTTTTCTTTTAGTGGATACACCCATGCGTGACTGAAAAAATCATCAATGAAAGTCATGAAGGAAAGGTAGTTCCCAAACGAAAGTGTCTGCGCATAGGACCACAAACATCACTGTGAACAAGCTACAATTTCTAAGTAGCTCGAATTGAACCATCTTTTGGGAAGGAGGGATGCTGCATTTTGCCCAAAATATAGCCTTCAGAGACATATTTACCAGGTGCCTCAAGTTTAGGCAAAGAGGACACTATTTGGGATTTCTACATGCATAGCAAACTAGAAAAATTTAGATAACCAAAGCATGCATGCTAAAGATTTACATCTGACATAGCATGAGAACTTGAACTGCACATGCTAAATCATTCAGAGATTTTGCATAATCTATGAGCTTATACAACCCATGACATAAAATGCGAGAAGCAATAGTGACATTGCCATTTGACAGATCATGAATTGTAATCTTCCATCAACAAACTTCACAACCAAGCCAATCTTGGCTAACATTGAAGTTGATAATAGATTTTTCTTGATCCTTGGCACAAATAAAGCATTCGAAAATGTAAAAGAACTACCATCATCAATATTTAGAATGATCTTACCAAATCCCATGATAGGATAAGAGGTGTTGGTGCATGATCGATGGTATACCGAGGTTTTTACTGAGGAAAATGAACGCGGATTTATTTGCTGCGACGCCGGTGTAAAGGTTGGTTTGCGCGTCGGTACCAAAGAGTCGGTATAGGCATCGGTATAAATGTCGGTATAGGCATCGATATAAATGTCGGTATAGGCATCGGTATATGCATCGGTGTAAACGTCGGTATATGCATCGGTAATCGGCTTCTGCTGCATCGCCTCCTGGGTGTACCGACGGTTATTTCGATGACACTACTGGGAGTACCGTCACGTATACCGACGACCATACTTGCAAAATTTTTTTTTGGGCAGAGTGTTTTGTCTTTTGCTACAGCAACATTACCATGATGTTGCTGAACAAAAGACAATACACTCTGCCCAAAAAAAAAAACGAGTACATGTGATGTGTACTCTAATGTCAACCGAAATATGATTTCATGAAACAGAGTATTATTGTACACAGAAGAGATCGATAATCAGAATGAACAATTAACCATGTACAAAAGAAGTTATATATTTCAATAATGAAGCATGTACAAGAGTGTGGCAAACCAGTGTCATATATGACGCCTTTACAAAATGTGGCAAAGTAATGTATTGCCATATGGAAATCAAATACAAAATATTGGTCTTCCACTGCCATACACATGCAAAGAACGTTCCATATCAACAGTCCTGCAACAAAGAACATTAATGGAATGAGATAAATTCACATGAAAATTACAAACAAGTAAAAACCAAGTTTATAAATTAATTACTTCATCGCAAACACTCGCATGAAACTACCGCAGCACGTCCCTCCAAGTCCTGCAATAGTGCAGTCAACCCATGACTATATCCATAAGACTCCTCCGTTCGTGTTGGAGGACGACCCATTGCCAGCTCCTGAAACAAATATAAAAAGATTAGAGAAATATATATGAGAAATTTAACACAAATAAATTCAATAAATGAAATGGAACTTACAAACTCATGACGCGTCGTGTCATATCCGCCGTTGCCTAAATGTGACGGTCCAATCGTGTCTAGACGTGTGGCTGCGGCATTTCGCCTCTGGTGATATCGATCAGGAGTCTGCTACTGCTCATCATGAATCATGTCCCACTCCTCAGCATCTAACCACACAGGCTTTGGTAAGCCTTCTCTGAATGCATCACGAGCCTCGGATCGTCGATGCGACATGACCTCACGTACGGTGTGCAGAATCCACTCTGAACTGACAATGGACTGTCCATTGGCAGGTTGAAACTCCTGGTAAATCGTCTGTGTGATATAATTCTTCCGATCTTTATCCTGTTCACTCCATTTCAGCACAATAGAGTGTCCAAACTGGATGGAGCAAAGCTGTCGTATGCAAGCACGCATTGCTTTGCCAGCCGCATCCATCACCGGAGCTCCATCTCGGATACTATACACCTTGGAGTCATCATGGTCATGAGCACCCCAAGGTGTACGTGGTGTACTACGTGGCGTACCTACATCTGAGGTACTCGTCCTAGGAGTAGAAGCGGGGGACACAATGTCCGTCACACTATCTCCACAACAACCGCCTTCTCCGCCTCCAGACCTACCTGTAGATCCACTCCTAGAACCTCCTGGTCCAGAGCGTGACCTCGATCTACGAGATGGGCCAGACCCTGTATCGCGCTGAGGTGTCGAACGCACATGTCTACTAGTAGACCCAGTAGGAGATGGCTGCAAAGATGGTCGTGGTGGAGTCACAAAGCTAGGAGACATACCTCCTACGGGAGTAGCACCACCCTCAGGAGTGACATCGAAAGGAGTGACACTGGCAGGAGTGACACCGGTGGGAGTGAGGCCAGCGGGAGTGAGGCCGGCAGGAGTAAGGCCGCCAGGAGTGAGGCCGGGAGGAGTGCTACCACGAGTGATCCAATACTATGATGCAGCCGCCATATACGCAGGAGGAACCTGAGAGATGAACTCCAAAAACTGCTCCTCTGTCATGGACTGTGGAGTGACTGGAGGGCTGTCTCCCATCGTGCTCTGTAATAAAAGAACTCAAATAATTAGCATGCGATAAGAAAAATAATATAGGGAATAAACAAAAAAAAAACCAAAAATTAGTACGTGCAAGTCTTTTATTAAAAAATCCTCTATTCTAGCATCCTCTTGAAGATCTGATGCACCGAGAATATCTATCTCTAAATTAATGGCTTCTAAATCGCTTGCTATGCTTGTTTCCTCCTGATCATCGTCTATTGCTTCGTCTTCTCGAACAATGACCTCTTCTTTAATGACCTCTTCTTCTCGAGCAATGATCTCTTCCTCCTCAACTATCGAATGAATCTCTGAGTCCACTAGAGATGGACTTTCTTCTTCATCTGCATTTTCAAAAATTTGTCTACTACGTGGAGCGACTTGTAAAACAAATAGCCACTCTGGGTCTTTTGAATCTGGTATAAAAACAACTTTCTCACAGTCTTCCAGAAGTACAAATGTATCCCTTTCATCTGTCCATAATCTTGTGGAGTCGACTTGAAGCAAACCGCTCTTATCTCGTCTCACTGTTGTGTTTCTTCCAGAGGTGACTACTTTGAACCATTTCACGTCAAAAACAAAGTAATCAAACTTTCTGAAAGATAGTTTCAAGATGTCTTGAATCACACCACAATAATCTAACTCGCCTTCTAGAGCATTATCATCTCTTGCACTCGCTCTACTTTTTTGCAAAAAATTCACCATCACTCCACTATCAAAAGTAGACCGGTTTTGATCGATTCGTGCGATTTGAAAGTGTCGTCCATGAGATCATAGTGCACCGTATTTGATATACTCCCAATCAAATCCTTTTGCGAGTTCTTCTTCTTCTTCAGAGATATCTTCACCCACTGCCTTTGCTTGTGAAACGGCTGCATCTAGCCATCTGCTCATTGGAAAAGGTGGGAGAGGTCGAAGATTTTCTGGAAGAGACAAAAATCGAGTGGAACGATTTCTTCGAAACTGAGCTCTTTCATTTGCGTTAGTTTCCTTGGCAAGTTCATACCTTTCTAACCAATTTTGCATAGGCTCAGAGTTAACTATGCAAAACTTCATTGCCTTCTCTCTGAAAGCTGCATCCATTTTTCTTTGCAATCCTTTACCTTGTGGGTCATCGCCTACGAGACGAACATCTTCATCATCGCTCCATAAGCGAGGTATTTTGGGATCCGATATACGTAGAAACTCAGTAATGAATACAAGAGATTCCTGTACAAGCCATCCCTCTACCATGCTACCCTCTGGACGTGCTCTCTGTCGAACAAACTTTTTTAATGTCTTCATAAAGCGCTCTAAGAAGAACACCCATCGACTATGGACAGTTCCTGCTATTGCAACTTCATCTACTATATGAACTAGTAAATGAAGTTGAATAGTGAGAATACTTGTGGGAAAATTTGATCTTTAAGAAGCCTGCAATAAGCAGTTAAAATGATATTAGTAAATGAAGTTATTGTGATACAACAATGAAAGCCAATTTGTCTTACCTCAACAATTCAGTGATACTACTATCTGACCATCCATAAATGGATTGCAGATTGAGCATCGCCAGTGAAGCACGTAGTACAGATATCTTTGCTTCATTGTAAAAAGGTAAACAAGCTAATCTTCGCATGTTTTCATATTCTTCATCAACTTCTGATCGTGGAATTTCTGTTGTGTCCATGAAACTCCCGTCGACACCTTCTTCACCATCATGATCTTCGTCCATCTCATAAAATGCTTCAAGCATCTCTTCCATATGTTCATTCTGTGTAATATTATTAGTGCTTGCTTCTATGTCTAAGTCCTTTTTTGCTCTCTTTTGTCCACGAGAGGTTACCGGTGCAATGTTGTTTGGGTCCATCTGCTCACCTGGGGGACCATGCGAATGATAGCGTAGGTTTTCCAGTCGACTCCTATCAAAGGATCCATACTCTCTAACATGTGCAGTACAAATCCGTCGTTTCCGATAAATTTGATACTTGCACTGTGTGCAAGGACATGCCATTCTCTCTTCAGGATCCAAAGAAGCCATCTGCTACAATATGGACATTTTAGAACATTTTAGAATATTTTTTTTATTTATTAAACCTAAAAATCTAACTCTTAAAGACCTAAATACTTAAATACCTAAAAAAACTTAAAATCCTAGTTTTAAAACCCTAATCTATATAGCTATCCTATTTTATCTATATATTTGGATTTTTTCTTGATTGATCCTATTTTATATATATATTTATTTATTTATTCAGATTTTTTTCCTCTTAATTAAGTTATATGTATGCCTAAACCCTAAAACCCTAATTTTAAAGATCTAGACCTAAATTATGTATATTTCTATACACGTGTATATACATGTATATATGTATTATGTGTGTATGTGTATGTGTGTATATATGTTATGTACGTGTTAAAACCCTAAAACCCTAATCCAAATGACCTAGAACTAAAACATGTATATATATGTATGCATGTGTATATATATGTGTATATGTATATATATGTGAATATAGATAGGTATATAAGTATGTGTGTTTGTGTATTAATATAGTTATTTATATATTCAAATTTTTTTCTTACTTAATTATATTTAATTAAATAATTTAAAACACTAGTTATTTTTATATTTATTTATGTATATAATTATCTTATTTTATATATATATTTATTTATATATTCAGATTTTTTTTCTTACGTAATCCTATTTTTATGTATTTAATTTTATATATTTAATTATAAAGATTTAATTAAATTATTTAAAACACTAGTTCTTTTTATATTTATTTATGTATATAATTATCTTATTATGTATATATATATATTTATATATTCAGATTTTTTTTCCTTACGTAATCCTATTTTTATATATTTAATTATATATATTTAATTATATATATTTAATTAAAACCCTAATCTTAAAATTCTAGATCTGAAATTCTAAACCCTAAAACCCTAATCTTAAATATGTAGACCTAAAATATGTGTATTTCTGTATACATGTGTATATACATGTATATATGTATTACATGTGCATGTGTATGTGTGCATATATCTTATGTAGGTGTTATAAACCTAAAACCCTAATCTTAAATATTTAAATCTAAAATATGTATATTTTTGTATGCATGTGTATCTACATGTATGTATGTATTATATGTATATGTGTGTTTGTGTATATATGTAATCTACGTATTAAAATCCTAAAACCCTAAATCAAAAAGACTTAGACTTAAATCTGAAATACTAAACCCTAAAACCCTAATCTTAAATATGTAGACCTAAAATATGTATATTTCTATATACATGTGTATATACATGTATATATGTATTACATGTGCATGTGCATGTGTATGTGTGCATATATCTTATGTAGGTGTTATAACCCTAAAACCCTAAGCTTAAAGATTTAAATCTAAAATATGTATATTTTTGTATGCATGTGTATCTACATGTATGTATGTATTATATGTATATGTGTGCTTGTGTATATATGTTATCTATGTATTAAAATCCTAAAACCCTAATAAAAAAGACTTAGACTTAAATCTGAAATACTAAACTCTAAAACCCTAATCTTAAATATCTAGACCTAAAATATGTATATTTCTGTATACATGTATATATGTATTACATGTGTATGTGTATGTGTGCATATATGTTATGTAGGTGTTATAACCCTAAAAGCCTAATCTTGAAGATTTAAATCTAAAATATGTATATTTTTGTATGCATGTGTATCTACATGTATGTATGTATTATATGTATATGTGTGTTTGTGTATATATGTTATCTACGTATTAAAATCCTAAAACCCTAATCACAAAGACTTAGATTTAAATCTGAAATACTAAACCCTAAAACCCTAATCTTAAATATCTAGACCTAAAATATGTATATTTCTGTATACATGTGTATATACATGTATATATGTATTATATGTGTATGTGTGCATATATGTTATGTAGGTGTTATAACCCTAAAACCCTAATCTTAAAGATTTAAATCTAAAATATGTATATTTTTGTATGCATGTGTATCTACATGTATGTATGTATTATATGTATATGTGTGTTTATGTATACATGTTATCTACATATTAAAATCCTAAAACCCTAATCAGAAAGACTTAGACTTAAATCTGAAATACTAAACCATAAAACCCTAATCTTAAATATCTAGACCTAAAATATGTATATTTCTGTATACATGTGTATATACATGTATATATCTATTATATGTGCATGTGTATGTGTGCATATATGTTATGTAGGTGTTAAAACCCTAAAACCCTAATCTTAAAGATTTAAATCTAAAATATTTCTATTTTTGTATGCATGTGTATCTACATGTATGTATGTATTATATGTATATGTGTGTTTGTGTATATATGTTATCTACGTATTAAAATCCTAAAACCCTAATCAGAAAGACTTAGACTTAAATCTAAAATACTAAACCCTAAAACCCTAATCTTAAATATCTAAACCTAAAATATGTACATTTTTGTATACATGTGTATATACATGTATATATGTATTATATGTGCATGTGTATGTGTGCATATATGTTATGTAGGTGTTAAAACCCTAAAACCCTAATCTTAAATATTTAACCCTAAAACCCTAATCCTATTTTTATATATTTGATGTAAAACAAAAACTTCAAAATAAAAATAGGATTATATGTGTGTATGTATGCATGTGTGTATATATGTGTGTGTATGTATGCATGTGTACATGTGTGTGTGTGTGTATGTATACATGTGTGTGTATGTGTATGTGTGTGTATGTAGGCATGCATGTGTGTGCATGTGTGTGTACGTGTGTGTATGTATGCATGCATGTATGTGTATGTGTGTGTATGTGTATGCATGTGTATACATGTGTGTGTATGTATACATGCATGTGTGTGTATGTATACATGCATGTGTGTGTATGTATACATGCATGTGTGTATATGTGTGTATGTATGCATGTGTGTATATATGTGTGTATGCATGCATGCCGGTATATGTGTGTATATGTATGCATGCATGTGTGTATATGTGTGTATATATGCGTGTGTGTATGTATGTGTGTATATGTGTGTGTGTATGTGTATGTATGCATATGTGTATATATGTGTGTGTATGTATGTGTGTATGTATGCATGTGTGTAAATTTATGTGTGTGTGTATGCATGCATATGTGTATATGTATGTGTGTATGTAAGCATGCATGTGTGTATAGGTGTGTGTATGTAAGCATGCATGTGTGTACATGTATGTGTGTATGTATGCATGTGTAAATTAATGTGTATCTTCCTTTCTCTTCTCTCTCTCTTTCTTTCTCTCTCTCTCTCTTTCTCTCTCTTTCTCTCTCTCTCTCTCTCTCTCTCTCTCTCTCTCTCTCCTTCTCTCTCTATCAATAGTGAATAAAAGAATCACTTACAAGTATGTCTCTCTTTGAATCGTTGTCGTCAAAGCATAATGTAGGTCGTCTCTCGTCCAATTCCAAACAATCGATGCCAACGAACTTCTGCAAAATCAACGAAAAGAGAAATTAGAAACCCTAAAGCATAGAGAAACACAAATGCTAACAGTACGCGTAGAACTTACCAAGATGTGAGATCTAAGCCGAGAGAGAGTGTGTGTGTGTAGAGAGAGAGATCCGTGTGTATGTGTGTGTGTGTGCACAAGACAATGCAGGTTCACGCGCGCAAGTTCGACAGTAGACCGACAGTACTCAAACACGTGCAGAAATGTGAAGTTTTTCTCTGGATTTCGTGGTATATTTAAAATTCACCGCCGATATGGACGTCGGTATACGCGTCGGTAGATGCCAATAAATTACCGACGCTTATACCGACGCTCATACCGATGCTTATACCGATGCCTATACCGACGCTTATACCGGTGGCTGCGGGCCACACCGACGATCCGTTTAAGACGGTCATACCGACGATCACTTGACCGTCGATATCTCTTAGTCAGATTTTCCAAGGGCTATACCGATGCCGACTATGACCGTCGGTATATGCAGCGTCGGTATGCCCCTCATACGTTGTAGTGCATCCTACTACAAACTCCTACATTTACTAAAGTAAATTACATATGAACAACCAGATTCCTATGTATTACAAAAAATTAAAAAGTAGACCACTTGTGCATGGATTGTATGCGTTTCAACCTCTAGAAATACTCATTTACCTCTTTATACCTCATCTTGAAAAACACTTCCCAAGGTCCAATCCTAATTAGGACTCTTTACTCAAGAGGCAAAACTTTGCTCTTAACTCATGAGATAATCACTAAAACTTTGGTCAAAGTATTCCTACTTTAATAAATAGTCCAACTGCAATGAGCTAGACAAACTTGTTCCAAGTTTGATCAATTATTTTTTAGTAGAAATAGTGACAAAGAACAACTATTTATCGTAATGAGCTACACAAACTTGTTCCGTTTGATCAATTCTTTTGGATTAGAAATAGTGACAATGAATAGTTATTTATCGTAAGATATCTTTCTCAATCTATGCAATTCATTAGCTTATGCTAGGGATTTTCTAGAGATCTTCGCTTCAATTTAAGTCTAAGTTTCTACTAATTTCTTTTCAAAGTTCATACTTAATAAATCTCTTGAAGATTGATATATCTTTGACTATAGAAACCATAAGACTTAAGTACCACTACATGTGGTTTGGGGCTTATTTTAGAACTACTTGACTTACCTTTCATACTTTAATCTTGTTTATTCTTGATGATTTTTCTTGTTCTTAGTTAGTTTAAGTGTTTAACCTCAATCCTTAAGTGGATTTAATACAACAAGAATGTAAATGGTTGCTATCTCTTTCAAGTTTACTTCGAGATCAACTCTAAACCTTCCTAGAATAACTCCAATATCAATATACTTACCTTTATGATTACACTAATAAGATACTTTTTTCATGATTGCCAATTATTCTTTTTCATGTGTGGAGAATATTGTTAATGCATACAAGTATCACATGTCTTCATGGTGCATTGAAGATAAAAAAAAAAACAATCACTGGTGAATTATGCATGTGCATGTGCACGTGCACCCAACTATGTCCATCCTATCTAATGTACTCATTCCTTCACCTAAACCATGCTCTAGGTAGGCATTGCTAGAGTTTGAGGTCTGCAAAAGCATGCGAACAACACAAGGAAGAAGAATAATATTGGAGCACAACACACTATACTGAATGTATTACCAAGAGAATGTACAAAGTAAGTGACATGTTCGGTTTATAGGCGTATATACAAGTCAAGGGGAAAAACCTCCCAAAGAGGGAAAAAAATGCTCTAGCAGTCCTAGTGTGTTCACACACATCACTACCTAAATATATCAACAAATCCCCCCTGGGAGTGATGCAGTGAAGAAAGAGCTAGCACTCATGTATAAGGAAGTGCCAAGCTATGTGGAATCAATCCACAGAAGCAAGTATGCCCAAATCTTTGTGGAAAGATTCAAACTTCTCCCTAAGTAGATCCTTTGTCAAAAGGTCTGCAATGTTCTCGTGTGTGTGCACATATGCCAAACTGACCTCTCCAGTAGAGAACCTCTCCCTCACATAATGATAGTGCACCTCAATGTGCTTAGTGCGAGCATGGAAAATAGGGTTCCTCACAATTTCCAACATGCTCTCACTGTTAGTGAAGATGGTGGTGGTAGAAGACTGACCAACATCAAAATCAGCCATATGGCATCTGAGCCATACACACTCAAGAGTCACTCTAAAAGCTAACCTATACTCACCCTCACAACTAGAAGTGGCCACAATAGGCTGCTTCTTGCTCAACCAAGATATGCATGAGCTACCAAACATGAAGAAAAAACCACTGGTGGACACATGAGTGTCATAGCAATCAACGTACTCATTGTCAGAAAAAGCATGTAAATTTGGTGGTGATGATCCCCCCTTGGGATAAAAAGATCCAACTAGCCGGGTACCTCTCAAGTAGCGAAAGATGCACTTAACCTCTTGCAATGCTTGACACCTATAGAATGCATAAACTTGCTCAACTGTGAGACAACAAATTGAATATCTGGCCAAGTAATACATAAGTAAATAAGCATCCAACAACGAGCTGATAGAGAACAACATCAAATGCATCTCGAGCATCATCAAGACTCAATCGTAAACTTGTCTCCATAGGATTGGCAATAAGTTTGCAATCTTCAAGGCGAGAACGATGCTATAATGTGTCTATATATTTTGTTTGACACAAAGCTATTCCACCATTAAGTTGCATATATTGAATGCCCAAAGAATGATGCAAATGCCCCAAATATGGCATCTCAAATGAGGCATGAAAATCATCAAAATCAGCAATATGCTTCTCAATAGGACTAGGAGTAGCATGTCACCAACATAGAGAACAATGATCTGAAGCGCATCATTTGCACACTCAACATATAAGGTGCTCTGAGTTGGAATGTTCTCAAAACCATGTGCAATCAAGTAGGCATGTATCTTTTCATACCAAGCACATGGTGCTTACTTCAAACCATATAATTCCTTTTTCAACGTGCACACTTTGTTTTCATGCCCTTTCTACACAAAACCATGGAGCTGAAAAACATACACTTCTTCATGCAAGTCACTATTTGGAAATGCAGTTTTAATGTCCAAATGATGGACATTCCAACCATGATGAGCTGCAAGTGCACATATACTAGTCGTTCGGCATGTAGGACCAAAGGTCTCATCAAAATCAATGCCTCTTTCTTGAGCATAACCTTTTGCAACAAGCCTAGCCTTATACATGTCAACTGTTCCATTAGGCTTACATTTCAACTTAGTGACAATGAACTTCTTGCCACGGGGCATGTCACATAAAGGCTAGGTACCATTCGTCATAATATCATATTTTGATTGCATAGTAGGCATCCAATTTTCTCAATTTTGTGCTTCATCAAACGAAACAGGCTCATTCTCATCACAAATACTAGAGGTAGCCATAGCATAGCAATTTGATACAAAAGAACCACTATGAGACCCTAAACAAGTAGGATTTGATAGAGGTGCATCTAATTGCTATCTCGCAAAGTTTGCACTAGCCATTTAGGCATGCTTTTGCCTCCTCTATATCAGTTCTCTCATCAATAAGTGCATCATGTAATTGTGCATCAGAAATGGAATGATTTGCATCAGAAATGGAATGATTTGCATCAGAAATGGAATGATCTGCATCACCATGTGAAAGGTGTAAAGGATGAGAAATTACCTCATTTGGACTAGTGCTAGACTATCCACATAATATTTGGATTGCATAGCAGGCATCCAATTTTCTCAATTTTGTGCTTCATCAAACGAAACAGGCTCATTCTCATCACAAATACTAGAGGTAGCCATAGCATAGCAATTTGATACAAAAGAAACACTATGAGAGCCTGAACAAGTAGGATTTGATAGAGGTGCATATAATTTGCTATGTCACAATGTCTGCACTAGCCATTTAGGCATGGTTTTGCCTCCTCTATATCAGTTCTCTCATCAATAAGTGCATCATGTAATTGTGCATCAGAAATGGAATGATTTGCATCAGAAATGGAATGATTTGCATCAGAACTGGAATGATCTGCATCACCATGTGAAAGGTTTAAAGGATGAGAAATTACCTCATTTGGACTAGTGCTAGACTATCCACCTATAAAAAGAGGAAGCAACGTATCATACACATCTTTGGAGCTAAATGATATCTCCTTAGTACATGAACATCATTGAATAGCATTTCCCACAAAAACAACATCATGGCTAACCAAAATGCATTTAGTCTATGGATGATTCAGAGGATAGCCTTGTCTTTTAGATCTGTACCCAAAAAAAATAAATTTCATTGCTTTATCATCCAATTTCTTGTGTTGTTGTGTAGACACTAATGCATATTCTAGACAACCAAAGACACACAGGTGAGCAACAGATGGATTGCAACCATGCCAAGCCTCATATGGAGTGATAGACTGCAATGCTTTAGTGGGACACCTATTAAGGACATATGTTGCACACATAACAACCTCAAGCCACAAACTATGTGGTAAAGCCTGACTCTTGGCCATACACCTCGCCATCTCCATGAGTGACATGTTCTTTCTTTCAGAAAATCCATTCTTTTGAGGTGTATATGGCACTATACAGTGATGTTTCATCCCACATTCAGCCATAAATGCATTAAAGTAAGACGACATATATCCCCCCCTCGATTAGAACGGAGGGTGCCCATTTTACATGTTGATAGATTTTCAGCTAGAACCAAAAATTATTTGAAGCACATAAACTCTTCAGACTTTTCTTTTAGTGGATACACCCATGCGTGACTGAAAAAATCATCAATGAAAGTCATGAAGGAAAGGTAGTTCCCAAACGAAAGTGTCTGCGCATAGGACCACAAACATCACTGTGAACAAGCTACAATTTCTAAGTAGCTCGAATTGAACCATCTTTTGGGAAGGAGGGATGCTGCATTTTTCCCAAAATATAGCCTTCAGAGACATATTTACCAGGTGCCTCAAGTTTAGGCAAAGAGGACACTATTTGGGATTTCTACATGCATAGCAAACTAGAAAAATTTAGATAACCAAAGCATGCATGCTAAAGATTTACATCTGATATAGCATGAGAACTTGAACTGCACATGCTAAATCATTCACAGATTTTGCATAATCTATGAGCTTATACAACCCATGACATAAAATGCCAGAAGCAATAGTGACATTGCCATTTGACAGATCATGAATCGTAATATATCATCAAAAAACTTCACAACCATGCCAATGTTGGCTAACATTGAAGTTGATAATAGATTTTTCTTGATCCTTGGCACAAATAAAGCATTCAAAAATGTAAAAGAACTACCATCATCAATATTTAGAATGATCTTACCAAATCCCATGATAGGATAAGAGGTGTTGGTGCATGATCGATGGTATACCGAGGTTTTTATCGAGGAAAATGAACGCGGCTTTATTTGTCGCGACGCCGGTGTAAAGGTCGGTTTGTGCGTCGGTACCAAAGAGTTGGTATAGGCGTCGATATAAACGTCGGTATAGGCGTCGGTAAAAGTGTCGGTATATGCATCGTTATGAACGTCGCTATATGCGTCGGTAATCGGCTTCTGCTGCATCGCCTCCTGGGTGTACCGACGGTTATTCCGATGACACTACTGGGAGTACCGTCGTGTATACCGATGACCATACCTGCAAAATTTTTTTTGGGCATAGTGTTTTGTCTTTTGCTACAGCAACATTACCATGATGTTGCTGAACAAAAGACAATACACTCTGCCCAAAAAAAACCGAGTACATGTGATGTGTACTCTAATGACAACTGAAATATGATTTCATGAAAGAGAGTATTATTGTACACAAAAGAGATCGATAATTAGAATGAACAATGAACCATGTACAAAAGAAGTTATATATTTCAATAATGAAGCATGTACAAGAGTGTGGCAAACCACTGTCATATATGATGCTTTTACAAAATGTGGCAAAGCAATGTATTGCCATATGGAAATCAAATACAAAATATTGGTCTTCCACTGCCATACACATGCAAAGAACGTTCCATATCAACAGTCCTGCAACAAAGAACATTAATGGAATGAGATAAATTCACATGAAAATTACAAACAAGTAAAAACCAAGTTTATAAATTAATTACCTCATCGCAAACGCTCCCATGAAACTACCGCACCGCGTCCCTCCAAGTCCCACAATAGTGTAGTCAACCCATGACTATATCCATAAGACTCCTCTGTTCGTGTTGGAGGACGACCCATTGCCAGCTCCTGAAACAAATATAAAAAGATTCGAGAAATATATATGAGAAATTTAACACAAATAAATTCAATAAATGAAATGGTACTTACAAACTCATGATGCATCGTGTCATATCCGCCGCTGCTCAATTGTGACGGTCCAATCGTGTTTAGACGTGTGGCTACGGCATTTCGCTGCTGGCGATATCGATCAAGAGTCTACTGCTGCTCATCACGAATCATGTCCCACTCCTCAGCATCTAACCACACAGGCTTTGGTAAGCCTTCTCTGAATGCATCACGAGCCTCGGATCGTCGATGTGACATGACCTCACGTGCAGTGTGCAGAATCCACTCTGAACTGACAATCAACTGTCCATCGGCTGGTCGGAACTCCTGGTAAATCGTCTGTGTGATATAATTCTTTCGATCTTTATCCCGTTCACTCCATTTCAGCATGATGGAGTGTCCAAACTGGATGGAGCAAAGCTGTCGTGTGCATGCACGCATTGCTTTGCCAGCCGCATCCATCACCAGAGCTCCATCTCAGATATTATACACCTTGAAGTCATCATGGTCATGAGCACCCCAAGGTGTACGTGGTGTACTGCATGGCGTACCTACATCTGAGGTACTCATCCTAGGAGTAGAAGCGGGCGACACAATGTCCGTCGCACTGCCTCCACAACAACCGCCTCCACAATGTCCGTCGCATGAGTAGGTTGACATCCTACTACAAACTCCTACATTTACTAAAGTAAATTATATATGAACAACCAGATTCCTATGTATTACAAAAAATTAAAAAGTAGACCACTTATGCATGGATTGTATGCGTTTCAACCTCTAGAAATACTCATTTACCTCTTTATACCTCATCTTGAAAAACACTTCCCAAGGTCCAATCCTAATTAGGACTCTTTGCTCAAGAGGCAAAACTTTGCTCTTAACTCATGAGATAATCACTAAAACTTTGGTCAAACTCTTCCTACTTTAATAAATAGTTCCAACTTCAATGAGCTAGACAAACTTGTTCCAAGTTTGATCAATTATTTTTATTAGAAATAGTGACAAAGAACAACTATTTATCGTAATGAGCTACACAAACTTGTTCAAAGTTTGAACAATTCTTTTGGATTGGAAATAGTGACAATGAATAATTATTTATCGTAAGATATCTTTCTCAATCTATGCAATTCATTAGCTTATGCTAGGGATTTTCTAGAGATCTTCGCTTCAATTTAAGTCTAATTTTCTATTAATTTCTTTTCAAAGTTCATACTTAATAAATCTCTTGAAGATTGATATATCTTTGACTATAGAAACCATAAGACTTAAGTACCACTACATGTGGTTTGGGGCTTATTTTATAACTACTTGACTTACCTTTCATACTTTAATCTTGTTTATTCTTGATGATTTTTTTCTTGTTCCTAGTTAGTTTAAGTGTTTAACCTCAATCCTTAAGTGGATTTAATACAACTAGAATGTCAGTGGTTGCTATCTCTTTCAAGTTTACTTCGAGATCAACTCTAAACCTTCCTAGAATAAGTCCAATATCAATATACTTACGTTTATGATTACACTAATAAGATACTTTCTTCATGATTGCCAATTATTCTTTTTCATGTGTGGAGAATATTGTTAATGCATACAAGTATCACATGTCTTCATGGTGCATTGAAGATAAAAAAAAACAATCACTGGTGAATTATGCATGTGCATGTGCACGTGCACCCAACTATGTCCATCCTATCTAATGTACTCATTCCTTCACCTAAATATCATGCTCTAGGTAGGCATTGCTGGAGTTTGAGGTCTGCAAAAGCACGCGAACAACACAAGGAAGAAGAATAATCTTGGAGAACAACACACTATACTGAATGTATTACCAAGAGAATGTACAAAGTAAGTGACATGTTCGGTTTATAGGCGTATATACAAGTCAAGGGGAAAAACCTCCCAAAGAGGGAAAAAAATGCTCTAGCAGTCCTAGTGTGTTCACACACATCACTACCTAAATATATCAACAAATCCCCCCTGGGAGTGATGAAGTGAAGAAGGAGCTAGCACTCATGTATAAGGAAGTGCCAAGCTATGTGGAATGAATCCACAGAAGCAAGTAAGCCCAAAGCTTTGTGGAAAGATTCAAACTTCTCCCTAAGTAGATCCTTTGTCAAAAGGTCTGCACTGTTCTCGTGTGTGTGCACATATGCCAAACTGACCTCTCCAGTAGAGAACCTCTCCCTCACATAATGATAGTGCACCTCAATGTGCTTAGTGCGAGCATGGAAAATAGGGTTCCTCACAATTTCCAACATGCTCTCACTGTTAGTGAAGATGGTGGTGGTAGAAGACTGACCAACACCGAAATCAGCCATATGGCATCTGAGCCATACACACTCAAGAGTCACTCTAAAAGCTAACCTATACTCACCCTCACAACTAGAAGTGGCCATTGTCAGAAAAAGCATGTAAATTTGATGGTGGGGATCCCCCCTTGGGATAAAAAGATCCAACTAGCCGGGTACCTCTCAAGTAGCAAAAGATGCGCTTAAACTCTTGCAATGCTTGACACCTATAGAATGCATAAACTTGCTCATATGTGAGACAACAAATTGAATATATGGCCAAGTAATACATAAGTAAATCAAGCATCCAACAACGTGCTGATAGAGAACAACATCAAATGCATCTCGAGCATCATGAAGACTCAATCGTAAACTTGTCTCCATAGGATTGGCAATAAGTTTGCAATCTTCAAGGCCAGAATGATGCTAGCTCTAACGACAACAATTCAAAGAGAGACATACTTGTAAGTGATTCTTTTATTCGCGATAGAGAGAGAAGGAGAGAGAGAGAGAGAGAGAGAAAGAGAGAGAAAGAGAAAGAGAGAGAGAGAGAGAGAAAGAGGGAGAGAAGAGAAAGGAAGATACACATTAATTTACACATGCATACATACACACATACATGTACACACATGCATGCTTACATACACATACACATATGCATGCATACACACACACATAAATTTACACACATGCATACATACACACATGCATACACACATACATACACACACATATATACACATATGCATACATACACATACACACACACATATACACACATACATACACACACGCATATATACACACATATACACACATGCATGCATACATACACACACATATACCGGCATGCATGCATACACACATATATACACACATGCATACATACACACATATACACACATGCATGTATACATACACACACATGTATACACATGCATACACATACACACACATACACATACATGCATGCATACATACACACACGTACATACACATGCACACACATGCATGCCTACATACACACACATACACATACACACACATGTATACATACACACACACATGTACACATGCATACATACACACACATATATACACACATGCATACATACACACATATAATCCTATTTTTATTTTGAAGTTTTTTTTTTACATCAAATATATAAAAATAGGATTAGGGTTTTAGGGTTAAATATTTAAGATTAGGGTTTTAGGGTTTTAACACCTACATAACATATATGCGCACATACACATGCACATATAATACATATATACACATGTATACAAAAATATACATATTTTAGGTCTAGATATTTAAGATTAGGGTTTTAGGGTTTAGTATTTGAGATTTAAGTCTAAGTCTTTTTGATTAGGGTTTTAGGATTTTAATACGTAGATAACATATATACACAAACACACATATACATATAATACATACATACATGTAGATACACATGCATACAAAAATAGAAATATTTTAGATTTAAATCTTTAAGATTAGGGTTTTAGGGTTTTAACACCTACATAACATATATGCACACATACACATGCACATATAATACATATATACATGTATTACACATGTATACAAAAATATACATATTTTAGGTCTAGATATTTAAGATTAGGGTTTTATGGTTTAGTATTTCATATTTAAGTCTAACTCTTTCTTATTAGGGTTTTAGGATTTTAATACATAGATAACATATATACACAAACACACATATACATATAATACATGCATACAAAAATATACATATTTTAGATTTAAATCTTTAAGATTAGGGTTTTAGGGTTATAACACCTACATAACATATATGCACACATACACATACACATATAATACATATATACATGTATATACACATGTATACAGAAATATACATATTAGGTCTAGATATTTAAGATTAGGGTTTTAGGGTTTAGTATTTCAGATTTAAATCTAAGTCTTTGTGATTAGGGTTTTAGGATTTTAATACGTAGATAACATATATACACAAACACACATATACATATAATACATACATACATGTAGATACACATGCATACAAAAATATACATATTTTAGATTTAAATCTTTAAGATTAGGGTTTTATGGTTATAACACCTACATAAGATATATGCACACATACACATGCACATGTAATACATATATACATGTATATACACATGTATACAGAAATATACATATTTTAGGTCTACATATTTAAGATTAGGGTTTTAGGGTTTAGTATTTCAGATTTAAGTCTAAGTCTTTCTGATTAGGGTTTTAGGATTTTAATATGTAGATTACATATATACACAGACACACATATACATATAATACATACATACATGTAGATACACATGCATACAAAAATATACAAATTTTAGATTTAAATCTTTAAGATTAGGGTTTTAGGTTTATAACACCTACATAAGAATATGCACACATACACATGCAAATGTAATACATATATACATGTATATACACATGTTTACAAAAATATACATATTTTAGGTCTACATATTTAAGATTAGGGTTTTAGGGTTTAGTATTTCATATCTAGAATTTTAAGATTAGGGTTTTAATTAAATATATATAATTAAATATATAAAATTAAATATATAAAAATAGGATTACGTAAGGAAAAAAATCTGAATATATAAATAAATATATATAAAAAATAAGATAATTATATACATAAATAAATATAAGAAGAACTAGTGTTTTAAATAATTTAATTAAATATATAAAAATAGGATTATGTAAGGAAAAAAATTTGAATATATAACTATATATATATATATATAAGATAATTATATGCATAAATAAATATAAAAAGAACTAGTGTTTTAAATAATTTAATTAAATATATATAATTAAATATATAAAATTAAATATATAAAAATAAGATTACATAAGGAAAAAAATCTGAATATATAAATAAATATATATATAAAATAAGATAATTATATACATAGATAAATATAAAAAGAACTAGTGTTTAAATAATTTAATTAAATATTTATAATTAAATATATAAAATTAAATTTATAAAAATAGGATTACGTAAGAAAAAAAATCTGAATATATAAATAAATATATATATAAAATAAGATAATTATATACATAGATAAATATAAAAAAAACTAGTGTTTTAAATTATTTAATTGAATATAATTAAGTAAAGAAAAAATCTGAATATATAAATAAATATATAAATAAATATATAAATACACAAACACACATACTTATATACCTATCTATATTCACATATATATACATATACACATACACATGCATACATATATATACATGTTTTAGTTCTAGGTCATTTGGATTAGGATTTTAGGGTTTTAACACGTACATAACATATATACACACATACACATACACATATAATACATATATACATGTATATACACATGTGTATAGAAATATACATAATTTAGGTCTAGATCTTTAAAATTAGGGTTTTAGGGTTTAGGCATACATATAACTTAATTAAGAGGAAAAAAATCTGAATAAATAAATAAATATATATATAAAATAGGATCGATCAAGAAAAAATCCGAATATATAGATAAAATAGGATAGCTATATAGATTAGGATTTTAAAACTAGGATTTTAAGTTTTTTTAGGTATTTAAGTATTTAGGTCTTTAAGAGTTAGATTTTAAGGTTTAATAAAAAAAAAATTCTAAAATGTACATATTGTAGCAGATGGTTTCTTTGGATCCTGAAGAGAGAATGGCATGTCCTTGCACACCGTGCAAGTATCAAATTTATCAGAAACGACGGATTAGTACTGCACATGTTAGAGAGTATGGATCCTTTGATAGGAGCGGACTGGAAAACCTATGCTATCATTCGCATGGTCCCCCAGGTGAGAAGATGGACCCAAACAACATTGCACCGGTAACCTCTCGTGGACAAAAGAGAGCAAAAAAGGACTTAGATGGAGAAGCAAGCACTAATAATATTACACAGAATGAACATATGGAAGAGATGCTTGAAGCATTTTATGAGATGGACGAAGATCATGATGGTGAAGAAGGTGTCGACGAGAGTTTCATGGACACAACAGAAATTCCACGATCAGAAGTTGATAAAGAATATGAAAACATGCAAAGATTAGCTCGTTTACCACTTTACAATGGAGCAAAGATATCTGTACTACGTGCTTCACTCGCGATGCTCAATCTGCAATCCATTTATGGATGGTCAGATAGTAGTGTCACTGAATTGTTCAGGTAAGTGGAGAACAAATTGGCTTTCATTGTTGTATCACAATAACTTCATTTACTAATATCATTTTAATTGCTTATTGCAGGCTTCTTAAAGATCAAATTTTCCCACAAGTATTCTCACTATTCAACTTCATTTACTGGTTCATGTAGTAGATGAAGTTGCAATAGCAGGAACTGTCCATAGTCGATGGATGTTCTTCTTAGAGCGCTTTATGAAGACATTAAAAAGGTTTGTTCGACAGAGAGCACGTCCAGAGGGTAGCATGGCAGAGGGATGGCTTGTACAAGAATCTCTTGTATTCATTACTGAGTTTCTACACATATCGGATCCCGAAATGCCTCGCTTATGGAGCGATGATGAAGATGTTCGTCTCGTAGGCGATGAACCACAAGGTAAAGGATTGCAAAGAAAAATGGATGCAGCTTTTAGAGAGAAGGCAATGAAGTTTTGCATAGTTACCTCTGAGCCTATGCAAAAGTGGTTAGAAAGGTATGAACTTGCCAAGGAAACTAATGCAAAGGAAAGAGCTCAGTTTCGAAGAAATCATTCCACTCGATTTTTGCCTCTTCCAGAAAATCTTTGACCTCTCCCACCTTTTCCAACGAGCGGATGGCTAGATGCAGCGGATTCACAAGCAAAGGCAGCGGGTGAAGATATCTCTGAAGAAGAAGAAGAACTCGCAAAAGGATTTGATTGGGAGTATATCAAATATGGTGCACTATGGTCTCATGGACGACACTTTGGAATCGCACGAATCAATCAAAAGCGGTCTACTTTTGATAGTGGAGTGATGGTGATTTTTTTGCAAAAAAGTAGAGCGAGTGCAAGAGATGATAATGCTCTAGAAGGCAAGTTCGATTATTGTGGTGTGATTCAAGACATCTTGAAGCTATCTTTTAGAAAGTTTGATTGCTTTGTTTTTGACGTGAAATGGTTCAAAGTAGTCACCTCTCGAAGAAACGCAACAGTGAGAGGAGATAAGAGCGGTTTGCTTCAATTCGACTCCACAAGATTATGGACAGATGAAAGGGATACATTTGTACTTCCCGAACACTGTGAGAAAGTTGTTTTTATACCAGATTCAAAAGACCCAGAGTGGCTATTTGTTTTACAAGTCGCTCCACGTAGTAGAAAAATTTTTGAAAATGCAGATGAAGAAGAAAGTCCATCTCTAGTGGACTCAGAGATTCATTCGATAGTTGAGGAGGAAGAGATCATTGTTCGAGAGGAATAGGTCATTGAAGAAGAGGTAATTGTTCGGGAAGACGAAGCAATAGATAATGATCAGGAGGAAACTAGCATAGCAAGCGATTTAGAAGCCATCAATTTAGAGATAGATATTCTCAGTGCATCGGATCTTCAAGAGGATGCTAGAATATAGGACTTTTCAATAAAACACTTGTACGTACTAATTTTTTGTTTTTTTTTTGTTTATTCCCTATATTATTTTTCTTATCGCATGCTAATTATTTGAGTTCTTTTATTACAGAGCACGATGGGAGACAACCCTCCAGTCACTCCACAGTCCATGACAAAGGAGCAGTTTTTGGAGTTCATCTCTCAGGTTCCTCCTGCGTATATGGCCGCTGCATCACAGTATTGGATTGCTCGTGGTAGCACTCCTCCCGGCCTCACTCCTGGCGGCCTTACTCCTGCCGGCCTCACTCCCGCTGGCCTCACTCCCGTCGGTGTCACTCCCGCCGGTGTCACTCCTGCCGGTGTCACTCCTGAGGGTGGTGCTACTCAGGTAGGAGGTATGTCTCCTAGCTTTGTGACTCCACCACGACCATCTTTGCAGCCATCTCCTACTGGTTCTACTAGTAGACATGTGCGTTCGATACCTCAGCGCCATGTGCTGAGGTTTTGAGAACATGTGCTTGGTATGAAAAGATACATTCCTACTTGATTGCACATGGTTTTGAGAACATTCCAAATCAGAGCACTTTATATGTTGAGTGTGCAAATGATGTGCTTCAGATCATTGTTGTCTATGTTGGTGACATGCTACTCACTACTCCATTTGAGAAGCATATTGCTGATTTTGATGATTTTCATGCCTCATTTGAGATGTCATATTTGGGGCCTTCGCATCATTCTTTGGGCATTCAATATATGCAACTTGATGGTGGAATAGCTTTGTGTCAAACAAAATATATAGACACATTATAGCATCATTCTCGCCTTGAAGATTGCAAACTTATTGTCAATCCTATGGAGACAAGTTTACGATTGAGTCTTGATGATGCTCGAGATGCATTTGATGTTGTTCTCTATCAGCACATTGTTGGATGCTTGATTTACTTATGTATTACTTGGCCAGATATTCAGTTTGTTGTCTCACAGTTGAGCAAGTTTATGCATTCTATAGGTGTCAAGCATTGCAAGAGGTTAAGCGCATCTTTCGCTACTTGAGAGGTACCCGGCTAGTTGGATCTTTTTATCCCAAGGGGGGATCACCACCACCAAATTTACATGCTTTTTCTGACAATGACTAGGTTGATTGCTATGACACTCGTGTGTCCACCAGTGGTTTTTCCTTCATGTTTGGTAGCTCATGCATATCTTGGTTGAGCAAGAAGCAACCTATTGTGGCCACTTTTAGTTGTGAGGCTAAGTATAGGTTAGCTTTTAGAGTGACTCTTGAGTGTATATGGCTCAGATGCCATATGGCTGATTTCGATGTTGGTCAGTCTTCTACCACCACCATCTTCACTAACAGTGAGAGCATGTTGGAAATTGTGAGGAACCCTATTTTCCATGCTCGCACTAAGCACATTGAGGTGCACTATCATTATGTGAGGGAGAGGTTCTCTACTGGAGAGGTCAGTTTGGCATATGTGCACACACACGAGAACATTGCAGACCTTTTGACAAAGGATCTACTTAGGGAGAAGTTTGAATCTTTCCACAAAGCTTTGGGCTTACTTGGCACATAGCTTGGCACTTCCTTATACATGAGTGCTAGCTCCTTCTTCACTGCATCACTCCCAGGGGGGATTTTTTGATATATTTAGGTAGTGATGTGTGTGAACACACTAGGACTGCTAGAGCATTTTTTTCCCTCTTTGGGAGGTTTTTCCCCTTGACTTGTATATACACCTATAAACCGAACATGTCACTTACTTTGCTAGTGATTGATTCCACATAGCTTGGCACTTCCTTATACATGAGTGCTAGCTCCTTCTTCACCGCATCACTCCCAGGGGGGATTTGTTGATATATTTAGGTAGTGATGTGTGTGAACACACAGGACTGCTAGAGCATTTTTTTCCCTCTTTGGGAGGTTTTTTCCCTTGACTTGTATATACGCCTATAAACGGAACATGTCACTTACTTTGTACATTCTCTTTGTAATACATTCAGTATAGTGTGTTGTGCTCCAAGATTATTCTTCTTCCTTGTGTTGTTCGCGTGCTTTTGCAGACCTCAAACTCCAGCAATGCCTACCTAGAGCATGATATTTAGGTGAAGGAATGAGTACATTAGATAGGATGGACATAGTTGGGTGCACATGCACATGCACATGCATAATTCACCAGTAATTGTTTTTTTTATCTTCAATGCACCATGAAGACATGTGATCCTTGTACGCATTAACAATATTCTCCACACATGAAAAAGAATAATTGACAATCATGAAGAAAGTATCTTATTAGTGTAATCATAAAGGTAAGTATATTGATATTGGACTTATTCTAGGAAGGTTTAGAGTTGATCTCGAAGTAAACTTGAAAGAGATAGCAACCATTTACATTCTAGTTGTATTAAATCCACTTAAGGATTGAGGTTAAACACTTAAACTAACTAAGAACAAGAAAAATCATCAAGAATAAACAAGATTAAAGTATGAAAGGTAAGTCAAGTAGTTCTGAAATAATCCCCAAACCACATGTAGTGGTACTTAAGTCTTATGGTTTCTATAGTCAAAGATATATCAATCTTCAAGAGATTTATTAAGTATGAACTTTGAAAAGAAATTAGTAGAAACTTAGACTTAAATTGAAGCGAAGATCTCTAGAAAATCCCTAGCATAAGCTAATGAATTGCATAGATTGAGAAAGATATCTTACGATAAATAATTATTCATTGTCACTATTTCTAATCCAAAAGAATTGATCAAACTTGGAACAAGTTTGTGTAGCTCATTACGATAAATAGTTGTTCTTTGTCACGATTTCTAATAAAAAATAATTGATCAAACTTGGAACAAGTTTGTCTAGCTCATTGCAGTTGGAACTATTTATTAAAGTAGGAATACTTTGACCAAAGTTTTAGTGATTATCTCATGAGTTAAGAGCAAAGTTTTGCCTCTTGAGTAAAGAGTCCTAATTAGGATTGGACCTTGGGAAGTGTTTTTGAAGATGAGGTATAAAGAGGTAAATGAGTATTTCTAGAGGTTGAAATGCATACAATCCATGCACAAGTGGTCTACTTTTTAATTTTTTGTAATACATAGGAATCTGGTTGTTCATATATAATTTACTAAATTAGTAAATGTAGGAGTTTGTAGTAGGATGTCAACCTACTCATGCAAAGGGATATTGACGACTACCAAAAGGAATGACTATTCACTTGGACAGACTCATCAAACGATGATAAATTTTAAATAGATATTTATTTTAACTATGTATTATATTGTTTCATCCATGTATTGTCAAAGCGTAATAAAATGTAAGCGCTATGGTGCTCATGGCACAGAACGTTTCACCGGCCCTACCACCTGCACTTCATAGTTATCAACTTGACAAACTGAATCGTGCAAGCTATCTAACCTGGGAAATGCGTGTAACACTCCTCTTAAAGAGGGCCTCTGGGCACATGAGGCCCCGGTCGTCAGAAGTTCGGCGACCTGCACGCTTTTTTGCCAGCATGTCAAAAAAACTTGGTGACGTGTACGGTGAACCGTTGGGTGACCCGAACGGAGTGTCACCCGACTGTTTTTTCCCGTTCGGGTCACCCAACGGATCATTTCGGTATAATTCTATAAATGAAGACGCTGATTTGTCTCGAACTTTGCGATTTGCTTCACAGGTACGTACTGATTAACGTAGTCAACTCATCAACCACGTCAAGCTATGCTCATGCTGATGCAGGCATCCCTACCTGCGCGCTCTACAAAACGAAATCGCTGCCTATTAAGGGATTGATATGTTGCGCTGCCCATTAAATGATTTAAAAGAAATGCATGCTGCGCTGGCCATTAACCACCCAATCCTCTGTCATGGGCCTTACCTTGGACACTTTGATGGACACTTTGATTTCATGCATTTTACAAGAACACGTCCTCCAATCGTCCACACCTTCTGTTGGACGATCATCAAATCGTCCACATTTTCTATGCATGGCTTTCATCGCCACTCTCCTTCCAAGGAGCAGACGAAGCAAAATCGCCCACCCACCAGGCACTCATCAGTTACTTGTGATTACTGCGGTCGCAATGGTCACATCCAATGAGATTGCCACACCAAGAAGCATGAATCCCAAGGTACCCTTCGTGCATCTCGAGCTCACTCCACTGTGATGGATGCAGCAAACCCCAATGCTTCAGATTTTGATGACCTCTAGTTGTTTATGCTTAATCTGTCCCAACATTCCACAAACAAACTTACGACTTCTAGTCCTACGGAATGGCTCTTGGATACAGGTGCTACTAATCATATGATGCCCTTTCGACATTAGCTCGACAACTACACCTTCCTCATGAAGCAAGTTTGAGTTTATCTTGGCGATGACCACTGTCTCCAAGCTGCTGGCATAGACAATATGCATGTCTCCTTACCCAGTGGAGAAACTATCACGAGTATCAATGACATTTATCATATTACAGGCCTAAGTCAAAGCCTTATTTCGGTCTCAGCTGCCATCTCCGTAGGTACCTATATTCAGTCCTTTCATGGCTACTGTGTGGTTCGTTTTAAACTTGCTACCGGGAAATATGAGCTTATTAAACTTCCTCAGATTGATCGCCTTTATCCAATTCCACTGATACGGAACTCAAAACATGCCATACTCCAAGCTCATTCTACCATAGCAGCCTCCCCCTCACGTGCCACTACCACCTTACTTTGGCACTAGAGGCTCGGTCACATCAATGCCTCAACAATCAAATTAATCTACAATCGGAACCTTTGCACCGGTTTGCCTCCAAATTTAACCACCATTGATCTCTTCGAAGGTTGTGTTTTAGGAAAAGCAACACACAAACTTTTCCCCTCCTCTTCCACGTGCTCTACAAAGTTACATCAACTTGTACACACTGACTTGGACCCATGGAAACTATATCCTTAATAGGTTAACACTATTTCCTTCTTTTTGTCAATGATTTTAGCCGCTTCTCCACCGTTCATTTTCTCTAGAATAAGGAAGACGTTCTTACCCACTTTGTCAATTACTTCACTTTGGTGCAAAGGCAACATGGTCTACCTGTCCAAACCTTCAGATATGATAATGGTGCGGAATACATATCTAATGCTTTTCATTCCCATTCTCAGCATGAACGCATACTTAAGCACTTCACCATTCCCTACACACCTCAGCAGAATGGCATTTCTGAGCACAAGAATCGATCACTAGTTGAGATGGCTTGTGTCATGCTGTTAACTGCTGCCTTACCCAAGTCCTATTGGGAAGAAGCTATTGCCATTGTTTGCTATGTGTAGAATCATATGCGCTACTCAGTCCATCCTCAAAGCACTCCCTATCATCACTGGCACAACAAATCTCCAAATATCAGTCACTTATGAATCTTTGATTGTCCTGCTTATTCCATCAATCAATAGAACAAAACTCTTCATTACTTAATACCATACACACAATTCAAAACATAACTGAAATGAAAAATATATAGATAAATATATATATATATATATATCAATGTAAATACATATAATCCAATGTCATAATCAACTAAAATCCTAATCATCATCATCATGATCATCATCATCATCAGCAATATCATGATCATCCTGATCTTCCTCATCCTCATCGTCATGATCACCCTGTGACGATCGAGATCGTCCCTCCTGTGTTTGTCTCTCCACCTCATCATATTTGTCTCCCCATAATACTCCTGTATTACATATAACAAACATAAATCAATAAAATAATTAAAACATTCATAACAACAAAATAATTATATAAAATTTAAAAATACTCACAAAGGCATCAGGATGATCTTGTATATACTCGCTCAAACGCCGATATCCAAAAAGTGTAGCATACTCGATCTCGTGTTTCGTAGGATATCGGCCATAATCCTTTCGCTGCAATGAAACAAATAAAAAACATTAGTTGCTTGCATTTTAACTAAAATAAAAAATATACTCACAATAACACATCTACTTACAAACGTAGCTACAAAACCATTATGGCCCATTTGGCCTAAGTGCGATGTGTGGCCCAACTCCACTCTCTTCTTTGCAGCAGCCTGTTTATTCAAGGAAAAAAATACATAAATTAAATTAAAAAATTACTAAAATATCTAAAAATTATAAATATAAACTATTAATTTGTGTACCTTCTGCTGAGGAAATGACTCTTGAAGACGTAGCTGTCTACGAAAAAACTGCCACGACTCAGGTGGTGTGTTAGCTCGCCTCTTATTTTTTTCGACCATACAATATCTCCTATTAATTTAATCTCAAACAGAAAAAAAAGTCAGAATACATACACATATATACACACATATACACATACACATACACATACACATACACATACCCACATACACATATACATGCAAACATATACACTTGCATATATGTATATATATACACATATACATACATATAACATAAACACACATATACATATCCACATATATACGTACACACACATGCATGCATATACACTCATTCATACAAAATACATGCATTTATCCCACAATAATATGTGTTGTGTATATGTGAATATGTGTGTATGTATAAATGTGTATATGTGAATATGTGTGTATGTGTAAATATGTATATGTGAATTTTTTATTTATGTAGATAATCAAATTATTAATATCAAATACCATTATTTGTAGATTCTGATCAATCAGATGGAACTCCACCACCGTCTCCTCATCGTGCAACGACTTTATACTATAAGTATATGAAATATTTAATTTTAACTATATTTGATGGATACATAACTTATATTTTTTTTTTATGTTTCTTATGATATGCAGATTCTGATCAATCAAAGGGTACTCCACCACCTCCTACCCATGCAATGACTTCACATGTGTCCTCCGATAGGAATTATGATGAATTTTACTATCAAGAGCATATTATATGTTGGTGTAACTCTTGTTATGGCACGTATCGAAGACCACGATTGGAATGTATTCAACATGAGGCAGAGTATGGTACTTTTGAGCATGCACCATCACCTAGTCAACGTGATAATGCTTGGGTATGTATTTTCTATATATATTAATGTCATTTTTTTATTTAAAAACCATATATAAAATCAAATTATTATTGATATACAGGAATACTTGCTCGATGATGATGATGATGATGATTTTTCTCATAATGTTAATATACCTCGTACACGTCATGGACTTGCTGTTCATCAATTACAAGCAGAGGTTTCTAGAAATCCTCTACCTCCTGGTTTAGAGAATGAAACGGCTGGAGATTATCCATTGCCAGCTCGTGATCGTTCTTTAGTACAAACATATGATAGAAGAAGATATGGAGGATGGAATAGAGGACCACTTCCTTTAGATGGAGAGGTTTTCAACTTTTGGGGTAATCGCTATATGATTGCTCCATCCACTATTACTAATGTTGGTCGTGGTCTCTTTATTGTAGAGGATTTGTATGTGCCTCCGAACTCTGAAGTCACTCTTATGTCATTTTGTGGTCCTATATATGGATGGGGAGATTGGCATCGACTTTCACGTTATGTTCAAAGCATGAGTACTTATGGAATATGCGTGAACGCAGCATCTCTTACTAGTAGAAGGATTTTACATGCAGAAAATGAAAGATTATATATTGATGGAAGACCTTACACACATGGAAATATAGCAGGTTTAATAAATAGTAGTCGAGGGTTACATAATAGTTCAAGGACTAATTGCACATTTGAGGAGCGTGAAAATAGTCATGAATCACCATACATGAGTAGAGATGTATCAAGATACATAGTTGTCAATGCTATTACTACATTACATGCTGGTGATGAACTATTAGTGAATTATGGATGGCGTAGACCTCCAAGAGCACCTTTTAGCTAGAGAGAATAAAAATTTTCTATCCATATTTAATAAGTTATATACTTAATTTTATATTTGAAGTTTAATTTTTATTCATTTATGGAATACTAATGAGTTTTATTTATATGTGTAGATTCCAACGTATGATGTTGATGATATTCGTCCACAACATTCACAATTACCAATAAGACCTCATTTATTAGAAGCTTCCATGAGGAGGCTACGCAAAACTAAGCATGTGCAATATGCAAAGTTGAAAGATCTATATTCAAAAGATGATAAAGTACAAGATTTGTGTGACAATGATGAAGATGATGGCATGGCAGATTTTATTGAGGATCGGTATCAAAATGACAGTGAGAGCATGGATATTTCTAAAAATGAGAAATATCTTCGAGAGGAATGTCTAAAGCATGTATATGAAGGAAGTCATTTGACACGACTAAATGCGAGCTTACTTATTCTCAACCTTCAAAATCGTTTTGGATGGAGTAATGTATCTGTTTCGACACTATTAAGGTATAAATTTCAATTTTCTATCTATTTATATATATATATATGCATAAATATATATACATATATAAATACATGTAGGTTTTTATTCTTACTTTAGATAAGGTTATAAGAACAAGAACTTGAATTGAATGGAAACTTTTTGTCCGCGCATCTTTTAAAACTATTAATGCATCTTTCCAAATATTCGCAATGGTGACCTGGATGAGTCGCATGCACAGAGGTTACTCAAGAGACAGCAATCTGATAATAATGGAGTAGTCCACTTTGTATCCTAAAGTTCAGATGCTCATCATTGACATGCAAGAGGTTTACTGCATACCTGAGAAATCCTGCTCTATCTTGACTAAGCTTTGTGCATGCGATTCATCCAGGTCACCATTATATGAACATATGTGTGAATTGACAGGATACGATTGTTTTGCGTAAATATTTTGAAAGATGCATTAATAGTTTTAAAAGATGCGCGGACAAAAAGTATCTATTCAATTCAAGTTCTTGTTCTTACCTTATTTAAAGTAAGAATAAAAACCTGCATGTATATCTTTTTTTGATAAACTTACAGGTTATTATCTGAAAAGTTTTTACCAAGTCAAAATATTCTTCCTACCTCACATGATGAAATGAAGAAGATAATCAACAATCTTGTCATGTATGTGTAAATATGTACATGTAAATATGTTAGTATGTACATATATATTTATGTGTGCATTTAGGCATGTATGTGTGATGCATAATATATCTACTCCATTTTATATTTATGTATCATATCTACATGATGTGTATATATCTTTACATATATTATGAATCATGATCCTCGTTGATTCGAGTAGCTATATATAGAGGCATAAGGTTGGGAGGAGAGACATCTCTCTAGTAGGACGTCGGAGCTGTACATATACTTCAAACATATGGCTAAAAGGTTGAATTAGAGTTTTTAAATTAGGGATTTCAAAACCCTAATATCGAGATTAGTGTTCTCTCTCTCTCTCTCTCTCTCTCTCTCTCTCTCTCTCTCTCTCTCTCTCTCTCTCTCTCTCTCTCTCTCTCTCTCTCTCTCTCTCTCTCTCTCTCATATACATACATACCGTGCATTGTCACGACGATGCGCCATAAGTGTCCGCATCTCTTTTAAACACCATTTAAGAGACCACCCTGTCCCAAACTCCGTCTCAAGTGAACTGAGCACGTACTTTTTATCCCTCTCATCATGCTCACTACAAAAATAAAAAACATAATATAAATAAAACATAAGATATATATTTCAATTTATATGTAAAACTTTTACTTACTTCCACGGTAAGTGGATAAAGCGCAGGTAAGCGTCGCATAGTGCACGCATTCTCCTCTTGAACTCCAATCCATTTCCTATGTATAAAATATTCCCCTCTGGCTCTATGTCGCACTCTAGTCCTAACGTGCCTATGCATGTCCTCATAGGCAACGTCTCTGCTCTCCTATCACGTGCTGGAGGTGGTATAGGTGTCCTGAAAATAGATAGATAGAAATAAATAAAAATATGTGCTATATTATCATTAAAAAAGTTTATGAAAAAAAACATACCTATGAGCAGATAGCTCTCTTCTTGCGTGTGGATCCGCAGAAGAGCCCTCGTCTGATCGCGTAAGCATCTGGATCGTATAACCTAGCTCCTTATCGGACATCTCTGCGTAGTCCCGCATTATTGCCCCTAGAGTATCTGACGGAACTCTTGCTCTCATAAGACTTTTTATGAGAGTGAGTTTCGCCTTTCTCTCTCTACTGGGATCCATACTACCTAACATATAAAATGAAATGGTTAGAAATCAATATATATACGTGTATGTGTGTGTATGCATGTGTATGTGTGTGTATGCATCATTATGTGTGTATGTGTGTAGGTATATGTGTGTGTTGTCTATGTGTATGTGTGTATGTGTCTAGGTATATGTGTGTGTTGTCTATGTCTATGTGTATGTGTGTGCATGTGTATGTGTGTGTGCATGTATATGTGTGTGCATGTGTATATGTGTGTGCATGTGTATGCATTATGTGTGCATGTGTGTATGTGTATGCATTATGCATGTGTATGTGTGTGTGCATGTATATGTGTGTGCATGTGTATATGTGTGTGCATGTGTATGCATTATGTGTGTGTGTGTCTATGCGTATGTGTGTGTGTGTGTGTCTATGCGTGTATATGTGTGTGTACATATGTATGTGTGTGTGCATGTATATGTGTGTGCATGTGTATATGTGTGTGCATGTGTATGCATTATGTGTGCATGTGTGTATGTGTATGCATTATGCATTGTGTATGTGTGTCTATGTGTGTGTATTTGTGTGTATGTGTGTGTGTGTCTATGTGTATGTGTGTGTGTGTCTATGCGTGTATATGTATGTGTACATATGTGTGTGTGTGTACATGTGTGTGTGTGTGCATGTGTATGTGTGTGTGCATGTATATGTGTGTGCATGTGTATATGTGTGTGCATGTGTATATGTGTGTGCATGTGTATATGTGTGTGCATGTGTATGCATTATGTGTGCATGTGTGTATGTGTATGCATTATGCATGTGTATGTGTGTGTGCATGTATATGTGTGTGCATGTGTATATGTGTGTGCATGTGTATATGTGTGTGCATGTGTATGCATTATGTGAGTGTGTGTCTATGCGTATGTGTGTGTGTGTCTATGCGTGTATATGTGTGTGTACATATGTATGTGCGTGTGCATGTGTATGTGTGTGTGCATGTATATGTGTGTGCATGTGTATATGTGTGTGCATGTGTATGCATTATGTGTGCATGTGTGTATGTGTATGCATTATGCATGTGTATGTGTGTGTGCATGTATATGTGTGTGCATGTGTATGCATTATGTGAGTGTGTGTCTATGTGTATGTGTGTGTGTGTCTATGCGTGTATATGTGTGTGTACATATGTATGTGTGTGTGCATGTATATGTGTGTGCATGTGTATATGTGTGTGCATGTGTATGCATTATGTGTGCATGTGTGTATGTGTATGCATTATGCATTGTGTATGTGTGTCTATGTGTGTGTATTTGTGTGTATGTGTGTGTGTCTATGCGTATGTGTGTGTGTGTCTATGTGTGTATGTGTGTGTACATATGTATGTGTGTGCATGTGTATGTGTGTGTGCATGTATATGTGTGTGCATGTGTATATGTGTGTGCATGTGTATGCATTATGTGTGCATGTGTGTATGTGTACGCATTATGCATGTGTATGTGTGTGTGCATGTATATGTGTGTGCATGTGTATATGTGTGTGCATGTGTATGCATTATGTGAGTGTGTGTCTATGCGTATGTGTGTGTGTGTCTATGCGTGTATATGTGTGTGTACATATGTATGTGTGTGTGAATGTATATGTGTGTGCATGTGTATATGTGTGTGCATGTGTATGCATTATGTGTGCATGTGTGTATGTGTATGCATTATGCATTGTGTATGTGTGTCTATGTGTGTGTATTTGTGTGTATGTGTGTGTGTGTCTATGCGTATGTGTGTGTGTGTCTATGCGTGTATATGTGTGTGTACATATGTGTGTGTGTACATATGTGTGTGTGTGTGTGCATGTGTATGTGTGTGTGCATGTATATGTGTGTGCATGTGTATATGTGTGTGCATGTGTATGCATTATGTGTGCATGTGTGTATGTGTATGCATTATGCATTGTGTATGTGTGTCTATGTGTGTGTATTTGTGTGTATGTGTGTGTGTGTCTATGCGTATGTGTGTGTGTGTCTATGCGTGTATGTGTGTGTACATATGTATGTGTGTGCATGTGTATGTGTGTGTGCATGTATATGTGTGTGCATGTGTATGTGTGTGTGCATGTGTATGCATTATGTGTGCATGTGTGTATGTGTATGCATTATGCATGTGTATGTGTGTGTGCATGTATATGTGTGTGCATGTGTATATGTGTGACCATGTGTATGCATTATGTGTGTGTGTGTCTATGCGTATGTGTGTGTGTGTGTCTATGCGTGTATATGTGTGTGTACATATGTATGTGTGTGTGCATGTATATGTGTGTGCATGTATATGTGTGTGCATGTGTATATGTGTGTGCATGTGTATGCATTATGTGTGCATGTGTGTATGTGTATGCATTATGCATTGTGTATGTGTGTCTATGTGTGTGTATTTGTGTGTATGTGTGTGTGTGTCTATGCGTATGTGTGTGTGTGTGTCTATGTGTGTATATATATGTGTACATATGTGTGTGTGTGTACATATGTGTGTGTGTGTGCATGTGTATGTGTGTGTGCATGTATATGTGTGTGCATGTGTATATGTGTGTGCATGTGTATGCATTATGTGAGTGTATGTCTATGCGTATGTGTGTGTGTGTCTATGCGTGTATATGTGTGTGTACATATGTATGTGTGTGTGCATGTGTATGTGTGTGCATGTGTATGCATTATGTGTGCATGTGTGTATGTGTATGCATTATGCATGTGTATGTGTGTGTGCATGTATATGTGTGTGCATGTGTATATGTGTGTGCATGTGTATGCATTATGTGAGTGTGTGTCTATCCGTATGTGTGTGTGTGTCTATGCGTGTATATGTGTGTGTACATATGTATGTGTGTGTGCATGTATATGTGTGTGCATGTGTATATGTGTGTGCATGTGTATGCATTATGTGTGCATGTGTGTATGTGTATGCATTATGCATTGTGTATGTGTGTTTATGTGTGTGTATTTGTGTATTTGTGTATTTGTGTATATGTGTGTGTGTGTCTATGCGTATGTGTGTGTGTGTCTATGCGTGTATATGTGTGTGTACATATGTATGTGTGTGTGCATGTATATGTGTGTGCATGTGTATATGTGTGTGCATGTGTATGCATTATGTGTGCATGTGTGTATGTGTATGAATTATGCATTGTGTATGTGTGTCTATGTGTGTGTATTTGTGTGTATGTGTGTGTGTGTCTATGCATATGTGTGTGTGTGTGTCTATGCGTCTATATGTGTGTGTGTAAGTGTGTGTGTGCGCATACCTGTCAATAGTCTCCCTTCTCTCTCTCCCTCTCGCGCGCGCTCTTTCTCTCTCTCTCTCTCTCGGTCTTTGTGTTCTTCCTCGCGTTCAAGGCCCGGCACAAATGTGCCGAGAGAATTGAAATTTTTTTTTTTACATTCCAGAGCGTCGCATATGCGACGCTCTGCAGTTTGCCAACGTCGCTAAGTGCGTCGCTAACCAGTGACGCTCTTAGCGATGCTTCGGTGTTAGCGTCGCATAAGCGACGCTATCGTCGCTTATGCGACGATGCTCGGCCAAAAAAACAATCCGAATTTTTTACCGTCGCTTATGCGACGATTTCGTCGCATAAGCGACGGTTTTCGTTTTTTTCCCGATTCGGGGGCGTCGCTACACCCCCCTTTTTCTTGTAGTGTAATAAAACAATAATACAGATATTAGTCATGGGAATTCGGGCCTCTTCCAGATCTCCTTCTCATGTACATGAACCCATTTTGGGTAACTGTAATACATGCGTGTTCTACGTCGTCGTCTACATTCTTCAACATGTATTACTATAGACATTTATTATATTTGAGACATAATTTTTATTTTAGAAATATCTTGTTCCAAAAATGTAATTCATTTTTATCATGTAATTTGGTTTGATCAAAGTTAATCGTAGGGATTTTGTTAGTATCAAATAAATAATATGTTCCCTGGCCACTATGAAGTGTGAGTTTAGGGAACAAAAAGTAGTTTGGACAAAGATTATTAGCAAATATGAAGTTACTTTTCTTCCTATAGATTTTGATGAGCCATGTTTATTGATACTTCACAGTAGTTAAGGATTGGATAGCTCAATGGAAATCTCTATTGTTGAATGGATAGCATATGCATTCAATAGTTATGTGTGTGTTTGTGTATGGATGTATGTGTGTGTTTTCTGTTTCCAAAACAAAACTATAGTATGAGTTGAAAACAGGTTTCTCACATAGTTCTGTGTAGTTTCACTGTTTTGAATCTCTACAAACTCTACACAAGCAACGTGGAACAACATCTTTTTTCCTTTTTCTCCCCATCGATGAGGCTACACATTGGGTTACAAATGTGGCCATCGTCTAGCCTACCCATTTTACTATTGAAGTCAAACATAATATTCTCATGTGACAAACCCTTGATAATGGCATATGGACAACCCAAAGCGCATTAAAGGTTCAAAAGGGAAATGGTCTTTGTGCTTATTACAAGCTTCTTGAAGACGTCAATTTAGACCTTCGTGTAGTGGAGAAGTAACAAAAAAAAAAATTCCAAAAGAGGAAGTTATGCCCAAGCTTTCTCTTCCTAGCATGAATTGATTAATAAAACCACTAAAAACCACTATATAGAAGAAGGGGGCATCATACTCATGGGATCCCCTTATGCCACAATCCCCTTATGCCACAAAGCAGATGCAAATCACAAAGCTTTCTCATTCTAGCATGAGTTAATGAAAAAAAGCACTATACAAAAGAAGGGAGCATAGTACCCATGGATCTCCCTCATCCCACAAAGCACATGTGGTCATATACTATATAAATTACAGTGATGTGTATGCCAAAGGCTTTCACCCTACTTACAAAACAGACTAATTATTTTTTAATCCTCCACATAGGAGCCCATCTATTTCGTAACAAAAATTTGATGACAATTTTAATTAATGCAGTTAAAAATAGTGTTCATTTCCCGATCGAGTATGTGCGCCATTTCCTTCTGTAGTCGACGTGTGACGGTCGCACTCGCCTCTACAAATGAGAAGCTTTTAGACTTTCCATGTTCGCTTGCCCAACAGGACAAGTGACTCTGAATGAAAAGAAGTGGATCACGATCCACCACCACCAGCAACACAGGATGAGGGGTTCATTGACCTGCTTTGTGCTTCTTCTTCTTCTTGTTCGCACTGCAATTCGTCCCAAATAACATTAAAAACCTCCCATCATGTAAGATCGTGTGTCGGTCCTCGGAGTCCCATGTTCCGGCACATTTTCTATGTTCTGTTCCATCATCATCATCATCATCCTCAGCCTCTTCATTTTGTATAAAAGAAAGCTACTGCGCAGCTGCGCTCCAAATTCCGATCTGAATGCAGCTTAGATTTACGAGCATTGAAATACACGTGACATGATCTCTCAGCGGCAGCGAGGATTGAAATACACATTATCTCTTAGCATTGAACGGCAGCGCCGTCTGCGCTTTCTCGGTTGCAAGGATGGTGTTGAGTCCCTACAAGACGCGGCTTAAAAATCCAAGGATTACGGATGTCGAGCCATGATGAGCTTTGACATACTCAGAACTTCAATCCGTAAAGGAAACAGAGGCGACATGCATTTAATGGCTTTTTTTCTTTTGGAGAGTACAATGAATTTGGAAAGACACACACCCGACCTCCTAAGGTCGAGGCACCCACCTTGAGGAACTTTGAGGCATCCAGCTCCAGGCGGGAAATGAACCTTGGCCATCTGCTTAGAAGTACAAGGCAGACCCGCTAAACCACACCCCCTGGATTGCATTTAATGTTATTGGAAAATAGGCACCATCTAAAATGCCAAGGTAGTGTTTAAATTTGATGCCCGAAATGGGCATCAAAGGATGCCCACTTTTTAGGTTTGGGCATCCTGAGGGATGCCCATGTTCAAGACCCGAGCATCCCCCATTGTACACACACACACACACACACACACACACACACACACACATATATATATATATATATATATATATATATATATATATATATATATATATATATATATATATATATATATATATATAGTATGTGTATGCCAAGGTTGTGAGTAGCTCTAGCCATTCTGCCAATGTTCTTGCCTCTTGATACTGGGATTTGAATTTGGGCATGTCACACTAGTCATTCTTTCTATATACATTTTGGGCTCTTAGCATTGATGATTTTCATAAAAAGTAGACTTAGGGGTATTCTTTTCTAATTTGTAGAGCACATTTCTAGTGGACAATTTCTATTCTTGTATAGAATTTGGTCCAAACACTTCAAAATTGAACTTGCCTCTTGAGTGAGAACATTGAGAACTCATTGTCGTAGCACTTGGAAGCCTCATTCTCCATGTCTATACCACTCTCCTAATCCACACATATAGGTTAGTAAGTTGGATAAGAACTTGAATAATTGCCATTCTCGTCATTCATATTATAGAGTGACTATTTTTCATATATATTATATAGTGTTTCTCCCCATGCTCCTATGCTCCCACGCGTTAGCTTTTGGATACATTAATGGCTCCTACCAATGACCAAGAATATCAACCAGTGAGTTGTGATTCAGGATATAGCATATAGCATTTTGTATCATTTATTTATTTATTTATTTATTTATTTATCATTTTGTATCATATGGCCATCATGCCCGATGTCACCCTATGACAAGATCAAATTTCAAATTTCACATTTCTTTCCATTCTTTAAAGAAATCAATAATATATATATATATATATATATATATATATATATATATATATATATATATATATATATATATATATATATATATATATATATATATTAAATTTATTTATTTATTTATTTATTTTTATTTAATGAAGTTCATTTTACATGTACTCTCGTGTACGTTTGAGATTTGAATAAACAAATTCACACCTTTTTTTTTGAGAAAAATGAATTGAAAAAGCACACACTCGACCTTGTAAGGTAGAAGCACTCATCTTGAGAAACTCCTGGATATGTCGAGCTAGAGTTTGAACTAATAACTTCCTCCCACAGATTCAAAGCATCAACCACTAGGCTATGCAGGTTTAGACTAAGTCACACACTTTTTGTCATCATGCTTCCAAACTAAATTGAGAACATTCTTTTAACACATCTTTTATGATTTTATGTCTGCTCTCTCTCTCTCTCTCTCTCTCTCTCTCTCTCTCTCTCTCTCTCTCTCTCTCTCTCTCTCTCTCTCTCTCTCTCTCTCTCTCTCTCTCTCTCTCTCTCTCTCTCTCTCTCTCTCCCCTGAGGGATGCCCATGTTCAAGACCCGAGCATCCCCCATTGTACACACACACACACACACACACACACACACACATATATATATATATATATATATATATATATATATAGTATGTGTATGCCAAGGTTGTGAGTAGCTCTAGCCATTCTGCCAATGTTCTTGCCTCTTGATACTGGGATTTGAATTTGGGCATGTCACACTAGTCATTCTTTCTATATACATTTTGGGCTCTTAGCATTGATGATTTTCATAAAAAGTAGACTTAGGGGTATTCTTTTCTAATTTGTAGAGCACATTTCTAGTGGACAATTTCTATTCTTGTATAGAATTTGGCCCAAACACTTCAAAATTGAACTTGCCTCTTGAGTGAGAACATTGAGAACTTCGGGCCCAGCATATTCACTTATTGAAACAACTCCTTTGGTGCCTGAAGCACTCTCAACATTATTCATTGACCTATAGGACCCAACCTAAGGCAACTCGATGGACTCTCTACGGCTACTCTGATGTAGATTGAGGGGGGGGGGGGGGGGGGGGGGGGAAGGGGGGGGATCATGTCACGATGCAATACACATCTAGCTACATATATATTCTTTCTCATGTTTTTGTTGCATGGCAAAGCAAAAAGCAAGATCGTGTCACCTTGTCTTCTACCAAAGCGGAGTATGTGGCAATGACACTAGCGTTGATGGAAGGACTCTGGCTACAAGGGCTAATGGAAGAAACAAAGCTTATGACTAGCCAACCATTGCTGCTACACTGTGATAATCTATTTTCCATTATACTGGCAAAAAACTTAAAAGTATTATGAGAAGATGAAACATATTGCACTCAAATTGCAATTTATCAGAGAAATGGTACAACATGGTAAAGCAGAACTAGTTCATGTAAGGACACAATATCAATGGGCATATTTTTAAATCCAGTCACTACCTAAAGCTAAACAGTTAGAATGTTGTGCACAAGTAGCTCTTAACCCTACCTGACCACACTTCCATTTTATTTGAGGCATGTCAAAGCATAACAAAATGTAAGCGCTATGTGGCGCACGAATAAAATGTAATATGAAATAATAAAACAATAATACAGATATTAGTCATGGGAATTCAGGCCTCTTCCGGATCTCCCTCTCATGTACATGAACCCATTTTGGGTAACTGTAATACATGCGTGTTCTACGTCGTCCACATTCTTCAACATGTATTACTATAGACATTTATTATATTTGAGACATAATTTTTATTTTAGAAATATCTTGTTCCAAAAATGTAATTCATTTTTATCATGTAATTTGGTTTAATCAAAGTCAATCGTAGGGATTTTGTTAGTATCAATTGAATTATATGTTCCCTGGCCACTATTAAGTGTGAGTTTAGGGAACAAAAAGTAGTTTGGACAAAGATTATTAACAAATATGAAGTTACTTTTCTTCCTATAGATTCGGATGAGCCATGTTTATTGATGCTTCGCAGTAGTTAAGAATTGGATAGCTCAATTGAGATCTCTATTGTTGAATGGATAGCATATGCATTCAATAGGTATGTGTGTGTTTGTGTATGGATGTATGTGTGTGTTCTGTTTCCAAAACAAAACTATAGTATGAGTTGAAAACAGGTTTCTCACATAGTTCTGTGTAGTTTCACTGTTTTGAATCTCTACAAACTCTACACAAGCAACGTGGAACAACATCTTTTTTCCTTTTTCTCCCCATCGATGGTTACAAATGTGGCCATCGTCTAGCCTACCCATTTGACTATTGAATGGGCTAGCTACCACTAGTCTATCGACTCGTCTACTAATGCAAACAACAACATAGTCCACCAATTGGTCTTTCAATGCCTTTGCCGATGATATGCCTTGTAATACTACACGAAAAACTGCTCTTTTGTTATGCTAACTAAAGGTCATTTGGAGGAAATTTCTCACAAGATTCTGAAGATGAAGTAGAAAATGGCTACCATTTTTGAACTTGCGAGGGTAGCTCCACTTCATATATAAAATTCACAAAAATAGATATGGTGATTGTGAAGATGTCAAGAAAGAGCTTAACAAACTTTGGCATGTCAAATGGCGTTGAAACCAATAGAAGTGCGTGTTGACTATATTTGGCAGATACCCATTGAAGCCAAGCATAATATTCTCATGTGACGAACCCTTGAAAATGGCATATGGACAACCCAAAGCGCATTAAAGGCTCAAAAGAGAAATGGTCTTTGTGTTTATCACAAGCTTCTTGAAGACGTTACTTTATATCTTCATGTAGTGGAGAAGTAGCAATTTTTTTTTTCCAAAAGAGCAAGTTCTGCCCAAGCTTTCTCTTCCTAGTATAAGCTTTCTCTTTCTAGCATACAGTAATGAAAAAAAACACTATACAAAAGAAGGAGGCATAGTACCCATGGGATCCCCCTTATCTCGAGAAGATGCAGATGAATCACAAAGCTTTTCCTTTCTAGCATGAATTAATGAAAAAAAGCACTATACAAAAGAAGGGAGCATCATGGTATCCCCTTATCCCACAAAGCAAATGCAAATCACAAAGGTTTCTTTTTCTAGCATGAGTTAATGAGAAAAAACACTATACAAAAAAAGGGAGCATAGTACCCATGGGATCTCCCTTATCTCACAAAGGACAACCCGAAGGTGATCCTATACTTTATCAAATTACAACGATGTGTATGCCAAAGGCTTTCACCTTAATTACAAAACAGACTAATTATTTTTTAATCCTCCACATAGGAGCAAAGATTTGATGACAATTTTAATCAATGCAGTTAAAAAAATAGTGTTCCTTTCCCATCGAGTATGTGCGCCATTTCCTTCTGAGTCGACGTGTGACGGTCGCACTCTCGCCTCTACAATGAAGCTTTTCAACTTCGCTTGCCCAACAGGACAAGTGACTCTGAGTGAAAAGAAGTGGATCACGATCCACCACCACCACCAGCAACACAGGATGAGGGGTTCTGTTCTTCTTCGTCGCACTGCAATTCGTCCCAAATAAAATTAAAAACCTCCCATCGTGTAAGATCGTGTTTCGGTCCTCGGAGTCCCATGTTCCGGCACATTTTCTATGTTCTGTTCCATCATCATCATCATCATCGTGAGCCTCTTCATTTTGTATAAAAGAAAGCTACTGCGCAACTGCGCTCCAAATTCCGATCTGAATGCAGCTTAGATTTACGAGCATTGAAATACACGTGACATGATCTCTGAGCGGCAGCGAGGATTGAAATACACATGATCTCTTAGCATTGAACGGCAGCGCCGTCTGCGCTTTCTCGGTTGCAAGGATGGTGTTGAGTCCCTACAAGACGCGGCTTAAAAATCCAAGGATTACGGATGTCGAGCCATGATGAGCTTTGGCATACTCAGAACTTCAATCCGTAAAGGAAACAGAGGCGACATGCATTTAATGCTATTGGAAGATATGCACCGTGTAAAATGCCAGGGTAGTGTTTAAATTTGATGCCCAAAACGGACATCAAAAAATTTGTATACAATTCGGCCCAAACACTTCAAAATTGAACTTGCCTAACATTGAGAACTCATTGTTGTAGCACTTGAAAGTCTCATTCTCCATGTCTTTACCACTTTCCTAATTCACACCTATAGGTTAGTAAGTTGGATAAAAACTTGCATAATTGCCATTCTCGTCATTCATATTATAGAGTGACTATTTTTCATATATAATA